>CM055816.1:7049247-7183622 GCA_029582265.1 Zoroaster sp. YZ-2022
TTTTTTGGAATCCTGCTCGTGACCTTTTTGTTTTTGTTTGACCAATGGTTGTTTGTACATTGAATCTCAATCATTCCTAATAATATAAGATGGAAAGCAACAGTTGTGGATTTGAGCGCGAACCTTGGTACCCAGCTGACTCTGGTTCCAACATTGTCATGACGCTTTTCTTTTAATTTTCGTGGGTTTAATCGATTTGTTTAAGTTAATTTGCATCTGTACCAGATTCCCAAGCAACATAACGTTGGCATAAGCCGTTAGTACACTGGTTTGATATATTAAAAAAAAAAATTAAGCAATCACATTTTATTTATAAAGTTAAGTATTAACTTCATACCATTTGCAGAGGATTGGTGGCGCAATCTACTGCGATGGCGCAATCTGCTGCGTGGCGTAAAATCTACTGGTGGCGCAATCTACTGCATGGTCCAGGAAAGAACCGGGTTAAGAACCGGGTTCCGAAACCCGGTGTATCCATTTTTTTAATTTTTAAATAATTACGCATAATCCTGTTTTATTTAGTACTAGTAAATTCAATTACATGCCCAAGAGGAATCTTGGCGCAATCCAGTGGTACTGCCGGTTTTGGGTTGCAGGAGACCTGGGATCGAAACGACAGTTCATGCGGCAACAATGTTTTAGTTTTGCCAATGATTACGCAATCAAAGATTTATTTAAGTAGTTTTAATTCAACTCCAGATACAAACAGGATGATTGGTGCATTTGCCGGTGAGTACGCTGGAAAGTTCAATCGTGCAGTACATACTCTAGAGCTGGTACGTCTGTGCCGGTCTCGAACCCCTATTGAAAGTTCTTGTGTTTTTTTTTGACCAATGCTTGTTGCTGCTAGCAATATAAATCTCCAATCATTCATCTCATTCCATGGCAGATAACCAACGGTCTACAATGTTAAAGGCGCCAAAGTTTGGGACCGAAACGAAGTCCAACTGGTCTGCCGCATTTTTTCCATTTTAAGTGGTTTTTGCTGTCACGGTTTTTAGAGATTTAAATTTAACTTTCTCGTCAAATCGAATTAAATTCAACTCTAAATCGAATTAAATTCAAAGATTCTAAATATCAAAAGGATTAGTGGAGCAATCCCATTAGTATTGAAGGATTTCAAATAAAACGACCCGAGGTTCGAACTCCCTAATTGTCCCAATGTTATATTTTTTAATTAATTACGCAATCACGTTTTATTTATAAGTAGTATTAATTCATACACATATGAGAGAATCGTGGCGCAATTCGGTGGTACTTTGCTGAGTTTCAGTGCAAGAGACCTGGGTTCGAGGCAATAGCCACCAGTAAAGTTTCGTTTTGAATGATTACGCAATCACGTTTTATTCATAAGTCAGTATTAAATTCAACGCCCTACATTTAAACAGAGGATTAGTGGCGCAATCTGTTAACGCACTGTGTGTTGCAGGTTCAGGCGAACCGGGTTCGAAAAAAAAGCTTACCGCCTGTTTCGAAACACTTTGGCGCCATTATTTTGAAGTAAGTATTAAATAATTACGCAACTGGCACGTTTTATGTAAGTATAAGTTTGAATTCAACTTCACGTAACAAGAGCAACGTCATAGCGCAATCAGGTGTTACTGGGTTTCGGTACAGGACAACTGGGTTCGAAACCAGAGTGCACAATGTTTTCGTTTTGAATGATTACGCAATCACGTTTTATTTATCAGTAGTATTAAATTCGTCATTTACCAAGAGGATTGGTTGCTCATTCTGTGTACTCTTTTCTACGGTACTTGCGAACCGGGTTCGAAACACTTTGGCGCCATTGCTTTAGTTTTAAATAATTACGCAATCACGTTTTGTTTATAAGTAGTATTGAATTGCACATACCAAGGAATCTTAGCGCAATCCAGTGGTACTGGGTTTCAGTTGCAGAAGACCTGAGTTCGAAACCAGTGGCCACAATGTTTTAGTTTTGAATGATTACGCAATCAAGATTTATTTAAGTAGTTTTAAATTCAACTCCAAATACCAACAGGATAAATGGCGCCAGCCGTTAGTCCACTGGTCTGTCAATTGCGGCAGTTCCAGGCTGGTACGTCCGGGTTCGAATCCTGCTCCTGAAACACAGAGACATGGCAGCTGCTGGCTGCGGCAGTAAACAGGGACCGCCATGTCTCTCCCTGAAGGTTAGAGCGTGGAGAAATGTACGGACAGGGGAAAAGGAGGACGGGAGGTGTGACCTCCCAGAAGGGTGCTAAGGTGATCACCATGCCGGGTGTCCCGGACTTTGAGTCATCCTAATACCTGGTCGACACTCTGACTAACTCCGCACTTTTTACAATATATATACAATAATGTTATTATATTTTTGAGAGATCTCAAATTTTTTGGTAAAATAAATTTGGGCGTTTATTTATTAATAAAACGCATAATATGGTTTTAACATTACAATCAGATCAGATTATGTTGATGACTGGTTTTCATTTACAATCTGATCTGGTGGTAAATGAGCCTATAGTCAAGGACCAAGTCCACCAAGTCTAATTATCCCTTAAGTCTCAAATTTATAATAAACGTATCATATCACCTGATATGAGATTATTCACATTTAATACTGAGGTTTGGAAGACATGCAATTCAGCTGCAATTATAAAAGCAACAAAACACTGACTTATTTTTAGGCAATTTATTGTCAAAGATAACATTGAACAGTGAAACATTGAAAAAATATTGGGAACATTACTGGAAACTTGAAATCTCTATTGAAAGTCTCTTTTTCAGTTTATCAACTAAAAATGTCTTGTTATTTCCCCTTTTGTTAGAGCTACTAATATTCTCTTCTTATTCCCAAAACTTGCTTTTTCCATTTGAGTCAAAAGTCTTTTCTCCCTCTTCCTCCTGTCTCTGATACAATACCTGACCCCAGAAATTAAATAAGGTCTTTAGAAAACGATCCTTGTCCAAGAAGCGTTGAGGTGTTCTCCTTGCCATCCTGGGGAAGGGGAGGCAGGGAGGGGTATGAGTTGTTTGTGTGACCAGACCCCCTCCCTCACCCCACTGTGGTGGTTCCTACCAGAGGCACCAGATGGGATGGGAGGGTGGTGGTGGTGGTCGGACCATAGGATCATGTGGCTTTGGTTCGTCTCTGGAACTCTTTCCCCCATCTTGAGAAGCTTTTACCTCTTAGCTGCTACCTTTTTTTACTTCTTAGAGCTAGCTTTTACTTCGTTGAGCCTTTTTTACTTCTTTGATTTAACTTTTTACTTCTTAGATCTAGCTTGTTATTACTTTTTAGAGTTAGCTTTTTACTTCTTAGAGCTAGCCTTTTACTTCTTAGAGCTATCTTTTTACTTCTTAGAGCTAGCCTTTTACTTCTTAGAGCCATCTTTTTACTTCTTAGAGCTAGCATTTTACTTCTTAGAGCCAGCTTTTTACTCCTTAGAGCTAGCTATTTACTTCTTGGAGCTAGCTTTTTACTCCTTAGAGCTAGCGTTTTACTTCTTAGGGCCTCTTGTTTCCTCACAGCAGCAACCTTCTGGGGGCCATGTTCTTGTAAATGTTGATCACCTCATTATGGTCCATGGGATGTACTTTTCGATAGCAAGGAGGAGGAGATCAGAGAGCCTCTCTTCTGTGCATAGGCTTCTGAGTGTTGTTTTGATCAGTTTGAGCTTGGAGAAGGACCTCCACTGTTGCTGTAGATATTAGATTTGCCGCCGGAGTTTTGCTGGTAAGTTAGATGGTTTGCAACTTGCAAGAAAACGGGCTCCGCCTAGTCAAACAATCATAAAGTGCACCAATAACACAAAACCGAAAATGAACATGTATTGGGGACAAAATAGCTTACCTACCTAATGAAGTAAGGTGTAGTAGTTGCTTTGAAGTAGGCTAACTGTAAGACATAGAGTCTCAGTGGTGAGCAGGATGTAAATTTCGTGTTTCAGTGACAGCGTGTGCCTGCCTATCAAAGACGTATAGGGCGCGCGGCTATGCGTAATCTAGTTTCGCGGAGGGGCACATGCAGGCCCGTGCACAGGAATAGTAAGGCATCTCTGCTGACCTAATATTTATTCTAATTTTATTCTATCCTGACATCTTTCAACTAGAGCAGGGCGGTCTATGCGCAACAGGAACAATAATTCATTCAAAAAAAAAAAAAAAAAAAAAAAACCTTTGGCTAAAAAGGGCACTTTTTATACTAGGCAAAAAGGGCAGGGGCTCAAGCACCCTTTGGGACCTATGTATGCACGTGCCTGCCCAGTGTGCACAGTCAACACAGTCAGTTGAATGGTTTTCATCACTATAGCTACTTGCCACTAAAGTTCAGCTATAGTAGGAGGGTTAATTTGATAACCTGATATTTACCAATGCTGTACCTTCCCTTTAAAACAGCTACTCTACACTGTACTCAAGCATTTCTCAATATTACCTACCTTCTGTGTGTTTGCTATGAGCATGACTAGAGTAATTGCTGCTGGGGGTAGAATGGAATTAAAAGCTGGTAGGTCCGTAGCTGATGGTGGCTGTAGATTAACTCTCACCATCTGAATAAGAATCACACATAAGGGTAAATGAATCAAGTTTAGACTCTGCAGAGGAAGTTAACAAAATGTTAACCCAGCAAGTTTTAGGCATAAAAAAAAATAATTTGATTCAAAGTACTAAAATTGAGACCCCTGCACTCTATTACGTCTCTCCAGCAAGTATTAGGCATTTGAAAAAAAAAAAAAAAATAGGCACTTTTTGTTTTTTTGACCTCGAAAAAAAATGTCTCCAATCTGCTTCTAAATAACATGGATGATAGCCCTGGGTCTGCATAACACAGGCAACTGATTTATAGCCTTCTTGGACAAGGATTTAACAACGACACAACGTAATAAAAGTGAAGGTCCAACATTGGTATTTGGGAATGTACCTTCACTTCAACCCTCTGGTATTCAAGAAATAATTTTAAAACTAACCCGTGAAAATTTCATCACAATAAGTGTTCACGTTTGCAAGAAAAATTCTTAAATCTTTTTATTAAAATTTTAGTCTGTGAGCTTGTGGAGTCCATACGCATTTTCGGGTACAATCTTTGAAACTCTCAGGATCTCCTATAAATATGTCAACAAATACAAAGCTGTTTGATGCCATTTTTTCCTATGCCCCTATGGCGGCCATATTGAATTTTAAAATGGCCGCCATATTTAGCATATTATGTGCATACTGTATGCATGGAAAAGGTCAAAATATTACGAAACTGATATGGAGCTTCATTTTTCTACATTTATTAACTCTGGTAACACTATGAAATTCTTTCATATGAGGTGTTGCAGGCATTTGAAAATTCAAATTTGTCACCATTTAAGGCATATTAGAGATACTTTTTGTATCGTTTCAGTCAACAGGGGCTATCAAGCACTGATCATGAGTTAAAATAATTGTAAATGAATATTACATTTAAAACCATTGACAGATTAGCATACATGTATAGTGGATTTTTTATATTTGTAACAAGGATTAACCAAATAACCAAGGTAAGACTGTACCTTTAAGCATGTTGTTTTGTTATGAAATATATACATATAAATACATATATAAAAAGGAACACAAATCATGACCACTTACACAAGTGCCACTTGACAACCCAACTATCTTATTAATAATATAATACAAATATATAAGTATATGTTATTTATAACTAAATTATCTACCAACTATGGCATAACGGAAATTTACGAAAAGAGCAAAACGTTCACAATCAAAACAGAAAATGAAACAATTTTCACTTGAACCAAAGAATACAAAAATAGTCTACTGACTACTAGAACAAATAGTCTACTGACTACACTAGTAGAACAAATAGTCTACTGACTACACTAGTAGAACAAAGTGAACAATTCATCACAAACCTTTCCAAAGCAAAACTATCTCAAATTGAAAAAAATAATGCTCTGGGTAAAGGTTTAAACTTTGTTCCAACTCCTGCTAAACCAACCCGTTCAACTCTTTTGAGTGAAATTGACGAATAAGAATTGAATTCCTGATACATAACAAACCTTCCAAAACTCATCTGTTCAAACCACCATCCACTTGGAATCCAAAAACTACACAGAGTGCAACACTTGAAACTATTTGGAAGCCACACAAAATAAACTTGCTCACATTCGTCTGAGAACTCGGAAAAAGAACATGAACAACCCTGAACTATCAGCCCTCAAATATCTGAGGAACAACCCTGAAATCGTGATCAAATCATACGATAAAGGGAGAGGCACTGCATTATGAACCGCTCCGACTACCTACAGGTTGGATTATTACAAACATCTTGAATCAGAGCAATACACCGAGTTCGATCAAGATATTACACAAGAAACCATCCTTTTAATTCATAATGTCCAAACCAAAATGCGAAACAACACACTCTCGACAAACACACTCAGGCATATCTCGATCCGAGGTCACAGGCATGTCACATTCCAACAGTACTTTCTACCGAGAATTCACAAACCCACCAACAGGCACACCCTTTGTTGGAAGATCATTTTCTACTCCCTGTAGTAACCGCATATGTCCGCATATGTCCGCAAAACAGCAGATATACTGAGGAAACTCGAAGGAATAACATTTCCACAAAATGTGTCTTAATATCACAAGTATTGATGTTGTTAAAATGTACACAAATATCCGCAATAAACTGAGGCAATAAACTGTGTATGCAATGCCATCGACCAAACCAACTATCTATAGTTTATCAACAAATACATCCGCAAATTTCTGGAAGTAATACTGAACAGAAATTGTTTCCAATTTGGAAATAAAATCGGTTGTGCAATTAGCTTAACAGCCAGTCCGGAAATTTGTGACATAACATTATACGATCTCGAAAATAAAATAGTACAACAGGCTGATCATATCCAAACATGGTGGCATACTAGACACAGTGGCGTAGCTGGCTATGTTCGCCAGGGGGGGCGAATCGGATCCCAGGGGGCCCACCCAAAAAATGACTGTACAGATTTTTAGGGCCCCCTCTTTACCTGGGGCCGTGGGCAACTACCCGTTTGCCCTTATGTAAAAGCGGCCCTGTATACAGGGCCGGATTTATAAGGGGGCAAAGGGGCAGTGCCCCGGCCCCTACCAGAGGGCCCCAGACTAAGGACTTCCTTTATAAAAAAATGTAATAATTATAAAATTAGTTTTATATTTTTTCGAAGAAATGCGGTTTATCATTCATTTTAGTTCATTTTTTATTTGTCGTGTAATTTAATTTCTATGTCGAGGGGCCCCTGAACCTGAAGTGCCCCGGGCCCCTCAAGGTCTAAATCCGGCCCTGCCTGTATAGTCCTGCCTGCTGGTGGGCCCGTCAGTCAGTCCCATAAGCACGTGAAAAAAATTCGCATGTGTTAGGCCGGGGGTCCCACTTATTCTGGAACTGGAGCCAGGGGGCGGCCGCCCCTGCCCCCCCGCTAGCTACGCCACTGACTAGACACAAAAGTGTACACCAAACCTACGGAAACATACATGTACCAGTTTCTACACAGAACCCCATCACACCCACCCCATGTGTTCAAAGCATTTATCTACTGAGAAACTCTGCGATATGCTAGAAACACCAACAATGAGGAAGATTTCACAGAAATACGTCAACATTTCTCACAAAAAAATATTAGCTGAGATAAACAACGTAACACATAAAGTGTCACTGGCTAACTAGCCAAACTGATTCACAAATTACCAAAAGATAAACAAAACAACGACTTATAATCCGTTCGTAAACCACAAAAGATGTGAAACAAGCAGGAAACAAACATTGGCCACTGATACAACAAAACCAACATACTCTCAGAAATATTTCCAAAACAACCATTTGTTGCATTCAGAAAGGCTCAAACCATTCGGGAGAAACTAACTCACTCCCAGGGACCCCAGGGGTCAGTTTGAGATTTCCATGTTACCATATAGAGCATTTTCTACATTTTGATGGAAAAGAAAAATCCTGAAACGTTGTTGGTAACATTGTTTCACAATAAATTTGGGAGGTCACTTTGAAAAATTGGGTCCAAGTTTAGGTTTTGCCAGCTAGTCACATCTGGCTTTTGAAAAACCAGATGAACACTTAATGATCTGCTCTCTTTATTAGAGGAACAAATCACATAAACACAACGAAGGAACCCACTCATACAAAATGGACACATTACAACTGTTTGGAAAACATCAATTATCCAAAAATAAGATAGGAGACAATCCGGTTCTAACTTCTATTGAACCAGTACTTGCAACTGATTGCCCGCAATTGATGAGGCATGAAAGCTTACAATGTAGCTATTGTATTGCTACCAAGGATCTGAAAAAATATCCCGTCTCTTCAACATATTTCCCCTTTTATGACCAAAAATAGGCCTACCTGTAAACAAAAGGTCAACTATTCCCACAAACTATATTGTCAAACTGACAAACAACGGAAATAGTCAGTTACGGACCCATATCATCTTGTATGAAAAATACAATTTGAAAAACAAATCAACAAAGATGTAGACGATGGTGGTGATGGGGGATGTTGGTGGTGGTGGTGGTGGTAGGCGATGATATGATGGTGACAGTGACGGTGGTGATGACTGGGATGTCGATGATGATGGTACAATTTTTGTGAAATAAACATCACAATGTAACAAACAACATAAAAACTTCAACGTCAAAGGATTCTCACACATGACCCTTATATTCATCTCTGTTGACATGCTTCTACAACCGTTTTGCTAAATTCATACTCACATCATACAGCTGGGGGAAAATGGTAACTCATCGTAAGTTTTCAAGTTAAATTTTTACACATTTCTTAAAGTTGGACCAATTAATTACAAGTCAAACAACTGGCTAGTCCATAAAAAGACAATTCTTCTTAAGATAAACTGTGTGAGGTTTGAATTGTGCATGTTGTATTACAAGTTTACTGAACAGCAACTTTTACAGCAACGATATTGTGCCAGAAAATAGGCAGGAATATAGTGAAGACAGCCTTCATGAGATACGGTGGACACAGTTTGAGGGAGCTATTTGACGGGTCAAACTCTTTTGTATACAAATTTAATCAAACCAAATCTCGCCCTTCCATTGTGTCTCAAGAAAGCTAATGACACTTAAAATGTGCGAATTGATTTGAAATGAATATGAAGAGTGCATTCCAAAGCAAGCTTGGTTAGTGTGACTCACTTCTATGAGGCGTGTACATTTAAACGGCTTCTGGCAAACTTCAATTTTAAAGCTTAAATTTAAGAATACTTAATTTCTAGATAAAACAAATTGAAATAATTATTTTCTTTTTTTAAAGCACTAAATAAAGATTGTGTCAAACATATTCCACTGTTTTGGTAGAGAAGGCTCCATTGCAAGTAACAAGGTTCTTTTGCCAAAAGTCAAAGTAGCAATCGCAAGCATTCAAGTATTCCTACTTTTCTCCTACCTTTTCACCGAGGTCTGCCATAGCCTGCGATTGTATTCAGGAAGTAATAACACTGAAATTCGCTGGACGCCACTGCACGAAATTGTAAGTCTGTTAATAGTCTTCAACAGTTTCCAAGTCCTCTGATTTGTCATTTACCAGTAGTTGTTCAAAGAAAGCTGCCTTGTAGCGTGGGATCATGCTGGCAAGTGTCATCAAGTCAGTTTTCTTCAAAGCAGATATGCCCCTAGGTCTATCCAGCACTGGAACTGATGCTAGCTTGTCTTCACCATTCTCCATTTTCACTGTCAATTCGCGTGCAGAAAACCTTCTTTAGGAATCCTAGCTCCAAGAAGTCTTCCTGATTATGAGATGTCTTGTAGAACATTTGTATGGAGCCACGCCTAAACTGCACGACCTTGATATCCTTGAGAAGTACTGATGTCTTCTTGGCCTGGTGTTCAAATAAGAACATCTGTTTGTGATCGATAGTTGCACACTTTAGCTGCTTGCGTGACTTTTCTATGAGCTCGATATAGTCTTGGAAATCATAAACTTCGCTCTTGCTTTTCAACTTGGTGGTGATGGACCCTTGTACACTATCTGCCGCCATGAATGTATGGCCAGGTTCTAAGTACTTCAGAGATATACAGGTGATGCCAATGGAAGGATTGTTAACCATGCGAGGAAATGCTGAAAACAGCGTCCAGTTTTTGTTTTGGGCACTGCAGTTATCAGCAAAGAGGATTACCTCCTGGATATCTCTGTTGAACCGAAGAAAAGTCAAATATGCACTTGCAACATTGTAGGCTTTCCTCCCGGCTTCTCCCTCGTGCCACAGAACAGCCACCGCTGGTGCATCTTTGCCAGGTGAAGCGAAAGTCTCGTTGAAAAGCACAAGTTTTCGGCTGAAGTAATAGTCCCTGGTGGGTAATTTTGGCATGCAAATTGTCTTTTGCATGTCTACAGTTGTTACAAGGACTTGGTCATCATTCTTCATCCGCTCTGTGTCTGCATTGAGAGCTGCCCTTGCTTGGGCAGCTCTGGTTTGTGTTCAACATATCCAGAACAAGCGTGGCAGTTACAGGTACTGCAGTTATGGGGGAGGTCATCCGCCGATGCTTGTAGTGGTGGATGTGCTTGTTCGTGGATGAGGCATGTTTTACACAGGTCATTTTCAGGAGACGAGAATGAAATATTCATAGAGCTGAATACCTTGTAGTAGTATTGGAAGGAACATTGGTCTTGGCCAGATGCCTGTTGACTTTCATTGAAGACCTGATGCATTGAACATATTGATAGGTCGGATGGAAGGTTGTACCTCCTGTTGGAGCATGGTCCCGCCTGTAATGTGAGACCTGCGGTCGAAAGGATTCAATATGATCTATTACATGTTTGCGGTACCCCTCATCAAATTTGTTCTGTGGTACATGTTGACCACGCCTGTCGCCATGCGCACCGACTACAACACCCCCATCCTTCCTGACATTTTTCAGAGCAGACTTAACAACCTGGTCGCCATGATACCCGATCGTGTGCAAGAAAAAACATTTGCACACTTGTGTTGATCCGAACCGCCACTTTAGAGTACATTCTCTGCGCGACCCTCGGTTTGGTGTTGTGAAGGACCTCTTCTTTTCTTCATCCACGTTGTGCACGAGCCAGTCACGTCTGTGGTCGTAGCTCATGTCCCAAAAGTTCTTGAAAATTTCTTGTCTCTGTTCCTCAGAAAACTTCTCTGAACACTTTCTCCTGCATTTCTGTGTACATGGACGAAGTATATGGTGGTTCTCCTGGTCTCTGGTTTTCTTTTGTTCAACTGATCTGCACCGTTTTTTATCTGTTTAAATATATACAAAGAAATAAAATGTTTTCTGAAAAAAGTAAAACAAATTGCTAGTAATTCAGATTGATTCATTTATATCACTAATGGTCAAGAATTACTAAATAATTTGTGTTTGCGTGGAAGGAGAATTTTACAACAGGGCATTCAAGCGACATCTTTATGTGTCCACAGTAACTGCTATGTGTGAAATATGAATATAAAGTCCTCTCCTTAAAATTGCATAACATCCACAGCAAAAAGGATTATTCAACCTCACCTTTAGATTTATTTAACCCTCTCTTGCAGAGCCTCTGGATTGGGTGGAGGCTGATCTACAGCATCTAGTGGAACTTCCTCAGGCAGTTCAGCAATACCTGCATTTGTGATAGATGAAGATTTTATTTTGTATTTTGTCTTGAGTATTATTTAATTACAATTAAAGAAATAGCTGTAACATTAAAATAAAAAGTGTATACCTATAAATAAAAGATGATTACATTACCTTTTTGGCTATCCTCTTCTGGTGCTACTTGTCCAAGAAGTAGGTCTATATCAGACAATAGCAGACTGCCATCTTTGTTGGGTGGAGGTTGATCTACAACTTCTTGTTGAACTGCATCAGGTTCTTCAGCAATACCTGCCGTAGTGATGTGCATTTTGTGATAGAAGATTTTATTTAGCATTTAATATTGAGCACAACCTTAATTACACTTAAAGGAGCCATGCAATAGAATTAATGATTTGAATACATGTAGGACAGCTTACTTTTACGTGTTACTGTATAGTAATACAAGGGAGACATTTAAACATTTTGGTCTTTTTGCTAATGAAAATGTCCACATTCCTGAGCCATATTGTGATGTCATTCAAGGCAGAACAGAAGTATCTCCATAGCTTTGTACACAAATAATGCATAACTGTAAATAAAAAGAGAAGTGCATTACCTTTTGGTTATCCTCTTCTGGTGCCACTTGTCCCAGAAGTATGTCTATATCAGACAACTGCAGGCTGTCGTCTTTGTTCAGATTGCTTTTGGGATTATCTGTGAATGAATGAATTATTGGTAAATAGCCTATAAAGCCCTATATCTAACAAATTTTGTATTTGAAACATTCACTTAAACTTCTCAACTAAATATATTCAGGAAATTATGGATATATAACTTACTCAAATCAGAGTCGCTAATGCAGTCTAATATCTCACTAAATGCATTTTCAGTTGAAGAGCTGCACGTTACCACAATGTCCTGTTGAAAATAATCTAAAAAATGATAACATAAAAATGTTGCTCACTTTCTGACAAAAGGTATGATATGAATTTGCAAACAAATTGCATACGGCACTCAGATGTATAGCTGCTATATTATTGCAGTTGAAATAAATGGGAGAATTTCTACAATCTAGCTCCAAATTGTGCTTTGTTGAAAATGTTTCAAGCACTTCAGGAAATAGGTCTGTAGAACCAATTATGAAAAGCAACATACCCTCTGAATCAGACAAACTTTCCATGTGAACATCATTCAGTCCATCATTGTTTGGCTCTGTAAAATGATAGAGAGTAATTTAAATAAAGCACTTTATAATTTATTATAAGCAAGAAACTACATCTTTATCTAAATCTTCATTTATCACAAATTGTACATTACTACTGCAGCTACTGCTGAATGAACGAGCAATGTCTGCAGCAGTAAAATTACTTACATTTATCAAACATAACTTACCCTTTGGATCAGACAACGTTTTTATGCGAAGATCATTTAGTCCGTCACTGTTTAGCTCTGTATTATATAATAGAGAATAATTTTAATCAATCATTTTAGAATGTTGTATGAGTCAGGAACTGCATCTTTATCTAAATATTCATCTATTACAAAAATGTACATTAATACTGCAGGAACTGCTGAATGATTGAGCAATGTCTGCTGTAGTAAAACAACTTATGAAAAACAACTTACCCTTTGGATCAGACAAACTTTTCTTGGGGACATCATTCTTGAGTTCATCATTGTTTGGCACTGTATATATACAATTGAGAATAACATTAAGCGTTTCAGATTTTCCATTATTCTCAGTAGAAACTACATCTTCAACTAAATGTTTATCTATACCTGGAGGCATTGCTGAACTGTAAAATTATAAAACACCGGGGCACCCAAGGGGGTGGGGGGGGGGCTCGGGGGGCTTGAGCCCCCGCCCCCCAAGAGGGTCCCCGAATTTTTTTTTACATATAGACGTACATATACATACTAGGGCTAGTTGATTTGTGAGAGTAAAATTTTCTTTGAGCCCCCACAAGACAAAATCCTGGGTGGAGCCCTCCCCCCCCCACCCCAAAGGCAAAATCCTGGGTGCGCCGTTGTTATGAAGATCAACTTACTCTCTGAATCAGACACCTGCATGTGAACATCATTCAGTCCATCTGGCACTGTAAATACATGAAAGATAATAACTTAAATTAAGCATTTAAAAACAGATAAAATAATGCCACAATCTACTTTGTTATCACCTGCTGACGATAATCATACAAAATCCAAGGACAAAATTAAAAGCAAATGAAATATACCTGCATTAAACAAGTGCTTTCATTAATAAGTAATAAGTACATTAATAAGCTCAATAATGTATTAACTCTACTTAAACTTCATTTTATTACCTTTGATAAGTTCTGTGTCGTCATGTTTGAGCTGCTTCTTGCCTGTAAAGGAGGAAAGGAATATTAGAAATGATATGATATGAATGTTATCACAGTCTTCTTTACTCCTAGATGTTACCCTTAAGATAATTGATTACCTGTTTTAAGGTCTGCTTTAGTGATCTAGGGACTTGCTGGGGAACAAAATCGACATTTACTTTCATTAGTGACAAACATGTTGGCATCAGATTTGCAAAAACTTAAAAATGACTAAAACTAGCATGATTCAATCACTAGTAAAGTGCACTAATGAGATTTCATTCTTGAATATCCATACTTGTTTGGACATATTTTTAGTCCTCCTATCAAAAGACTGCATAGCCATATGCATATTAAAATACAATTTGGCCTACATTATCAACGCCTATTCATTAACTCAGTAGGCCTATTCATAAAATTTACAACAAAATATGAATCAATAAACCCTGGCTGTATTGAAATATTTCAAAATGGATCAAACAGAAACATGAAAAGTTGGAGTTACGCAGGCTTAGCCTAACCTATGTGTAATAAGCTAAGATGATGCAGCTGTCATGGCAGTTTGACCAGTGTGTAACGTAGGCCTAACCCTTGCCTGCATCATGCAACATTATAATTTATATGGGCGCTGATTACATTGGACTTTCATCTATCTACTGATTACCTCTGAGTTCTATAGGATTATATTTAAGACTTAAGCATGTAAAAGATAGACATACCTTGGTTTTTTCCAATGCCCTTTGGAGAATTTGAAAGCCCCTGCTATGCAGCTTGAGGTTGAACATGGCCGCCATTATACATTTGATGAGTTAGAATGGTGATAGCGCCCTCAATAGTTCAAGTTTTTTATGGCAAATGAGCTTATCTCACAGATGGACATGTCTTAACTTAAGGTTTTTTATGGCAAAACAGCCTATCTTAAAGTAAACTTGTTTTGCCATAAACACTCAACATTATGTTTTGAACTCATTTGAAAGGCAGATCTATGTATCTTAGACTTAGTATGTTTTACCAAATAAAAATAAAGTATGCATGACTTAATTCAAAGTTAGACGTTTCTCAAACTTAGATATTTTTTGGGCAAAACAGCTTATCTTCAAGTTAAGTTGTTTTACCCTAAACACTCCACATTAGGTTATAATCAATTTGGAAGGCAAAGTAGTCTATCTTGGACTTACAATGTTTTACCAAGCAAAACAAGAAACTGTGAATGACTTAGGTTAGAGATAAGGCGTTTTGCCATACAAAACCAGAGTGAACGTGTGCAAAGAATGTGAGATAGGACATGCTATCTTCAAAACAATCCATCGTACGCCTTTGAAACTTTCACAAATGAAAAGAGCGCCCTCAATTTACCCAAAAATGATCTTATCTCAAAAATCAAAATTTTCGAGTTGGGCTGTTTTGCCATGGAAAGGCCGCACAATCCTTGTCCTATGAGCAGGACACCTATCTTGCAACTACCAGTCCACTCCCAGACGCTCGCATTCAGGCAGCGCCAATTTGTTAACAAAATGACCCCGACTTTCACAAAATAGGCTCTAGAACAAAAACGACTAGACCAAATCGGGCGATCTCGGTATCATTTTTCTTTTAACAAAATTCCTCATGTATTAGTATAGGTTGTTTGAATCTCAGGGTAGCGAAAGTACGCCGTTCCTTTTATTTATTTTTATATTTTTAAATTTTTTCCCCCACCCTGTATAATGTAGCCTATTTCCTTTGAAATAGAAATTATAAAATTGATCTCTGATCTTCTCAAAACAACATAAAATAATGGAACAATTTTAATAAACAAAAATAATGAAAGTTGGTTTAAAGTTGTGCAAGTACAAATCATCCTGAGATATTATTCTGTCTGTTTATGTCCGGCACTGTGTATTTGAATAGATGTCGAATTCCCGACCTCCTGACCTAGTGCAGACGTCTCAACCTTTAGATAACATGGCTTACCCAACGACGACAAACAGGCTAGATCCTTATTAAATCAACGATTAATCCACAGGCGTTTCTGGCGGGACTCGAACCCACGACGTCCTACTTTCCTAGTGCGTAGACGTCGTAACCCATTGACCACCGAGCTTGCCCAATAGTATTATTGTACTGCTGTTTGCAGGTTTATTTCTTGTGTCAGGGAAAATAAAAAGTTCATATGATTTTCGCCCATGGAATTTGTGTATATTTCCACATTTGAATAATGTGTATTTTTGGCAAATTCAAGGTATCAGATGATGCTGCAGTGTTGGGAAGAAGACCCAGAGAGTCGACCACCATTGAAGACAATCAGAAATGATCTGAAGAACCTAATGCAGAAAGGAAAGGTATGATATTAAGTATTAGATTTCACAGGGAAGGTAAACCATTGTTAACAATATTGCTTCTACGAGTATGATTATACTCTCTAAATCAAGATTATAAATTGAACGTGTGCCAGTTTCAGCACATTATGTTTGTCGTTCACGAGAAAATAGAGAAGTGCATGCACATTTTTTTGATTGGCAGACATAAACTTCTTATTTTAACGTGAAATATTGATAAGACGCAAATTCAGTTGGGATTACACAAATTTTATTTAAATGACAGCGCTTCAGATAGAAAAATATCAAGGGATGTTTGATACCACCATCAAGTTAAATGGAATCAACTGTCGCAGTTATTGAAATTATTTTTATTTTCTAATATTAAAGCACTTTGGATGGATTTGTTTTTCAGGACTACTGACACTTATTTTTTTTTGAGAATACCAAAATTGTACCTTCCATTTAATTTAATATTTCTGTTAGAGCTCTATTTTCTTATATCTTTTCTTTTAATTTTAATTTGCTTGGTCTTTAGGAATGTATATCCATCAAAGCCTACGAGGAGACCATTTATGAGGTCACGATGCCAATCGACGGAAATGAAAATGTTTAGTCATTGCTGGAATGAAGTACAGAGTTGAGAATATGATGTAATGGAACTTTATTTGATATCATAAACAAGATATTACAAATATTTGATATATTTGTTATGTGAAATGCTGTAATAGTTTGGGGTCGTATGTGGTTTGCAGTTTGATTTTATGTTTAAAGCCATGTCATAGTCATTTGACATTTTAAGCCAGATGCATCATTTTAAATATTAGTATACAGTGGGTAAGGTTGTTATTATTATTTTTTGGCAGTACACTTCGTTAATGGCTAAGAAATTGACATAGAAGTATAATTTAAAATTTAATTCACCAACAACTTCGACTGGTATTGTAAAACGATAGCATTGCAAGTAAGAGATACCGAGTTCAAAACTAGGTTATTCAACATTTTTTATGAATTTATTTTTATACATTTTTAACTACAAAATTAATTCAGAAGCAAAACCTTTCTATGTAATAGTAAATTACGGTTGTGGAGAATGTATTTAAAGGGGGACTGACATGGATTTAAATCAAACAGTTAAATATGTGATCGTTTTATTCTTTTATATCAGTAAAAGATCAATACAATTTTTGTTTTGTGTTTTTATTGTTTTTGAGAGTGTTATTTTACATTGTAAAAATGCCCCCCACTTTTACGCCCTGCACGGAGGAGCTGTTCGTGACGTCATGTCGGGAAGAGAAATTCGGCTCAAAACTCGGCTCAAAATGATCGCTGCACAAAACTATGTGAGCCGATGGACCTGACCACTTTACTCTTGTCAGTCGAACTTTGCTCGTCCAAATACGGCGATTTTTGGGTCACTTGGGAACAGATGAAGGCTAACACCGTCTTTGGTGGTGTTGCTGCATCCTGCAGAAACACATCTTCCCGGCATTTTATTAGTTCCGGAAACAAAAATCACGGAAGAAATGAAATCGACGCTACGTGTGTGAAACGTTTGTATGTACATGTACATCAAGTACACATCGGATCTTCCCGACCTTACGTCACATATCTTATGCAAATGAAGCTTCCACCATGGGGCGGGGTTGCCTCCCCCAAACACTTCAAACATTGTTTTAAAATACTTGTACTCAGAAATCAATGATTAAATAGACACAGGTGGGTCTCAAAAACAATATTTTATTACAAAACGCCTTAAGTACACACACAATAAAGGATGTCAGTCCCCCTTTAAAGGAAAATAAAGTAATAAAAAAAAGAGTTTTAGTATACAAATGCATATAGTGAAAGAAGAGTAGGTAGGGTCACCCATCTCTATTACACTGACTGGATCCCATGTTTATCGATGTGCCTTCCTTGGTGAATTCCTGCGGTGGATGCCTTTATTTGTCAGGCACCAGAAGGCAAACTTAGATATCCAGTCACAATAGGCTAGTATATATCAGTAGTCTCCACTTAATTACAGACGTTTCAAAATATCAGAATTGATGGTTTCTTGTCACAAATCAGTGTACATTTTATCCTCGGCGCAGTTTAACATTTGAGGTTCTTTTGTAAACATATAATATCATAGATCACATCGTCTGTACCATTGCTATTTTAATATTTTGCTCGGAATAATATAGGTTATATAACAATTTTGTATGTCAAACGATTTGTTATTGTGGACTGTAGAAAATATACACAGATTTAAGATGTTATTTTGCATTTATTCTGTAGAAATATTTGCTTAATTCACCACGAGCTTTTCTATAAGGTAGATCAAATATTGCCCTTAATTAAACCAAAAAGGTTATAAACCAGTGTTATAATTTCACTTGTTAGACTAGGTATTGATTTTGTTTATTGAATTGGCGTTCGTATCACTTTTGGACATCAAATGACAAGTATCTATATAACAACAAATGATGATTTACAATTGATTTAACTTTTGCCCTACACCGACGTGTGTATAACACTGCATCAAATGTTGAGTGTTTTCTCTATTGCATAAACTTAGTAGAATAATATTAGGCGGTAGTATCTCAACTGATCCATTTAAATGTTTATTCCAATGTAACTTTAACGTTTTACTCAGATTTACAAATATATGATATTTGTTATGTGAAATGATGTAATATGTTTGGGTCGTATGTGGTTTGCAGTTTTATTTTGTCTTTAAAGCCATTTTATAGCCATTTGACATTTTAAACATGATGCATAAGTAAGACTAATCGCGGTACAATACAATAGGCAAACCTCGATTACGAGAATTTGTTCTCCCGAAGAGCCCAATTAAACTCCCTGGGGATTAGTTTGATTAAGTTTACGAAAATGCGCCTGACGATGACTATAAAAACCAATATGCGAATATAGAATACGTGGACAGTCCGGACATTGCAGAGTCGGTGGTGGACAAGGCAGCAGGTGCCGCTGCAGTCTTCTTTGGCGTTTTGCCTCCGCGGATCCGCTGCTTCAGCACGGTCAGTTTCGAGACGCGCAGTGCCGTCGATCGCTGTACGGCGCCAGGAAGATCGATCTGCAGCTCTAGACTCCCAGATGTTGATGGGAGTCTTGGTCTTCAGCAGAGTCTGCTTAATCTGGTCCTTCCAGCGTTTCTTAGGTCCCCATCGCAGCCTAGAACAAAGTGCGAGCTCTCCGAACAAAGTTTGTTTAGGGGGAGACGCGTCACCTCTACGGTAGAGATGGCTAAGAAAACGCAGTTTGTTCCTGGCCACGAGGGCTTCAATGCTAGGAATGCCAGCACGTGTCAGAACAGAGTTGTTGGTCACGCGATCTTCCCATGTGACTCCGAGGATTGTACGCAGCTTTTGCTGGTGAAACTTCTCTATGGATCGGTAGAGTGTCCAGCTCTCAGATCCATAGAGAAGAGTTGGAATCACAACGGCTCGGTATACGCTCAACTTGGTTTCCAACGTCAGACCCCGTTGACAGCCTTCCGAAGGCTTGATGTGCAGCACGGATCCTGCTGCTGACGCCATCGCTTGGGTCGTTGGTGTTGTTGATCATGGAACCAAGGTAGCAGAACCGAGAAACCTGTTCGACTGAGTCTTTGTGGATGAGGATGTTCAAAGGCTCTAAGGGGTGCGCAAGACTTTTGTCTTTCCGGCATTTACTTCCAGGCCTGTGGATCACTCGTAGGCTTCCACAAAGGCGTTGGTGGACTTCTGCAGTTCTGCAGGAGTGGCTGCAGGAGCACAGTTATCATCGGCATACTGGAGTGCGGAGATAGTAGTAGCCGATGTTTTTGATCGAGCTTTCAGACGTCTCAGGTTAAAGAGACACCCATCAAAGCGATAACGTATGCCTACTCCAAGACACTGGTTAGACGGGTTAACACGAATTAAAACAGCTGCAAGATACAGCGAAAAGAGTGTTGGTGCAAGCACACAGCCTTGCTTGACGCCGGTCTTGATAGGAAACGAAGGTGACGTAGATGTACCGTGCATGACAGACCCCTTCATCCCATCATGTAGCTCCTGTATCAGTTGGACAAAGTGTGAGGGGCAGCCAAACTTTTCCAGCACCCCCCAAAGAGCAGCACGGGGAACAGAGTCAAACGCCTTGTGTAGATCAAAACAGATCATTGCCATAGGTGTTCGTTGCTCACGGGCGTTTTCGAGAAGCTGACGTGCACAGAAAATCATTTGGGCAGTTCCACGCCCAGGTCGAAAACCATATTGCGATTCTGGAAGAACAGATTCGCTGAGCTCGAGGAGGCGAGTAAGGAGAATTCGGGCGAATATCTTCCCAGTGATGGAGAGTAGGGAGATGCCACGGTAGTTCCCACAGGCAGAGCGATCACCTTTCTTGAAGATTGTGACTACGATAGCGTCCCGCAGATCGCAAGTCTCCACCATGCTGGATGAGTTCAGCCGGGATGTTGTTCAGGCCAGAGGCCTTGTTAGACTTCATTTGGCAAATTGACTGTCGAACTTCCTCAAGAGAGGACGGAAGACTCATCCAGGACCTCGTTGGCTGTTGTGGGATCTGGCGGAGAAACTCCTCTGAGGCTTGGAACGGCCGATTCAGAAGGTCTTTGAAGTGCTCTTTCCATCGAGCGAGAATGGCTTCTTCGTCCTTAAGAAGAGTTTGACCGTCTGCAGATCGGAGAGGATGAGATGAGGAATAACGCGGGCCGTAGAAGAAGTTCCTCATCTGGTGTTGATCTGCATAGCCCTGAATTTCTTTGGCTTTGTTGTTCCACCAGTCGTTTTGAATCTTCCGGATGGTGCGTTGCACTCTGGCCTTGATCTTGCGAAAGATCGCCTCCTTCGTTTTCGAAGTTTTGTCCCATGCCTGCTGGGCTCTTCGTTTTTGGTCAATGAGGTCACTGATGGCAGAGTTGCTCTCATCAAACCAATCTTGATGTCGTCGCTTCATACAACCAATCGTTTCACTGGCGGCTGCAATGACAGCGGTTTTGATGTTATACCAGAAACTCTCTGGGTCTGACGTGTTGCAATCAGCATTGTGAAGACATAGGGACAGACTAGAGCGAAATTTAGCCGAGACGTTTGGTTCCCATAACGCAGAGATGTTAAATTTCTTCCGCAAAGGGTTGCCATGCGGTCGAGGTTTGGATTTCAGGCGGATTCGAAGGGATGAGCAGATGGGACGATGATCCGTCCAGCAATCGTCAGCACCCCTAAGGGCCTTAGTGACGTAACCATGCCTAGATCATGTTTGTGATAACAAGGTTGTATTCCGCACATAGGCCAATGAGCAGTTGGAATTGCAGTTGCCAACTCCCTGCAGACCTATGTTACCACGCCACAGTTGGTAGTCTTTTCCTACTCGCGCATTGAAATCCACCATGACAACAAGTTTGTCATGCTTGGGAACATTTCTCAGGACAATCCGAAGGGAGGCGTAGAACGATTCCTTAACGTCGTCTTCGGAGTCCAAAGTCGGGGCGTAAACACTGATGATAGAAATGTGACCATGTTGGAGAGGGACACGAAGTGTTGTGATTCGCTCATTGACATGATCCGGGATGAGGTTGTGCAACCTTACCAAAGAGGTACGGACAGCAAAACCTACACCGTGAATACGTCGCTCTTCTGCCGGTTTCCCTTTCCAGAAGAAAGTGTAACCGGATCCAACTTCCGAGATCTGACCTTCGTCTGCAAGTCTCGTCTCACTCAGAGCTGCCACGTCGATGTTATAACGATCCAGCTCCATTCCGATTAAGGCAGTGCGACGTTGTGGCCTACTGTTGTTTTCCTGGTCCAGGAGGGTATTGTTATTTGACTATATATCCAGTCACAATATACTGATAGATATCAGTGGTCTCCACCGAATTACTGACATTTCATAATATCAGATTTGTTGTCACGGACCAGTGTACATTTTGTGCCCTGCGCAGTTTGACATTTGGGATTCTTTTGTAAACATAATATGTCATAATTATATCACATTGTCTGTATCAATGTTATTTTAATAATTTACTTAATTCACCACAAGTTTTTTTATAAGATAATACAAACATTGCCCTTAATTAAACCAAAAGGTAGGAGTTCAAATAAGTTGTGCGCAGTCCGCATAAATGTATGATTATAATATGCACACCCACAGCCATTTGAAGAATAATCAAAGCACATGATTAGCGTAGTTAAAGAAGAATGATTGGTTATTGCCAGCCCTATCAGCTTAACTTTCCTCACTTAATAACCAGTTTCATGAACATTCACAATATAAACCTGTTTTTTGGTTCAAAGAGACCTCCTTGGTAATTCAAGGAGAGCAATTTGCAATTCTCTTCGTTTTTCATAAATCAAAGGAATGTTTAAATAATTAAAACATTAATTTCAATACATCCACAAAGTGAAAACTATTTGCTTTAAAATAGTGCCGTTATTTAAATTATATACATTGGGTAGCTGTTTGGTACCGCTGACGAAATGGACAAAATTGTTGACCAAATTAACTTTCTAGTCAATATCTGGCAATAGCTATAGGCAAAGTGATGATGATGATGACGATAATTGATTTAATTTTGCCCTACAACGACGTGTGTATAGCACTTGTTACTCAGTGCTTGCCGAGTGTCTGTGAAAAAGCTACACAGGCGACTCAGGCGGGATTCGAACCCACGACCTCCTGCTTACTAGTGCAGACGTCTTAACCTCTCGACCCAGTGCTATACACACGTCGTTGTTAGGGCAAAATTAAATCAATTATTTATCTCCCGACGCAAGAATTTCACCAACCTATGGATGGTGATGGTGATGGTGATGGTGATGGTGATGGTGATGGTGATGGTGATGATCGTGATGATCGTGATGATCGTGATGATCGTGATGATCGTGATGATCGTGATGATCATAGTGATCATGATCGTGATCATGATCATGATCATGATGGAGATCGTGATGATCATGATGATGATGATCGTTATCATGATCATGATGATGATCATCATGATGATGATGATGATCATGATCATGATGATGATGATCATGATCATGATCATGATCATGATCATGATGATCATGATGATCATGATGATCATGATGATGATCATGATGATAATCATGATCATGATGATCATGATGATCATGATGATGATCATGATGATGATCATGATGATGATCATGATGATGATCATGACGATCATGATGATGATCGTGATGATGTGACAATATGTCTATAATCAGGCTGAAATTGGAGAAAAGAAATATGTATAGACATAATTTTAATCCGGCGCGCAGCTATCAACAGAAACAAATTATAACGAAACAAATTGTTTATATACACAATATTACTAAGAAATCTAAGAAATAGGAAATGACATTTTCACAAGGCAAAAAGTAATGACACTTGGTTACTACACCATGGTATAAAAATATCACAATGGACAGGAAACAAATCGTTGTAACTATACAATTGTAGGCCTTTTGTGCGTCCAACATGTTCAAAAGTACTTTGACTTAATCATAAGTGAACGTTATAACGATTTTTTAGCACAAAAAGTCATTCGTAATCAACGTGTGAGGAATTATTGCTATAAAGATTGAAGTTAGTTTGTTTGTATTGTTCTACTCCTCTTATTAAGGTTTTTCTTACGAAATGTGTTACCTGAGACGGAACTGTACCAATTACGCGCTAATTCATTTAAATGTTCACATTGTCACATTTTGTTTTACTAATAAAATATAATACGTCTTTAAATTAGCAATTCTGAGACAAAAACTTTTAATTCATACTTTATAACACTTTATTATAATATTTTAATGGTTACAATTACAATCATTCCATTCCTATCTTAGAATGGAAAGGTTACAATTGCAAACCTTCCATTCCTATCTTAGAATGAAAAGGTTACAATTGCAAACCTTCCATTCCTATCTGGGAATGAAAAGGTTACAATTTCAAACCTTCCATTCCTCTCTGGGAATGAAAAGGTTACAATTTCAAACCTTCCATTCCTATCTTAAAATGGAAAGGATACAATTGCAAACCTTCCATTCCTATCTTGGAATGGAAAGGTTACAATTGCAAACCTTCCATTCCTATCTTGGAATAGAAAGGTTACAATTTCAAACCTTCCATTCCTCTCTGGGAATGAAAAGGTTACAATTTCAAACCTTCCATTCCTATCTTAGAATGGAAAGGATACAATTGCAAACCTTCCATTCCTATCTTGGAATGGAAAGGTTACAATTGCAAACCTTCCATTCCTATCTTGGAATGGAAAGGTTACAATTTCAAACCTTCCATTCCTATCTGGTAATGGAGAGGTTACAATTGCAAACCTTCCATTCCTATCTTGGAATGGAAAGGTTACAATTGCAAACCTTCCATTCATATCTTGGAATGGAAAGGTTACAATTGCAAACCTTCCATTCCTATCTGGGAATGGAGAGGTTACAATTGCAAACCTTCCATTCCTATCTGGGAATGGAAAGGTTACAATTGCAAACCTTCCATTCCTATCTGGGAATGGAAAGGTTACAATTGCAAACCTTCCATTCCTATCTGGGAATGGAGAGGTTACAATTGCAAACCTTCCATTCCTATCTTGGAATGGAAAGGTTACAATTGCAAACCTTCCATTCCTATCTTGGAATGGAAAGGTTACAATTGCAAACCTTCCATTCCTATCTTGGAATAGAAAGGTTACAATTGCAAACCTTCCATCCCTATCTTGGAATAGAAAGGTTACAATTGCAAACCTTCCATTCCTATCTTGGAATGGAAAGGTTACAATTGTAAACCTTCCATTCCTATCTGGGAATGAAAATATTACAATTTCAAACCTTCCATTCCTCTCTGGGAATGAAAAGGTTACAATTTCAAACCTTCCATTCCTCTCTAGGAATGAAAAGGTTACAATTGCAAACCTTCCATTCCTATCTTGGAATAGAAAGGTTACAATTGCAAACCTTCCATCCCTATCTTGGAATAGAAAGGTTACAATTGCAAACTTTCCATTCCTATCTTGGAATGGAAAGGTTACAATTGTAAACCTTCCATTCCTATCTGGGAATGAAAAGATTACAATTTCAAACCTTCCATTCCTCTCTGCGAATGAAAAGGTTACAATTTCAAACCTTCCATTCCTCTCTAGGAATGAAAAGGTTACAATTGCAAACCTTCCATTCCTATCTTAGAATGGAAAGGTTACAATTGCAAACCTTCCATTCCTATCTTGGAATGAAAAGGTTACAATTGCAAACCTTCCATTCCTATCATAGAATGGAAAGGTTGCAATTGCAAATCTTCCATTCCTATCTGGGAATGAAAAGGTTACAATTGTAAACCTTCCATTCCTATCTGGGAATGAAAAGGTTACAATTGTAAACCTTCCATCCCTATCTTGGAATAGAAAGGTTAGAATTGCAAACCTTCCATTCCTATCTTGGAATGGAAAGGTTACAATTGTAAACCTTCCATTCCTATCTGGGAATGAAAATATTACAATTTCAAACCTTCCATTCCTCTCTGGGAATGAAAAGGTTACAATTTCAAACCTTCCATTCCTCTCTAGGAATGAAAAGGTTACAATTGCAAACCTTCCATTCCTATCTTGGAATAGAAAGGTTACAATTGCAAACCTTCCATCCCTATCTTGGAATAGAAAGGTTACAATTGCAAACCTTCCATTCCTATCTTGGAATGGAAAGGTTACAATTGTAAACCTTCCATTCCTATCTGGGAATGAAAAGATTACAATTTCAAACCTTCCATTCCTCTCTGGGAATGAAAAGGTTACAATTTCAAACCTTCCATTCCTCTCTAGGAATGAAAAGGTTACAATTGCAAACCTTCCATTCCTATCTTAGAATGGAAAGGTTACAATTGCAAACCTTCCATTCCTATCTTGGAATGAAAAGGTTACAATTGCAAACCTTCCATTCCTATCATAGAATGGAAAGGTTACAATTGCAAATCTTCCATTCCTATCTGGGAATGAAAAGGTTACAATTGTAAACCTTCCATTCCTATCTGGGAATGAAAAGGTTACAATTGTAAACCTTCCATTCATATCTGGGAATGAAAAGGTTACAATTTCAAACCTTCCATTCCTATCTTAGAATGGAAAGGTTACAATTGCAAACCTTCCATTCCTATCTTGGAATGAAAAGGTTATAATTGCAAACCTTCCATTCCTATCATAGAATGGAAAGGTTGCAATTGCAAATCTTCCATTCCTATCTGGGAATGAAAAGGTTACAATTGTAAACCTTCCATTCCTATCTTAGAATGGAAAGGTTACAATCGCAAACCTTCCATTCCTATCTTGGAATAGAAAGGTTACAATTGCAAACCATCCATTCCTATCTTGGAATGAAAAGGTTACAATTGCAAACCTTCCATTCCTATCTTAGAATGGAAAGGTTACATTTGCAAACCTTCCATTCCTATCTTGGAATGAAAAGGTTACAATTGCAAACCTTCCATTCCTATCTTGGAATGGAAAGGTTACAATTGCAAACCTTCCATTCCTATCTTGGAATGAAAAGGTTACAATTGTAAACCTTCCATTCCTATCTTGGAATGAAAAGGTTACAATTGGAAACCTTCCATTCCTATCTTGGAATGGAAAGGTTACAATTGCAAACCTTCCATTCCTATCTTGGAATGGAAAGGTTACAATTGCAAACCTTCCATTCCAATCTTAGAATGGAAAGGTTACAATTGTAAACCTTCCATTCCAATTTTAGAATGAAAAGGTTACAATTGCAAACCTTCCATTCCTATCTTGGAATGGAAAGGTTACAATTGCAAACCTTCCATTCCTATCTTAGAATGGAAAGGTTACAATTGCAACGTAATAGTTTACTGATTAATTCAACGTGTTTCAACGTGTTTATTGATCAATACATAAATATTTGGTAAGTATTTACATGGTAACATGCCCCCGTATCTGCCAATGTTTGAATAAAGTATCTGTGATTTTATTTGTTTGGATGTTTGGTTTAATAATATAAAAATTGCTCATAACATTGAAGAACAGATAATCATTCATAAGGCCATTCACAGTTGTAAATGCAAATGTGTAAATGTCACATGTACTTTAAAAATACATGTATACAAACAACTTTATTTCCTTTCTATAATTATGAATTTGTCGGAGAAAAATTGTAATCATGACACTTTTCAGCTTTTGTCAGCTTTAATATATTTAATTATAGCTGTTTGTCTCAAATTACTAAAAATATTTATACAGTTTTCTCGCATGTATCCCAATTAAAATTTAAAAAAGCACAGTAAAGGGACTTAAGGGAGTTAAAGTAAATGTTAGGAGCAATTATATAACAATGCAAACATAAAGAAGAAAATTTATCAACACAATACATTTAGATAATTTCCATTTACTTTGATAATGGATAGGAAAGAGCAACAAGTCTTAACTAGAGGTATTGAGGTATCGAGTAGTAAACAAACTCAGTGTGTGCATTATATGTGATGACGTGATCACCTAAAGTTATTAAAAGAGTTACTTCAGGAGTATATAATTAAAATAATGTGCTATAATGAATACTTTAACTTTCGGTTCATTCACGTGACTGAATTTATACTTCACATATTTGTTCCTCATACCATGGGTGTCAATTGTGCCAAATTTGGTAAAATTCTGTCTCATGTTTTCTCAAGAGAGCATAAATTGATTTGTGTTAATCCTTTTGCCAGAGAGCGCTGTTAAGAGCGATGAGGTCACCAAATATATTTTTGAAAAGAGCAGATCCCACTTAACATATAAACCCGGATTTTTTAACACCCTTTTAGATTTGTGTCAATTTATAAAGATCTTTTTTAACTTGAACTTCCAGTTTGGACCAGAAGTAAGGGTCAAAATAGGGTCATGTCTGTGTATCAAATGTTGAGTCCTCCATGATTATGAAGAAATCAAGAAATTATCTATTGTGATTCACAAGATATAAAATACATTGTTTTAATTATAATTAATTACGTAATAATTCATTAGATGACCTCACCATGACGTCACAACCTTACCTGGAACTATATGTTAAGGTCTAACAATGCGTTATGTTTTAAGGTTCTGTGAACTCTGCAACTGTTTTGGCTGTATAAATACATTTAAAGAATAGTGATTCGGAATATATATTCACTTAAACTTCCGGTTTCGACTGGAAGGAGAGGCCAGATTAAGGTCATGTCTGTGAACAAAATGCGACATAGTTCAAGGTCTTTAAGACTATGCAAACATTGTGAAAATATCTTCTGGGGTTCATGGGATATGAATTTCTGAAATGTTCAACATTCAAGGAGTTGTCAGATTGGGGTCATATCTGTGAACGAAATGTCACATATTGAAGATCATTAAGATGATGCAAAGATTGTGAAAATATCTTTTGGGGTTCATGAGACATTATTTTTTGAAATATTAAACTTTAGTCATACCTGATGACCTCACCATAACGTCACAACTTTACCTGGAACTACATGTTAAGGTCTAAATATGTGTTAAATTTAAGGTTCTGTGAACTCTGTAACTATATTTTCGTCTTTGGACAAGTCTCACGGAGAAGAATAACCAGAAAAACTTAACAATATCAAGAGGTGTTCACGCTGTAGCTCGATCACCTAAAAGTATAGTAACGACTATTCGGATAAGATGTTTTTACATTGGTCTGTGTACAAATCTTTTCCTCGTATAGTTTGCGCACACTTTCCTATATCGAACAACATAGGGCGCTATTTTCCAAAGTTAATTATCTAATTAAGATAACTCAATAATGTGAATTTTTTTCACTGGCGAATTCCATATGAAGAGTTTCATAGCAAAACGCGATAAATGCCATATTTAAAACCTTTTCACCAACACCACTCATACATCGTTCAAAGGTAGGCAAACACAAAATCGAACTCGGTTTTTAACAAAACGCGATATACTCAATCATTAAACACGTTTATTCCAAACCGCGATAAACGCCACACCAGCTTCTGGATATAGCGTTTTGCTATGAAACTCTTCATATTCTCATTAAGGACTATCAGAAGTACAGTTGTGCAAAAATCAGGTAGTTTCTGAGGGTAGACTACAGAACTTAACAACTAGAGGTCTTTTTGATGATTATCCCACGGCCTATATCAGGATCTTAATTTTGACGTCGAACTACCACCTTCTGCACAGACAAGATAATGAATACAAATTATGAAGTTGATATTTTGTGAAAATAAATAATGCTGCGAAGTGCCAATCTGTTTGTTAGTTTCAAGTGTTTGTTCTTCTTTACATTGAATTTTATCGTGGGAAAACTGTTCACACTAAATGCTATTTTTGTAAGTTATACATGTGAAGTGATGTGCACAAATACCATATTATGTTACGTATTCCTTAGCAGCTTTTATTAACCAACAACATTTGAGATAATAATTTGTATTTCCAGTCATACAAAGACCATAGAGCAAAGACCAGACAAACAATGGAGACTGTAAATCAAAGGTCATGCTATACCATTGGGAGCTCTGATATGCAAGTTTCAGCCTATCCAGCCAACCTATCTAATTAAGTATTTGAAGTTCAACTCTGGCATCGAATTGATTTGATTACCTGCCATCCATACATACACCTATATGCACGACACTTATCTTTTGGAAAATATCCTACTTCAACAGTAGCATCAGTATGAATATGATGGAATGATAATCTTTGAAACATGAATATGACTCACCTTGGTTATTATCCGAAAAATCTTCAGTAAATGAAATATCACAATATGTTTTTAAGAAGCTTGTTTGATCATCCCTTATGTCGATGGCCACACTGTGACGCTTTAGCGGCAGTGCATACAGCATAACTGTACCTGAAAACTACCAGTACCATTTGTAATTTTTTAGTGCTATTTTACTTTATCAAGGGAATACAAATAATTTAAAATTAAATATGCAAAACAATAATAGCAAGAAGCATGTATTTAAAGCAAATATGTAACTTAATGATTCCATACATACACCTATATGCACGAAACTTATCATTTGGAAAATATCCTACTTCAACAGTAGCATCAGTATGAATATGATGGAATGATAATCTTTGAAACATGAATATGACTCACCTTGGTTATTATCCGAAAAATCTTCAGTAAATGAAATATCGCAATATGTTTTTAAGAAGCTTGTTTGATCATCCCTTATGTCGATGGCCACACAGTGACGCTTTAGCGGCAGTGCATACAGCATAACTGTACCTGAAAAGTACCAGTACCATTTGTTATTTTTTAGTGCTACTTTACTTTATCAAGGGAATACAAATAATTTAAAATTAAATATGCAAAACAATAATAGCAAGAAGCATGTATTTAAAGCAAATATGTAACTTAATGATTCCAAAATATTATAAACCTAAAGGTCCATGAATGTAAAATGAATACAGTTCTTTTTTCTTTTTTCCTAACATAAAAATATTGTATACACAACCGCTTTAAAAAATAAAACTACCTGTGCCACAGCAAGCGTCCATTACAGTGTTGCCTTCGTGGCTAAACATTGTGATGAGTTTCTTCGCTAACTCGGCCGGTTTCTGTGTTTTGTTAACTACCTCTCCTGTTTCGTCTTTATGCAAATCTTCCTGAGTTACACTCATTAAGAAGTTGTCACTGGTTATGGAGAAGTTTCGTGTGTCAGTGGTCCCATTCTTGCTCCAATAACCAATGACAACTCCTCCAACGGATGGCCGCAAGATATGATTAGAATCTATTGAACAAGGGAAAGAAAAAATGTTTAACCTTGAAATGTTTGTGATGAGTCTTCCTCCTTATAAGTTACCCTAAGCCTAGGTTGGGACAAATTCACACTGCACATACTCTAAGCTTTGCTAATAGGCTCATTCAAAGAACAATGGCTACGATATTCCCTATATTTAATGGATTGATGTAAATGGTAATTTTTATGTTTATTTATTACAACTTGCCAATCCGTGTATAACTTGAAAAATTGATGGAAAACGCTGGCCTTCATTTTAATGTGTTTTGATTTTAATTCATATCTCTATATTTATTTTTGTACATTTTTTATTGGTAGACTGAAATGTTTAGTTATAGGTATTGAAAAATTCCTCCTCAGTCTTGACGTCTCCACATTTATTAATTTTAATGATCTTTTGATTTTTGATATATTTCTGTGTATTTTTATAATTTCCGTGGAGAGAAATAAAATAATAATGTTAATTACATGGTGTTAATTATCTAACACTTTCACTAACCGTTCATAGCATTTACGATATGATAAAATGCGTCATCAAATTTTTGGAAAAAACGACTCCTTTCCATTGTCCTGGATACCATTGTCATCAAGGGGGTTGGACAGAGGATAACTAGAGTGTAGTGTGTTATGCTGTCATTGGTGTTTAAGTTGTGCAGCATGACGCAAAACCAGCCAAGGTGTCTTCGTCCCATTCCTATATATATATGATGTAAGAGAAATAAATATAACATTTGGAAATAACTGTGGGGATCATTATTTATTGCATGATTAGCAAAGGCATGGCCGGCTTTTGAAAAAAAGCGTTTAATCTAAGTAAGCGTATCGATTGTGTAAAAAGGGGAGGGCCTATATATGAGGTTGAGAGGGGATTCAACAGGGAGGGGTGAGACTTAAGCATAATCCCCGCCCCCGGACCGAGTGAACTTTGGAATATTGAATGCACACCATGGTTAATTACTATAATATTGGCTTTTAGGACTTTTGGAAAATATTGGCTCTGAAATCAAGTGTCTCTTTGGTTTCTGCGAATCTTCAGTACTTGAATGAAACTTTCGTTCAATTGTGGTACTTTTGATTAAATATACTTTAAGCAACATTATAAGGAAAAGTTGCATGACTGTTATAATACTCACAAGTGGGAGTTCAAGAATTGTCAATTCTGCACCACTAAATCCAGCCCATTTATCCCTCACCAGTTGATCTGTTATTGTCAAAACGTCTGCTGTCATGACAAAACCATAAACCCCACCGCAGGAGTAACACTCGTTGCTTGGATACACCGAGCTCACGCCTGTTTTGAAGTTTCCGGCAAAATTGGTGAAGTTTGCCGATGTCCTTCTTGAGATCTGGAACAAATCTTTGCAGCACGTTACGTGTTGCTTCGTTTGGGTATTTGTCCACAGCATCTTCCCATGAAGTGCATCCAAGCTGGCAACAAAATACCCGCTGCACCTAGATGAACCGAACAATTAGTAAATTGCAGTTTATTAATTGTTTAAAGTAGGCTCTTGTATGGATAATCTATTGTTTTATCGAAGATTTTTGAATAATTAGGAAAAGTCATAAAATTTGAGCGTGCCTGGACAAAGTGTTCTTAGGATATAATAAATATTATAAAGGCACATTGTGCCCCTACATGCCCGATAGGGTTAAGTCGTGCAAATTGCCCCACAAGGCGATCATACATTGTTACATCTTACTTAAGAACATAAGTACCATGACAGGGCAAGGCTGGGATTTATTGATACTCAGTAATGAATTAGCTGTTGACGATGTAAATCATAATAATAATAATAATAATAATGTGTGGACTTATATAGCGCACGTATCCACCAACTAAGTGGTGCTCCAGGCGCATTATATTATTACCCCTGCTCATAAGGCTCATAAGGCCAATAAATCATTCCTGAATCCATCTCAGCTCCCTGGGGAGTATACAGCTCAATTGCTGCCATTACAGCGCATATAGGGCTAATCAACCAACTCTGCCCTCACAGGTACCCATTTAACCCCTGGGTGGAGAGAAGCAATTATGGTTAAGTGTCTTGCTCAAGGACATAAGTGTCACGGCCGGGATTCGAACCCACATTCTGCTGCTAACACCAGAACTTGAGTCCGGTAAGCTAGACCGCTCGGCCACGACACTCCATTAAACAATCATTAAACAATCATGAGTGCAAATGTTACAGACATATAGTTAAACTTGAATGTTTTTGTTTGATTTATTTTAAATTAATCACACACAGTTAGGGACCAAATATCTTCCAGATTCCTTACAACTTATGATTATTATTTGGATTATGTTGGGGCTCACCTCATTTAAGCGTTTCAGAAAGGAAGCCTCTCGAGACATATCTGCTGTTGTAAGCTCACCTTCTTGAACCTGCTCCAGCAATTTCAGTATAGTGTCTGGGTGTTGACCCATCAATGGACGAAATATGTACGCCGTTTTAGCGAAATCGGGCAGACAGAAGAAATTAGATTGTTTTACTGTCTGCCCCTTAATTTCACCCAGCTCAAACATGTCCATGATGTTTCTCAAAATTTCATAGGCATTATCCTCTAGGCTTGCTAGGAAACACACTATTCTCATGTCAGCATCTTTCTGCAGAACAAATAATGTGGACATGCTATGAATTAAACCAATGTAACAGTTTATTATCTACGTTTGCGGTGTCACTTTAAAACAGCTTAATAATTAAGTAAGACTAATTGCGGTGACACCATGTGGAATCTCAATTGAGTAGTAATTAGTTCTGAAAAGAACTGGTGGTACAACTCGACGTTTCGATCAGTATGCTCTGATCGTCCTCAGGAGAATACTGATCACAGCATACTGATCAGAACATACTGATCGAAACGTCGAGTTGTACCACCAGTTCTTTTCAGAACTAATTACTACTCAATTGAGATTCCACATGGTGTCACCGCAATTAGTCTTACTTATCATCCTCACCATGCAAAGCTACAAGTTTTACCTAGCTTAATAATTAAACAATGGTTTTAAATATTTTTTTTAATGTTTTATTTTAAATAATTAATTTTCCTCTTTAAAAGTAGTTGGTTATTTTCTAAAAAATGGTTTCCATCATCATTATTATTCAAACCACATTTGATAAATCTATAACATATACCATTGTTTTTGCAAAGCGGTATTATTTATTAATTAGTTTTGTTTTGAGTTTAGTATATGATTGTTACAATCCTTTGATTGTTATTACCTCATTCAGAATTGTGCAACATGAAGTCTTCCATGTTTGCATCTTCTCTGCTCCATCAGGTATGCTATCCAGCATCTTCCTACACATTGCAACCTTGAAGTAGAAAATGGAATTGCTTTTGTATAAGAACATGCATAATATACACTTATGCAGACTGTCAATCTAACAGTAGGGCTGTGCTGGTTATCCGGGTATCCGAAACTGTCAATACCCGGTTTCATTTTTCGGTTCCAATTACCCGTAAACGACTTTTTTTAAATTCGGACTTGACATTTAAGTAGAGTGAACATAAATCTGTCAATCTTGAACAATGTAATGTTTACACTTTTACAGACAATTATCTTTAAATTCAAGAGATTACACTCCAATAACGGTTTTGTAGTGTATTTCACGGACATTTTTACTATACACTTTTCTCCAACTGTTTGTGATACATTGTATCGAATCGTTAAGGTTGTAAAGGGCTTGGCAGTGGCTGCTTCAAACAATTTATCAAACCAGTAGCACAGGACGGAATGTTTGCCTAATTGTTTGCCTAAATGTTTTACTTTAATAAAAACGACACAAAAAGATTGATTTAAGTTTGGTATCTTCTGTATTATAAAGGTCAAGTTTGTTACCATTTAAGCACATGTATTGGTATGTTTTCAACAAAAATGAAAACGGGTATCCTTTTTTTTTTGATTTCGGGTATCCTGTTCCAAAAATATCCGAAAACGCACACTCCTAACAGCACATATTGACCAATATTGATACACTCCTCCTAACAAGTGGCTATTTACCAAAATAATAATCCTTCTATATGTTTATGAAGCCTTAACACTTCTTGGATGTACAACCTACTACGTTGGGTGTAAAACAACAATTCACCAAAGTCATACTTGACAGGCTTTCAACATTTAGAATGTCTTATTCGCTTGCAGAAAGCGTCACAGTGTTTGTCAAACTTGGAATTTGCAATATATATATTATGGAGTGCCATGGTCGAGCGGTTTAGTGCATCGGATTTGTGTTCTGATGGCTGAGTCGTCAGAATGTAGGTTCGAATTCCAACCGCGACCATGGTGCTTGTGTCCTTGAACAAGAAATTTTTACATAATTGCTTCTCTCCACCCAGGGGTAAATGGGTACCTGTGAGGGCAGAGTTGGTTGTTGTGTTTGACTAGCCCATATGCGCTGAAATGGCAGCAATTGAGCTGTATACTCCCCAGAGAGCTGAGATGGTTTCAGGAATGATTTATGAGCCTGATGAGCAGGGGGAATAATGTCATGCGCCTTGAGCACCAGTTTGTTGGATACGTGCGCTCTATAAGTCTACATTATTATTATTAGAGAGAATTTAGAGACATTTAGACAGTCTATACAAACAAAAACATGTAACAATTCCTGTTAAAGCAAACGCTTCAAATATTTAATTCTGGAAAGTCTGCTAATTACCTTGTCCCTAAACGATATTGCATGATGAAATTCACCAGTCCTATTGTGCTGATTTCCCAGCCAGAGCATCTGTTCATGAGATAGCCCGACATAAACAACGCATCGGCGAGAACTAAAGCCTCTGTTTGTCTGTTGCTTGGACAGTTCCCGTGCAGCCATGTAAGAATGCTGACCTCCTATCACCGTGTATCGGTAGCTATTTGTCTGTTGAAAATGTTAAATCAATTAAAACAATTAATTATCATGAGTTCCATCCATTTTTGCTAAAAATAATTTTGGAACTGCATGTGTCCTGTTTGTTGGTGAGAGCGCCCTTTTTTCGAGATCCTGCTGGATGCTACACTCACTGGTTCACACTCAGAGTTGACTTGTTGACTATTTAAAAAAAAACGTAGTTCTGTCACGTATGGTATATCATCATAATTATATTATTTGTATATTTACACGAATTGTGTATGCGTACCTTTTTTTGATCATAACTTCTCTTATCGACATTATTTACAAGAACATATAATGACTGGTAGCTGTCATCCGGATAGTCCAACATTCTTTTCATAAGTTCCTTTACAAAGGTTTCATCGATGCCTCTAATCTGATCACCAAGCTCTAAATTAGAGATGCTGATATTTATGTCCACACCTGTTAATGTTAAAATCAAATTACACCATATTTAATCTGTAGAACCAATAAATCAATAAATGTTCACGGTTTTAAATAAAACCTAATTGGTGTCCGGCGCGTATCCACAAATTTGTCAAGGGGGAATGGGGCCAATAGGTAACAGCAAAATTGTTTATCGTAAGTAGCCCAGGGGTGGAGCAATTTTTTTTCCCAAATTAATTTTGGGAAGTCAAAAGTTAACTTAAGAATCAGTTGTAACCAGTAACTACGGCCGTAGCTCCGGGGGCACGGGCGTTATCCCTACACTTTTTGGCACGGGGGATGGTCCATAGGATCACCCCTCCCCACATTTGCTTAAATGGCATTACTATATATTGACTAATGCTCAACGTACCCACTTTACAATCATCAATAGATTTAATCATCTTTCCGCGTTCTGTCTCTTTGGTTGTAACAACAGTATGTCTTTTCTTAAAAAGACCTGGTAATGGAGTTGTATCATTGATTTTCCTTTTCTTGAAGCCAAATGTTGGCGCCCTGAATAAATAATGTAAAACAAAACAATAATGTAATGGGTACTACATTCTTTTGATGCATAAAACGAAAGTGAAGATGAATGGTTAACTTTTTCTAACCAAACCTTATATTTTCTCACAATAAGGCCACAAAAAAAGATGTTGAGTTGCCCTCCACCGACCGACCCAAAAGTGCTGAAATCTCGGGTCGTTTTTTTTTGTTTTTTTTTCCCCCGTCATTCATAGGCCTATTTATTAATGAAACGTACCAATTTTCTTTGTATAAAACATAATACGTTTGATTTGTGAAATTTTCCACTTTTTTTACCGGTAAATTTAACGGTACCCAAGACTCAATCTACATGTTTTCAAATCGAATGGCCCCGGCCCTCACATGGTGCACTGCCTTCGCACACACTGTGTGCCAACGATTGCGACTCAAATCTACGCGTTTTCCAATCCCCCTCACATGTTTTCCACTGGCTTCGCGCAATGTTTTGTATGTCAACGATTGCGACTCAATCACACGTTGCATGTTGAGCATTGCACGCAATATGGATGAATTTGCTGTGTCAATCACAGCCAAAAGTACAACAAAAATGTTTGGGATACTTATATTCTGAAGCAAAATTCCTTGCTGATAGGTATACAAATGAAAAACATGGTATGTGGTTTCAGTTCCAATGCATTTCAATCTTAAAATAACAGTCAAGGAGAAAGAAAAAAAATCCCGACCGACCGACCCCTTCAAATATTTTCACTGGAGGGCAACTCAACAATTTTTTTTTTGGCCTAATATATCTATATCTTATTATGTAGGGCTGTATGTCTTTGAAACTTTTGTTTTCATTTCATTCGACTCCAATATCGATGTTTTTTTTAATTAAAAGAAATTAAACTGTAATTAAAAGGAAATTACTCAACTATTGACTTTAACTGTTCATTGTTACCTTGACACAATATTCTGAGATGTGCTCTGAGCATTCGGCGTATCAGACGGGTCACCGGGCGGTGTATCGGACAGGTCATCGGGCTGTGTCACAAAGACAATCCCACAATCATACTGAGAACCCTCATTAAGATCCGAATTGTCATCGGTTTCAGATGTACTCAGCTGGGCGAAATAGGAGGAAAGATGTAATGTAATAGGTAGACTTGATACAGCCTGGGGGATCATGGCACGCTTTAGCCGGGTCTGGGAGTCTAGCTTTTTTTTTATCTGTAGTACACGTTTAATGTATTTTGAAGAAAAGTTTGCATTCGTCAGTACTTTGCTGTGTGGGTGTGAGGTGTTCTCACGTATGTGTATTGAAGGGGTATGCAACATGTACATTATACAGTATACAAAATAAAACCACTGTGTATTTATCATGTTCTTGTCACGCAATGCAAAGTTTGTTTTAGGCCCATGTACACTACGTGCATATTTTTGTATGTTACACACGTTGGCCGACTTGACAGATGTGTATTACGGTAGATCGTTTTAATGGCATTTGTTGTAGTAATACTACTATGTCGATGACAATGAATGGTTGCCTACCTGAACTTGTGTAAGTTCCTCGGTTGAGAATGTCACATCAGTGTTCAATATATTGACCAGCTCTCTAAATTTCAGGACGAAGGTACTTGGGCTAGATGATGTGTGAAAATTCTTGCAATAGCTGTTTTTATGCCAGTTGAAATCCGCACAGCATCGTACTATTTTTTCACCATCTTCAAATATCAACTGTGGGAAGAATTGTCATTATGATGAAAATATATTGTAAAAACAGGATGATGAAAATAATTATAATCTTCTTTTTTACACTGTTCATATCCATGTGACCAAACTAAGGCTGAAAGATGAACATTCTTGCTCATGTTACGTAATGGATAATAATCACTATATATCGGAATTTCAGTGACACTGGATCACTATTAAAAGTCGGACAATGATGATGTTGACCTGAGTGCTTTGGTTTGAAATAGTTTGATCTCATCATTGAGTCAATATTGGAATGGATGAACCCAGTTAAAAAAAACGAACTTCAACAACAACACACACACACACACACACACAGGTTTACGGTCCATACACTCTGTGGACATTCCTTTGTTCTCGTGTACTTAAGGATTAGAATTTCTTAAAATCGTTCCCATTTCACACAGAAGAGTGTTTTGAGAGCGGTTTTCGTTCTATTTTTCCCTTTTAATAATATCCTTCGATTTAAGTCAAAGAACCTGCCTAGACAAATCTCAAATTTCAGAGATATTCGTACTTTTCCAAAGTCCAAAAAGACTGTGTGGACCTGTGTAAGTCCACACAGTGCATAGACTTCCTGCACTGTGTGGACATCTTTTCTTCTCAAGTCCACACAGTGAATGTAATGCCTGTCCACACACACACACACACAGTGGTGAATCTCAAGACGTCTGAGGACCTCTATTGTTTGGACTAACTTTTTGAAGTAATCTCCATTGGTTTTATACACGATGTCTTTCCGAGGACAACGAAGAACAAAGAACCGCCGTCCGAGGATCTATTTTTCCCTTTCTTATGTCCTCACACACACCCATATATATATATATATATATATATATATATATATATATATATATACACACATATATATATATACATATACATATACATATACATATACGTTTATTTGAATTTCCCAACCCAACCGATGACGGCTTTGAAAGTTTCATCACAATAGGTTCCCACGTTGAGAAAAGAACACAACTGTAACATATCTTTCAGATAATGTGGTCATGACCAAAACTGCACCTTCCCTTTAAATGCTAGTCAGCATATTATTATTATTAAAATGTTTGTTTTGCTTTTTCACCCAAGTTAAATAAATTTTGATAATTTACCAACAAAAACAAAATATCATTTCCAATCCTCACAGGACTACACTTTACTCTCCTTAAGTGTGTCCTCTATCATCTTTCAAAGGAAAATCTGATATTTTTCATATTTGAATAGACAAGTGGCAGTTGTATTTAACATTCTACCTATCAGGTTTAGCAACTTAAAGGGAAGGTATGACGTGGGTATTTTAATGCCAGTAAAGCTGCTTCTACAAGTATACTTTCTCTCTTTGAAGAAACCAGTCTGCAATCGACCCAAACCTTAATGTGCTTAAGCAATGCAGTGTTGGCCACTGTTGTGTTACAACATGTGTAAACAAACCTAGGCGCTTCATGGCCATGATTAATATGAAAGCAAACAAATCTGAAATGTTGTTAATTAATGAACACATTGAAATGAGTTGAACAGTTCTTTGAAATCCCAGATTCCAGGAATAATGTTTTACCTACATGTACAAGTATAATCACAAAGATGGAAGTTAGTTTGAAGGGATTCCAAAAATCATGTATTCCCCTGCAAAAGTTTTTTTGTGTGTATAATTGAAACGGCTTTAAATGACACTAATGTTTACATAGTTTAGTTGTTGGAACCTACATGTAGTATAGATTTTTATTAAACCTTTAGAAAGACTTTTCTAATTCTTGATAACCTCTGTCAAGTGCCCATTAGGTAGATCTATGTTAATAATTATGTTGCTATTTTTTCAAGGGAAAAATCTCAAAACATTTGTAGAAATCTGCACGTTTCATTGTTTTTAAGAGTACACTATCAGGGGAATAAGAAAATGGATTGTATGCAATGATACAGACTTCTGTGGTCACCAACCATGAGAATGAGTGTTGAAATAAATGTGCAACTTCATCTTTGTACAGATTGTTGAGAGTAATGACTACAATGCAATCAAGGCCTAGATGACATCAGTGCTGTATAAACGGATTGGAGTTCAATGAGGGGGAAAAAGTATGTTTTCTCGTTAAAAACTTGGCCCACATTTTGAGCATAAACCCCTGCAAATCAGTAAAATCAATTTTAATAACTTTGTTATAATCCTGAATGAATTGTTTAGAAATCAATCTGTACATGTCTGTTTTAAAAGGTATTTGGTTTTTAGAAGATATTTTAAATGGCAGGTGTAGTCATCACTAGCAGAGACTTTGCTATTTGGCACACAGATTAGACAAAGTAGAATAATTTCTTAACACATTTATTTCCTGTTGGCATTCCCAAAATTTTGTTTTGACTTCATATTTATGTAAGTCCAGGTTGTCTATGAAGACCAAACATTAACATGTTTTAAATTACTGAGTCTTAAATTACTGAGTACAGCTTGTTATAATCTGATGAGATCTAGAATTCGGCAAATAACTTTTTCCTAAATTCAAAAATCTTAAACGTTACAGAACTTTACCATTAATACCATACCTCCCTCTTGATAAACTGTCTTAAATTTCATCACAGATCAACGTTGCTGTCGGTTCTGTGAAACAGACTCAAACGATATGTACAAATTCCTACAAAAGTTGTTTGGACACTACACAATTCCTTTGAACACCAAAGTTATTCAAGAATTATCTTTTTAAATGAGTTTTCATTTTGTTTTTTTCCTGTAGGGATGCTTGCCACCTCCAAGACGAGTCATTTCCTACTGATGACCCAGTCTTAAATATGTTCGCTTCATCTTGGGATACCTACATGTACTGCTTAACAACACATATGACCAACAAGCAGCGATGAAGGATCCACAAACTGCCTAAACAAGCTTGATCCATTCTAATCTGTTTTGCGAATTCAAACTTGTCAATGCTATCAGCTACTTTTTAATTTTTATACAGAATAACAAAAAATATCCAGTGAAATATTCAGCTTTGTGTGGAAAGAGAACTCTTTCCTAAATTCAAACAGAAAATTAACTTAAAAATATCAGTAATGTAGAATTACATGACTGTACGAATGCTATGCCTTTCTCTTGTGTTTTCTGAACAGAAAGTAACCAGTGCTATACAATATATTTTACTCTTATATTTGTAATATTGCTGAATGTGAAAGTTTCAGATTTTTAAAACTGGACATCTTATATTTACTCAAGAAGCGGCTGATCACCCTACATGAATTTAAGAAAGAACTCTTTTACACTAATTAGTACTCTTTCAGATAACTCTGTAATATTGTATGTTTTGCAATATGGAATTTAAGAAAGAAAACTCTTTCCCATATTTAAATTATTTCAAAAGATTTACTTGGTGAAATTTTCAGCTTTGTGTGGAATTTAAGAAAGAGAACTCTTTCCTGAATTCAACTTATTTGACTTGGGAAATGTTAATTATAGAGAATTACCGATGCTTTCTCTGTCTTATTTTACAATATGATTGATGTTTCCGACAATGTTGTACCAATTTGTACACATTTACTCTCTTAAAGAAAGACAACTCTCTCCTAAATTCAAACAGAACATTATTTCACTTAAAATGTCAGTAATGTTAATTATAGAGAATTACCAATGCTATGCTTTCTCTATTTTATTTTACAGTATGATTGTTGTTTCCGATAATGTTGTACATTTACAGCTTTGTGTGGAATTTAAGAAAGAGAACTCTTTCCTAAATTGAAACAGAAAATTATTTCACTTAAAATGTCAGTAATGGAGAATTACCAATGCTATGCCTTATGTCACAGAAAGTAAGCAGTGCTATACATGCATGTAATTCTTGTAATATGAAATGTTAAGAATTACCAATGCATTTTCTATCTTGTTAAAAAGTATTTTACATTATGATTGGTACGTTACCGATAATTTTGAACATGTTTGTGTGGAATTTAAGAAAGAGAACTCTTTCCTGATTTCAAACAGAAAATAAACAGTGCTATACATGTAATATGAAATGTTGATTATAGAGAATTACCAATGCTTTCTCTATCTTATTGTACAGAATGATTGCCGTTTCCGATAATGTTGGAATAATTTGTACTTTCAGTTGGTGAAATTTAAGAAAGAGAACTCTTTCCTAAATTCAAATTATTTGACTTGGGAAATGTTAATTATAGAGAATTACCAATGCTATGCTTTTTTTATATCTTGTTAAAAGTATTGTATTACAGTATAATTCTTATGTTTTTGCTAATTTGTTGTTAAAAATTGTACATTTTAAACATTATTTATTTGGTATGTATGTTAACCCTCATTATATCTTGTATTTCTATTCCAGGTACGTAACCCTCCCTTGAAAAAACATGCGTGAGCATGTTTTTTCAAGGGAGGGTAGAATTAATTGGGTGCAGAAGAGCACGATCTGGGCTATCTCCAAAACGTGTACAAAATCCCATAGGCTTTTTGAACTGTTTTCTCCAAAACGTGTACAAAATCCCCATTGCTTTCATTTGCTGTACTGAGTCCTGAAGACAGAATAAAAGATTTCTTTATACAATAGAAGTTACTTTGTTACTGTTATTTATTCAAGTATTGTCTCATATATAATAAAGTACATTACAGTTAATATAATAGAGATAATTAAAGAACATTGTACATTAGAGATAAACCTACCAAACAACTGCAGGAGTATTGTTTACAAACACAATAAAAGATTAAGATTGCTGAGACAAAATGGTTAAAATACATTGTTTACAAACAGATAGAATAAAAAGATAAGAGCAAAAAGATAAGAGCTCTCCCCCGCTCTCCCCCGCTCTCCCCCGCTCTCCCCCGCTCTCCCCCGCTCTCCCCCGCTCTCCCCCGCTCTCCCCCGCTCTCCCCGAGGAAAAAATCAAATAGTCCAATTATTACTTTCCCAATTTACCAGTGGACTCAAGACCGCTGTGGGTCTCGAACCCATCTGGGGTATCTTTGTTTTATACTTGAAAGCGAGTTAACAAGTTATGTCACAGTGGATTAACCAGTTCAGCCACTTGGTCGCACACCACCACCCTACAATTTCTAATATATAAACCTCAATATCTATACTTGTGGAAATTTAGCACCCTCTATCTGGAAGTCAGCTCATGGATATGGACTTAAAAGAAATAACAGTAATCATATGCTTACTTAATGATATAAACACTAGATTAAGAAAGAGTATAATTATGACACTAGTGTTAACACATTATATAAAAAAGAGGTATATCATTAAATTCAAATACAACCATTTCCAGCACAGCAAGTGGTCTAGTGGATGAGACTCTTGACTAATAAGTAGGAGGTCCTGAGTTCAAGCCCAACGTTTTGTATTTTTATTCTGACTGATGTCATTCTAAGGTTTATATCTAAGGTTTATAATTAAACTCAAACGCATATGTCCTGACGACAGTAAGTGGTCTAGTGGATACTAATGTTGACTTATAAGGAGGAAGTCCTAGGTTCAAACCCATTATAATTTTTTTTTTCACTCGGACTGATGTCATTATAATTAATTAAACTCAAACGCCATTACCTTAAGCGCAGCTAGTGGTCTAGTGGATAAGACTCTTGACTTGTAAGTAGGAGGTCATAAGTTCGAGCCCAGGATGTCCTGGTTCGAGTATAGTGTTTTTTATTTTGATTCTGACTGATGTCATTCTAATGTTTAGAGCCCATGGGATCGAAAGGGGTCATACATGTATCACCGTTGCTACTGTATAAATGAGCCAGTAATTTTCAGTCACATGTGCAGTGTTATTGTCAGTCACTGAGTTAATCAAAAACGAGCAGTCTGATTCCATGCCCTGTTGATCATTACGATATTGTCCCTTTAAAGTAATAATAATAATAATAATAATGTATAGATTTATATAGCGCACGTATCCACCAACTAAGTGGCGCTCAAGGCGCATTATATTATTATCCCTGCTCATAAGGCTCATAAGGCTCATAAATCATTCCTGAAACCATCTCAGCTCCCTGGGGAGTATACAGCTCAATTGCTGCCATTTCTAGCGCATATAGAGCAAACCATCTCTGCCTTCACAGGTACCCATTTAACCCCTGGGTGGAGAGAAGCAATTATGGTTAAGTGTCTTGCTCAAGGACACAGGTGTCACGGCCGGGGCTCGAACCCACACTCTGCTGCTGGCAACACCAGAACTTGAGTTCAGTGCGCTAGACCGCACGACAATCCACTTTACGTGCATTATACAACACACGGGACCTACGGCTTTACGTCCCATCCGAAGGACGAAGCAATTATGGTTAAGTACCTTGCTCAAGGACACAAGTGTCACGACCGGGGCTCGAACCCACACCCTGCTGCTGGCAACACCAGAACTTGAGTTCGGTGCGCTAGACCGCTCGGCCACGACACTCCACAAGTATTGCATGTTTCTGGTAAAAGTCATCAACACATTGGTCAATAGAGGACAGAATACTTTTTAAAAGATTATAGTACTGTGCATATATACCAATCTGTTAAATTATTGCACGTTTCTGGAAAAATCATCAACAGTTTCAAGCACTGGCCAACAGAGGGCAGTACATGATTCGCATGTCTTGCACTTAAAAGTAACACAGTACAGCAGGACTATGGGAAATTCACCACGTGCAACCTACATGCGTAACAATCCCTAAATTCTTTTGCCCCGATATAAAAATAATACATAATAATGAGGTAATATTGGCAGATTATCCCTTATAAAAAAGTGCCATACATACCATTTGGTTACCATTCGGTATGTCCAATAACACCACTTATATAAATGGAGTAATAATAATAATAATAACTAGAGGTATAGAGTTTGTTAAAAACAAACTTGGGGTGTTCGAGTGTGCCTCATATGTACGTGATGACGTCATCACCTAAAGTTGTTAAAAGACAAGAGTACTTCAGGAGATATGAGTTTTCATAATATGTAATTAAAATACAACATATTGTGTTATACTGATTACATTAACTTCCGGTCAATCATGTGACGTCATTCATACTTCACAAAATTTTTCCTCATAATATTGGTGTCAATATATATATATTTGCCCCGTCCCCTGAGCAATAGACGCCAGTGATAGAACCCATTTGTAGTATAGCTCGATCGTGTTACTAACTCAAGTATTATTCATCTCATTATATATATATATATATATATATATATATATATATATGTTAGTTCCCACCATAGGGGGAAACGTCACAAATCAATTTGTAATAGCACAATGCAAAATGTCACTGGTATGATACGTATGTAAAATACATGTACAACTGTGCCCGGATGGTAGTACTCAGTACTTTTTCAGATAGCGTGCGGGATTAAAGATATAACTTTTTGGAGCTTCAAAAAATTTCCCCTTATGGAAAAATTATGCCACAGACCACCTTAAGGCGAAATTACTATATTTCCCCGTGTAATATCTATATTTACCCGTATGGCTGTTATGGTTCAAAGGGTGAAATATTACTCCATACGGGGAAATATCAAGGTGTATTCTAAAACTGATTAACATCCTACACGCAATAAATGTTGTACAAAAAATGCTAGAAACATATATTATTTTTATTAATAATAAACTTAATTATCGCACAAGCGCGAGTGGAATACGGAAAATATAGCGCTTCAAGCAATATGGACCGTGCAATACAGTAGAATAAATATCACACTGTTGTTGCCATGGATTGTCCAATCAGAATCGAGGATTCAAGTTTGCTTGAAGATAAAAAGTTATACCGCCTCACACAATGTATTGGGCACTTTGCAAAGACAATAAAAAATTAAACCAACAACAATGATTCACAACTATCAAATACAAAAGTAAGAGATTTCCAGAGTGATCATTGAAGGCCCGCATGGATCAACAGAGGATCTGATGAATTGGATTTGGAATGACGGTCATTGTATGTGACCCACAACATTCACTTGTATGCAACAGGCTTTGGACAGACAACATTTCACAAAGGAAAACAAATCTATGGCGCAGAGTTTTTAGTCTATCCTATTAGCAAGTCCTTAGTAATGCACACGCGTATTGATAGTACGCGCATTGTTTTTGCTACTTCAGGCTCTTTACTTTTGTTCATTGTTTTCTTATGACAGAAAGTTACATCGTTAGATTTTGAGTCTTTACAACATATGTTCAGGACAAGTCCCGAGCACTTGTACTCTATTGATCCACAGTCACCATTAATTTCATATAAAATCTTTTAAAAAGTGACAGCACGATAATTATGATCCACTAACTTTACTAAGTGACATAATTACTATCCTACAAGGGTGTATATACAGTTTAAATCAGAATATTCTTTAAAACCCTGCGCGCGAACAGACATACTACACGGTGCAGTAGCACTCCTTTATTCGTGTAAGTATTTTTTAATTAAAGGGTGAAAATTTTCAATTCTTCGCAAGTTCCTTTGGATCACCATTAGACATAATGTGTTAGAATCTTAAAGTATTCGGGAAAGTCGTTCACCCCTTTAAGCCAGCCGCAAGTGCCATTCCTGAGAGGTCCCTATGGGATTTGTGTACAAACTGCCTTAGCGTTGGGGGTCACCAAGGTCGTAAACACACCGGCTGATTACCATCAGATAACATGCCTGCAGCGGTCTGGGAGACATATCAAATGGCTCTGTGATGGCATTTGACAGGCCTGATGTATTTCGACCAATAAAATACGTCTATGTTGGGGGGGGGGGGGTTGGCTGATATTGGGGGATGGCTCTTTGGGGGGGGGGGTCGGATGGCGGTATCTGAGTGATCGATCGATAGCAGGTGGCTTTTTATGAATGGGCAATGGGTTTGTATATATTGCAGCATGTATATATAGTAGACTGGACTACTATTGAGTAAAAAAAGTACAGGTTTTGTGTTTAAAAATGAGTTTTTTTTTGTTTTTTTGGGGGAAAATGAGATTTTTTAGTATTAATTAGTAATTATCTTTCTAAGAAAAACATAAAAATTAAAAAAATTTTTTTTTTGATAGAAAACATCTCTAGACCCTCTGAAACAAGATAAAATTAATAAAATTGGGAAAATCAGTTCATTTACCCATGTAATTAACGATTTACAACCTACTACACGGTGTAGTATAGGTGCTGAGATGCCGTATAAATGAATATCAATGGAGCCGCAGGGTAAAGAGATCTTGTTTCAAATTAAAACAGTAAAATGGGTACCGTAGTGTACGCGAATGGGAAATGTATGTCACATTATATTTCCCCTTAACGTTTCTGAATGATAGACTCAAGGGGAATTATATATCGAATGGGCGAAATATCAACCCATTATGAATGTAATACATATCTCCGTAGTCGTTTAATTAAATTGGGAGATTAAAATCAGTCTTAGTGATATTGAAAATCACTTAGGCCTATACTTGTATGCCGATGGAGGCTTTGCAGTATTGTTTAGCAAGATCTACGGGGACTTACGGTTATACAAAACTGCTTAATCGCTAAAAAATGGAATCAGGTCACCCAAAAGGAATGTGTATGGGTCAACTTAGAGATGGCTGATTAAAAATGATCGAAATGATGTTGAATAAAGTTATCACAAAAATGATTTGTACATGTAGGGGAAATGTAGCCCATAGAAAAAAAAACCTTCTTATTCAAAACAGGGCCTAAAAATGTGTTAGAATTCTTAGGCAGGATCGATGTAAAAATCAGCAGTGAGTGGTTTACCCAAATTTTGAACCAATTTTCATGATTAAACAATACGCTCCACGTATTACACAGCGATTGATTAATTGCTAATGCTGGATCCAGAAATTTTTGCAGGGGGCCTTTCTTTTTCTTTATGTCCAATAATAACCCCCTATTATGTTTATTTTTATTATTTTGGTGACAGAGCAGGGGTATTCGACCCCCCCCCCCCACCCCTCTGAATCCGCGGTGAGTGGTACGCAGTGAGTGGTTTATCCAAATTTGGACAAGCTGGCTGAATTTGTAGATGTCATACCACAAAGCAAGCTATACGTCGGGGACTACTGTAATATAAAAACACTGCTTAATCTCTAAAAATGGACTGGGTCACCCAAAAGGAATGTGTATGGGTCAATTCCTGGATCCGCCCCTGCTTTGGGTGCACCCGGAAAAAAAACATGTAACCCCCCCCCCCCCCCCGTTGAGCAACAGTTTGGGAGGAGGACGCTAGCCCGGTTTATAATGGATTTAATGATCACATTTTCAAACTTCCTGCTGGATAAACCTACCCAGTAGTATATATATGCGATCCTTATAATATTTGTCCGGTCTTTTGTTTATCGTCCAAAACTGTCTAATTGGTAGAGGAAGCTCAAAACAATTTGCTGCGCTATTTTTTCTACATGCTAGGTCATGACATAATGTATCATGTCCTTTTCAACATGTTTAGTGTTGTTAAGCTGCAATGTTTTTATTTGATATTGGTAGTGTGAATGATTTTAACCGCGAACCAGAACCTGATTGGTCAGTACATACACCCGAGAAAGCATTCAACGGTCAAGCTACGGAAGAAGCCAACTAAGTTACCGCCGAGCTTATGTGCGAGTTTGCGGCGGGCTCATGGATGTCTGTGTCGGTCGGCGCTGATCGGCCCTGGTAGTATGACGGTACAAGAGATCTCAAAACAAAAAAGACCAAGTTATGTACAGATTTTGATGAAACTGAAATAATTGCCAGTGGAATAATCGCCAATAGATTAGATTTCTGAGAAAAAGGATTTTTAAAATCCAGTTACAGGAATGAAATTCATACAAACAATCATCATGGGAATTTACATCTTCACTTTATAGTTATTACAGCCTGGAAAAAAAATTGATATGCAAACATTTTTCACCGTACAATTTCTACAGCTATAATTTTGTTTTTTACAGTTTACGCTGGACAGTAGGCCTAAATTTGACTGCCAATCCTCTTAACAGTTCAGCCTGACCGTCCTATTATTTTTCAAAATTTGAACCAAGTTAATAGTCGCTGATGATCATTACACCTTTTCCTCTGCTATGGAAAGTTGATTGTTTTAAGAATAGTTCAATTGTCCCGTCATATGGTGATATGGTGATGATCCACTGTTGGCGCAGTCAGAGATTTAGAGGTGCAAATGAGGGACAAGGTGGCAATCATAAATTGGGGGGCCGGGAGCAAAGTAGATCACTTCCCGATTTTCAACCTCATCCATTCTCATGAAAGCAGTCATTATGTTTGGGCAGTTTTGTAAACAGTCTGTTCGGGAACCCCCCCCCCCCCTGAATTCGGTTCGATTTAATTAATATTCTTTTATGGATAAACTGAGATGTTGGGAATGGGAGAGGGAAGTTACGGGGCAGAAAATATAATTTGGGATTTATCACTTGCCGGAAAAAGAAAACAAAATCGCGCCGCCACTGATAAAAAGTGAGGGATTTTTAATTGAAAAGATCATAATAATAATAATAACTAGATATAAGTTTTTGTCACAACAAAAACAAGGTGTTCGGTTGAAGTTAAAATGGTTACGTCATCAATCCGAAGTGATGGAGAAGTCAAATGTTAATGTCTGTTGAAGTTCTCGCGAGAAGTTTATTTGAATACAATACAATACTGAATTTAGAAATTATTTTAATATTAAACTTTGACTTCCGGTTTGGACAGGAAGTAAGGTCAAATTGGGGTCACCTTTGTGTAAATACTTTTGACAGTTAACAATCTGTACAATGGTACAAAAATGTCAATTTACCTCCTGTGGTTGTTGAGATATGATTTTTTAAATATTAAACTTTCACTTCCGGTGTGGACAGGAAGTAAGGTCAAATTGGGGTATAAAAATTTTTTGACAATTAACGATCTGTACAATAGTACAATTTTAAAATTTACTTGTGGTTGTTGAGATATGATTTTTAAATATTAAACTTTGACTTCCGATTTGGACAGGAAGTAAGGTCAAATTGGGGTCACCTTTTTGTAAATATTTTTGACAATTAACGACCTGTACAATGGTTTAAAAATTGTGAATTTACCTCTTGTGGTTGTTGAGATATGATTTTTTTAAATATTAAATTTTGACTTCCGGTTTGGACAGGAAGTAAAGGTCAAATTAGGGTCATGTTTTGTAAATATTTTGACAATTAACAATCTGTACAATGGTGCAAAAAATGTTAATTTACCTCTTGTGGTTGTTGAGATATGATTTTTTTAAATATTAAACTTTGACTTCCGGTTTGGACAGGAAGTAAGGTCAAATTGGGGTCACCTTTTTCTAAATATTATTTGACAATTAACGATCTGTACAATAGTGAAAGAATTGTGAATTTCTCTCTTGTGGTTGTTGAGATATGATTTTTTTAAATATTTAAATTTGACTTCCGGTTTGGACAGGAAGTAAAGGTCAAATTGGGGTCACCTTTTTGAAAATATTTTTTGACAATTAACGATCTGTACAATGTGAAAGAATTGTGAATTTATCTCTTGTGGTTGTTGAGATATGATTTTTGTTAAATATTAAACTTTGACTTCCGGTTTGGACAGGAAGTAAAGGTCAAATTGGGGTCACTTTTTTGAAAATATTTTTTGACAATTAACGATCTGTACAATAGTGAAAGAATTGTAAATTTATCTCTTGTGGTTGTTGAGATATGATTTTTGTTAAATATTAAATTTTGACTTCCGGTTTGGACAGGAAGTAAAGGTCAAATTGGGGTCACCTTTTTGAAAATATTTTTTGACAATTAACGATCTGTACAATGGTGAAAGAATTGTGAATTTATCTCTTGTGGTTGTTGAGATATGATTTTTGTTTATGTTAAACTTTGACTTCCGGTTTGGACAGGAAGTAAGGTCAAGTTGGGGTCATGTTTTTGTAAATATTTTTCGACAATTAACAATCTATACAATAGTGCAAAAAATGTCCATTTACCTGTTGTGGTTGTTGAGATATGATTTTTTTAAATATTAAATTTTGACTTCCGGTTTGGACAGGAAGTAAGGTCAAATCGGGGTCACTCACAACTCGAGTTTCATCTACTTGTTAAGTTCTAAGTACATGCCAAGTTTGAAGTTCGTGTGAAGTTTGCAAGTATGTGTTTTTTTGTAGACAGTCTATCCGGAGAAGAAGAAGGAGAAGAACAAAAAAAAACTAGATATAAGTTTTTGTCATAACAAAAACAAGGTGTTCGGTTGAAGTTAAAATGGTTACGTCATAAATTCGAAGTGTTGGAGAAGTCAAATGTTAACGTCTGTTGAAGTTCTCGCGAGAAGTTTATTTGAATACAATACAATACTGAATTTAGAAATTATTTTAATATTAAACTTTGACTTCCGGTTTGGACAGGAAGTAAGGTCAAATTGGGGTCACCTTTGTGTAAATACTTTTGACAATTAACAATCTGTACAATGGTACAAAAATGTCAATTTACCTCCTGTGGTTGTTGAGATATGATTTTTTTTAAATATAAACTTTCACTTCCGGTTTGGACAGGAAGTAAGGTCAAATTGGGGTATAAATATTTTTTTGACAATTAACGATCTGTATAATGGTACCAAATTTGTGAATTTACCTCATGTGGTTGTTGAGATATGATTTTTTGAAAATATTAAACTTTGACTTCCGGTTTGGACAGGAAGTAAGGTCAAATTGGGGTCACCTTTGTGTACATATTTTTCGACAATTAACAATCTGTATAATGGTTCAAAAATTGTGAATTTACCTCTTGTGGTTGTTGAGATATGATTTTTTTTAAATATTAAACTTTGACTTCCGGTTTGGACAGGAAGTAAGGTCAAATTAGCTCACCTTTTGTAAATAATTTTCGACAATTAACGATCTGTACAATGGTACAAAAATTGTGAATTTAGCTCTTGTGGTTGTTGAGATATGATTTTTTTAAATGTTAAACTTTGACTTCCGGTTTGGACAGGAAGTAAGGTCAAATTGGGGTCACCTTTGTGTAAATTTTTTCGACAATTAACAATCTGTATAATGGTACAAAAAATTTGAATTTACCTCTTGTGGTTGTTGAGATATTATTTTTTGTAAATATTAAACTTTGACTTCCGGTTTGGACAGGAAGTAAGGTCAAATTGGGGTCACCTTTTTGTAAATATTTTGTGACAATTAACGATCTGTACAATGGTACAAAAATTGTGAATTTACCTCTTGTGGTTGTTGAGATATGATTTTGTTTTAATGTTAAACTTTGACTTCCGGTTTGGACAGGAAGTAAGGTCAAATTGGGGTCATGTTTTTGTAAATATTTTTCGACAATTAACAATCTATACAATAGTGCAAAAAATGTCCATTTACCTGTTGTGGTTGTTGAGATATGATTTTTTTTTATATTAAACTTTGACTTCCGGTTTGGACAGGAAGTAAGGCCAAATTGGGGTCATCTTTTTGTAAATATCTTTTGACAATTAGCGATCTGTACAATGGTACAAAAATTGTGAATGCAGTAAATCACTAGTTAATGTTAATTTGTGCACAAACTGAAGATTTTTGGAGCCACAAACATTACAAAATATGGCATAAAATTTCTTCTGAAAAATTGCCATAACCTTAACAACTGAATTTTCCTATCCTTATTTATATTCTAAATACATTTTGGTGACATCTGTTCATATTTTGTTAGAAAACTGGAGTTGTTTACTGTCCAAAGTATGTTCACGTAGCCCTACGTAGGCCTAACTAACGAGTAACGTTAAGTTAAACAGGTACAATGCAACGACGAACTCTGTAGTCCCTCTAAAGAAATGGCCTTTCTTCTATAAAAACACGAAGATAAATACAGGAAATCCTCTTAAAAATTAAATTCAAGATACCTACCCTTTATGACTGTATCTGTGTTGGCGATCCATTTGTACACGAAATACAGTAACACACTGTAACAAACAGTGCGCGTTGATTCGATTGTACATGGAGCTCCATTGTAACCAAAGATCGTTGGCAATCCATTTTCACACGAATTCCAAGACCTAACACTAACAGCGTCGATTGTACATGGAGCTCCATTGTAACCAAAGATCGTGCAGCGCCGCGTATACATGTAGCTGCTTGATTCATGCAACGTAAGTGAAACGTTTTAGCTAATATCTTTTGATTTATCGAAATTCGATATCTGATGACCTAATAATGACGTCACAAATTATGTTTCATCTACGTGTTATGTTCTAAGTATGTGCCAAGTTTCAAGTTCATATGAAGTTTGCAAGTATGTGTTTTTTTGTAGACAATCGATCCGGAAAAGAAGAAGAAGAAGAAGAAGGAGAAGAAAAAAAAAAAAAAAAAAAAAAACCGAACAATAACAATAGGTGTTTCGGGCGCATACCCGAACACCTAAAAAAAACTAGATATAAGTTTTTGTCACAACAAAAACAAGGTGTTCGGTTGAAGTTAAAATGGTTACGTCATCAATTCGAAGTGTTGGAGAAGTCAAATGTTAACGTCTGTTGAAGTTCTCGCGAGAAGTTTATTTGAATACAATACAATACTGAATTTAGAAATTATTTTAATATTAAACTTTGACTTCCGGTTTGGACAGGAAGTAAGGTCAAATTGGGGTCACCTTTGTGTAAATACTTTTGGCAATTAACAATCTGTACAATGGTACAAAAATGTCAATTTACCGCCTCCTGTGGTTGTTGAGATATGATTTTTTTAAATATTAAACTTTCACTTCCGGTTTGGACAGGAAGTAAGCTCAAATTGGGGTATAAATATTTTTTGACAATTAACGATCTGTACAATGGTACAACAATTTTTAATTTACCTCTTGTGGTTGTTGAGATACGATTTTTTTTAATATTAAACTTTGACTTCCGGTTTGGACAGGAAGTAAAAGGTCAAATTGGGTCATGTTTTGTAAATATTTTTGACAATTAACAATCTGTACAATGGTGCAAAAAATGTTAATTTACCTCTTGTTGTTGTTGAGATATGATTTTTTTAAATATTAAACTTTGACTTCCGGTTTGCACAGGAAGTAAGGTCAAATTGGGGTCACCTTTTTCTAAATATTATTTGACAATTTACGATCTGTACAATAGTGAAAGAATTGTGAATTTCTCTCTTGTGGTTGTTGAGATATGATTTTTTTTAATATTTAACTTTGACTTCCGGTTTGGACAGGAAGTAAAGGTCAAATTGGGGTCACCTTTTTGAAAATATTTTTGACAATTAACGATCTGTACAATGTGAAAGAATTGTGAATTTATCTCTTGTGGTTGTTGAGATATGATTTTTTTAAATATTAAACTTTGACTTCCGGTTTGGACAGGAAGTAAAGGTCAAATTGGGGTCACTTTTTTGAAAATATTTTTTGACAATTAACGATCTGTACAATGGTGAAAGAATTGTGAATTTATCTCTTGTGGTTGTTGAGATATGATTTTTGTTAAATATTAAACTTTGACTTCCGGTTTGGACAGGAAGTAAGGTCAAATTGGGGTCACCTTTGTGTAAATATTTTTCCACAATTAACAATCTATACAATGGTACAAAAATTGTGAATTTACCTTTTGTGGTTGTTGAGATATGATTTTTTTAAATATTAAACTTTGATTTATTGTAATTCGATATCTGATGACCTAATCATGACGTCACAAATTATGTTTCTTCTACGTGTTAAGTTTTAAGTATATGCCAAGTTTCAAGTTCATGTGAAGTTTGCAAGTATGTGTTTTTGTAGACAATCGTTTTTGCCGATAGAGAGCGACAATCCATATTAGCGTACGCTCAATTCCTTAAACATGCATACATAATGAGCACGACCAGAGCTGATTTACATTCACCAACAGAGGGCGCACTTTTTTAGCGTTGAAAAAGCCGTGTAGTCTTTCATTTGCAACGTAATCAAAACGTTTTAACTAATAAAGTATGATTGATCGAAATTCGATATCTGATGACCTAATAATGACGTGACAAATTATGTTTCATCTACGTGTTATGTTCTAAGTATGTGCCAAGTTTCAAGTTCATATGAAGTTTGCAAGTATGTGTTTTTTTGTAGACAATCGATCCGGAAAAGAAGAAGGAGAAGAAAAAGAAAAAAAAAAAAAAAAAAAAACCGAACAATAACAATAGGTGTTTCGGGCGCATACCCGAACACCTAAAAAAACGAACAAAAACAATAGGTGTTTCGGGTGCATACCCGAACACCTAATAATAAAGATTTTTAGCGCGCACATATCCACCCTGCTTGGCGCTCAAGGCGCGGAAACAAAGAAAAAACATTAATACAAACAATATACAATGATAGCATAGGGAAAACAAAACAAATTATGTACCGAGATACATGTACCTACAATGCAATTACAAATATACATCATCTTTGAAGAGTTGTGACATAAGATGAGTTTTAAGCATCGACTTCAATCTGGTTATACTATGACAAGATTTGAGTTTAGTTGGAAGATGATTCCAGAGTCTCGGAGCTGCGACAGAAAACGACCTATCACCCCAGTTCCGTTTTGAAGTTGGTTCCTTGAGGAGTGACATGTTGCTGGAGAGCAAATTGCGTGATGGAGTGTAGACTTTAAGTAGTTCAGAAATATAAATTGGAGCAATGTTATTAAAAGATTTGTGAACAATTAGCATAAGTTTAAAAACAATTCTCTGTGAAACAGGAAGCCATGTGCAGTTCTTTCAAGATTGGCGTGATATGGCATGACTTTCTGGACAAAGTCACAACACGAGCTGCTGTGTTTTGTATGTGCTGAAGACGAGATATTTGATTCTGCGGAAGACCGTAAAGGAGAGCATTCCCGTTATCGAGCCGTGATGTGACAAATGCATGTATAATTTGTTCAGCAGCACTTTTATTCAAGTATTTCCTAATTCGGCTTATATTTCTGATATGAAATGATGATATGCGAACAATGTTGGAGATATGTGGTTTTAAAGTCATTGTCGAGTCAAATATAACACCCAAAGTCAAAGTTAAAAATCCAAATCGAAAGTCTTGAGACTGGCAGGCCGAGGGCACAACTTGTAACAATTCATAAACTTGACGCGTCCTTTCACTAATGATGTAGGTTTACATTTAGCATGAAGTATCCCTCTTGATATTAACTGCAATTCACAGAAATCATTTTAAAAATCAATTGATTGTGGAGGTCGTTCCTTTTAAAACAGTTATAGGGATGTCAGAGGATAAAGAAAACTTACAGTTAAGATTTATAAAAATACATTCAACGACTAAACTTCTTGTAGACTGGCACAAGTTTATTAAATACCGCCCTCTTTTAGTGGTAAATTTGCATAATAATCGTTCACTCATTATTTTAAATCGAATAAAATATAATTAAAATACTTAAAAACTGTTTAAAAGTTAATAACTTGTTATTTGTTTTACAAAAAGTACTAGACAACGATAATATAAAGAAATCAAACATGTCCAGTCAATTTCAGTTTTTCATGAATTTCCTATTTTCTCCCGAAGAAAGCGCGTAGGAACACTAAGTATACCTACCTGAAATATTTTTCATTTTTGGCTCAGTTTGGAAATGCGGAATTCTGTGTTTTTATACCGATAATTAATTTATTTTTAATAAAAAATTGGTTTAAAATCTTTGAATTATATATCCCGATATCCTTGCTCAGTAATTTTGTTGAATAAGTGTTGGGGAAGCTTTTAGCGGCAGGTAATCAATTTTGAAGCTTCTCTCCTTTCTTGTATCCATCCTTGTTCTCATTCGTCTCGTATTCTTTCGAAACCAACTCTCACACTTTATGATGGAAAATTACACGAATTACTAATTTGTTTTCGTTCTTTTCTTCTGATATATGGACTTTGTTGTGCTTTCTCTTCAAGTACAAGTGTCGGGGATGGATTGCAACATCAGGCGACTATAAACCCCTTAATTTTTTATCAAATATTAATAATAAACTTTATTTTAATTTGTTTTATTGCACAAGCATGACAGCGAACTTACATTGTATAACATTGTTGATGGTATTCAAGATACATTAAAATGTTTGCACTTACGTTGTTGATAAAATCAAATCCTCTATAGGAATTAATCTCTAATTTCCAACAGTATTTGAGATTTCCTTTCCATAAACAAATCTATGCGTTTTGTTTTTATTAAGTTGTTTTTAACATTAACAAAAACAAAAGTGAGACCATCAACGGGTTGCTTTCTGTTAATATCTGTGGATTAAACATGATAGAGTATCAGTTGAATGTGCAAAGAAGTAAATACATTGATATTTCTTGGAAGAAAGAATCAACACACAATAATTGTTTGCATGAATCAGGTTTATTGCAATCACAAAAACAATAGTTAATATATTTATAAAAGATAACACTTAAAACATGTACCAGTTTCTTATTGTTTTCTAAAAAGATAATCAGATGATTAAATTTCCACAATTGATGTGATATACATAGACAAAAAGTGAGTTGAAGTCCCCTGTACAGTATGCATATGACAGTATACAACAATACTTGTAAATACTTTCTTCCTCCAGGGTAAGATGGTACAGCTCATACAAACAGTACATGTACATGTACATGTACATGTACACTACAGGGCTCCATGTATGCATGGTTATGCACTTGCATCACCATGGAGGAACTGAAGGAAAGAAATTACTATTTTTGTTGCTCTATTTTCAGTCACATGCACAAACTTAACAATAATAAACAGAAAGTATAACACTACAGGAGCAGCAGTCAATTTTTCTTTGTTCACCCAAAATGTATCTAAAAATTTACCCAGTCAGTTTCCCTTGTGATTACAAATTCATACCTATGTATTCAGTTATTATCATCCAGCAAACTTGAATCCTCAATGTCGATTGGTCAATTACTAGCATAATATATTCCCATAATTCTACTGCCAAGATACATAGGCGTATCTTCCTTTTTTGCTCACAAAACCACAAAGAATTACACTAATAAAATGGCATATCAATCAATAGGAATTCTAGCAAGTCATTTCTGTCATACATAGCCTGAATGATTTACGAAGGACATGATCAAGTTTGCAGCTGGATGATAAATTAAGTTATCACATGCGCACTCGTGGAATACGGAAAAATGTAGCGCGTCTGCTCCCATATGCAACTCGAAATGGGACGCAGAAGCGCTATCTTTTTCTGTATTCCACTCGTGCTTGTGTGATAACTAATACTTATTCATATGTAGGCCTACCTGGGTTGCTAATTCGTAAGTATATGGATTACATTCGTAGGTATACGGACAGTGGCATAGTGATGGGATCTTCAGTTTGTGCTGTCGTTGCAAAAAATACATGTAAATTCCCCTTCCCCCATTGTACAAATTAGTAAAAATCTGTGCAGAGTCTTTCTTGAAGGCTAAATGACCATAGTAATCCAATACTAATCCTTAAATACGTACATGAATAAGTAATCTGTACGTACAAATTTTTAATCAGTATCCGCAGATACATATTGTTATTATAATTTTTTTTACCATGTCCTATACACTTCCATATTTTATGTCTAAAAACCCCTCACATAAACAAAATACAAAACATGTTAGAATGCGACCAACAGTTTACACCATTTTCATTTCTCTCAATACATGCTTGATCAAAACATGGAGGAAGGAAAATCAAAACTACTGTCTTATTTGATCTATTCACATTAGTGACTACGTTTTCATATTAATGCATTCACGCCTCCATGGTTCATGAGAAGATCCGCAATTATGTAACGGGGACCTGACCTCGAGCTAGCTTCGCTGTGCTTCCTCCCCCGCTCCACCAGCAGTGGCCTAGGCATTTGGCTTGAATTAACCGGTACAATCAACACCGCAAACAACCAATACTTAGCTTTACACACAGATCAATCTAATGGCATGGAGGCAACACAAATCTGTGCATACCAAAACCATGCTAGTTTAAACTCATCTTGACAGAGGGGTGTTTGGAATCTACATATGTAGATATGTATAAAACAGGCATGCGTAGATTGTACACTGTACATCTTTGTTCACATCACCTCTGAACATAACTCGCTATTCAAGCCATTGAATTGTTTGTAATAATAATAAATTGATTTCATAATTTAATAATTCACCCAGTCAGTTTCTCTTGTGTTTTATTACTTGATAATAATAATTTGACATACATTAAATAGTCATATAATTATTTTAAACCCATGTAGGCCAACATCAATTGCAAGAGAAAAAGTAATCAATACAGAAACTTTAGTTGTGTCACAATGTATGGTGTATTGGATTGAAAATGCAGTATGACTGTACATATCCGCAAATCCAAGTCAATCCTCAGTTCAATCTATTGTATTTGTATATGAAGGCCTACATGTACTGTACCATAAACCTTCATGTACTGTACCATAAACCTTGTTTCTCGAGAGAGGGTCTAGTCTGTGCAAACATTACCCCAAGGTTACTGTGTGGTCAACCATGGGTCAACATAAAAAGTCCCCTGTACAGTATGCATATGACAGTATACAACAATACTTGTAAATACTTTCTTCCTCCAGGGTACAGTAATTTTAGCGCATACAAACGGTACATGTACATGTACATGTACATGTACACTACAGGGCTTCATGTATGCATGGTTATGCACTTGCATCACCATGGAGGAACTGAAGGAAAGAAATTACTATTTTTGTTGCTCTATTTTCAGTCACATGCACAAACTTAACAATAATAAACAGAAAGTATAACACTACAGGAGCAGCAGTCAATTTTTCTTTGTTCACCCAAAATATTTCATGTTTATAAAATGAAAATGAACGGGAAAATGTCCATCACTATAAATTCTCAAAAATGATATAAAGAAGTATTTCTTGATGGAAAAATTGATGTTTCACACGAAAGGAGTAGGTTTTTAATTTTATCAAAAATGGGATTAATTTTTGATTTTAGGCCAAGGTTAACTCTCTTTTAATGTCATTCAATGGTTTTTTTAAATTTTTATTGGTTATTGGAATGTAATTGTATGGAAAATGTGAACAAAAAACAGTGAACAATAAATAAAAATCCCTTGGGATTAAAAAAAAAAAAACAATAATAACAAACATTGGTTACAAAAACCCAATAACAAAATTACCCGAACATTGTTATCTGAAAGCTAACTTGATGTGAAATTGGGAAGGTACCAATTATTCTGAAGAATTATTCTGTCTGAAGTGCTCTCATCACCACGAAAACTCTGCATTGAGCTGTCACTTTCACCGGTTGGTTGTTTAATATATATATACGAGGAACAGTACCGCGTCAACAAACCACAAACTGCCAACAAACAAGCTTACACACAAGGCCCGCAAACAATAGGTAATTACCACGCATCATTGAGCGAGTAACCTGTACGTGCGCGTGTAGGCCTATATATATAGGAGTAATCACTTGGTGACTATCAGTTGTCTGATGATCGCATAACGCGTGAAACTCGGAGTTACAACTACCAGCGTTCGACTAGTTTTACTATATAGTATATATATATATATATATATATATATATATATATATATATATATATATATATATATATATATATATATATATAGCCTACCCAAGCAGTTTTGCCATCATTACCGATATTAATGTTTGTACCATCCTTTCATCTCCCCACATAAGATCAGCATGTTGATCTATTTTCAGAGCCACTACTTTATTATGTTTGTTCCCCGTGAGGTTTTGATCAGTCTAAAAGCCAAGGAATTTGACATGATTGATGTTTTTCTCAGTAAAGAGCTTAAGTTTAGAATGATCATATATGTTTTGGAGAGGACAAAGCAGAATAAAATTCATATGTATATTGGATGAGATACACAGTATATAGCAATAAACAAGATGCATAGAAAAAAGTTATTATAGTAATGATTCTGTACTCGTAATCTTAAGAAACAAATATTTTACAGGCCCCCGATAATTGTGTCTATTAACAAAATATTGCTCAGTTGACAATTAACATGTAAACTTAAACAATAATATATGATACATTTAGATTATAACGTCTACATCTGATTATCATTATAACAACAAATTAGTAGTATCAATAAAAAGACAAATTTTATAGTTCTTTCAAAAGTGAACTATTTGCACAAAATCGTTGGTTAGAATCAAACAAATTTTCCTCACGTTAGGCTTTAGGCCTTATCACTTATTGCCGTATAAATGTATTCTCAAATAACTTACAAATTGTTGGTAGTCAATAAATTAATGTTTTTTAATCAACGTTCTTAGATTGTTTGATACATCCTATTATAAATGTTGTTTTTATATCAAGAGAGGGCGTAGTTTTTGACAGAGTTTAAGTCTGGTTCCCATTTACAATGCCTCCGGAAGCAACAAGAGACGTGCGGTGTAGCAGACTATTTTTTGGTTAAACGGCAGAATTAAGTAATGTCTAAAACCTATTGGTTTTAGATATTAATTATATTATTAACTATACTGAAAAAAAAAAATATGTTAGAAGTACTTTCATAGGCCTATTAGAGAAAACAGCAATTGTCCAGCAACTCAAAGCATTGTACGACATTTTAGGACTTTCTCAAACATATGCGAGCACATTATTATTAGTTTTTTGGATAATTATTTCTATGTGTATGTATTTTTTAATATTTTGATATTTTCTCCCAAAATTGGAAGTCTAAAGGCGATGACTTCGTTAAATCTGATTTCGTTGGTGCATTGTATTGACACTATTAATGTTTGTACTGGATCTTTACGTGAGGTAGCAATCGTCTTTGACAAACAGTCGCAACAGTGTTTTTGGACGATGCTCAGCATTTAAAAAACAAAACAAAAACAAAACAAAAAATAGCTTTAAAACGATTACTAAACTAACGTTTCAGCAAATCTATCACATTTTAGGGGAACTTTCATATTCTTTTTCCAACAGGACAGCACATAGGCTAAGTACCTCCAGATGGTACCGAAAATTAGCTGGATCGTGGACTATAGGCCTAGTACCTTAATAACAGTTGATATTAAACGTTAAATCAGTATTTCTAGCGTTGCACTATGCAGTCCATGCAGCACGAATACATTTTAGTAGGGCCATCATACCGCTGAAGCCGTGTCAAGCTTTCCAAAGAAAACAAAATGATGAAGATGATTGTTTGGGGGACAAGCCAATATATCATTTTCTCACAAAAATAACATGGGTCCCATGCCTCTTGGAGTTTCCTAGCGCGGTTGTACTTTATTCTAATAGAAATAATGTTTTAAAAAATATGTAAAAATTGGAAAGCTTGGCCACTCTGATAATATTTGGCCACTCTGATAATACTACCATAAGCCTTATAGCATACTGCACCTGACGAGTCATGCTATTTTTTTTAATAAATAAAAAAAGGCTGTTTAAGAACTCTTATTGCCGGCTATCACCTTCTCCTAACCCTTATTATTTTCTTTAATAACCCTTTTTAATAATTTCTATTTATTTGTCTTGTTTCATTTTTATTTGACATTAATCCACTTTTACATCGATCCACAAAACAATTTTTTTTTTTTTTTTTTCAATATTGTCCATCTTTATTTTACTATTATTGTAATTTTCATCATATTTTTTAAAATTAAACCTTAGAACACACAACCCTTTTTACCCTTCTTAATCAGATTTTACAACTTATAATAAATAAATCATACAACATATCTAACATTAAATATTTATATCCACAACCCTCTATATTTTTTTAAAATAAATTTTCTTCCTTTCGTGCCGAGTTTGACAAAGTCTGAAACTTTATAATCAGTCGTCACTCTCATTCTACGCACTTCTTGGAATAGTTTTAATCCATTTGTCCACGGTGATATAATTAACGTTTTTGCATATCGTGAGATATGTTTAAGGCTAAATAAACCTTATGTTTATTTATAATCAAAACTACATAATCAACGTATACACTAGTATTTACGACCTTGAGGTAAGCCGTTTTGGTGATTAAAGGACTAAGTTGATGACTTGTACAGTGAAAGCTGATCAGTTGTGTTGGCATGTAGCATCGTCGGTGTCACATATTCGATGTAGATCGTCTTGGTTTTGCGAGGATTGTTGTGTTGCATTAGGCTATAAGGACCCTGATCATACCGGATGAACAGCAAGTATAGCATGTGCTAAATTTTGGGAATCGGTCGTCGCTCATCATGAATATAACTTGGACAGAGTCTGATTTAGATGATGATATTTCAGTTCCAGGCGGTAGTAACAAGACTTGGACAGAGTCTGATTTAGATGATGCTATTTCAATTCCAGGCGGTAACAAGACTTGGACAGAGTCTGATTTAGATGATGATATTTCAGTTCCAGGCGGTAACAAGACTTGGACAGAGTCTGATTTAGATGATGATATTTCAGTTCCACCAGGCGGTAACAAGACTTGGACAGAGTCTGATTTAGATGATGCTGTTTCAGGCGGTAATGTAACGTTCACAGACACCTATTTCGAAACAAGATTTACTTGCAATTTTGACGTTTCCTGTAACTCGGAACCCCAACCAACAAGATCACATGGAAAAATCGATGACTTATCCAATGTAAAGCCACGGAGTGCATCGACACCAATAAAGAAAGGACGAAGACCTTATGAAGGATGGTCACCACTTTCAATACTGAGACAGTCCTGCACTTGTGGCAAAAAATGCATGAGGAAACTAAGTATGAACGATATCAGCTTATGTCAAGACGAGTTCGTCAGTATTAATGAGTCCGCACAAAGACATTTTATAATTGAACAAATACGCCGGCACGCCTTGATTTCTGAATCATGTTTTGACATTAACCTAGTAATTTACGGTCATACAGTCTGTAAAGAAGCATGGATGAAGGTCTACGGTGTGTCGTTGTCGCGGTTTAACCGGTGTGTCAAGCTAGTAAGGCAGGAGAACCACAGCGTTGACCACGGGAACACAGGGAGATCTCGTCTTAGAACTAAGTCGACGGAGAGCATCGGTTGGATGGACAATTTTTTCCAAACTGTTGGGGATTACATGCCTCACAGAAATGTTATCAATCTGCCGGCAACGTGGGACATGAAACAAGTACTGTATATGAACGTATGACAGCAGAATTTCAGGTTGGTTTTGTTTAAAATTAATAAGGCCTATAATGTCTATAATCATGTATCGTGTATGTATTTGAACTTTAAAGCTTCTTCAGTGGCGTAAATATGGAGGGCATGGGGGGAACGTGCCCCCCAGTTGAGGTCCATGCCCCAGGGTGCCCCATTCAGAATTTTGAAAAAATAGGTCCCTATCTGAGACAAGAAAAAGCGGTGCACCCCCTAGTGTCCCCTGAAAACTGGACCTTAGTTACGCCACTGAGCTTCCTTTTGGCATGAATGTATTTTTTTAATTTATTTGTTATTTTCAAAGTTTAAATACTTATTAAAATCTTGGTACAACAGTAAACAGTAAATATACCCACCATTAATTCATTTCGGTAAATTGTCACTGCAAAATCGTTAATCTCGCTATTTTTTTTTGAGAAATATGTATTTCAGAAACATTATTTTGTACAAAGTACAACGTTCAGATAAAAAGAAAATTGTCATCTTTATTGAAACTATCATTCAAACCATGTCATGTTTATCAAACATATGACACATTTTGTAGGCAATTAATTAATGAAAACGGAAATTTGTGTATGTTTGTAATTTGATATTATTTTGTTCTCACAGGAGCTAGGAATTTCGAAGGATGACACTATTTCGTACAGACATTTCTCCAATTTGTGGAAATCAAACTTCTCAAACATCCATATTGGGAAGTTATGTAAATTGAACAAAATTTATCGCTGTCATTTATCAAATAATATTAGGATGATTTTTTGTTACTCCACCCTCTTAGCATATATTGAAGTTACATAATAAACCTTACCCCACCCTTGTAGCATGTTATATTGAAGTTATAATGAACCTTACCCTCCTCTTAGCATATACTGAAGTTATATAATGAACCTTAATTGTGGAATGTAAACCAGACGGTCGTAGCTATAACACATATCCTCTGCCGTAAGGCAAAACAAAATGTTGAGTTGCCCTCCAGTGAAAATATTTGAAGGGGTCGGTCGGTCGGGATTTTTTTCTCCTTGACTGTCATTTTAAGATTGAAATGCATTGGAACTGAAACCACATACCATGTTTTTCAAAGACAATGATCTAGCAGTATGCACAAGTACCTAAATAATAAAAAGACATCACACCTTCAACTTTATAATAATCTTTCAACAACTTCATTTAAACATTTCATACACTTGTTTCTAGCACTTTTGTTCTTAACAACTTTATGCAAGACATTTGCATACCTATCAGCAAGGAATTTTGTTTTAGAATAAAAGTATCCCAAGCATTTTTGTTGTACTTTTCGCTGTGATTGACACAGCAAATTCATCCATATTGCGTGCAATGCTCAACATGCAACATGTGAGTGGCCATTCGATTTGAAAACGTGTAGATCGAGTCGCAATCGTTGACACACGTACAGTGCGGGGAGCCAGTGCACAACGTGTGAGGGCCATTTGATTTGAAAACGTGTAGATTGAGTCGCAATCGTTGACATACCGTACAAACAGTGCACGAAGCCAGTGGAAAACATGTGAGGGGCCATTCGATTGGAAAACATGTAGATTTGAGTCGCAATCGTTGGCACAAAGAGACTTTAAGACATGTTTAAAACATCACATAGTGACGAAAGAGACTTTAAGACATGTTTAAACCATCACATAGTGACGAAACCCTTTGAAATGGGATGTTGGCGACATTTAACTTCAGGTCTTTATATATTTTCTTTGTACATTTTCCTTCGGAACAGGGATCGGAATTTACAAAGTGCAGCAGCTGCGTGGAACTAGAAGAGAAATTTCATAACAACAAAAACGAAGAGACACAAAAAGAAGATAGCCGGCCTGAAAGACCTTCACATAGAACAAGTCATGTAAGTAAATTGAATTAACTACATCTGTATGATGTAATGGTTTACCTATACCCAACTATATGCACTCCCTTCCCCCGATTTATTAACCACAAATATAAATAAAAACAACATTTGTCATGTAGGCCGGCGTATCATGGGATCGCTGGGATAGTATCAAAATTTGATTGGAGTCTGCTAAACAAAAAAGTATTGTGCGCCATTACGAATATTCAAATACTGATACGGCTTCTGAACGTGCACACATTTTTAATAAACTTGAATTAACCATTATATTATATCAGCCCTGCGAAGCAGGCTGATATATTGTATTCTAACAATTATTTATATCAGCCCTGCGAAGCAGGCTGATATATTGTAATGCAACAACTCTTTCTTTATATCAGCCCTGCGAAGCAGGCTGATATATTGTAATGCAAACATTCTTTCTTTCTTTCTTTCTTTATATCAGCCCTGCGAAGCAGGCTGATATATTGTAATGCAAAAATTATTTATATCAGCCCTGCGAAGCAGGCTGATATATTGTAATGCTACAACTCTTTATATCAGCCCTGCGAAGCAGGCTGATATATTGTAATGCTACAACTTCTTTATATCAGCCCTGCGAAGCAGGCTGATATATTGTAATGCAAAAATTCTTTATATCAGCCCTGCGAAGCAGGCTGATATATTGTAATGCAAAAATTCTTTCTTTCTTTCTTTCTTTATATCAGCCCTGCGAAGCAGGCTGATATATTGTAATGCTACAACTTCTTTCTTTCTTTCTTTCTTTCTTTCTTTCTTTCTTTCTTTCTTTCTTTCTTTCTTTCTTCGGGCAAACGGTCACGTGACCAAAATAAAAATGGCCATAACTCCTAAACTATTCGGCCGATTTTAAACAAACTTGGTCAAATTAAACCTTGATACCCGCCCTATCTAGAGATGGTCATAAAATTTGGCCAATGGTCATCTGGTGGTCAGTAGTGGTCATTTCATGAATATTTACAAAATGCTACTTCTCCCACATTCTTTAGCCGATTGCAGCCTAACTTGGTCCAATGCTTCATTGACTCGAGTACCATTTGGGGTGTACACAGATTTCGGCCAGTGGTCACTTATCGGTCAGCAGTGGTCATTTTATGAAAAAAATTAAAAAGGTCTTTTTCACATTTTAAATGTATTTCATCTATCTGGGGATTTTCATAAAGTTTGGCCGATGGTCATCTAGTGGTCAGTAGTGGTCATTTAATTATAATCAATATTTACAAATAGCTTCTTCTACCACATTGTTCAGCCGATTGCAGCCTAACTTTGTCCAATGCTTCATTGGCTCGAATACACAGATTTTGGCCAGTGGTCACGTATCGGTCAGCAGTGGTCATTTTAATTTTTATAAAAAAAAATTAAAATGTCGTTTTCACATTTTCAATGTATTTCATCTATCTGGGGATTTTCATAAAGTTTGGCCGATGGTCATCTAGTGGTCAGTAGTAGTCATTTAATCAATATTTACAAAATGCTCCTTCTCCCACATTCTTTAGCCGATTGCAGCCTAAGTTGGTCCAATGCTTCATTGGCTCGAATACACAGATTTTGGCCAGTGGTCACCTATTGGTCAGCAGTGGTCATTTTGTAAAAAAAATTAAAATGTCGTTTTTACATTTTAAATTTAGTTTATAGGGCTGATATTCGTGCTTCGTGAAGCACATTAGCTCTAGTTCTTTCTTTCTTCGGTCAAAAGGTCACGTGACTAAAATAAAAATGGCCATAACTCTAAAACTATTCGGCCGATTTCAAAGAAACTTTGTCAAATCATGGAGGAATAAATGCTCGATCGATTCATGTTCATAAATTTCGGCCACCGGTCACCCAGTGGTCAGTAGTGGTCATTTACTGAATATTTACAAAATGCTACTTCTCCCACATTTTGTGGACTATTGCGGCCAAACTTGGACAGATGCACCATTAACCTGTGCTACATATGGGGTGTACACAGATTTCGGCCACTGGTCACCTATCGGTCAGCAGTGGTCATTTCATCAATATTTACAAAATGCTTCTTCTCCCACATTCTTTAGCCGATTGCAGCCTAACTTGGTCCAATGGTTCATTGACTCGAGTCCCATTTGGGGTGCTCACAGATTTCGGCCAGTGGTCACTTATCGGTCAGCAGTGGTCATTTTATGAAAAAATACAAAAATGTCTTATACACATTTTAAATGTATTTCATCTATCTGGGGATTTTCATAACGTTTGGCCGATGGTCATCTAGTGGTCAGTTGTGGTCATTTAATTATAATCAATATTTACAAATAGCTTCTTCTACCACATTCTTCAGCCGATTGCAGCCTAACTTGGTCCAATGCTTCATTGCTCGAATACACAGATTTTGGCCAGTGCTCACCTATCGGTCAGCAGTGGTCATTTTATTTAAAAAAATTAAAATGTCGTTTTCACATTTTCAATGCATTTCATCTATCTGGGGATTTTCATAAAGTTTGGCCGATGGTCACCTAGTGGTCAGTAGTGGTCATTTAATCAATATTTACAAAATGCTTCTCCCACATTCTTTAGCCGATTGCAGCCTGACTTAGTCCAAAGTTTCATTGGCTCGAATACACAGATTTTGGCCAGTGGTCACCTATTGGTCAGCAGTGGTCATTTTGTATATAAAAATGTCATTTTTACATTTTAAATTTAGTTTATAGGGCTGATATTCGTGCTTCGTGAAGCACATTAGCTCTAGTTATATCAGCCCTGCGAAGCAGGCTGATATATTGTAATGCAAAAATTATTTCTTTCTTTCTTCGGTCAAACGGTCACGTGACTAAAATAAAAATGGCCATAACTCTAAAACTATTCAGCCGATTTCAAACAAACTTTGTCAAATCATGGAGGAATAAATGCGCCATCGAGGCATGTTCATAAATTTCGGCCAACGGTCACCCAGTGGTCAGTAGTGGTCATTTACTGAATATTTACAAAATGCTTCTTCTCCCACATTTTGTGGCCTATTACGGCCAAACTTGGACAGATGCACCATTAACCTGTGCTACATATGGGGTGTACACAGATTTCGGCCAGTGGTCACCTATCGGTCAGCAGTGGTCATTTCATGAATATTTACAAAATGCTACTTCTCCCACATTCTTTAGCCGATTGCAGCCTAACTTGGTCCAATGCTTCATTGACTCGAGTCCCATTTGGGGTGCACACAGATTTTGGCCAGTGGTCACTTATCGGTCAGCAGTGGTCATTTTATTTAAAACAATTAAAATGTCGTTTTCACATTTTCAATGTATTTCATCTATCTGGGGATTTTCATAAAGTTTGGCCGATGGTCATCTAGTGGTCAGTTGTGGTCATTTAATTATAATCAATATTTACAAATAGCTTCTTCTACCACATTCTTCAGCCGATTGCAGCCTAACTTGGTCCAATGCTTCATTGCTCGAATACACAGATTTTGACCAGTAGTCACCTATCGGTCAGCAGTGGTCATTTTATGAAACAAAATTAAAATGTCGTTTTCACATTTTCAATGTATTTCATCTATCTGGGGATTTTCATAAAGTTTGGCCGATGGTCATCTAGTGGTCAGTAGTGGTCATTTAATCAATATTTACAAAATGCTTCTTCTCCCACATTCTTTAGCCGATTTCAACCTGACTTGGTCCAATGCTTCATTGGCTCGAATACACAGATTTTGGCCAGTGGTCACCTATTGGTCAGCAGTGGTAATTTTGTAACAAAATATAAAAATGCCGTTTTTACATTTTAAATTTAGTTAATAGGGCTGATATTCGTGCTTCGTGAAGCACATTAGCTCTAGTTCTTTATATCAGCCCTGCGAAGCAGGCTGATATATTGTAATGCTACAACTCTTTCTTTCTTTCTTCCAAACGCTCACGTGACTAAAATAAAAATGGCCATAACTCTAAAACTATTCGGCCGATTTCAAACAAACTTTGTCAAATCATGGAGGAATAAATGCGCCATCGAGGCATGTTCATAAATTTCGGCCAACGGTCACGCAGTGGTCAGTAGTGGTCATTTAGTGAATATTTACAAAATGCTTCTTCTCCCACATTTTGTGGCCTATTGCGGCCAAACTTGGACAGATGCACCATTACCCTGTGCTACATATGGGGTGTACACAGATTTTTGCCAGTGGACTTAGAATGGTCACTAGTGGTCATTTCACATGCATAGCGAGTACTTGTGCATGAAAAACCTCGTTCCCAAGTTCCGATCGCCCTGATTGTATTGTGCCCGCTTGCATGCGCAATCTGCCGTGTGTCGAGGTGGGTACATGCTCGTGGTGTATTACGCGAACGTCGTCGCACCAGTACCACATTACTGGCCTGCTCGTTTCAGCTCCATGGCATGGTAAGATGCTTTCAGATTAATTTTGCTGTTCAAAAATCATTTCAAGTTCTAACGTCAGGCCATTCATATACGTAGTATGGTCAATGTGATCATGCCAACAGTTGTTTTCCCCTGTCGTTCTAGAGAGAAAATGTTGGTATCATGTACTATAAATAGTAATTTAAAAAATGTATAATCTACAAGGATTTCAGTATCACAAAATTCTGTGTGAAATCATAATGCCATGTCCGGAAAGTGGGCAACCGTTAACGTCTGTGTAGGCCTAACGTTGTCATTATTTAAACATGTTCAATACTTTGAATATGCTGAGGCTATCATCAAACTTTAGTCTTCGAGTTGTTTACAGAATTCAAAATGTTCATGGCTTGAAAGGCTACTCCAATGTTATTTTTTATGCTTATGGAGCCTCTAACGTTAACTTAGCCCCAAATACTCCACGCCCGAGGCCACAGAACGTGGTTAGCAAAAAATAGGATGTTATCTGCAAAATTAAAACAAATGTCGTATTCACATTTTAAATTCAGTTTATAGGGCTGATATTCGTGCTTCGTGAAGCACATTAGCTCTAGTTATATCAGCCCTGCGAAGCAGGCTGATATATTGTAATGCTACAACTCTTTCTTTCTTTCTTCCAAACGGTCACGTGACTAAAATAAAATGGCCATAACTCTAAAACTATTCGGCCGATTTCAAACAAACTTTGTCAAATCGTGGAGGAATAAATGCGCCATCGAGGCACGTTCATAAATTTCGGCCAACGGTCACCCAGTGGTGAGTAGTGGTCATTTACTGAATATTTACAAAATGCTTCTTCTCCCACATTTTGTGGCCTATTGCGGCCAAACTTGGACAGATGCACCATTAACATGTGCTACATATGGGGTGTACACAGATTTAGGCCAGTGGTCACCTATCGGTCAGTAGTGGTCATTTTATGAAAAAATACAAAAATGTCTTATTCACATTTTAAATGTATTTCATCTATCTGGGGATTTTCATAAAGTTTGGCCGATGGTCATCTAGTGGTCAGTTGTGGTCATTTAATTATAATCAATATTTACAAATAGCTTCTTCTACCACATTCTTCAGCCGATTGCAGCCTAACTTGGTCCAATGCTTCATTGCTCGAATACACAGATTTTGGCCAGTGGTCACCTATCGGTCAGCAGTGGTCATTTTATTTAAAAAAAAATAAAATGTCGTTTTCACATTTTCAATGTATTTCATCTATCTGGGGATTTTCATAAAGTTTGGCCGATGGTCATCTAGTGGTCAGAAGTGGTCATTTAATCAATATTTACAAAATGCTTCTTCTCCCACATTCTTTAGCCGATAACCTGACTAGGTCCAATGCTTCATTGGCTCGAATACACAGATTTTGGCCAGTGGTCACCTATTGGTCAGCAGTGGTCATTTTGTTAAAAAAATAAAAAAATGTCGTTTTTACATTTTAAATTTAGTTTATAGGGCTGATATTCGTGCTTCGTGAAGCACATTAGCTCTAGTTCACTCTGTATTGAGGTTATTTTCCAGACAGTGGTGTACAACATGACACTATAATAGTGATCTACATTGCTACATGTAGAATACCAATGTGGCATGAGTCATTAAAATCGCTGTATCTCTGCTTCTGAATTATTCCTTAAGCTACGTACAACATTGCCGATAAATAACAACACAAAGTCAAACAAATTTCAACAGAAATGTTGAAACTGTGAATGTCACATGTTGATAAACGCTTTTCAAGGATATTCAGTTCAATGCAAAAGTCACAGAAATTTTTGTTTATTAATCCCTCCAGGCTAGAGCGCAAACAATACTATATTAAACGACAGAATGCACGAGACAACCCCAAAGAGCATGTCACCATAATCATAGATGGGATGGACCAGAGAAAAACTGATGTTCCTCATCTGGTAACTACAAGGCCACGCAACATCTGGCAAGACTCAGAACACACATTACGGGTGAGTAAATGCTAGCGTTGTTAAGTTCACAGGGCTTACTTTCACCATCTATGGTTTCATCAATCCTGAGGATTAGAACTGAAACAGACAGTTTGTGAATGGGTTGACCGTAAATCATTCGCGGACGCCCACAGGATAAAATCCATAATGATTTCACAATGCTCTTAAGGTTTATGAAAAAGAGAAATGTTTCTGATGGTTAAGCCTTCATATGATATTACATACATACCGTAATAATAATAATGTGGACTTATATAGCGCACTTATCCACCAAACTGGTGCTCAAGACGCATTATCTTATTACCCCTGCTCATCATGCTCATAAATCATTCCTAAAACCATCTCAGCTCCCTGTGGAGTATACAGCTCAATTGCTGCCATTACAGCGCATATAGGGGCTAATCAAACACAACAACCAACTCTGCCCTCACAGGTATCCATTTACCCTGGGTGGAGAGAAGCAATTATGGTAAAGTGTCTTGCTCAAGGACACAAGCACCATGGTCGCGGTTGGGATTCGAACCCACATTCTGACGACTCAGCCATCAGAACACAAATCCGATGCACTAAACTGCTCCACCATGGCACTCGTATCAACCATTAGACATCTATAGATACATATTTCAGTGCAATAATATAATTTACATTACTTTTGTATAGGTGCCATCTTGCATACAAACGTTCGAGTGGAAAAATTCCCTTTAGCTTACATAGATATGAGGCAGTTTCCACATGATCCCAACCTGACAATAAATGTGCTTCTGCGGGCGCTGTATCTGATCAGACAATATCTGGGAAGAACCCTGAATGTTCAATTGGATAACTGTTTCAGAGAAAACAAAAACAGGCACGTGGTATGTTTTGCGTCACTTGTGGAGTACGGAATATTTACAGAGGTAAGTGTTATAATTTATCGCTTTTTACAGTCGATACAATTATAGAAGTAAAAGAAAACAGTTTCTTAGTTACTGATTTGTTCTGTGAGGATATATATATATATATATATATATATATATATATATATATATATATATATATATATATATATATATATATATATATATATATATATATATATATATATATATATATAAACGGTTCAGCAAAGAAAAATTGGCTGATGCCGGACTCGAACCCGCGATCTCTCGAATACCAGACGAGCGCTCTACCAACTGAGCTAACCAGCCCATGTTGGTGGGTGCTCCACTTATGCCAATTATCTATTGCTCTATGGGGCCAGGTCAGAGGCCAAACCATATCTGCCGAGGCCAGGGATCAAGCCCCGGTCAGATGCAAACAACCCGGGTAACGGCAGTAGCGGGGATCACACAAGCCTTTTATGTGGTTGTACACAAAGTAGATTTATATGGAGAAACTGACCTGAAATATTATATAAACGGTTCGCGAGCAAAGACAAATTGGCTGATGCCAGACTCGAACCCGCGATCTCTCGATTACCGTACGAGCGCTCTACCAACTGAGCTAACCAGCCCCTATATTGGTGAGCGGTCCACTTATGCCAATTATCTATTGCTCTATGGGGCCAGGTCAGAGGCCAAACCATATCTGCCGAGTAGCCAGGGATCAAGCCCCGGTCAGATGCAAACAACCTGGGTAACGGCAGTAGCGGGAATCACACAATTAACGGGACACAAGCCTTTTATGTGTTTTTACACAAAGTAGATTTATATGGAGAAACTGACCTGAAATATTATAAACGGTTCGCGAGCAAAGAAAAATTGGCTGATGCCGGACTCGAACCCGCGACCTCTCGATTACCGTACGAGCGCTCTACCAACTGAGCTAACCAGCCCCTATGTTGGTGGGCGGTCCACTTATGCCAATTATCTACACGCACACACACACACACATTTACAATAATTGTACCACAGATTTATTGCTTACCTTGGGGCTTGTGTTTTAGATGCTTTCTAGGCTGTTGAACTGATTCTCACTGATGCCAGCCATTGCATCTAATTCCAATTACTTGGCATACTGGAGAGCTAAAATACAAAATATAAATAAATGTTCAAATGATTCTGTGAAAAAATACATTCTGAATGGGGAAAGGCCAACATGTATTACTCCAGTAAGAGAATGCCCTCTATAATTGGTGTACACATGTTGTCCACCAACACACCTGCATGTTTATTTTCCAATTAAAACTCATATTAACTCATCCCTCTGCAGCTTTTTCTTCATTTATTAGTTTTCTTTTTTTATGCAGGCTCTTCATCTTTTTTATGTTATAAGACCTGACCTTTCTTTAAAGCATAGAGGGACAGACTTTTTATGCTTAATAATAACAAAACAACAAATTTAACCTAGCTCAGAAAAACAGGTGCCCCTATGACAATTTTGTGGCTACAACTAGCAGACTAATCACGTAAAAGCATCTCTTTAGGTTGAGTTATGGATATATTTCGCTGACACGAAGAACATGCAGAATTGCAGAAGAGACAACAACACACGAACATGTATATTTACATGGATTTGCATACATGTATATGTACTGTACATATATGTAGGCGAGTTACGATGCTCTTTTGACTTGGACTGCATGGCACAGTTTTTAAACTTTTTTCTGGACAATAATCTATCCATGCTCAGTCATTATCCTTAGTTAAAATGCAAACTTAAAATCATGTAGGTACACTGCAAAAACAGCGAAAGAGTAGACTCAGTATAGTTTTTACGAAATAGATGCAGTACAACAGTTTCGTCCGTCACGAACCTCCATTGGATTGTGTATGCAATAATTATGTCTACGATAGGCCTACTTTACAAACGCACATTCTAGGCCAATAAACCTCTAAATAATGTCTACTTACCTCTTAATAATGCAATTATATTTTCCTCTTTCTCGGTAACCCATTTTATTTTCTTGTATTTTGCTTTGGAGTTAATAAGAACGGCAAAATTCCTCAGTATTTTTTCATGTAAACGAGAATTAAATGGCCGCCGCTGAAAATGTTTTGCTTGTGATAAAATGTCACGTGATCACTGATACGCAATGTGATTGGAGATTGCCTCGACAGATTGCCTCAAAGTAGAAAGCCAGCTAGTATAGTCTACTCATTGCCACTGGATTGCATGAAATGCCACACAGGGCAATCTCCGAGCAATCTCATTGCAGCAACTTTTATTGCCTGAAAATTGCCCGAAAATTGCCCCGTGTGACAAGGCCTTTACGTTGTAGGGCAATATTAAACTCCGTATATTGCTGTGTGTACGTATTCTGTGCACGCGCAATTATGTCTATTCGTACATACAGGGAATAGTAATTCAGCGTATTGTTTCACTTAACCTTCCGGTTTCGACCGGAAGGAAAGGTCAGATTGGGGTCACGTCTGAAAACGAAATGTGACATAGTTCAAGATCTTTAAGATAATAAAAAGATTGTGAAAATATCTTCTATGGTTCATGAGATATGATTTTTTGAAATTTTGAAATTTTCAACTTCCAGTTTCGACCGGAAGGATAGGTCAGATTGGGATCATGTCTAAAAACGAAAAATCACATAATTCAACATCTTTCAGATGATGCAAAGATTGTCAAAATATCCTTTGTGGTTCATGAGATATAAATTTTTGAAATATTAAATTTTGATTTAGCGTAATTCGACACCTGATGACGTAATCATGACGTCACAGCAAACGGTTTCGTCTGCCTGATATGTTCTGTTTATGTGTTAAGTTTGGAGGCTGTAAATGCTCAGCAAGGATGCCTTTGTTGCCGGACAGTCGCCACTGAGAAGAAGTAAAAACAAAAAAAAAACAGTACAAAAACAATAGGTGTTCGCGCTGCGCGTTCGAACACCTAATTAACACGGAGTCAAGTTAAGTCTGACTTTGTCAATGTTAATTCAACACTTAAAAGTGAAAAGCTAAATTCAACCTGATAAAGTGTTGTCACTGACCGAACTTGTAAAATGTTGATTCAACACTTTAGTTTAAGAGTGCAACTTCAACATTCTTAAGTGATGAGATCAGAACAAAACCTCTTTTTTGGTATTTTGTAAGTAAATCGGCTTCCGCGTCCACACTGCGGTATTTGTGGTCTATGATCAAAAGTAGAATAATAGATCATCATTTCTTCCATTAGACCCTATGTACATCATCGTAGAGTACCTATCAAGAGGTAATCTTAAAGACCTTCTTAAAGACAGTCGCAGTAAGGGTGGGTGTGTATACGGTAACCTTCATGGTATCAGTAAGTCACTCGCATCACGAGATCTCATGAAGTTCGCAAAGGATGTGGCCGATGGAATGACGTTTATATCGTCTCAACAGGTAAAGCTACCTTTTGTTTCTTGCCAACATGTCTACCAAGGTTAAGTAATGGACCTTATACACATGCATGTGACCAAACTGACGCTGACAGGAAAAATAGACTGGCCACTGATATTCAGTGCTATTCCTTAAGCGCACGGGTAGCGTGATAGGCTTCTAAGCAATAGGTTCCTGCGGTGGTGGATCGCAGCTTCCAAGTCAATGAATTCAGCTCTGAGTTGTTCACAGTGAGGATCCCATGCAGATCATAGTGACGATCGCATGCAGATCTTACACAGTGAGGATCCTATACCAATAACAGTGAGGATCGCGTGAGGATCCCATACAGATAACAGTGAGGATCCCATGCAGATCACAGTGAGGATCGCATGCAGATCTTACACAGTGAGGATCCTATACCAATAACAGTAAGGATCGCGTGAGGATCGCGTGAGGATCCCATACAGATAACGGTGAGGATCCCAGTCACACTAATACTAAAGTAAATGGACACCAGCAACGGTTTTCTATGGTGATTACATAGCACCATGAACAACACACTTTATTCAGAACAACTTCTCCTTATATAGGATCTCAACCCCTATACAACGCATGTAAAATCAAGTCATGTACAAAACATATGACCTATACATTAGTATAGTAAGTAACTGACCAATCAGTGTTGTGAGTGACCCCTAATGCATGATGTAAACATAGGTGACAAGAGCGGAATGTTCCATTGTGTAAAAGGTGATAAATATTGCAGGGTGAAATCAGATAGTACTAAGAATCATGGATCATTGCAGTATTCAGGGAATCTGACCAAGATGGTGCCCACAGCATGATAGGTGTCTATGGATTAGTTGCATCTTGAGCATGCAGTTTTTCATAACAATTTATATAATTACGATCTCTAAAAAGATATTGCAAATTTAAGGCATTGAAAATAAGAACAATCATGCATAATGGGTGTGGGGACAATATTTTTGATTTTTTTGTTTAGGAGGGGGGGAATTTGAGATTTCGGACCCAATTTTGGAAAATTTTGCCCTAGCCGGTATGGTCAAAAATTCTGATTTTGGGCACAAAATAGGTATTTTTTCGTCTCGGAATCGCCTCAAATTCGATATGTAAATGGAATGGGGTCTCACGGTCAAAATTGGTTTAGGGAACGGGTCTCGGCGGCCACTATCTGAGCAACTGAGGGCAATTTTTTGAAAGGACTTTTCTGGTCAAGTAATTTGGAATTTTTTTACACATTTTGGCACAAAGTTTACAAAAGTAGCTTTTATGGGAGAATGGCAGAAAAGAAATTGATGAAACTTCACACAGACGGGCTACCCTCGCAGACGGATCAAATTGCCGAGTTACAGGTCCCTACGACTAGTAGTAATGCGCAAATAACTATTTAGCAACACTCGCCCGAATCACGACCGATCAAAATGACAGATTTCAGACACCCCCCCCCCCCCCCCCTGCCATCCCACCCAGAGTCCATCGGGCTCAAACGGTGGGTTGCCACCAAAGACAAATCATGCATAATGGGTGTGGGGACAATATTTTTGATTTTGGGGGGGGAAAAAAATCGAGATTTCGGACCCAATTTTGGAAAATTTTTCCCTGGCCGGTATGGTCAAACATTCTGATTTTGGGCGCAAAAACGTTTTTTTTTGTCAAAACCGCTCCTAATTTAATGTACACCGGTTCTTACTTCCTTTGGATAAAGATATACATTAAACAACAACCTGTGAAAGTTTTGGCTCATTAAAGTTTTAGCATATTTTAAACATGGGATTATTTTCCCCAAAAGACAAGTTTGGAAACGGTTTTAGTAATGTAACTAAAAGCAATGTTGTTGTCATCAGCATACATTTTACAAGTAACTTTAATGTAAAACTGGGAACATGTTTTTCTTCGAATCATCCTGAGAAATTATTCCGTCCGCCAACTTTTTGAAAACATAAAATCATTACAAATCAATTGTGAATGAAACATTCACAGGACAGTTTTATGATATATTTCTTGAAGACAAGAGGATTGAAATTAATGAACGTTTTCAAATCCCTTTTATAACCCACGTATCTACACGTTTGTTCTACAGTGTATCCATAGAGACCTGGCTGCCCGTAATGTACTTGTGGCTGAAGACATGACTTGTAAGGTGTCTGATTTCGGACTCGCTCGAGACGTCATGAACGTCCGAGTGTATGAAAGAGGGTCAGAGGTAAAGAACTTTAATATGGAGGAATAAACCAATCTTGTGTTCGTCATGGCAGTGCAAAAACGTCGTCTCTCCTAAAATAGCATTTAAATTACATTCGAGTTTGAACGTGCGCAAAAGGTCGTATCTCGCTTAAAATAGCCCGGATGTACACACAAAAACAATACGCGCCGAGATACGACGTTTTTGCACGGCGCGTTTTTGTGTGAGATACGACGTTGTTGCAAAATCGAGATACGACGTTTTTGCACTGACACGACGTGTTATTGTGCTATAGCCCTGCTTACTCTTATCAATGCTAAAAACTCGGTCACACCACCTGCTATGAAGCCAAGTGCTTGACTGACATAGCTACAATTGTCATGTAAATATTTGGGCCGTGCTGTTTTATTGATAAAATGTAATATAATTGTTTTATTTCTACCTGCTTCGTGACCCAAAGGTCAAATTTAAGCCTACCACGGTCATACCAGTACTCTACCAATTAAGCTTGTTATAGATATTATATGGTTGACAGTATCTTTGTCAGCATCGTTGCTCTGGGGACGCTAGTCTGAAATCAATTCATGTCGTGTAGTCGGGGATCACGATTACCACGAAGTGATGATGCTAACCATGGGAAGCAGTAGTCGGGGAATCACTCAGAAGGGATGCGGCTTTTTATGTATCAAACATTAAATCATCCAAAGGGGATGTAGACCGTACTAAAATAGAACACTTCTCTTGAGCATCAAATACTGGATTTGGGTTTAGCTGCCTGGTACTAATTATGAATAACTAATAATGCTTTGTTTTAACCAACTAAACTTCACACAGGGTCGGTTGCCCCTACGCTGGATGGCACTGGAGTCAATACTTGATGATGTGTACACAACAGAGAGTGACGTATGGTCTTACGGAGTACTTCTGTGGGAAATTGTTACCCTTGGTGAGGATACCACGCTGGCTCATTGTAGTTCATAGAGCCGTGTGCCTCTTGTCATTTTCCAACAAATTGCACACAGAGTAAATCAAATAAAAACTATTAAATTAAATACAAATCCAGAAAGACAAAAGTGGTCCGTCAACAATTGTATTAATTTTTAGTAGTGTGGATTTTGTTCTTGTGGAGTTTTGTTTTAAAAATTTTTTCGGAGAGGTGGATTTTCAGGCGCAGTGGGCGCCCATAATAGAGCCACCAACATAACAGCAAGACTTATACTCGAAGCCTGTACCTCCACCAGTGGTTCAGAAGGCGGGTAACATGTGGGCACAATGGTACCTAAACAAAATACCTTAATAAACAAAGATGTTAAAAGTGGCTTTTGCAAAAATAACACAATTAAGTTTGAAACGAACACAACCTTCGTCCCTCAGCCTTAACTTATTATGTATAGAACCAAGACAAAACCATTACAAATTTAGCACATACAAAAAAGGGAAAATACCAAGATTATCGCAACTGGACGGATGACGTGCCCAATGACGACATCTAACGATGATGTTGTTATTTGTAGGTGCCCGTCCATACCCTGCTAGGAGTGCCAAGAATATGATCAATGATCTTCAGGCAGGATACCGTATGCCAAAACCGCCACACTGTCAAGAAGAATTGTAAGTTATTTTATTTACTCCGAATGGCCACTCATTACCAAATCAACCATCCACCACATATTCATCGCTCCCTCCAGTATTGAAACTCCTCCATCCCACCATCAATCAGAAGAACCACTTCCATCCCATCACTATCTATACATCCCCTATATCAATCCATTAATTCATTCACCCATCCCTACTGCACCCAATCTACCCATACACCCATCCATACACCATCCATCCAACACACAGTAACATCAAAATACTAGTACCATACAGGGTGTCCCCAAAAACGAAACGGCCTACTTCCACTGCCCTGCAAAAACCGAGGTGTTAAAATAACACCAGAGGTGTCAACTTTATTCTTCCTTTGTGTTTATATTGTGCGAGTTGCCTAATATAAACACCAGTGGTGTAGTTTTTAACACCACAGTTTTTGCAGTGTACCTTGAGTCTCAAACCACCTGTACCAATGGATGGAGAATGGATACCAAGATCTCCCGATTTTGTGTCGGGGTCACTTGGCATGATGATAGCGTGTCCTTGTGTTTTAAAACAGAATTTATCCTGCGTAATATACAAAGAAATAAGTACTGGTGAAACATAACAATCCAAATGTATTATTAAACAGAAATTTAACATCATACATATATGGCACATCTAGGCTAGTTCATTTGGTTATCTTTCCTCTACAGTTCATTCCAAACAGTATCCTCTTTTCGACAGCATTGTCCTTACGTTCAATTAGCAATGCGTCCTTCAACGTGTCCTCCTCCCAATCGTACACATACCTCCGCCCTCCTGTACATATCCTGCATAGAATGAACGATCATGTCCCTAGGAACATTTCTCAATGCCTCTTCCTGGAGAGCGTTTAGATTTCTGGCGAAGGGGGGGGGGCACATACACGATAGACTTCACATGTCCCCACAAGAATAAATCGATGGGACGTCAGGTCCAGCGATCAAGGAGGATATTCAATAGATGTCCCAACCCCACAACTCTACCCAGGAATAGCTCATGAAGCCTATCACGCACAATCATTGTCCTATGGGCAGGACACACCATCTTCAAACCACCAGTGGTCATTGATGTCCACTCCCAGACGCTCGCATTCAGACAGCGTGAATTTGTTAACAAAATGACACCGACTTTCACAAAATAGGCTTTAAAACAAAAGCTACTAGATCGAATCGGGCGATCTCGGTATCATTTTTCTTTTAACAAAATTCTTCATGTATTGTATAGATTGTTTGAGTCTCAGGCTAGCGAAAGTACGCCGTTCCTTTTTTACCACCCTGTATATTGTAGCCTAGGCCTATTTCCTTTTAAATATAAATTATAAAATTGGTCTCTTCTCAAAACAACATAAAATTATGGAAAAAACTTTAATAAACAAAAATAATTAAACTTGGTTTAAAGTTGTGCAAGTACGAATCATTCTGAGATATTATTCCGTCTGTTTACGTCCGGCACTGTGTATTTGAATGGATGTCGGGAATAAAATTCACAGGCGGCTCGGGCAGGACTCGAAACATCGAACTCCTGCTTACAAGACTTGAATTACCAACCTCCTGACCTAGTGCAGACGTCTCAACCTTTAGATAACATGGCTTACCCAACGACGACAGACAGGCTAGATAGTTATTAAATCAACGATTAATCCACAGGCGTTTCTAGCAGAACTCGAACCCACGACCTCCTACTTTCCTGGTGCATAGACGTCGTAACCCATTAACCACTGAGCTTGCCCGTTAGTTTATTGTACTGCTGTTTGCAGGTTTATTTCTTGTGTCAGGGAAAATAAACAGTTAATATGATTTTCGCCCATGGAATTTGTATGTATTTCCACATTTGAACAATTTAAGTGTATTTTTTGTCAAATTCAAGGTATCAGATGATGCTGCAGTGTTGGGAAGAAGACCCAGAGAGTCGACCACCATTTAAGACAATCAGCAATGATCTGAAGAACCTAATGCAGAAAGGAAAGGTACGATATTAAGTATTTTATTTCACAGGGAAGGTAAACCATTGATAACAAAATTGCTTCTAGGAGTATGATTATACTCTCTGAATCAAGATTATAAATTGGACATTGTGCCAATTTCAGCATATTATGCATGCACATTTTTTTGATTGGCAGACATAAACTTCAAAATTATTTTAACGTGAAATATTGATAAGACGCAAATTCAGTTGGGATTACACCAATTTTACTTAAATGATAGCGCTTCAGATAGAAGAATATCAAGGGATGTTTGATACCACCGTCAACTTAAATGGAATCAACTGTCGCAGTTATTGAAATTATTTTTATTTTCTAATATTAAAGCACTTTGGATGGAATTGTTTTTCAGGACGACTGACACTTGTACTAACTTTACACCAACTAAGTTTTATGTTAAACCGTTTTCATTTGTTGTTGTTGAGAATACCAATATTTTACCTTCCATAAGAGCTCTATTTTCTTATCTCTTTTCTTTTTCTTTTAATTTGCTTGGTCTTTAGGAATGTATATCCATCAAAGCCTACGAGGAGACCATTTATGAGGTCACGATGCCAATCGACGGAAATGAAAAAGTTTAGTCATTGCTGGAGTGAAGTACAGAGTTGGGATAGAATATGATGTAATGGAACTTTATTTGATATCATAAACAAGATTTACAAATATTTGATATTTGTTATGTGAAATGCTGTAATATTTTGGGGTCGTATGTGGTTTGCAGTTTAAAGCCATTTTTTAGTCATTTGACATTGTAAGCCAGATGCATCATTTTAAATATTAGTATACAGTGGGTAAGGTTGTTATTATTTTATTTATTTATTTATTTATGGCTAAGAAATTGACATAGAAGTATATAATAATTAAAAATTTAATTCACCAACAACTTCGACTGGTATTGTAGATTTGTGGTTAAAACGATAGCATTGCAAGTAAGAGATACCGAGTTCAAAACTAGGTTTTTCAAAGTTTTATGAATTTATTTTTATACATTTTTAACTACAAAATTAATTCAGAAGCAAAACCTTTCTATGTAATAGTAAATTACGGTTGTGGAGAATGTATTTAAAGGGAGATAAAGTAATACAAAACAATTTTAGTATACAAATGCATATAGTGAAAGAAGAGTAGGTCGGGTCACCGATCTCTATTACACTGACTAGATGCCATGTTTATCGATGTGCCTTCCTTGGTGAATTCCTGCGGTGGATGCCTTTATTTGTCAGGCACCAGAAGGCAACCCTAGATATCCAGTCACAATAGGCTAATAGATATCAGTGGTTTCCACTGAATTACTGATGTTTCAAAATATCAGATTTGATGGTTTCTTGTCACAGACCAGTGTACATTTTATGCTCGGCGCAGTTTAACAACTCAGGTTCTTTTTGTAAACATATGTCATATAGATCACATCGTCTGTACCATTGTTATTTTAATGTATCACTCGGAATAATATAGGCTGTATAACAATTTTGTATATCAAATGACGTGTTATTGTGGACTGTAGAAACTATACACAGATTTAAGATGTTATTTTGCATTTATTCTGTAAAAATATTTGCAAAATTCACCACAAGCTTTTCTATAAGGTAGATCAAATATTGCCCTTAATTAAACCAAAAAGGTTATAAAATAGTGATCCATTTCATTCGGCTTCGTCTCGAGTAGAGGACCATCCCCAAATTTGAAATCTTGATCCACCCTTGCAGCGCAGACAGTTTAAAGCATGTCTGTATTAAATAAAGCGTTATCGAACAATTAATTATCCAATGAAATGTTACTGTTTTACTCAGAGTGATAATAATTGTGAATGTCAAATGATACAGTATTTTGGACTGTATGTGGTAAACAATACTTTGTGTTTGAATGTATTTCACTGTTCATTATCATTTGTAAGAAGAGTACAATGTGTACCTAGTTTATATATTGAAGTCATTTAATAGCTATTTTACACATTAAAGGCATTTTATGGCTATTTTACACATTAAAGCCATTTTATGGCTATTTTGCACATTAAAACCATTTTATAGCTATTTTGCCCATTAATGCCATGTTATAGCTATTTTACACATTAAAGCCATTTTATAGCTATTTCATATGTTGAAGCCATTTTATAGCTATTTTACATATTAAAGCCATTTTATAGCTATTTCACATGTTGAAGCTATTTTAGAACTATTTTACATATTGAAGCCATTTTAGAACTATTTTACATATTAAAGCCAATGTATAGCCATTTTACATATTAAAGCCACGTTGTAGCTATTTTACATATTAACGCCATTTTAGAACTATTTTACATAATCAATTCAGTTTACATTTATAACCATTTTATATTTTAAACATAATGCATCGTCGCGTTCCTCAACGTTGCATTGAATAGGACCCCACTGGTATCTAGTGAGTTAGGTTGTTATTTTAGAAGCAGTGTGTAGTATAGACTAGTCCCCTGTCTTTATCCTATTAAGAATAGACACAGGCTCCGGTCATATTCTTCAAGGGATTCCATTGGATACGTTGTGCCGAATATCTTACGTCACGCTTTGAGGATCGCGAACTAGCTAACAACGAAGGTCAAAGTTGAATCTCCTCCAAACTGAGAGCCAGGTATCTGGCGTCCTTCTCGGGCCTCAAAGCGTGACGTCAAATCTTTGGGCTGTGGGAAGGGTCTCCACGGAATTACATAATATGTCATTCCAGGTTCCACAATAACGACACTTCATCTAAACATCCTGCCCATTGTGGTCGACCCCACGGTAGACCCCATTTTACCTTGGTATTGGATTATCAATATAGGTGTATTAAATGTATAAGTTAGAATATAGATATATACAGATAGAAACTAACGTCGCAAAACTATCGTTGCAGCCGATATTACAATATTATAACCACAATTACAATATAATGCAAAATAAATAAATAAATAAATAATAAATAATGTAAACAACAAGTATATGTAGATAACATGGTGGTCACATACAGACCATCCCTAAGAAGAGTTAAACAGCCTGACCAAAAAACAAACAGATAGACAGACAAGCGAATGAACACATGAGCAACAAAACAACACATACAATCAATCAATCAGTCGAACAAGGAGACAAACAACAAAAACACAAACAAAGAAACGGTTAAACGAAACAAGATGAACAAGTTGACAAATTGAACAGACACACAGACAGACAGAGATGAAAAGTATACAGATACAAAACAACCGCACACACACACACACACCCTCACGCACATTGATTTGTGGGGTATTCCTTTGTTCGTTCTATTATCCCTTTTCCTTATAATTCTCCTGTGGGGTACAAGATTTTCTATAGTTACCTTGTGGGGTCCAATTGTTCTATTGTGTTTTGGACCCCACAACGAATGGTGTGTACGTTCACACACACACACACACACACACACACACACACACACACACACACACACACACACACACACACACACACACACACACACACACACACACACACACACACACACCCTCACGCACATTGATTTGTGGGGTATTCCTTTGTTCGTTCTATTATCCCTTTTCTATATAATTCTCCTGTGGGGTACAAGATTTTCTATAGTTACCTTGTGGGGTCCAATTGTTCTATTGTGTTTTGGACCCCACAACGAATGGTGTGTACGTTCACACACACACACACACACACACACACACACACACACACACACACACCCACACACACACACACACACCCTCACGCACATTGATTTGTGGGGTATTCCTTTGTTCGTTCTATTATCCCTTTTCTATATAATTCTCCTGTGGGGTACAAGATTTTCTATAGTTACCTTGTGGGGTCCAATTGTTCTATTGTGTTTTGGACCCCACAACGAATGGTGTGTACACACACACACACACACACACACCCTCACGCACATTGATTTGTGGGGTATTCCTTTGTTCGTTCTATTATCCCTTTTCCTTATAATTCTCCTGTGGGGTACAAGATTTTCTATAGTTACCTTGTGGGGTCCAATTGTTCTATTGTGTTTTGGACCCCACAACGAATAATGTGGTACGTTCACACACCCTCACGCACATTGATTTGTGGGGTATTCCTTTGTTCGTTCTATTATCCCTTTTCCTTATAATTCTCCTGTGGGGTACAAGATTTTCTATAGTTACCTTGTGGGGTCCAATTGTTCTATTGTGTTTTGGACCCCACAACGAATGGTGTGTACGTTCACACACACACACACACACACACACACACACACACACACGTGTGTAAACACCGGCATTCGGGGACTTCCTTTGTCAAATTCCTTTGTCCAAAAATACGGGGACGGATTGTTCTCCATTGTGAGAGCAACCGGGGACCATTGTCCCTTTTGTTATACGTCCCCGGTTTGAACGCACGCACGCACGCACGCACGCACGCACGCACGCACGCACGCACGCACGCACGCACGCACGCACGCACGCACAATCCCGCACGGGGCGTTGTGGGGACAAAATACAAAGGATTTTGGGGATTAAAAACGTTGTGGGGACACACAAAATGTCCCCACAGCTAAGTAATTCCGGATCCCTCTTTTGTTCTCTGTCCCCATAACGCGGCCAGTGCTTGAACACACACACACACACACACACACACACACACACGAAGAGAGCTTATGAGTCACCCCACATATTGTGTAACTTACTACAAATATTGCACATTCAAAATTGAATTAAACCAGATATATGAGTTCCAATGTGTTCTGCGCAGTGCGCAAATTAGTCTGATGCTTTTTGAGCATGTTAGGGTAGTGAGTGATTTAGTAATTAGTGTTCAGGGAACTAGAGTGCTAGCAATAACAAACTTTGCCCACCGGGGTCTCTAGTGGTGGGGACGAGCTAGACCACAGGGGACGAGTTTGACTCACACCACATATTGTGTAATATACACACATGGCCACATGAAGAATCAGAGCATGTTATTAGTGTTGTTAAACTTGGAAGGAGTTCTCTCAGTTTGGAAAAGGCGAAACTAACGATTAACATACTCTTTTTATATTATTTAATGTGTACGAATAAGTAATTTTCAGCGATATTGTACATTTCTAAGCCATATATATGTAAGGTAATATAATGCAATTTCCAATGAATGCATGACTGTTAGAACTTTAAAAGCCCTATACACTGTTGATGTTCTCGAAAAAGCAAACGATCACAAATTTAAATGAAACTTACTTGGTGTAAAGTTAATGATGGTATCAAAAATTCATTTGCTGGATAAGGTAACATTTGTGTGATACTATGAAACTGTAGTCTTAGTTCAAAACTGTGTTTGTAAGTTTTGATACACGATCCGACGGCGCTACACGAACGCTACAATCACGAATTGCTACCACACACACGAACCGCTATCAACACAATCTTGGGAACTCCGTAATATCTCTCCCTCAAAACGGGGGAAACCACTACGCATGCGTCAATTTGAAATGCTAGCGCGGCCGACATTTTTTGGTACGCACGCACATAAACAACAACGGACTGCCGTGAAATTGTCAATCAGTGGACACAGCAGTCTGTTGTTGTTTTATGCGCGTGCGCACCAACATTGTGGGCCGCGACAGCATTCGTGTAGCGTCGTTGGATAGTGTATCAAAAACATACAAACACAGTTTTGAACCAATACTAATGAAACTGTCACGCTGAGTTGGACGTTTTTAATGTAAATTTAGTAGAAAGTTATTCTATTTGAAAGGGTTCCAGACCCAAAGTAGATAACGCTAGGTCATAATGATTGTATTGATTTCCCAGGATGATTCGACAACCTCTTTAATTCTTGAATGGATTTAATTTGGTTTACTGTGTGTGCGTAATGCTTGAATACTAAACCAGTGATGCTTATTCCACAACACGTAGTGACATAACCTGTATCAATAGTAACAAGATCCGTGTAAGTTAAACCCAATTGTTTAAGTTTCCTAAGCAATTAATTTTGTATTGAATGTACCATTAGTCTCAGCAATGTGCGAGTCCCATTTGAGGTTATATTGAAAGTTAACACCATAGAGTGTTGCACTAAGGATTTGTTTATTAAAGTTGGAAATATCATCAACGCATTAGGATGAAGGTTCCAGGTTCATTTATTTCAACAGTAAAACTGATTAATATAGAACACATTTAGAAATATATTTATAAAGATGAGTATTACCGTGGAGGGACCCATTAAAAAGCAAAGCTTGTAAGCATGGTTCCCTAGTGACTGCATGTGTATTGAGCTGTTATCAGTACAACAGGGTCAGGACAAACGGCGTCTAAAAACTCGCTTCCCAATAACTGAATATATTGAAATATTGCGGAAATTGTTTACATACTTCCATTATCTACATTGGGCCATCGCGATTGTTTATATTATAGGCAAGGAAGATCACTTGAACTAGTTTTGTACCTTGTGGCACTGGCTCTGCCAATCTAAAATAAAAATTTGAGTTAAAGGGACAGTATCGTCACGATCAACAAGGCATGGAATTGGAGTGCTAACGTTAGTTTTAGATTTAACCCATGATTTAACTCAGTGACAGAAAATAATACCCCACATGATAAGGTCACATTACTGTTGCTGCTGCATAAATGAGCCAGTAATTTCCAGTCACCGTGTTCATCTTAAACTAGGACACCGATTCCATGCCCTGTTGAAAGTCTGCTCTGATCGTGACGATACTGCCCCTTTAAACCTTTGTTTACTTTCTCTAAGAAAATCAGCAAGTTCCTAAGTAACGACAGGGAAACGAACCAATGGCAATCCCCACATCAACTGATAAATTTGTGATATCACCACAGTTATGTCGCTTGAATGATACACAATATAAACGGAAACGCTTCCTGCTGCATCCCTTCCTCTTATCCACCCTCTTCTTTCCTTATATTTTGGAACACCTTGCTGGAATTATAATTGAGTATGAGGTGATTTTCTATATAGAAAATTTCCTGACAAAACTCTTCCCATGATAACCCTTAACATGCAAATGAATAGGAATTCACCCAAAAGAAAACTAACGACTTGTTTGAGATATGTCTGTCAGACAAACTCGTCCACATGGTTTCATCTCGTCTAAATAGAAGCGTATATGAATAAAAAAAATATCCGCCTTTATCGTGTACCTACACGGTAGCTATCATGTACGTACCCAATAACATGTATGTACCCGATAACATGTACGTACCCGAACGTACCCGATAAGTAGAACTTATTGCTTTGCATGGTGAGGAGGATAAGTAAGAGTAATTGCGGTGACACCATGTGAAATGCTCAATTGAGTAGTAATTAGTTCTGAAAAGAACTGGAGGTACAACTCGACGTTTCGATCAGTATGCTCTGATCGTCCTCAGGAGAATACCGGACTCTGGAAAATGCTGCTGCTTAAGTATCATCCCTTGAATGGATGCTGGAGGATTAGTTCATTGAGGCGCGCAGGCGTTCTCCTTTACAAAATAGCGCCCTCTTTTGTTCGAATAGCGCGCGGCATTCATACGACCAAGAATATGCAAATTAGGCTCGACCAATGGGCGTAATATAAACGTATTTAAACATATTTATTTTGTTGTTTTTATGACATGTTTTGATTGGTTAAAGCAAAATATAATCAAGTAAACAATTTTTACGTAGTTGAAATATTCATACAGCTGAGGAGGTTAGGAAACTTGTCTCAAGCTCCCCGAGCAAGTCTTGTGAAAATGATCCCATTCCTACTCACATTGTGAAGGACTGTATGGATGAGCTTCTGCCAGCTATTTTTAGCATGGTTAACTTATCCCTTTTTGATAGTCAATTTCCTGACTTGTGGAAAGAAGCTCTTGTGAGGCCCAAGTTGAAAAAGCCCAGCCTCGACTTGGTTAAAACGAACTATCGCCCAGTTAGTAACCTTGCTTTTCTTTCGAAAGTTACTGAAAAGGTTGTAGTTCAGCAAACATCTCAACATATGTCAAGTTGTCAACTGTATCCTAAATTCCAGTCAGCCTACCGCCAACACCATAGTACCGAAACGGCACTGCTGCGCGTGCGCAATGACATTCTGATTAATATGAATAAACAACATGTTACTCTGGTGGTGTTTCTAGACCTCAGCGCCGCATTTGATACGATAGACCATGGTGTGCTCCTAGGGCGTCTGGAACAAAAGTTCGGCATCTGTGCAGATGCATTGGCCTGGTTTAGATCTTACCTCACAAAGAGATCACAGCGCATAGTAATTAAAGATGCCAGATCAGTCAGCTATGACCTAAAGTTTGGGGTACCACAAGGCTCCTGCTTGGGACCGCTATTGTTCTCGATCTACACAAGCGAGCTGTTTACTATCATCAGTCACCATTTGCCCATGGCACACTGTTACGCGGACGATACTCAGCTGTATCTTGCGTTCCAACCTAATGACAGTGCTGCCCAAGACTCGGCAATGGAGGCAATGGAGGCGTGTTTGCAGGATATTCGTAATTGGATGATTAGGAACAGGCTTATGATCAACGACGACAAGACTGAATTTATGGTCATTGGTACACAGGCGCAACTGCGTAAAGTCCATCAGAACAGCCTAACCGTCGGTGAATGTGAGGTTTTTCCCAGTGATGAAGCCATACGGAATTTAGGGGTGTGGATCGACAGTTCCTTCACCATGAGTGCTCATATAACAAAAACCTGCAAGAGCGCATTCTACCACCTATACAACATCAGATGTATCAGAAAATACTTAAACAGAGATTCGACCGAGAAATTAATTCATGCATTTGTAACCAGCAGACTGGATTACTGTAACGGACTTTTATATGGTCTACCTAGTAATTTGACATCTAAACTTCAGCGCGTCCAGAATGCGGCGGCAAGATTGTTGTACTGTGCACCTAAGCATTGTCATATCACTCCATTATTACATGCATTGCATTGGCTACCGGTTAAATTCAGAATTGACTTTAAGATTATAATTATGACTTTTAAGGCTATTTATGGTACTGCTCCTGAATATATATCTGATTTAGTAACTTTAAGACCTAATTCGACATATAGTCTTAGATCTAATGATAAGTTTCTTCTATCGCCACCCAAGTTTAAGACTCTGCCTACAATTGGCGATAGAGCCTTTACTGCAGCAGCGCCGAAACTGTGGAATGCTCTCCCCTACGATGTCAGGAGCACATTAAATTTTATCGCATTTAAACAGAAACTAAAAACAATACTTTTTAACCAAGCATATAAATAGAACGTTTTTATTAATAAGTTAGTTAGTTTACTATTGTCTGATTATTTTTAAATTTTCATTTTTTTATTATTTTATTTATTTCAAAACTGTACAATGTTATATTATAAATTATATGTATATATTTTATCATTTTAGGTTAGCTTATCATAGAAACTTAGTATTATATAGTTCTCTTTGTTAGGCGCATTTGAAAATTTGTAGTTGAATTTGCGCCATATAAATAAATATTATTATATTAAATATTATTCTTACGCAAATTACATTAAAATATATTTGCATGGTAACATTTGACCTATGTCGAGCCCCGACACGATACGCGGTTATTTGGCCGCGTTAAAACTTCGCATTATTAAAAGTCATTTTTCATCAGAACTAAAGTTTTGGCTGATACAGTATTTTCAACCACAATCAGATCTCAGATAGTTCCACCAACCACATGAATGACAAGGTAAGGCCAGCGGTAGTTTTGAAAATAAAGTATGTGTTTTGAGGGGAGTTTTTGTTGTTTTCTTTTTCAAGGCATGTCACATACCTAGCGACGTACACATGCACAGCGTACATGTACATGTGGCCCACATGTGGATCTACTATGTATATTGTACATGTACAGAACATGCACATGCGTGTATACAAACACGAGTTGAGCCGAATTCACATGTACACGTACATATGTACATTGAACCATGGAGGAATTATTAAACATGTACATAACTAAGGAACTTCCTCCATGATATAACTATAAGCATAAGCTATCTCCATAAAAACGATATAATAATATAATAATATTATCAAAATAAACTTTTAAAACGTTAGTAGGCCTACTTAACGAACGTTAGAATCTAGAAAAGATCACAAGTCACCTCGGAGACCATGTCTTTAACTTCTTGAAGCAGACACAAATTTAATAATTTGACTCAAAACATGGTAACGTAACTTAAAATTATAGAATTTTTCTATAACTTTAGACCTATATTTATTTTATTTGTTTCCATAAAAACATTTTCAACTTGCAAGTCTAGGACTAAATCTGAAAATTATTGTAGGTGGCTAAAAAAATAAATTGGCTCAGATAGTGGATTTCAGGCTCTTTTGACTTGCACGTTGCCTCATGTCATGGGACAGCTAGTTATTAATTAACTTAATGTTTACATGGGAGAAAAAAAAGTGTTGCTATTTATTCATATTTACAATCATGACTCACGTCATTGCTCTATGATCACAATAGGTTGAAAGCAAAACAATAAAAATAATTGCTAATGTGTGTACCTACTTAACACTACCAAATTATACCAAAAAAATAGCAATGACCATGGATGCGGAACATTTCAATAAATACATGTTTGATAAATGCACATATGTATGAACACTGGTCACTTCATCAATGGTCATCATCATGCTTAAAAATATATTATGCTGCCTAATACTGTATACATACATGCATTTACTGTTATTAAAAGTTACATGTACATGTTGGTCACAGTTTTTTTTCTTTTCATGTTTACATTTGGCCTACTGGATCATGTACACGTATATGTACATGATCAAGTCATACAGAACATGTATGCTGGATACATAAAGCAAAACTGTTTTTATTTATTTTTGTTTATGTTTATTTTTTGTAATTCATGGTATTTTTAATCATTTCTCTTTCTTATGAAACTTTGTGATTGTGTGTTTTTGGATTTCAGGAGTGGTGCTAAGATGGTGTCGCTTTACTATTGTAATAAGGCGCTGAAGGGGGTCTTTCATCCCACACACAACTCGGCCAGTACGGTTGAACTCTGTGTGTATGAGCTCACCACCTTGCTCATTAAGAAGGCCAAAACCAACACCAAACCGCTGAAGTTGACCGACTGTATGGTCCTCCAGGAGATGTAGTTTTGGGGTTATTGATGCAGTCGGGAAGTTAGTTCTGTAGCAGGCCATAAAGCTCTTTATACAGGTGTCTGCAGTGAATAAATCATCAAAACATTAATTTAAAGGTAGGTTTAGTACTGTATACACATGAAATCATGGTGTCTTGCAATGTAATGAAGTATGGTTTACCTTTCCTTCTTAAAATGGAGTCGAGCATATAGAGGTTTGGTGACAATGCACTCCCTTAAAACTTACACTAATGCACATTGTTAGAATAAGGAAGTGAAGTTTATGGAGAGTATTTAAACTAACTTGTTCTTATCAATTTTTATTAGGTCATCGTGTTTGATTGGCTTTGAGTGGTTGATTGCGTGATGCACGTCTGCAAACTTCAAGGAAGGTTTCACTGAATGTAGCCCCAACTTGAGCAGCATTTCTGACAAGTGCCTGATGTTGAGCAACAGGAATGTTATCACAAGGCATTTCCTGAAGGACCTTACGTGGGGCTGCCGTGAGTGCTTGGATAACATCAACCTAATTGAGGATAAAGTAGTATTATGGTAAGTGTTTAAGCCATAAATTAAATACGTGAACCATGAATATTTGTTTATAAACTTGAATATTACACAATATAACATCAACAAATAATTTGTTTCACCTGGCAACATCTATGTACATGATTGCCCACAAATGACTTCCCGTGATAGGCCTGTCGCATAATCTTGAAATCTTGGAGTACATCATCCAAACAACCAACCACTGGTCCTGTTCCCAGGGGAAGTCTCATGTGAATGTTGTCCTACATACATGTAAATATAAATAACATTATTGAAGGGATAAGCTTATTTGAACATGCATCAGATGTAAATTATGATAAATAAATAAACAAATAAAAAAACAAAATAACATGAAAATAAATAGAAAGATATACAATAACAAAAATTAAAAATAAACTCACAAACTCTTGTAGCTCTTGGCGAAGTGTGAATGCTCTCTTTGCCATGTCTTGAATGGTTTGGTCTATAGCCTGAAGATTATTCTGCAGTAGATGGAGTGGCAATACCTCCTCTACCTGCTACAGCTCCTCTTCTTTCTTCTGCTTTTCCTCTTTAAAAAGTGATATTTGGCGCTTGTACTCGGCATTCACTTGCTGGTCAAAATTACACTCTGGTGAAGCGTCATCATCGTCTTCATCAGTATTTGTCACACACAGTGAGAAGAGCTTCATGTCAAGTTCATGGCATTGTGCTTCCAACATGTCAAATAGCTTCTTAAATATGCCCAATGACATGTGCAGGCTAGGTAACACAACCTGATTCACCAAAAGACAAATAACTTCCATTAGATATGTCTAAATATTAATTTTCTAATAATTATTTTATAATCTTGTATTATATGTACTCTGTTTTTTAACACAGTGACTAGTACACAACACCATGTCTGCTTAGAAGAGGATTCAGATGGGAGGGGGAATGTCCAATCTGCACTCAACTATAACAGCTCAACATACGCCCATAAACAGAACTCCTAATAAGAAGCATTGGAAGTGGATCTGCACCTAATGTACACTTACCTGGTCAACTGGTATCATGAGCATTGGCTGTGCAATGACACTATGGGACACGTCTTTGGCTTGGGACTTTCTTGAGCCATTTGCACAATATGCAGCGTAGTCCACCTGCATTGAATGAAGGGACCGAGGTGAACAACCCCCCGCTCTGTATGTGACACTTGCATCTGTTCCCGTGAGGCTAGGCAATACAGGCAGCAATACCGGGCTTCGAAGAATTACAAAAGGTTTGTTACATAACTTATAAGCATTTTACAGAATTGTGATTGATGATTTTGGTTACAATATCTACTGAGTTTGTGTTGAATTAAACCCCATTTCCATAGGTAGCATTTATTTATTTATTGTTACATTACCTTTTTATACATGTCATGGCAACAAGTGGGAGGCCTGTCCCTCTCCCCCACTTTCCGACATGCCTACATTAGCCCCACCTTTGACAAATTTGTTATATCTTCTTAGAAGTTTACAATGTACCATAGAGAAATGTACCTACCATTACAACTGCATATTCCATACATCTTGGTGATGAGCTCGTAATCTCCAAAGAAGAATAGCTTAATGGACTTTCCCCTGGTTTAAATCACCAAAAACAAACATATTTTATCATTTAACTGCATTCAAAACACTGACACTTTATTTTTCTGATTTGCATTTATTACGAGTTCAACATAATCTGCTTCACGGGGCATATACCAGTGGTGTTCCCCTACGAATAAACATCCCTGTGCTTCAAGCCAATACAACTATCTGGAAAGATTAATTGCATAGAGTAAGTCATTATTTAAAATAAACTTAGCTTGTACAAAATGTTGAACGCAAGCATTACAGACTTTGAAACTGTTGACTAATTGATTTTAATTCCGATCTGGGTAAATTCAGATTATGTCAGTTTGTCAGCATTATTGTTACGTACCTCCAAGTCTGCTTTTGTAGTTCAGCTACTTTCTCCATGATTGGGGGTAGTGTACGAGGTAAATTCACAGTTGAGTCAGCTGCCTCGAAACATGTGAATACAACAATATTTTTCTTAGAATTGGGATGATGAGTGTTGACTATTTGGTAGCACATCTTGAATGAGTTTCCCCCCTTGTCACCCCCAATCTTCAGCCAGATTTCATTACTTGGAATAACACTGTGCCATGTCAGTGAACCATTTCTGCAATATACATGTATATATACAAAATCAACAAGTTTTGTTATTCCGACACTGATAAATAATAAGTTCATCAGATAACTAGTGATCATGCACTAAATAGAAAGTGTGAAAATCAAAAAATAAGTCATGTAGGTAGTAGGTAGTCGTTATCTGGTAGTAAACAAATATCAATTAGTTTTTGGTATATGTATGTACATGTACTCATGTTGAATTGTTATATATTTAATTACAGGCAATCACAAGTATTACACATCAAGTAGTCACTGCATACAAGGAAGGAATACTCACATGTCATGCCTATCCAGATAATCAAAGACCATGCTACTTATGTCATTGACAACAACACATCCCAGCTAACATGCATACGTTGGGCCGACGTCGGTGAATGTCGGATAAGTTGGCGTCAAAAAACGGACGTTGTACGGACGTCGGGAAGGTCGGAGTCACTTTCTAAACGTTGTACGGACGTTGGCAAACAGTATGAAGTACAACAGGTCGATATTCAACGTTGGCACAACGTAGTTATAATATGGACAACGTAACGTCGGCGTACTAAGGTTTTGTCAACGTCGGCAAATGTTGTACAGTATAACAGGTCATTTTGCAACCTTGGCACAACGGAAGTATAATGTGGTCAATGTAACATCGGCGTTTTAAGGTTGTGCCAATGTTGGCAAATGTTGTACAGTATTACAGGTCGATTTTCAACGTTGGCACAGCGTAGTTATAATGTGGGCAACGTAACTTCTGCGTCCTAAGCTTTTGTCAACGTCGGCAAATGTTGTGCAGTATACAAGGTCGATTTTCAACGTTGGCACAACGTAGTTAAAATGTGTACAACCTAACTACGGCGCATCATACGTTGTGCCGACGTCAAAATCCAATGGTGTTTTAATTTCCGAAGAGGCAGGGCATTGTACACTTAAACAAAATATCGTAATTTTACGGCGAAAAGTGTGTAAATTCCACGGAGCATTACCGTATCATCCCCTTTTCAGTGTTTTAAGGCCGAAACCCGCTCCCATTGCACTCTGGGATATATCCAATATGTAAATCATCTGACCTTAATTTGACCTAGCTTTGTGCTCAAATCATTTCCAAGGTTTAAATGTGTGAAAATGGGTAATTTTAAGCCATTTTCAAATATTTACTGTTAACTTTATGATAAAAAGGTAAATTTTGGCGTTCTCTTCTATTTTGATGTAAACAAGTACATTCAACAATTCAAATATTGAAATAGAGATTATAATTGCATGCACCATGACTAAAAAGAGTTTCGAAAAGACAATATATATAAAGGATACATGTTCTATACATTAGTAACTGGAGAGGGGTCGTTGAAAAAGGAACCAGACTACGCGTACGTGTAGGTAAGTGAAATACTTTGTGTAAAATAAACAATTGCATCGATTAACCCCAATTAATATATGCAGCATCCCGTGGACGTTTCAACCTTAACTGCTTAAATACCGTAAATAATGCGTTAACAGTAGATTCATTTCCAGTTATGAAAATACGATACCTTTGAATATATGGAAATATTTAAAACCGCTGCATTACGTTTGACCGGGAATGTTTTTACAGTGTAGATCTACCCAGCCTAGCATGCATACGTTGGCCCAACGTTGACCCGTCGTCGGTACAACGTTGGCCTAACGTCTTCGACGTTGGCCCGATGGAGAAAATAAACGTCAAGGCGACGTCAACTGCCGACGTTGGGCCAATCATAAAATATTATGTTGTCCCAACGTTTTACTAATACGTCATACGAACGTTTGACGTGCCGACGTTGGCCCAATGAAAACAAAATAACGTCAACTGCCGACGTTGGGCTAACTGTAAATTCTTACGTTGGCCAACGTTGGCCCAACGTATGCATGTTAGCTGGGATGGTACCTGCCGAGTCTCCATCCCATCAAGCCCCTTGGCACTGGAAGATTTGAAGAGGAGAGGAATCAGCTTGCCTACAATGTTATCTTTGAGGAGTGCTGTCTCTTGCTTCCTCATAGAATGCTCTGAAGGAATTGACACTCCCATATTTCCTAGGTATCTGAGTGATAAAAATCAAGAATATTTCTTATAACTGTTGGAATAATTTCTCGTAAATTGTGAAAGTTGTTCAAATTTGTCATCAGTCCACTACGCTGTGATGTCTTAAGGTATGTCTTTTGAAATATAATTTAAAAAATGTCTTTAATTTGTTGTAAGGAAGCTGTGAATGTATATGTTGAGAGCAATTTAGGGATTGCACAATCTGCAGATTGCTATGCTCAATCTATGCGTAATCTATAGATCTATAGATTGCACAAAAATCTGTACAATCGATCGCACAACGCAATCTGCATAGTGCATGCTCAATCTCGATGATGCTGCGTAAATTGGGGATTTGCGCAATTTAGGAATGATTTGCGTTAAGTAGATAGGTATAAATGCAATAATTTCATACTAAAAATGTATCATGGCAACCAACACAATTAATGAAATTAGGTTCATTTTCAATTTTTTTTTTTTTTTTTTGGGGGGGGACATAGGCGCCTTGGATAAATCTAGGGCCCACACAAATTTATAGATAAACAAACTAATGCATCACATTTCACCTCCTCCAACTCCCAAAAACAAACTACAGTACATGTACATGTATCCATTCCATATAAATTCATTAAGCATGTAATTTTTTTTTTAAATATCACTAAGGCTGTTTAAAGAGCTGCGTTAGTTTTTTGAGGCAATATTTGTTAACAATATTTTCAAATTACCTGCGAAGCTTCCGCAGTTGCTCCCATGCTAGCTGACAATCCCGCATCATAGCTAGGGACAGGTTGGCACTCATACAGCTGTTGTCATCAACGCTTGGTTGTGGCTCACTTACAGGCTGATCCAGTTCCTTTGCTTTTGCACGGCTTATGAGTTTAGCATAGGCTGGCTAAGTGAGACAAAAACAATAAACACTTAATAAAAACACATGCCATTTGTCTACCCTCCCTCCCCCCCCCCCCCGTCCAAAAAAAAAGAAAAGAGAATAACATAAACAGGATTCAGTGAATTTAATGCATGAGCTGTAACAAAGTCGATTAAACTTACCCTGCCAAGTGTTTTGAATCTGACATTCTGGGATTGCTTGAGTTTGAGCCAAGTCCATCTGTCAGCTGCTTCCTCAATCTCTGGAGGGATGGGAGTACCTTTGACATGTTTAGTGGCCATTGACTTAAGAAAACGAGCTGCTTGTGTTGCTTCTGTCTTATAGCTTTCTTGACTTCTATTTGGGGAGGAAGGTGGGTAGTACACAGCTGCTCTAGGTCTGGGGGTTTGTAGGGGGCAAGCATGACTTTTCATTGGAACTAATTTTCCAATGGTTCCGCAGTTGGAACAGACTGTTGGGAGTGTTGTTAGTTGAACACGCAGAACCCTTGGGCATAGAGTAACATCTACAATATAAACTTGTGTGTTACAGATAGGACAGGGCACATTGTTGCTTTGTCTGTACTCAAACCAAGCTAGCAAACAGTCAGCACAAAAATTGTGTTCACATCTTGTTTGAACAGTTGGTAAACCTAAGATACATTGGCATATGGCGCAGATGAAAAGATTGGCCTCTGCTGCTGAATGTAAAATATTCAAATAATGTGGAACTGGCTCACTGATGTATGGCGGTATATTTAAGGTTAAACAGGGGCTGGTCTCAGCGCCAACATCTTGTGTTCTTGTACAATTAGGAAGACCGTAGCCACTCCTTTTCCGCTTGATAGGACGGCCCCCCTTGCAGTGATTTCTGTACAGCTCACATGTGTCACATTTTCCTGTTCGTGAGTGTTTGTCCCAAGTTATTATTGTTGTCTCCCTGGGTCCACTTCTTGAATCACTGGCCTCATGTCTCAAAATCCTTATGCACCTCCAGCACAAATAACGAGGGTGAACCAGGGCATCATCTTGCCATACATTAATCTTAAATGCTCTTTCAGACTCCTTAGTGTATTTTGTACATACTGTAGAACTATTCTTATGTAAAGCTGTTGTTGTTAATCGCCCACACAGTCTACACAGTTTATTTAGGGCTTCTTGATGCAAAATGAAACTCATGATTTTATAACATTGTTAAGAAAACAGTTGACTTGATGTAGCCTAACTTTACATAAAAGGAGAAATATTGAAAACTATACTATACTTGTCTCAATAGTTATTTATTTTATGTCCTCCATTTGCATCCCACACGCAGCTCTGACGATCTGCAATTTTCTAATGCACACACATCCCATATGCATGATATATATGTGTATGGCGAATTTGTCAATATTTTGCATTTCAAAGTTCGCGCCACTCGTACAGTACATATGTACGTTTACGCGCGCCACACCGTACACGTACTGTACACACACAGTAGTACATAGTAGTATCGTATACGATGATGAATAGCACCACGTACGTACAGTACACGTATGTATGTGTGTACATAGTATAAGTACGGCCCTCTCCGCCGCATCTGTAAAAATACAAATTTACGTTGCCTAAAATCTAAAAACCTACTGCTGGCCTTTTATCTAGAGTTCGATGGCAGTTGGGAAATTAATTTATTTATCAGAAATTAAAATACCTATTACGGGTAAATTTGAGCTTTTTAATATAAGAGAAAACAAATACGGGAATTTCATGACCGTTCCAAACGTTGACGGAAAATATGGTCACACACAGAACGTAAGCAAAACACACATTTCACGGATTATTTTATACAGGCATATTAAATTATATTTAAAAACATGACAAGTCTCATGTTTGTCAATGATTACATGATTAACAATGATTGTTGTAAAGTAAAACTCCTGGTATTGCTGATTTTATTGCCCCTTTTGTATGATTTATTTTCACGGAATTTTCACCGCAATCTTGAATTCAACTTATATGGATGACGTATTGGCTTTGCCGTTATTGGAGATATGAAAACTCGCTCGGACGAATGGGAATGAACTTTTTAACGCTGTGCGTATATAGGGTTGAACGGCCGTGACTAGGATCCTAGGGGTTGGGGGAGAGGAGTGTGTGCTCACTGAACTGAATCAGTTGTTAACAAGCACAGGGGGATGGAGGGTGGGTTATGGACTTTGGATATAGAAGATCCTTCCGTCTGTAGTAGTGGTCGCCAAATGTCGCTGATGTAGAAGCCGATGTCCTTGTGGCACAGTGTCGTGTTTGACGATCTCGATGGCCTCTCTCATGCATCTGGGGTGCCATGTGTCGATGGGTGTGATGAGTTGGGCTGCCTGCCAGTCTATCTGGTGGTCCTTGATGTGCGAGTGCTTGACGATAGCTGACTTTTCGAAATCTCCTCTACGGCCATGCGCTCGGTGTTCTTTAAGTCTGATGGGGAGATTCCGTCCTGTTTCGCCGATGTACACCTTACCGCACTCACAGGGGATCCTGTAGACTCCCGCTCTGTTACTGGGATCCGGTTTATCCTTGTGGGTGTGTAGAAGCCCTTGAAGTTTGCTGGGAGCTGAGTGGTACACTTGGATGCCCGCTTGTCGGAGAATGCGTTGTAGTTTGTGAGACGTCGAACCTAGATAGGGGAGACAAGCAGAAAGGGTTAGATCACTTACCTTGTGTTCGGGGTTTGGAACCGGCTTCGCTGTGCTGATCTTGCTGGGATTGTAACCGTTGCGCTCGAGGGCAGTTCGGATGTGCTGTAGTTCCTTGGGAAGGCTGTCAACAGTTCCCGTATGCGAGCCTCAATGAACTAATCCTCCAGCATCCATTCAAGGGATGATCCTCCAGCAGTCTACTTAAGCAGGAACATTTTCCAGAGTCCGGCATTCTCCTGAGGACGATTAGAGCATACTGATCGAAACGTCGAGTTGTACCTCCAGTTCTTTTCAGAACTAATTACTACTCAATTGAGCATTTCACATAGTGTCACCGCAATTACTCTTACTTGCATACAAGATAAGTCTTCAATTATCGTTAACGTACACAATAACTATGATGTATGTACACGATTACACAATAATTTTACATTTATTATGTACATACATGATAACAGCGGGATTATTTTTTCATGTGGCAGTTATACGGTTCAGTACGTCAAGACTCCTGGTAAGAATTGTTTGCAACGTTGATTAAGCAAAATTGATTCAAATATCGTTTTTTATAATTAACTCTATCGAAAAAGATTGCCAAATTATGACGTAGCACATTTTAAACTGATAACAAAATAGATTTATTTATTTTTTATTTTGTTCAGTTTCTTCAAGAATCATGAGGTTCAAACACATTTTATAGTAATTAGTATGATATTCTTATGATATTCGATTTTCCAGAAATGACTACATGTATCGCTGGGAAGTATAACAATGAAAAATCTATTTAAAAGTGCCTTTAATTATTTTAACATATCGTTTGTTATTTGTTTTCACTGTTTTTATATCAATCGGTCCATTAGGGAAAATGCGAAAGCAGGAAATAAAACCTCTCTGCAAACATATCGCGATCAGTATATCGCTTGTAGTTCAATCAGGCATATAGCAATATTGTCAGTGTGAATAGGACTGAACCTGTTGTACTTGTATGTCTTTCGATTGATAATGACAGGTCAATCGACATAAAGACAAGGTACCTTCCATACGTACCGAACATAGTGTACTTGTGACAACTTGTTGACAAATCGACTCAGTGTAGCGATGTTAAAGTTTTGAAGTCGATATTCCTGTTCCTCAATTGTAGCAGAAATGTACAGCATAGAGTTGCTCTCCGTTCTGTTCATCCTGATCAAAGTTATTTCACTCTTTCTAATGAAATATTTGTATTGAAAACATGAGTTTTGGTCTCAACGTGAAACAGTACTATATCATGCAAAGGCATCCACATCTTAACCACCCTGAGTTGCAGGAAACCATAACTTCGAGAACAGCCATGCAGTATGAAGATGAAAGCGGATACAGACTGAATAATAATAATAATAATAATAATAATAGTGGCTTCTTATATAGCGCACAAATCCATCACGTAGTGACGCTCATGGCGCTCAACAAAATTAAAATGGGATTAGAGTGTAAACAGATAGGTTTTGAGTAATTGTTTAAAAGAACTGGTCGAAGAAGCTTGACGAAGCAAGAGGGGAAGACTGTTCCAAAGAGTAGGGCCAGCATGGGAAAAGCTATGGTCACCCCAAGAGCGTAGCGATCTGGGAACTTGAAGAAGGGAGGAGTCTGATGACCTGAGTCTCACGAATATTGATATTTGTACCAACTTTACACAAGTAACTGTTTTCTCTAAAACTCATCAATCCTGCAACATCCTTCACTTGGAAAACACAATCCTTACAACCAACAATTGACACACATTTAGACACTCATTAATACACCCAATAAAATCATTTCAATAATTGTAGAAAGAGACCTGCAATTTATTTTTAAAAAGAATTAAGTTTTTTTTCCCGTACACAATGTGTAGTGTAACTGTACGCGGTAAGACTAACTGTCGATCCAGCAGTTTGGGCAGCAATCACTTAACAGCACCCCCAAAAAAAATTAATAATAATAAATAAATAAATAAATAAATAAATAAATAAATAAATAAATAAATAAATAAATAAATAAATAAATAAATAAATAAATAAATAAATAAATAAATAAATAAATAAATAAATAAATAAATAAATAAATAAATAAATAAATAAATAAATAAATAAATAAATAAATAAATAAATAAATAAATAAATAAATAAATAAATAAATAAATAAATAAATAAATAAATAAATAAATAAATAAATAAATAAATAAATAAATAAATAAATAACGCGGTAAGACTAACTGATGATACTCAGAACTACAACTTTACATTTTGCAACATCTCAACCCTGTGGCATCCTTGCTCAGGAGAGGTTTGAATTTTGACAATCTTTGCATTGATCCTGATCTTTCAAAGGGTTTCGGTCCAATTTGAAAGGTTTTGACAGAAGGGTTTTGGCTGTGGGTAGGGTCTCCATGGAATTAAATATGTGATTCCAGGTTCCACAATAACGACACTTCATCCAAACATCGTGCCCATTGTGGTCGACCCCATCGTAGACCCCATTTTACCATGGTATTGGATTATCAATGGGTGTATTAAATGTGTTAGATAGATAGATAAAAACTATCGTCGCAACACTATCGTTGCAGCCAATATTACAATATTATAACCACAATTACAATATAATGCAAATTAAATAAATAAACAAATAAATAATAAATAATGTACAAACAAGTATATGTTAGATAACATGGTGGTCACATAAAGACCATCTCTAAGAAGAGTTAAACAGCCTGACCAAAAAACAAACAGGTAGACAGACATCGAATGGACACATAAGCGAGCAAACCAACACATACAATCAATCAATCAGTCGAACAAGGAGAAAAACAACAAAAACACAAGTAAGACTAATTGCGGTGAAACCATGTGGAATCTCAATTGAGTAGTAATTAGTTCTGAAAAGAACTGGAGGTACAACTCGACGTTTCGATCAGTATGCTCTGATCGTCCTCAGGACGATCAGAGCATACTGATTTCTTTTCAGAACTAATTACTACTCAATTGAGATTCCACATGGTGTCACCGCAATTAGTCTTACTTATCATCCTCACCATGCAAAGCTACAAGTTTTACCTAACAAAAACACAAACAAAGAAAAGGTTAAACGAAACAAGTTGAACAAGTTCACAAATTGAACAGACACGCAGGCACAGACAGAGATGAACAACCATACACACACACACAGACCGTTGTTACATACCGTCTGTGGACATTCCTTTGTTCTCCTGTACTTAAGGACAGGAAATTCTTAAAATCGTTCCCATTTCACACAGAAGAGTGTTTTGAGAGCGGTTTTCGTTCTATTTTTCCCTTTTAATAATATTCTTCGATTTAAGTCAAAGAACCTGCCTAGACAAATCTCTAATTTCCGAGATATTCATACTTTTCCAATGTCCAAAAACGTTCTGTGGACGTGTGTAAGTCCACAGAACGTTTCACCTTCCTGCATAGTGTGGACATATTTTGTTCTCAGGTCCACAGAGCGCTTGTAACACCTGTACATACCCCCCGCGCCCCCACACACACACACACAGTCACACACACACACAAGAAGAGAGCTTATGAGTCACCCCACATATTGTGTAACATACTACAAATATTGCACATTTAAAATTGAATTAAACCAGATATATGAGTTCCATTGTGTTCTGCGCAGTGGGCAAATTAGTCTGATGCTTTTTGCGCATGTTAGGGTAGTGAGTGATTTAGTGATTAGTGTTAAGGGAACTCGAGTGCTAGCAATAACAAATTACCGCGGTGCAAATCACTTTGCCCACCGGGGTCTCCAGTGGTGGGGACGAGCTAGACCACGGGGGACGACTTTGACTCGGACCACATATTGTGTAATATACACACATGGCCACATGAAGAATCAGAGCATGTTATTAGTGTTGTTAAACTTGGAAGGAGTTCTCTCAGAAGGGGAAAGGCGAAACTAACGATTAACTGAAGTAAAATCTAGAATATATAATCGATGTACACACTTTATATATTATATAATGTGTACGAATAAGTATTGTTTTAGCTATATTGTACATTTCTAAGCCATCTATATGTAAGGTAATATAATACAATTTCCAATAAATGCATGACTGTTATAACTTTAAAAGCCCTATGCAATATTAGTGTTCTGGAAAAGCAAACGATCACAAATTTAAAGAAAACTAACTTTGTGTAAGTTTGGTGATGGTATCAAAATTCATTTGCTGGATAAGGTTCAAAACTGTGTTTATATGTTTTGATACACGACCTGACGGTGCTACACGAACGCTACAATCACGAACCGCTGCCACACACACAAACCGCTATCAAACACAGGGGGAAAACCATTACGCACGCGTCAATTTGAAATGCTAGCGCGGCCCACAATTTTTGGTGCGCATGCGCAACGGACTGCCGTGAAGTTGTCAATCAGTGGACACGGCAGTCTGTTGTTTATGCGCGTCCGCACCAAAAATGTGGGCCGCGATAGCATTCGTGGAGCGCCGTTGGATCGTGTATCAAAACACAGTTTTGAACCAATACTAATGAAACTGTCATGCTGAGGTGGACGAATGTAGTACAAAGTTATTCTATTTGAAAGGGTTCCAGACCCAAAGTAGATAACGCTAGGTCATAATGATTGTATTGATTTCCCAGGATGATTCGACAACCTCTTTCTTGAATGGAATCAATTTGGTTTACTGTGTAATGCTTGAATACTAAACCAGTGATGCTTATTCCACAACACGTAGTGACATAACATGTATCAATAGTAACAAGATCCGTGTAAGTTAAACCGAATTGTTTAAGTTTCCTAAGCAATTAATTTTGTATTGAATGTACCATTAGTCTCAGCAATGTGCGAGTCCCATTTGAGGTTATATTGAAAGTTAACACCATAGAGTTTAGCACAAAGGAGTTGTTTATTAAAGTTGAAAAGATGATCAACGCATTCAGTTGAAGGTTCAAGGTTCATTATTTCAACAGTAAAACTTAATATAAATATAGACACATTTAGAAATATATTTATAAAGATGAGTATTACCGTGCAGGGACCCATTAAAAAGCAAAGCTTGTAAGCATGGCCCCCTAATGACTGCATGTGTCTTGAGCTGTTATCAGTACAACAGGGTCAGGACAAACGGCGTCTAAAAACTCACTTCCCAACAACTGAGTATATTGAAATATTGCGGAAATAGTCTACATACTTCTATAATCTACATTGGGCCAGCAGGATTGTTTATATATGCAAGGAATTAGTTTTGTACCTTGTGGCACTGGCTCTGCCAATCTAAAAAAAAAAAAATGAGTTAAAGGGACAGTATCGTCACGATCAACAAGGCATGGAATTGGAGTGCTAACGTTAGTTTTAGATTTAACCCATGATTTAACTCAGTGACAGAAAATAATACCCCACATGATAAGGTCACATTACTGTTGCTGCTGCATAAATGAGCCAGTAATTTCCAGTCACTGTCTTCATCTTAAACGAGGACACCGATTCCATGCCCTGTTGAAAGTCTGCTCTGATCGTGACAATACTGCCCCTTTAAACCTTTATTTTCTTTCTCTAAGAAAATCAGCAAGTTCCTAAGTAACGACAGGGAAACGCACCAATGGCAATCCCCACATCAACTGAAGAATTTGTGATATCACCGCAGTTATGTCGCTTGAATGATACACAATATAAACAGACACGCTTCGTGCTGCATCCCTTCCTTTCGTCCACCCTCTTATTTTCTTATGTTTTGGAACACCTTGCTTGAATTATAATTGAGTATGAGGTGATTTTCTATATAGAAAATTTCCTGACAAAACTCTTTCCCATGGTAACCCTTAACATGAAAATTAATAGGAATTCATGCAAAAGCAAACCAGTGACTTGTTTGAGATATGTCTGTCAGACAAACTCGTCCACATGGTTTCATCTCGTCTGAATGGAAGCGTAATATGAATAAAAACATATCCGCCCTTATCGTGTACCTACACGGTAGCTATCATGTACATACCCGATAACTATCATGTACATACAAGATAAGTCTTCAATTATCGTTAACGTACACAATAACTATGATGTATGTACACGATTACACAATAAGTTTACATTTATTATGTACATACACGATAACAGCAGGATTATTTTTTCATGTGGCAGTTATACGATTCAGTACGTCAAGACCCCTGGTAAGAATTGTTTGCAACGTTGATTAAGCAAAATTGATTCAAATATCGTTTTTTGTAATTAACTCTATCGAAAAAGATTGCCAAATTATGACGTAGCACATTTTAAATTGATAACAAAATAGATTTATTTATTTTTATTTTGTTCAGTTTCTTCAACAATCATGAGGTTCAAACACATTTTATAGTATGATATTCGACGAACACATTTTCCAGAAATTATTGCATGTATCGCTGGGAAGTATAGCAAAGAAAAATCAATTTAAAAGTGCCTTTAATTATTTTAACATATCGTTTGTTATTTGTTTTCACTGTTTTTATATCAATCGGTCCATTAGGGAAAATGCGAAAGCAGGAAATAAAACCTCTCTGCAAACATATATCGCGATCAGTATATCGCTTGTAGTTCAATCAGGCATATAGCAATAATGTCAGCGTGAATAGGACTGAACCTGTTGTACTTGTATGCCTTTCCATTGAAAATAACGGGTCAATCGACATAAAGACAAGGTACCTTCCATACCTACCAAACATACTGTACTTGTGACAACTTGTTGACAAATCGACTTGGTGTAGCGATGTTAAAGTTTTGAAGTCGATATTCATGTTCCTCGATTGTAGCAGAAATGTACAGCGTAGAGTTGCTCTCCGTTCTGTTTATCCTGATCAAAGGTATTTAACTATTTCTAATGAAATATTTGTATTGAAAACATGAGTTTTGGTCTCAACGTGAAAGAGTATTATATCATGCAAAGGCATCCACATCTCAACCACCTGAGTTGCAGGAAACCATAACGTCGAGAACAGCCATGCAGTATGAAGATGAAAGCGGATACAGACTGAATAATTTCTCACGAATATTGATATTTGTACCAACTTTACACAACATCCTTCACTTGGAAAACAATCCTTACAACCAACAATTGACACACATTTAGACACTCATTAATACACTCAATAAAATAATTTCAATAATTATAGAAAGAGACCTGCAATTTATTTTTTTTAAATAATTAAGTTTAAGGACTAATAAGTTTTTTTCCGTACACAATGTGTAGTGTAACTGTACGCGGTAAGACAACTGTCGATCCAGCAGTTTGGGCAGCAATTGGACATCACTTAGCAGCCCCCCCCCGCTTTAGACACTCATTAATACACTCAATAAAATAATTTCAATAATTATACAAAGAGACCTGCAATTTTTTTTTTTTTTAAGAATTAAGTTTAAGGACTAATAAGTTTTTTTCCGTACACAATGTGTAGTGTAACTGTACGCGGTAAGACAACTGTCGATCCAGCAGTTTGGGCAGCAATTGGACATCACTTAGCAGCCCCTGCCCCCCCATTTAGACACTCATTAATACACTCAATAAAATAATTTCAATAATTATAGAAAGAGACCTGTAATTTATTTTTTAAAAAGAATTAGGTTTAAGGACTAATAAGTTTTTTTCCGTACACAATGTGTAGTGTAACTGTACGCGGTAAGACAACTGTCGATCCAGCAGTTTGGGCAGCAATTGGACATCACTTAGCAGCCCCCCCCCCGCTTTAGACACTCATTAATACACTCAATAAAATAATTTCAATAATTATACAAAGAGACCTGCAATTTTTTTTTTTTTTAAGAATTAAGTTTAAGGACTAATAAGTTTTTTTGCGTACACAATGTAGTGTGTAACTGTACCGGTAAGAAAATTGTCTATCCCGCTGTTTGGGCAGCAATTGGAAATAACTTTGCAGCCCCCCCCCCCGCCCCCCCCCCCCCATTTAGACACTCATTAATACACTCAATAAAATAATTTCAATAATTATAGAAAGAGACCTGTAATTTATTTTTTAAAAAGAATTAGGTTTAAGGACTAATAAGTTTTTTTCCGTACACAATGTGTAGTGTAACTGTACGCGGTAAGACAACTGCCGATCCAGCAGTTTGGGCAGCAATTGGACATCACTTACCACCCCTCCCCAAAAATAATAATAAATAAATAAATAAAATAAATAAATAAATAAATACATAAATAAATAAATAAATAACGCGGTAAGACTAACTGATGATACTCGGAACTACAACTTTACATTTTGCAACTTCTCAACCCTGTGGCATCCTTGCTCAGGAAAGGTTTGAATTTTGACAATCTTTGCATTGATCCTGATCTTTCAAAGGGTTTCGGTCCAATTTGAAAGGTTTTGACAGAAGGGAACAACAAAGTATGTCCCCACAATGCGTTTGGTCTTACACCCTCCATTAACCCTCATACTTTAGCTTAAATGTAATGGAAAGTAGCTATAGTTGTCAAAACCAGTCAACTGCATGTTTGGAGTGTTGACACAAATGTGCATACGGGCATTTTTGAGTGTTTTAATGTCATTTTCACCACTCTGAACAATACCAGACAATCAAAATCGGTCGACTCATTTTGACCTGTAAATATACTTACTACACGTGAGGTTTGAAAGTGTTCGACTTTTAAGTGCGCTAAACATACCTTGTCAAGTATATCAACATTTTAAACTGATTTTGACCCTTGCAGTCATATGAAGGTTAAATAAAAAATAAAACACTGCACATGTTTTCTCTTCAGTTCCTGTTTTTGCTGTATTAATTGTAACCAGCGAGCCATGGATTGACAGATCCCAAGATACCACTCTAACATGCTCATCTCCAAACGAACTTCTGGAAGTCATCTGGCGAAAAGGCTCTGATCCGAGTAATTCTTCTCTCATTGTGAAATACCAGACGTCAACTAATACATCGCTACCACCGGTAGAATGGGGTACAACAGTAAATCAGACTCATTTTGTATTTAATGAGACATCCAACAGTTATCCTCTTACTGTAAAGTCAGCAACACTTGAAGATGAAGGCAGGTATTGGTGCCAAGCTCGGGATAATGTTAGCGTTCCGTTTGTTGTTAACTCAACGGATTTAAGAATAAGAGGTAAGTTTAACCAAGGATTTAGGCCAAACAATCTTTGACAAAAAAGTATCCGGTTTCTGATCATAATTCGGCTTCTTCTTTTATTTAATTTTTTATTTTTTTTGCCAACCATTATACAAATATAACATGGTTTGAGGGTGGACAGTCGATATTAGCTCCCGATATTATTTACCCTGTGCGTGAATACTCGCGGGCGCTTGGTAAACAGCCAAAATAGCATCTGGCACGTGATGGTGAATGGACCAGTGAGAATTCGGCTCTCGATCATGAATAGGTATGAGGTATAGTAATGAAATATGTTTATACCCCTATATGAAAAAGTCTTTTAAAACATAGAATGTCAGATTTTCAATCGATCCTGCAGTTTTGGCAGTAATTGGACATCGATTAACAGCCCCCCCCCCCAAAAAAAAAATAAAATAAATAAAATAAATAAATAAATAAATAAAACAAAACATTAAAAAAAAAAAAAAATCAACCAACCAACCAGCAACCAATCGAATGGAATGGAATGGAATGGAATGGATAAATATTTGACTGTTTGTGAAATCTCACGCATCCAGGTGGTCCCCATGATAAATTATGTTCCCGGGACAGCTAATGAGACCCAGATAAATTGTCTCAAGCATGGCAACTTCTGTTATGTGGCCATGAGTATAGCAATAATTATATAATAATATTATATTAAGAAATAAATATTATAAATAATATTAGACAATGTTACGAAGAACATAACTAAAACAAACGAACGACTCAAAAAATGATTAAGCGACACAAAGTATTCAGGCTGACACTTCAGATAAAGGAAGAAAAGACTTATTAATTGTCTTCTACTAGTTCGAAAATAAGTCGATATACAAAAAGGTACTTAATACAATGAAATGTAAGATAATTAAACTTAAACTAATACCGGTATTAAAGGAATGAGTGCTGTGTGCGCGTCCATGTTTCCACGAGTTTTGAGAGTGGACTGCTCGGGGACCGTTCTTGGCCGTGCTCGTGGTGTTCCATGGCCGGAACGCAGTGTGAAGACCGGGCCGGAGACTGTTGACGTGACCCTTGTTGGAGCCAGGGCAGTCGTTGAAACTATCGTGGTGACGAATCAGTCCACCGGGCAGGCTGGGATACACGGGAGCTGGACGGCGGCAAGGGCTCTATGAATTGGGCAACCCTTGGTTGAGACCTTCTAGCATGCTGGACGAGATGGGTGTCGCTGGAGAGCGACCGCTCACGTACGGCACCCCGCAAGTTGTGTGCATCCGCTCTTTTCTTCCCTTTCTTTTTTTGGGCACGCACCGGTATTTAACCAACTATGTAGCATTGTCAAATAAAATAGTTGTGTAATGTTACCTAATGCGTTAACAAAGTGTTTTATTTGTGCCATACCTTGGTGAACACTATTAGTTTACCAGATGGAGGGTTACAACATACAAATATGTTAAACAGGTGAATATTACTATAGGCTCTTGTAACAACAAATACATCTTAAATAATCATGACAACATAATTAGCATACAGAATTCAACCGTTTTTTCTGTTCCTTCGACAATTAAAATATTTAATTTCAAATTGCACGTTGAAGTATGGTATTCGAGAACATTTTCCCTAAAAGGCCTGCGTGTATCGCCGGGAAGAGTAAAACAGAATATTGGGGGCCTTTTAATATAGCCTATCGTTCGTTATTCGTTTCATTTAATCAGGGAAATGCGGAAACAGAAAATAACGTTAATTTTGTCTACACGCACAATTCATATACATCGAGATCAGTTCATCCAGTCATAATTTCTTGTATACAAATAATGTGAACATAAATAGAACTGACCTTTTTGTACCTTTCCATTGATATATCGTCAATCGACGTAAATATAAGGTACCTTCCATACTGTACTTATATAAACTTGTTGACAAATCGACTCGGTACATCGCAAGGATAGATTTAAACTCGACATTCATGGCAGCAGGAATGTACAGCGTAGGGTTGCTCGCCCTTGTGTTCTTCCTGAGCAAAGGTAATTCAATCTTTTTTCTGAAATATCTGTACTAAAAACATTTGGCATTAATACGAATCAGTACGTACATCATTCAAAAGACAGCAACATCCCCCTCTTACAGTATACCCCAATTACAGTGAACCGTAACTAAGTGAACATTCAGTACCTATCGTGTGAATATGAAACACTACATACTGAAATATTTCTTAGGGTGATTGACACCAAAAATGTGATGTAAAAACTGAACCAATGTTATACATTCCATTTTAATTGTGTATCACTATTTCCTTTCTGCTGGTTAACATTCTAAGTCATAACACACAGTGGTTTAAAGGGGGACTGACATCCTTGTCTACGCCTTAATTTAAGGCGTTTTGTAATAAAATATTGTTTTTGAGACCCACCTGTGTCTATTTAATCATTGATTTCTGAGTACAAGTATTTTAAAACAATTTTGAAGTGTTTGGGGGAAGCTTCATTTGCATAAGATATGTGACGTAAGGTCGGGAAGATCCGATGTGTACATGATGTACATGTACATACAAACGTTTCACACACGTAGCGTCGATTTAATTTCTCCCGTGATTTTTGTTTCCGGAACTAATAAAATGCCGGGAAGATGTGTTTCTACAGGATGCAGCAACACCACTAAAGACGGTGTTAGCCTTCATCTGTTCCCAGTGACCCAAAATATCGCCGTATTTGGACGAGCAAAGTTCAACTGACAAGAGTAAAGTGGTCAGGTCCAGCGGCTCACATAGTTTTGTGCAGCGATAATTTTGAGCCGAGTTTTGAGCCGAATTTCTCTTCCCGACATGACGTCACGAACAGCTCCTCCATGCAGGGCGTAAAAGTTGGGGGAATTTTTACAATGGTAAAATAACACTCTCAAAAACAATAAAAACACAAAACAAAAATGTTATTGATCTTTTACTGATATAAAATAATAAAACGATCACATATTTAACTGTTTTATTTAAATCCACGTCAGTCCCCCTTTAAATACGCATTTAACAGCATTATACACCTTTGGTATATCTTTGGTATCCTCAAAAAGCATACAAATATTAGTTTCTAAAAAAGTAATAAAAGAATCGTGAAATATTTCCCCTTTATTTACGTCAGCATTTTAACTAACGAGTAGTATAATACATTCCTGCAGTGGTTTAGAATGAATACGGAGTTCGTGGACGAAATTTCTTCTTCTTCTTCTTCTTCTTCTTCTTCTTCTTCTTCTTCTTCTTCTTCTTCTTCTTCTTCTTCTTCTTCTTCTTCTTCTTCTTCTTCTTCTTCTTCTTTGATTCAACATTGAGCCAACATATTCGAACAATGGACCAACATTGGGCCACTGTATCATTAACTTTGATCCAACATCAAGCCAACATTGGACCAATGTTGGGCCTTTGTATCAATGACTTTGAGCCAACACACTAAAATCTCTTGGGTCAGATTTGCCCCATACTCCGGGTTGGATATGCCCCGACACTTTTCCGGTCAGAATGACCCAAAAAGTTGGGTCAGATTATTTGACCCGGAAAACAAGTCAAATAATCTGACCCAACTTTCCGGGGTCATTCTCACCTGGAAAGGGTCGGGTCATATCCAACCTGGACTCATGGCTCAGATTAATGTTGACCTGGATTCCGAGTCTAATGAGATAAGCATGTCTTCCATGTAAGAAGAAGCCTTCAAAGCAATCAAATAAAACAAATTTCTTGTTTTTGTGTAACATTTAGCTGAATCATAACCTTATAAACTGTTAAATGTGGATAGAAAATTGCCATAAATAAGTGCATCTTTCTATAAGGAACACATGCTTACCTTGTTAGGATGGCCTAGGAGACAACACATTGTAGTTTGAAGGATAACTGTAAAATGAAAAGAAACAAACAGTAATGAAATGATCTTCTGATTGTTATATGTATTTATTTCTCTTTAACTGTTGAGTGGGGTGCCATGGTCGAGCGGTTTATAGTGCATCGGATTTGTGTTCTGATGGCTGAGTCGTCAGAGTGTGTGGGTTCGAAGCCTTGCCGCGACCATGGTGCTTGTGTCCTTGAGCAAGACACTTTACCATAATTGCTGCGAGGGCCGAATTGAACCCAGCCACTGGGGATGTACAAGCCAGTGCATGCTTCGTGCCGGTCTCAAGCCCGGATAAATGGGAGGGTTGCGTCAGGAAGGGCATCCGGCGTAAAACCTATGCCAAATAGGTCATGATCCACTGTGGCTCCCAACTTAACGGGAGCAGCCGAAAGAGGGCATTTCTCTTTAACTGTTGAAAATACATGTTCATAAATAGTCATTTTAAAGTTATTGTTTAGGTGGTATTGCCACGTATCAACAGGGCATGGAATCAGAGTTCAAGTTCTATTTTAACTCAGTGACTGAAAATAATACTCACGTGGTAAGGTCATATGTATAATTATTTGCGTTGCTGCTGCATAAATGAGCCAGTAATTTCCAGTTACTGTGTTCATATTAAACTACGACACTATGCCCTGTAGAAAGTCTGCTCTGATCGTGACAATACTGTCCCTTTAATATCTTTACTTGTGTTATGGGATTGATGGTCAGTACTTGGGTTGAAATATCCCAATGCTTGCATAAAAATACATATGAACTTTCATTGGTTAATCTGCAAAAATGTATACCAAGACTAACATGCCTATGCAATGAAGATTGGGGTATGTTTACATGGCCCAACTCCCAGGAATTCACAGTCGACAATATACATTTTTCTAGATCACCCAACATATATCTAAGAAGAAACAAACCAAGTCCCTGGCCAAGGCTACGGAGGTCCCCGCCCCCTCACCACTGGTTAATACCGCTACCCGCCTCTCCCAATCCCCCCGCCCTCCTACTCCTCCTACACCGATGGACGACCAGGATGGCAGCGACAACGAATCCGTCTCGTCTGACATGAGCCAATTCGCCCCGGAATCCGACGAATTCTCCACCCTCCAGGTTCCCAAAGGCCCCCTCAAAAATGAGGAAATGATCAAATTTCTCAAATGTGTGAAATCCAGCAAAAAAGCTTTGGTAATTGCCCGTAAATTCACACCTGATATTCCCGGGCTGGTCAAACAGCTTAAACCCCTCAGAAATAGCCAGCAGCAGAGGGTTAGGCTTTTAATTCGAAGACTTGATCCTGATGAACCCCTCCTTCTTCATAAACAATGATTAGTTTCTTTTTCTATTTTGTCATGGCTCTAAGCTTTGCCACGCTGAACACCGGCGGGTGCTCAGAAAATTTAAAGAATCTCAGTGTCAAAACTTTTTTTGATTTAACTCTCCATAACCCGGATGTTGTTCTCCTGCAGGAAACCTATAACTTGACCGAAAATTCTTTGTGTTGGGAACATTGGCCTTATCGCGTCCACTGCGCACAGGGTGAGACGCCTGGGACGGGTGTTACAACTTTGTTTAAAAAAAATGCGACTTTAATATCATTACTTGCTGTACTATTTTTAAAAACTATCTTTTGTATCTTAAACTTGACTTTCATTCTACCATCTACCATGTTTATAATTTTCTAATTCCTCAGAAAGACAGTCTAGCCTTCGAATGTATTAGTTCTTTTCTTTCTCACTGTACCGAGCACAATGACGGTTTTGTTGTTCTCGGCGGTGATTTTAACTGTACTGCTAATGCCCTTCTTGACCGTTTCTGTAACTCTAATGAAAGAAGATATAAAGTCGCTAATACTTTAGAAAACTCTTTTAATGAACTAAGTGTCAGCGACGTCTGGCGGAGACAAAATCCCACTAAGTGCGAATATACCTGGTTCAGAAATAATCCTGCCAAGGCTTCAATGTCCAAAGCCAGACTGGACAAAATCCTTATTTCTGATGCTCTTCTCCCTTCTGTCTCTCCCTGCAAAATTTCACCATGTGCCATTTCAGACCACAGTGCCGTCTCCCTCAACATTAAAATCACGTCTTCCAGACGAAAGGAATCTCACTGGCACTTTAATAATTCTCTCCTCGAAAATAAAGAATATACCAACATCATCTTTCTTTCTCAACCAATGGCAATCTCAAAAGCCTAACTACAGTAATATTTGCACTTGGTGGGATGTTGGCAAATGTCACATCAAAAGCCTCACTCAGATGTTCGGCTCAAACAATGCCGACATCAAACGACAGACCATCAAAAATCTCAATGAAAACATAGAGTTGCTTCAGTCTTCGCCAGACTTGTCCCCTGACACTCAGCAAGTTCTCAGAGAACAACGAAATGCTCTGAGATCATTATACGAACAGGAAGCACGAGGCGCCCTCATCCGAGCGCGTTTCATGTTTACCAATGAAGTGGACGCTTCGTCCAGCTTTTTCTTCGGTATGGAAAAATCGACATCGATGAGCAAACATCTCTCTAAAATTCGGCTCCCCTCCGGAACTGTCACTAACAACCCGAGTGAAATAAATTCTCATGTTTGCAATTTTTATCAAACCCTTTACAAACGAGCCCATACCGAAGAAAAAGCTGGCGAGCGCCTATTTCAAAATATCCCCTCTCTCGATCCCTGTGACGCAGAGGACTGCGATAGGCCTTTCACAACCGAAGAATTAGACGTCGCAGTTAAACAACTTAGTCATAATAAATCTCCCGGTCTCGACGGCTTAACCCTTTCGATCCCACGGGCTCTAAAAAGAGCCTTTGTTGTGATACGCTTCCTTCCCGTGGGCTCTAAAAGGTGCCGGGAATCGGCATGCCCTTGACGACCACGGCGACTTAAATCACCACCTGAAAATGCTTGAGTTGTTTTTGGGGTTGGCGCCCTCTATTGACAGGAATGCAGTGTATAAAAGTTTATGAAAAGAAAAGTGGGTCACTTTGCGGTTTTTTGGTGCTAGCGTCCACTCGCTTCCACAACGGTCAGTTGAATTTAGTTGCAATCATGATGGAAACGGACATAAATGATGGCATTTTGGCTGAGATTTTGGCAGACAGTGGCTCAGAATCAGATGACGAAGTAATGGATGACGACGACGACGACGTTGAACTTGAAGAGGTAGGCCAAAATCACAGTAAAAATGAATAACTAACAGTTAACGTTACTCTTCCTGGCCCAATGGCAATGCAAATTAACGTAATTCACTTATTTTCCTAGGCTATAGCGTAAATAGCGTTAGAACTGTTGGAGTTGAGTAATGTAAATTTAGAAAATGGATCCCTTTTAATAGGATTGACCAAATCCCCACCCCCTGGACTGGGTCAAAAACGTCAAGTGAAAATGTACAATTATTAGTAGTTTGTTGGGGTAATATTTGTATTCATTGAAACAGCAAGTTGATGTATAGATATAGCATAGAAATTTTAACATTTACCCATAGCCGGTCGTGCTGTTTAGCGTTAACAGGCTGAAAATGCACTCTTAGTCTCAAGCTTCCTAGCCTTGTATTCGAAAGGCCCTCATAAGTTGTATTATGCAAGAAGTTGGGGAATTCACATTCACAATCCCACATTAAAACGAAAATTTATCGATAACGAGTTTTGGATCGTGGATGGAATCTGCCATATTTTTTTTTCTCAGCACAATATTCATTTTGCGCATGACCCCGTGTGGCCTGTGTGCACATGCAGCAAAGTAGCATTGAGATATTGTATTTACAAATGTATGATCGAGATTAATCCTCCTTTGCCTTGTTTTTCTGTTGCAGCCGACCTACCAAGGTGATAGCCGACCGAGATCAAGGAGGACGACAGGAAAGTTAGATTTCCGATCTGGTTGGGAACGACGAGACCATTACGAGTGTGGGACTGTGCAGTTCACTGGAAATTCTGGCCCCACCGGCGACTTTGCCACACTGTCGGCAGTAGAGATCTTCAAGCTGTATTTTTGTCAACTTGTGTGGAATATGCTCGTCGACGAGACTAATCGCTATGCGCAGCAAACAATAGAATCAATTCCTGATGAACAATTCTCCTGGCACCCAACCAACATTCCAGAAATGATGGCATTTGTGGCACTTCTCATTGCTATGGGCATAAACAAATCCTCTCAATACAAGATGTACTGGTCGACATCTGAAATTCTTCACATCCCATTCTATCCGTCGATCATGTCCCGTAATCGGTTCAGTTCAATTCTTCGGTTCCTCCACATCTCAAATAACCAAATTCCTCGTAGAGCCTTGGCTAAAATGGGACAAACTTTCCAAAGTTCGGCCCTTGATAGAAGTCCTCGTCCAGAAGTTTCTCAACCTGTATAACCCTGCGCAGAATCTGTCTCCAGACGAGAGTATGTTGAAATTCAAGGGACGCTTGAGTTTTGTTCAGTACATGCCTAACAAACCTATCAAACGGGGTATTAAAGCCTTCTCCCTGAACGAGTCCAAAACAGGATACACGTGTGCTTGGAAACTGTACACAGGAGCCGACGACACCCAAACTGTTTGTGATGCAGACGTAGATTTCAATTCATCAGACTGCCATCCACCAAACCCAACAGTTGCAGGAAAAGTCGTCATTGATCTGGTCCATGGACTTGAGAATAAGGGACACGTAATATATTGTGATAATTACTATACTAGCCCAGCTCTTGTAGCTAAACTTGCTAAACTAGGATTCGGATGTTGTGGAACTGTTCGTTACACTACACAGGGAATACCCCAGGCCGCAAACCCAAAAAAACATAAAATGAAGAAAGGAGATGACCCATTTTTTTGGTAAAAGGTGGGCAATTGTGTATCGTTTGGCAAGTCAAAAAATCTGTAACACTTTTAACTAATGTAGGCAACACTGATTTGTCCAAAAAGCAAATTCGGTGTAATAAAAGCACAAGTGGATTTTGTGATGTTATGAAGCCCAATTGTATTGAAGATTACAACAAAAACATGGGTGGAACTGATCTTGCCAACCAATGTTTTCAGTACTACAATCATACACACAGAAGCTTGAAATGGTGGAAAAGAGTTTTTTTCCATATGCTGAATATCTGTATTGTCAATAGCAGAGTAATATTCACCAGCATAGCAGGGAACAAAAATTTCAGTAATCTTGATTTTCGTATAGGGATTGTACAGGGCTTGCTGTTGGGTTGGGAACGTAACGCAACAAGTCAATTGAGATACCATATTCCTATTGAGTTGACAGGGCAACAGCACTATCCTGGCAAAACCCCCAATGGAAAGAAACGCGACTGCATTGTTTGCAGTAACCGAAAATTAGGCAGGCGAAAACAAACAAAGATGATCTGTAAACAATGTGCACAACCTATGTGCATAGTTCCTTGCTTTGAGAAATACCACATCACTTGATTGTAAATCTATACTATTTGCCTTCAAACCCCCCCCCCCCCATTCAATGTTGGGAATGGTCGGACAAGCCGCAGATTACAGTCCAAACCAACATTGAATTGGGGGTGGGGGGTGGTGTTAGCATGGATTGTGATGTATTTACACTGAATACAAGTAAATGGTTCATTTCCAAGTAGATAACCAAAAAAAATCCCCAAAAATCTCATCCAAGTTGTTTTTCACATGGAAACAAAATCTTATACCTGTACCGTATTTGCATGAAATATCACCCATTTGTATTACTTTACTTTAGTGTAAATACTGATCCAAATATTTAATTGTTTTGCTTTTACACTTAAAACATCTGCAGATTAGTCCAAACCAACATTGAATTGGGGGGGGGGGGTGTTAGCATGGATTGTGATGTATTTACACTGAATACAAGTAAATGGTTCATTTCCAAGTAGATAACCAAAAAAAATCCCCCAAAATCTCATCCAAGTTGTTTTTCACATGGACAAAAAATCTTATACCTGTACCGTATTTGCATGAAATATCACCCATTTGTATTACTTTACTTTAGTGTAAATACTGATCCAAATATTTAATTGTTTTGCTTTTACACTTAAAAAATCTGCAGATTAGTCCAAACCAACATTGAATTGGGGGGGGGGGTGTTAGCATGGATTGTGATGTATTTACACTGAATACAAGTAAATGGTTAATTTCCAAGTAGATAACCAAAAAAAATCCCCCAAAATCTCATCCAAGTTGTTTTTCACATGGAAAAAAAATCTTATACCTGTACCGTATTTGCATGAAATATCACCCATTTGTATTACTTTACTTTAGTATAAATACTGATCCAAATATTTAGCTTTTGCACAATGTTTTACTCCCTTTTGTATACTCATTTTTACATACAAATGAGAAAGTTAAAAAAATGTCTATTCCTGCCGTGTGAGGGCGCACTTCAATGAAATTGTGAAAAATCCACTGGTGCTGAAGTGACATTGGGCTCCTAATTACTGTGGTAAAGAAGGGTAATCTCTGCCATAACTGGCTGGTAATGAAAGGGTTAACGTCGGAATTTTACCAGTTTTTCTGGCCGGCCCTAAAAAACGATATATTGTCTGTTTTTAATAACTCCATTTTATCTGGCTCTTTACCGGTTTCCTGCAGGAGGGCCATAATCACACTTCTCCCCAAAAAAGGGGACCTCCTCGACATAGAAAACTGGCGCCCGGTATCTCTTCTGAATACAGATTACAAGATTTACGCTAAAGTCCTAACAAATAGATTAAAAAATGTCATCAACCAAGTCGTTCACTGTGACCAGAGTTACTCGGTGCCAGGGCGCTCTATCTTTGACAATATTAATCTAATCAGGGACAGTCTTTTATTTTGTAATTCTAATAATCTTCCTCTGGCTCTTTTAAATCTAGACCAGAAGAAAGCCTTTGACAATGTCGACCACGATTATCTTTTTAACACCCTGAAGGCGATGGGTTTTGGCCAACGGTTTATTTCTTATATTAAAGTCATGTATTTCAATGCCCAGAGTTTAATCAAAGTGGGCGGATCACTCACCTCCCCCTTTTCTTTTGAAAAGGGAATCAGACAAGGGTGTCCTCTCTCCGGCCTACTTTACTCAATCGCCATCGAACCTTTTTTACACACACTTTGGGGTATGTTTACATGGCCCAACTCCCAGGAATTCACAGTCGACAATATACATTTTTCTAGATCACCCAATTCGTTTAATAACTACACTTATGAGGATTTTTGGGTCCAGTCAAAAAAAAAATTCCTCCGTACAATCATTGTTATAACATGTTTTAAAAAAATACCTAGAAAGACCTAGATTTGTCTTAATAAATCCCTGCGTGGATAGGACCCAAAATAATAACGCGGTTACACCGAGGTACTTTTTGAAACAGTACATGGGGTTTGGGCATAATAATCATGTGGGGTGAGCGCAATCCTTTATCGAAAATGGTAATTATAAGAATATAAATAGTCTGGGCCCTACCCAATAGTTTTTAGCAAACAAAATTAATTTTCCCACAGACAATGAGGCAACATCTTACTATAATTACAGATGGGCTTTCATCAGGCCCCCTATATCTCCTATAACATGCAACATCCGCCGGCTACAATCCCGCAACTCCCAATATCCAACGCTACAACCCCCACCCCCAGCCAACAATAACTATCCAATAACTAGATCAAAAGGTGCCGCCCACATGCCCTGAAGGTTTGTTTTTGTTTACATTGAGCAGTGACAGGATAAGTGATAAGTGATTGCCTGCTAAGCCCCTTTGTATAGGAACAATGTGGCAATAGCCAGATGTCTGGGTTTTGACAGCGAAAATCTTGTCTATGTTGCCAACTGGGGCTAAAGGGACTCTACCATCGTTTCTGGCTATGTCTGGATGGGGCACTTATGGAGAACGAAAAAAAAATGGCAGAGCCAATTAAGCGAAACCATTTAATTTAAAAAAAAAACGACTGTACAAAACAGTACCTCTGCTGCGTCCAGGGTTTTAAGGTTCTGAAAACAAAATTCCCATGAAGGTACAGACTGCCACATAGGTCCATATGAATTAATTTGAAACATATACACTCACGGAATTCAAAAACGCATCAACTTATATTTCTCAATAAATATGTATAACTTATATGCAGTGATAAATTGAAGCCATAATTGTACATAGCACTTTTATTGTGTCAGTATGATGTGAACATTTGCGCTCATTGTTAACCTATGTTCTTATTTCTCACTGCAATAATCTGCTGTTGAAAAATATGTGAAATATTGGGATGATGCGTTTTTAAATTCCATGAGTATGCATTAACTCCTTTGAAGAATGGATCAACTTCAACTGCTGGTCATTGGATCACGAAGTTAGACGGACCCTGACACACCTCGTAACAGTAACACAAATGGCTGTTTGTGTGTTACACATTTCTATGACAAGGTTTCAATGGTTCCATTCTGGAGTAAAAGGGGGGACTTTATTTTAAATGATATGATGGGCTGTATACATTGACATGTACATGTACAATTTATGCTAAATAAGATACATGTATGTTCAATCATGGAGGTAGAATTCTACCTCCATGGTTCAATATATACCGATGAATATATGTTGGTGTGGTCCAAACTCAGCACAGATGGTGATGATACATGCCAAAGAATTAATTAGGTCTATAAAGTGATGGCGAATCAATCACTTATTCAATGTAAAAAGAAACAAACATTTTAAGCAATCCCAATTGAATGACCACACATCTTGTACAGATTTGATGCACCATTGTCTGTGTACTTCAAATGATTTGTATGCAACTGAGTTTGTCCCCAGATTCCCAGCATGGCAACAGGTTATTAACAGTCATGTCCTTACCAGTCAATAACTGAATTGGTAGCATCCTATAATGACTATAGAGTTGTTTTTTGCCCTTCACCCTCTTACCACTGATGGGGAACAAGGAAGGAGCAAGCTTTTGTGTATTTTAGAAGCCAATTAGGGGTAAAGCTGTTCCACGTAGACATGTATGTGGATGACTGAAACTGTCATTACCGCAATTAGTCTTACTTGTCATTACCCAGTTACATTTTTGTTTCAGTTCCAATTACCTGTAAACAACGTTCAAAAATTTTGACTGAACATTTAAGCCAGATAAATGGAAGTCTCAATTTTTTTGTTAACATTTTTTGTGTGCGTGTCGTTTTTAATATAGAGGCGGGAAAAGTACTACAGTAAGTCCACATTTATTATGATTCTAATTAGACAAGAGAAACTTGTGTTCATGTTGGTTATTTTATACATTCAGGTGCATTTCTGTTTTTACAAATTATTTACGGGTACCCAGGTATCAGAAAAAATTCCAATTTCGGATATTCGGTTCCCAAAATAACCAAAAACATATGTTTTCTTTTTTTCTGTGGGGGGGGGGGGCATGGCTTCATCAAAGATTCATAAATAATTGTTTGACTACAGAAAAACTTACATGATGTTTGTCATCCTTACCCCGCAAGTAGTGTAAACTATATGGATGGTTGACTATGTCATAGCAAGCGTGATCAACCGTTGATTTGAAATACAAACATACTATTGTTAAGAATTTGAATTAGTCCATGTAACTTCACGTAACTTTTATAAGTACAATAGTACATGTTGGTCGCGACTAGGATACGCGTCATTGTGCGTCATTGTCCCTATTCGCAGGGGCTACCGGAACACTTAACATTCCTTCGAGTGATTACTGCATAAAAGGACTGCTCGTCCCTGCGATCACCAGATTCTAAACTTCGGTTTCACCAAAGACGGACGGACAGACGGTCCTGTGGCTGCCGGGCCAGCCGTGAGGCGTTGCCCCATGGAGTGTGTCGAGTTCCCGCTGACACTACATCTTCCATCACGGTCACCATCAACACTACTCTGTCGGCCCGTCTTCAACGTACTCTTCTCCCTGCTGCCGGTTTTGGTCCCTGAGTTATCAACGCAGCCTAGTTTCTCAACTCGATGGAGGCATTCCTCTTAGTATTACTATTTCCGGTCCCCGAGTTGTCGATGTCGGCCATTAGACTCTGCCCAAGGACTAGACCAGCACCCGCCAGTCTACAAAACCCCAGCCTAGTTTCTCATTGGAGGTACCTCCCCTCAAAACCATGAATGTCTTGTTATTTATTATACATATTTTCATTGAATGTGATTACTGTTTATTTGAACTGTTGATTATTTGTTATATTAAATGACTTATATTTTGTTCTTCTAAATCCCGACTCCCATATAAATTCCTTTTAGTGGTGGTCTTTCCCTTTCTGTTAAGTTGATCAATTTGGTTCGAGACTTCGTAACACTATGTAAAAACAATATTATGTTTTCAAAAGGGACAAAGAATACTGGTCATGCTAACAAAACACACATATTAGTTAGAAAACCCTCAGAGTCATAGGCCTATGTTATTATCAGGATAATGGATTGATGTAACTTCAGAAAAATGCCTTTAAGTTAGGCTTTAGAATAGAATAGAATACATGTGACCTCTTCCTTGATCCATGGCATGACTGTTTCATTATCTCAAAGGTGATGAGTTTCAGGCCTACTTTAGTTGAGTGAAAAAAGTGTCACTGTCAGTATGTGCCAGTCATGCCAGTTGCAGCCACCACAGTACTTAGGAACTATTGACACTACAGTAGCCAAATTGCCTATATAAACACTTATTAATATTATTATTGCAACATCCCCTGTGTGTGTGTTTGTTATATCATGACCCCTCCATCCACTGCACAGGACAATGTCACTGACAATGGGCCGCGTACACATGTATGCCTACAGTACATGACCTTCTGTACATGTGTTGCCCACACTGATGTTAACGTTAACCATGGTTTTGTATAGTCATTATATATCTACACTGAAACGAACATACATGTATAATAATGTGAAAGATTACATACCTTCAAATGAAACCAAGTAATGAAGACCCCTTCCATTAATTGTGCAACAATTCTCAAACGATCAGTTAGACGAAAATGAACGACATCGTATCGTAGTTAAAAATGGCGGTTGGAAAATGTGACCTGCGTGACGTATTTCTTTTCGTCCAATCAAATTGGCTGAGTTGCCAATGCCAATGTCGGTGTCCGAATAAAAACAAACGTTGGTCCAACATTTATCGCCATCGTAATGCCAATGTTATATTGCCGACCTAGAGCCAACATTGGCCCAATGTAAAAAATTAACACAATGCCAATGTCGGTGTCCGACTAAAATCCAACGTTGGTCCAACATCGATCGCCAGCGTAATGCCAATGTTATATTGCCGACCTACAGCCAACATTGGCCCAATGTAAGAAACTAACACAATGCCAATGTCGGTGTCCGAATAAAAACAAACGTTGGTCCAACATTTATCGCCATCGTAATGCCAATGTTATATTGCCGACCTAGAGCCAACATTGGCCCAATGTAAGAAACTAACACAATGCCGATGTCGGTGTCCGACTAAAAACCAACGTTGGTCCAACATCGATCGCCAACGTAATGACAATGTTATATTGCCGACCTAGAGCCAACATTGGCCCATTGTAAGAAATTAACACAATGCCAATGTCGGTGTCCGACTAAAAACCAACGTTGGTCCAACATCGATCGCCAACGTAATGACAATGTTATATTGCCGACCTAGAGCCAACATTGGCCCATTGTAAGAAATTAACACAATGCCAATGTCGGTGTCCGAATAAAAAGCAACGTTGGTCCAACATTTATCGCCATCGTGATGCCAATGTTATATTGCCGACCTAGACCTAACATTGGCCCAACGTCTGCAACCAACATGATGCCAATGCCGATGTTGCCGATTAATTGCCAACATTGGCTCAACATAAGCAGCCGCCATAATGCCAACGCCGATGTTAGCGATGTAATGCCAACACTGAGCCAACGTCAAAAGCTGACATAATGCCAACGCCGACGTTGCCGACCAATTGCCAACGTTGGCCCAATGTATAAATGTTATCTGGGTAAGATACATGTACATTTAGTGCAAACTAAACCGACCAATCTATCATAATAAAACAGCTCCCAAAGAAACACTTCTTTCAAGTGGGCTTTCCTATGAAGCCCAGATAAATTAGGTAATCGTGAGCATCAATTAGGAAATCGTTCGCACTGATTCGTGCACACGAATTAGGAAATTGTGCTCACTGATTACCAATTCATAACATTCGACAAATTACCAAACGGATTTTTCGTAACCACTGTCCCTTCCCTAACTAGGCTTACTCTGTATTGCTTTGTTACACGTTTCTTACTGATCTCTAGATACACAATGCAAACCCGAAACGCTTCCTGCTCTACTCTATTCTCTCATCCAACTTCTTTCAAATAGTATACCCTTTATGTTTTGGGACACCTTGCTGGTCATATAATTGGGTATGACCTGATTTTTCTATCTAGAAATTGTTCCAACATTTTGTATAAAGTTTTTTGACAGCAGAACTCTTCCTTGATAACCCTGAAGATATGAAAATGAATTAATTCATAAGAAAATCATAGACCAGTGATATGTTTCAGATGTGCATTCAACCACGTCCCCGGAGTCTACCTCGTTTCATCTTGTCTAGACTCCGGGTGGGAATGTTTTTGGCAACGCTGATTGTTTACTACAAAATAATAAGCAAAATCAATTTAAATATTTTTTTCGAAGAAAAAAACACATTTAGATATATTTTTAACATGTAACATATTTTTGATAATAAACGTGAAAAAATGCCGATTTGTGACGAATTAAATCTGAACTTGCATTGCGTGGAACTATGGTTAGCCTGGTTCCGGCCTCCCTACTGCAGCGCACGCTCTTGTTATTACTCGTGTATCAGACGGTACCATTGACTACGGGCACCTTATTTAAATATCTAAGACGTTTGAATATTGAAACCGTTCCGATCCAGGGCGACAGAGCAGTGGGTACGAGGTACACAGAAACTGCTTCAAACCCATGTGGACGAATCTGCTTACTTAAATGGCGCCCTCACATGTACATGTATGTTCTCTTTCCATGATGATAAAAGCGACTTGCCTACGGCAAACAAAATATCCGGTTTCTGGTCTCAGCGCGCGGTGCCTCAGACCCGCGCGTCAGCATTTTCCCCCCTATGAAATGATGTCCAATTGCAGCCAAAATTGCTGGATCGACTTTTTCATACAGTGGTATGAACGTTTGCCCGATTTGTGAGACCTCTCTTAGCCACCATACTTTGTATGGGAAATTTGGTCCCCTCGTATACATGTATCACGTATTTCACTGGTTGGCAAAAACAAAACACAAAAAAATGTAAAGAGTATTACCCTCGTAACTTTTTACCTTATACAGATTGTTCGTTACATATTTTTTTTAACTGTTTTCATTTAAAAGAGTCCATTAGTAGAAATGTGGAAGCAGGAAATGAAAACGCACAGTTCATATAAATCGCTTACCATTTATTCAGGCATATACCAATAATGACAAGTAAACCTTTTTGAACTTGTCTGCACTTTCCATTGACAACGACGGGTTAATCAACTTAATGACAAGGAACCTTATATATGTACTTGTACAAACTAATTGAAAGACCGACTCGGTAAAGGCAACGTATTACCTCAATGGCAGCAGGTATGTACAGCGTAGGGTTACTCGCCGTTGTGTTCATCCTAATCAAAGGTAAATCAGCCTTTTCTCTTAAATAATTACTTGTATTGAAAATATGAGTTTTGGCATCAACCTGAAACAGAAGATAAATCATTCAAAGACAGTCACATCCCCCAGTGGCAGAATACTGCACCAGAATTAAGTGAACATCCATTTAATATGTAATTTTGTTCATTTAAAATGTACTTTCTAAGGATGATGGATACATGTAAATAATTATATGCATGTACATGTACCAAGCTGCACAATTACAATACGTATGGTTAACTCTGTGTTACATTCTCTATTCTCTGACCCACCTAAATGCAATTAACGTCGTGCTACATTAAGTAGCTGTATAATTGTTCCTTAGAATTGATCCTCAACTTTGACCATTCTTTTTATAAGGGATTTGTGCACAGCCGTCGGTCACAGGTGAAGCATGGGCAGATATCGGCACAGATACAACTCTAAGATGTACATTTTCGGATCCTATACTGCGGTTGAAATGGCGAAATAGCAGCTTTGGTGATAACATTACTGATGCTGATAATATTGTGCTGTTCACTGTAACAACAGGGAATTTAGTGATCAGCGATGCTACACATTATGAGTTTGATCAGACTGATCCCGGTTATCCATTAACAATAAAACAATTGACATTGGAAGATGAAGCAAAGTACTGATGTGAGGTATATATAACTGGAATTGGTTACAGAAGTGACTCACTGGAGATGCAAATTAGAGGTATAATGTTTAAAGTGTAAACAGAAATGCTTTTTTTCCCAATTGTTTTGCATACTACATGTACAATTATAAATAATGTTTCAACACACGGTGAGTTATCATAATTATACTTACCCCTCGCGTACATTTGTCTGTACTCGTACTCAGTAAAAAGGCCACATAGCTAACAAATTGTAAAGAGTTTGACCATTACAGCGTTAGGCCTTATAGTGTTTAAATGTCGAAAAATGTTGAAATTGATACCAAACAGTATTATCTAGTTTTCGTTTGTTCAGTTCCTTCAACAATCAAAGGATGAAATGACATGTTATATAGGCTAATATGACATTTGACAAAAACATTTTCCCAAAATGCATGCGTGTATCTCAAAAGTATAACAAATAATAAACATTTTAATATAGCATATAATAATTATAACATATCGTTCGGTATTTCTTCTTAAACTGTTTTCGTTGTAATCAGTCCGTCAGAAGAAATGCGTAAGCAGGAAATAAAATATCTCTGCACGCACAAGTTCATATGAATCTTGATCAGTAAATGGCTTACAGTTCATTCAGGCATATACTAATAATGTCAGCGTGAATAGGACTGAACCTTTTGTACCGTACTTGTCTGCCTCTCCATTGATAATCACTCAAATCGTGATTTCATGAGATCACATCATAAACTTCTTCTGAGTAAGAAATTGACAAAGAGATCCTGGGGAAAACGTTCTTTTGCTGCTGCTGCTCCTTCTTTGTGGAATGATTTACCTGAGCATGTCAAACAATCTCCATCTCTTGCTTCATTTAAAACTGCTCTCAAAACTCATTTGATGAAAATTAATGTATAATTTACTTATGTTTAACTATTGACTTTTATGATGATGTATCTATACCTTTTGTTTTTGTTTAATATGTCAAGAGTATCGGTACGGTGTTTATATTTTTTGCAAATCAACCTTGTTTGCATGGTTGTGTATGCAGGGTTTTTCCTTGTCCGAAATCGTCTTTGCCTAGCATATCCTGACCAGGGCCAGTCAGCCTTTTTTTTTTTTTACAATCATTGTTCCTTGTAATTTTATATTGCATTGTTCTTACCATGTATTTTGTTTTATTGTTTACACTGATGTGTCACTGCACCATGAGCGTCTCTTTTGACGGATACCGGCGCATTACAAATGTTCATTACTATTATTATTATTATTATTAATGACGGGTCAATCACCATAAAGTTAAGGTACCTGCCATACTGTACTTGTACAAACTAGTTCACAAACTGACTCGGTGCAGCGATATTAAAGATTCGAAGTTGACGTTCATGTACCTCAGCGGCAGTAGGAATGTACAACGTAGGGTTGCTCGCCATTCTGTTCATCCTGATAAAAGGTAATTCAGTCTTTCATCTGAAATATTTATTTGTATTGAAAACAACATTTTTGCATCAACCTGAAACATTACATACATCATTCAAAAGGCAGTCACATCCACTGCTTGCAGGATACTACACCATAACTTAGTTAACATTCATTACCCAACATGTGAAGATTAAACAATTCAGACGGAAACATTACTCAGGGTGATGGATACTTGTAAAAACTTTAGATATATTTTTTCTCTTTAATTTTTGTTTACTGGTACTTATTCAAATTCATTTACATAATCGTTAAAATACGGATTAACAGTAGTACTTTCGGTACTCTTAGAAATCATAACATAACAGGTGGAATTGGTAACAGACGGGACTCACTGGAAATGCAAATTATACATGTATGTATAATATCCAATGTGTAAACAGAAAAGCTTCTTGTTCAACTTTGAACATTCTTTTTTATTATAGGGGTTGGTGCACAGCCGTCGGTCACAGGTGAAGCATGGGCAGATATCTGCACAGATACAACGCTAAGATGTACACTTTCTGATACTATACGGGAGTTGAAATGGCAAAATAGCAGCTTTGGTGATGAGATTACTGATGCCGATAACATTGTGATATTCACTGTAACAACAATGGATGTATAGATCAGGGATAATGCACATTATGAGTTTGATTATACTGATCCAGGTCATCCATTGACAATAAAACAATTGACATTGGAAGATGAGGCAAAGTACTGGTGTGAGGTGAATATAGCTGGAATTGGTTACAGAAGTGACTCACTGGAAAAGCAAATTAGGGGTGTAATGTTCAATGTGTAAAAAGAAAAGCCTCCTTTTCCCAATTATTTTGGATATTACATGTATGTACCGTTGTAAATACTCTTGCAATGCACTGTGTGTACCAGAGTTGCTGTACTCATACTGGCCCCTCACGTACATTGTTATATACTCGTACTCAGTAAAAAGGCAACATATCTATACATAAAAAATAATTTTAAAAAACAATTAATAATAATTAAACGGTTTGATGATCGTCGATTTTGGCCATATATTTGGAATGTTGAAATGTGGGAAAACATTAAAATTGATACCAAACTGTTTTATTTAGTTTCAGTTTAGTGTTCAGTTCCTTCAACAATCTAGGGATCAAATCACAAGTTGTAATATGACATTTGACAACAACATTTTCCCAACATGCCTGCATGTATCACTGGGATGTATAACCCAAAAACAAAATAATAATAATAACTAGAAATTCAGAGTTTGTGAACAAACTCAAGGTGTTCGGAAGTGACGGTAATTGATGTCCTCATCAATTGGGATCATTGTTAAAATGTGACTTAAGATTGTTTTCAAAAGTAAGGTGCCTTACTCATTTCAAAGAAATAGCTTTTTGGTATTGGCTTTTTCAACAGCCCTTTCCATTCGTACAAAAATGACACTGCAGTATTAAGTTAATACGATCTATGGTTTTAGAAATATTGTAGCGCATCCGTTATTGGCTTAACCCTTTGAGTCCCATTGTCTTTGTACACAATTACCCTCATTATCCCACATACTTTCTTTAAAACAAAACAATTTGTATGTTTATGTTTGAAAAATCATTAAAAAAATGCCCATCTTTATTTTCCAACAATATATGGACACATTGTTTGCCAAATGATTGTCAATAATTTCCTGACCATTTTTTGACCTCAGTGACCTTGATGACCTCTGACTTCCTGTTAAACCGGAAGTTGTACAATATAATAAGTTTCTGTCTATTTTATTTTATTTTTTTTATTCTGGGATGATCTAAAAAGGAATATATACATATACATTAAAAAAATAATAAATGGCTTGACTGGAAAATGAAGATCACAAAATGCCTCAATGTACATAACTAGAATGATTATAAGCATTAGCCTTCATAAACATGAACAACAAACTTTACATCTATGGCGGCCGCCATATTGAAAGTTTGTTTACTTTTGCTTTGATTACAACTGTACTTTTATCTGCACGTCTTCGTGATTTTTGTTTGATAAGATTCCTCCAAAATGTTCATTTGTTTTTAATTTTTATAATTTCCAAAGGTAACTGCACTCAAATGTAAACCTTATAGTGCCAAAGACTATGTACAAGTAGGAGGAGAGGATGTAAATCATTTGGAATAAGTGCATTATTTACACAAATGTAAACGTTAACGTTACGTTACATGCATCATCAGTACAGACATGAAAAATCGTAAAATATCACGATAAAAACACCCCCAAAATTATAATTTCTTCAAATCAATAATTTATCTACACTCCTGAGTAATCAATTTTATCTTTGCGAAACCTACATGTGTCAGAAAAGGACAACACCGAAGAGGAAAACGTCAAATTCTGGAAGGAAATCTCAGCGCGCGTAGGGCATTCCGTCATTCGGCTGACGAGGCATCCATCTTGCACACAAAACCGCCTGAAAGTCCCGGATGCTAGCGGCAAACAATCTCAACAAATATATAAAAAGAGGGCGCAAATCATCAGGTCCATACAGCTGTATTGTTTAGTTCATAGCGCTTATGGTACCAGCGCAGTGGACGCAAAAGTACAGCGACCGCGCAACCCGGGATATCCCGGGAGCGGGACCCTGAGGAAGTGTAACGTGACCCGGGATATCCCGGGTGCGGGACTGAAAGGGTTAAACGCCCAACCACACATCTATAAAATATATTTTATCTTGCAAGAGCTTTAGCCTGTAACACCGCAAACGTCCCCGTGAAGACCGGCAGCTCTTTTCCAGTAGATAACGATCTTCAGTCTCTGCGGTTTGTAAACAATGGGATTTTGGCCCAGAAAAGGAATTTTGAAGAAAAAAAAAATTCAAAATGTTGACCTTCCGGTACGACCGGAAGCAAATGTCAGACGATTTTGACGTTAACTTTTCAAATGTTGCCTAAGCCTAGATCTATCAGATCCCAGATTATGAATATCATAGCTTTAGTATATTTTGATATACAGTCGATAGCAAATGGTCATTTTTAAAACTTAAATGGCTTGTAATTTGATACCTGATGACGTTATCATGACGTAACTAGATTCATCTACATGATAAGGTCTTTATATGTGTGAAGTTTCAAGGTTGTGTGAAATTGTTAACTTGCACTTTCGATGTAGAGAAGAGTTAAGGAGAAGAAGAAGAAGGAGAAGTAAAAAAAAACAAAAAACAAAACGGAACAATTACAATAGTTGTTCGGCTGAAAAGCCGAACACCTAATAAAACAACATGTCATTGTACATGTGCAGTAGCAACTATAACAGGATACTTCTATTTTCTGAAGGAGAGGATTTTTTTAGAAGGGAAATAAAGTCCGAAAACCATCATAAAAGTGGTTTTTAAACAAATAAAAGATAGTTTTCACTTTCTGTATCCCAAAAACTCAATAGAATAATGTTTTAACTGGATAGTGGTTGAAATTCTTTTCTCCAAAAAACCCTTAAAAAGTGGTGGTCGGATACGACATTCTTTCCGGGTACTTTGTCATCGTCTTTTTAGCTATGACCTATAGACCCCAGTCATTTTTCACAAAATATAATTTAATATTTTAAAAACGGTACCTACCTAGTAGTAGTAGTACCAGTAGACCTACCAATTCCATTACGATACGCAATGCCAATGATGACTTCCGTCGACACACAATCCACAGGCAACGCAATATCTTTCCACAAACTGCAGTA
>CM055816.1:7184122-7206061 GCA_029582265.1 Zoroaster sp. YZ-2022
ACCTCAAATCGGCCCTTCACCCAACATCAACTTTAAAAAACTTTGGGTTGGAAATTTTAACGTTTTCAGGGAATTTTTTAATTTTAAAAAAAAAAAAAAAAAAAAAAAAAAAAATAACTTTTAAGTTTTCAAGGGGTATATTTCAAATTGCGGTCTCCCCCAAAACACCATACTTTTTGAAAAATTTGACAAACGCCTCCATGGACACATAGCCTGTAAAAGTCAACTCATCGGTTTCACCCAACTCACACTATACATTTCAAAAAAACATTTCAGGGTTGGGAAAAACTTTAAGTTTTCAAGGAGCATAATTTTATATCAAATTAAAGCTGGCTCCTCGAAAAACATACTTTTAATTTGGATAATTATTCTAAACGGCCTCCATACAAGCCCTGTAAATACGTCAACTGTTGGCACCAAACAAAAAAAAAAAAAAAAAAAAAAAAAAAAAAAAAAAAAAAAAAAAAAAAAAAAAAAAAAAAAAAAAAAAAAAAAAAAAAAAAAAAAAAAAAAAAAAAAAAAAAAAAAAAAAAAAAAAAAAAAAAAAAAAAAAAAAAAAAAAAAAAAAAAAAAAAAAAAAAAAAAAAAAAAAAAAAACAGCCCTATACAGTGTTACAAAAACATTTCTAGGGTTGGGAATAACTTTTAAAGTTTTCAAGGGAGGCCGATAATTTTATATCTAAATTAAAGCGTAGGTTCTCCCCTTTCAGAAAAACACCATACTTTTGAATTTGGATAATTATTTCGTACCTTAAACGGCCTCCATGGACACATAGCCCTCTGTAAAATACCGTCAACTTGTATGCGGTTTCACCGCAAACAATACAGCACTATACAGTGTTACAAAAAAAACATTTCTAGGGTTGGGAATAACTTTTAAAGTTTTCAAGGGAGGCCGATAATTTTATATCTAAATTAAAGCGTAGGTTCTCCCTTTAGAGAAAAACACCATACTTTTGAATTTGGATAATTATTTCGTACCTTAAACGGCCTCCATGGACACATAGCCCTCTGTAAAATACCGTCAACTTGCATGCGGTTTCACCGCAAACAATACAGCACTATACAGTGTTACAAAAAACATTTCTAGGGTTGGGAATAACTTTAAAGTTTTCAAGGGAGGCCGATAATTTTATATCTAAATTTATTCGTAGGTTCTCCCTTTCAGAAAAACACCATACTTTTGAATTTGGATAATTATTTCGTACCTTAAACGGCCTCCATGGACACATAGCCCTCTGTAAAATACTGTCAACTTGCATGCGGTTTCACCGCAAACAATACAGCACTATACAGTGTTACAAAAAACATTTCTAGGGTTGGGAATAACTTTTAAAGTTTTCAAGGAGGCCGATAATTTTATATCTAAATTAAAGCGTAGGTTCTCCCTTTCAGAAAAACACCATACTTTTGAATTTGGATAATTATTTCGTACCTTAAACGGCCTCCATGGACACATAGCCCTCTGTAAATACTGTCAACTTCCATGCGGTTTCACCGCAAACAATACAGCACTATACAGTGTAACAAAAAACATTTCTAGGGTTGGGAATAACTTTAAAGTTTTCAAGGAGGCCGATAATTTTATATCTAAATTAAAGCGTAGGTTCTCCCTTTCAGAAAAACACCATACTTTTGAATTTGGATAATTATTTCGTACCTTAAACGGCCTCCATGGACACATAGCCCTCTGTAAAATACCGTCAATTTGCATGCGGTTTCACCGCAAACAATACAGCACTATACAGTGTTACAAAAAAAACATTTCTAGGGTTGGGAATAACTTTAAAGTTTTCAAGGGAGGCCGATAATTTTATATCTAAATTAAAGCGTAGGTTCTCCCCTTTCAGAAAAACACCATACTTTTGAATTTGGATAATTATTTCGTACCTTAAACGGCCTCCATGGACACATAGCCCTCTGTAAAATACCGTCAACTTGTATGCGGTTTCACCGCAAACAATACAGCACTATACAGTGTTACAAAAAAAACATTTCTAGGGTTGGGAATAACTTTATAAAGTTTTCAAGGGAGGCCGATAATTTTATATCTAAATTAAAGCGTAGGTTCTCCCCTTTCAGAAAAACAACATACTTTTGAATTTGGATAATTATTTCGTACCTTAAACGGCCTCCATGGACACATAGCCCTCTGTAAAATACCGTCAACTTGCATGCGGTTTCACCGCAAACAATACAGCACTATACAGTGTTACAAAAAACATTTCTATGGTTGGGAATAACTTTAAAGTTTTCAAGGAGGCCGATAATTTTATATCTAAATTAAAGCGTAGGTTCTCCCCTTTCAGAAAACACCATACTTTTGAATTTGGATAATTATTTCGTACCTTAAACGGCCTCCATGGACACATAGCCCTCTGTAAAATACGGTCAACTTGTATGCGGTTTCACCGCAAACAATACAGCACTATACAGTGTTACAAAAGAAACATTTCTATGGTGGGAATAACTTTAAAGTTTTCAAAGGGAGGCCGATAATTTTATATCTAAATTAAAGCGTAGGTTCTCCCCTTTCAGAAAAACACCATACTTTTGAATTTGGATAATTATTTCGTACCTTAAACGGCCTCCATGGACACATAGCCCTCTGTAAAATACAGTCAACTTGTATGCGGTTTCACCGCAAACAATACAGCACTATACAGTGTTACAAAAGAAACATTTCTAGGGTTGGGAATAACTTTAAAGTTTTCAAGGGAGGCCGATAATTTTATATCTAAATTAAAGCGTAGGTTCTCCCTTTCAGAAAAACACCTTAGTTTTGAATTTGGATAATTATTTCGTACCTTAAACGGCCTCCATGGACACATAGCCCTCTGTAAAATACTGTCAACTTGCATGCGGTTTCACCGCAAACAATACAGCACTATACAGTGTTACAAAAACATTTCTAGGGTTGGGAATAACTTTAAAGTTTTCAAGGAGGCCGATAATTTTATATCTAAATTAAAGCGTAGGTTCTCCCTTCAGAAAAACACCATACTTTTGAATTTGGATAATTATTTCGTACCTTAAACGGCCTCCATGGACACATAGCCCTCTGTAAAATACTGTCAACTTGCAATCGGTTTCACCGCAAAAAATACATCACTATACAGTGTTACAAAAAACATTTCTAGGGTTGGGAATAACTTTAAAGTTTTCAAGGAGGCCGATAATTTTATATCTAAATTAAAGCGTAGGTTCTCCCCTTTCAGAAAAACACCATACTTTTGAATTTGGATAATTATTTCGTACCTTAAACGGCCTCCATGGACACATAGCCCTCTGTAAAATACTGTCAATCTCCATGCGGTTTCACCGCAAACAATACAGCACTATACAGTGTTACAAAAAACATTTCTAGGGTTGGGAATAACTTTAAAGTTTTCAAGGAGGCCGATAATTTTATATCTAAATTAAAGCGTAGGTTCTCCCTTTCAGAAAAACACCATACTTTTGAATTTGGATAATTATTTTCGTACCTTAAACGGCCTCCATGGACACATAGCCCTCTGTAAAATACTGTCAACTTGTATGCGGTTTCACCGCAAACAATACAGCACTATACAGTGTTACAAAAACATTTCTAGGGTTGGGAATAACTTTTAAAGTTTTCAAGGAGGCTGATAATTTTATATCTAAATTAAAGCGTAGGTTCTCCCTTTCAGAAAAACACCATACTTTAGATTTTGGATAATTATTTCGTACCTTAAACGGCCTCCATGGACACATAGCCCTCTGTAAAATACTGTCAATCTTGCATGCGGTTTCACCGCAAACAATACAGCACTATACAGTGTTAAAAAAACATTTCTAGGGTTGGGAATAACTTTTAAAGTTTTCAAGGGAGGCCGATAATTTTATATCTAAATTAAAGCGTAGGTTCTCCCCTTTCAGAAAAACACCATACTTTTGAATTTGGATAATTATTTCGTACCTTAAACGGCCTCCATGGACACATAGCCCTCTGTAAAATACCGTCAACTTCCATGCGGTTTCACCGCAAACAATACAGCACTATAGAGTGTTACAAAAAAAACATTTCTAGGGTTGGGAATAACTTTTAAAGTTTTCAAGGGAGGCCGATAATTTTATATCTAAATTAAAGCGTAGGTTCTCCTCTTTCAGAAAAACACCATACTTTTGAATTTGGTGAATTATTTCGTAACTTAAACGGCCTCCATGGACACATAGCCCTCTGTAAAATACCGTCAACTTGCATGCGGTTTCACCGCAAACAATACAGCACTATACAGTGTTACAAAAAAAACATTTCTAGGGTTGGGAATAACTTTAAAGTTTTCAAGGAGGCCGATAATTTTATATCTAAATTAAAGCGTAGGTTCTCCCCTGTCAGAAAAACACCATACTTTTGAATTTGGATAATTATTTCGTACCTTAAACGGCCTCCATGGACACATAGCCCTCTGTAAAATACCGTCAACTTGTATGCGGTTTCACCGCAAACAATACAGCACTATACAGTGTTACAATAAAACATTTCTAGGGTTGGGAATAACTTTTAAAGTTTTCAAGGGAGGCCGATAATGTTATATCTAAATTAAAGCGTAGGTTCTCCCCTTTCAGAAAAACACCATACTTTTGAATTTGGATAATTATTTTGTACCTTAAACGGCCTCCATGGACACATAGCCCTCTGTAAAATACCGTCAACTTGCATGCGGTTTCACCGCAAACAATACAGCACTATACAGTGTTACAAAAAACATTTCTATGGTTGGGAATAACTTTTAAAGTTTTCAAGGGAGGCCGATAATTTTATATCTAAATTAAAGCGTAGGTTCCCCCTTTCAGAAAAACACCATACTTTTGAATTTGGATAATTATTTCGTACCTTAAACGGCCTCCATGGACACATAGCCCTCTGTAAAATACCGTCAACTTGTATGCGGTTTCACCGCAAACAATACAGCACTATACAGTGTTACAAAAACATTTCTAGGGTTGGGAATAACTTTTAAAGTTTTCAAGGGAGGCCGATAATTTTATATCTAAATTAAAGCGTAGGTTCTCCCCTTTCAGAAAAACACCATACTTTTGAATTTGGATAATTATTTCGTACCTTAAACGGCCTCCATGGACACATAGCCCTCTGTAAAATACTGTCAACTTGCATGCGGTTTCACCGCAAACAATACAGCACTATACAGTGTTACAAAAAAACATTTCTAGGGTTGGGAATAACTTTAAAGTTTTCAAGGGAGGCCGATAATTTTATATCTAAATTAAAGCGTAGGTTCTCCCATTTCAGAAAAACACCATACTTTTGAATTTGGATAATTATTTCGTACCTTAAACGGCCTCCATGGACACATAGCCCTCTGTAAAATACTGTCAATTTGCATGCGGTTTCACCGCAAACAATACAGCACTATACAGTGTTACAAAAACATTTCTAGGGTTGGGAATAACTTTAAAGTTTTCAAGGGAGGCCGATAATTTTATATCTAAATTAAAGCGTAGGTTCTCCCTTTCAGAAAACACCATACTTTTGAATTTGGATAATTATTTCGTACCTTAAACGGCCTCCATGGACACATAGCCCTCTGTAAAATACAGTCAACTTGCATGCGGTTTCACCGCAAACAATACAGCACTATACAGTGTTACAAAAAAAATTTCTAGGGTTGGGAATATCTTTTGAAGTTTTCAAGGAGGCCGATAATTTTATATCTAAATTAAAGCGTAGGTTCTCCCTTTCAGAAAACACCAAAATTTTGAATTTGGATAATTATTTCGTACCTTAAACGGCCTCCATGGACACATAGCCCTCTGTAAAATACTGTCAACTTGCATGCGGTTTCACCGCAAACAATACAGCACTATACAGTGTTACAAAAACATTTCTAGGGTTGGGAATAACTTTTAAAGTTTTCAAGGAGGCCGATAATTTTATATCTAAATTAAAGCGTAGGTTCTCCCTTTCAGAAAAACACCATACTTTTGAATTTGGATAATTACTTCGTACCTTAAACGGCCTCCATGGACACATAGCCTCTGTAAAATACTGTCAACTTGCATGCGGTTTCACCGCAAACAATACAGCACTATACAGTGTTACAAAAACATTTCTAGGTTGGAATAACTTTAAAGTTTTCAAGGGAGGCCGATAATTTAATATCTAAATTAAATCGTAGGGACTCACCTCACAGAATAACACCATACTTTAGAATTTGGATAATTATTTCGTACCTTAAACGGCCTCCATGGACACATAGCCCTCTGTAAAATACCGTCAACTTGCATGCGGTTTCACCGCAAACAATACAGCACTATACAGTGTTACAAAAAAACATTTCTAGGGTGGGAATAACTTTTAAAGTTTTCAAGGGAGGCCGATAATTTTATATCTAAATTAAAGCGTAGGTTCTCCCCTTCCAGAAAACACCATACTTTTGAATTTGGATAATTATTTCGTACCTTAAACGGCCTCCATGGACACATAGCCCTCTGTAAAATACCGTCAACTTGCATGCGGTTTCACCGCAAACAATACAGCACTATACAGTGTTACAAATAAAACATTTCTAGGGTTGGGAATAACTTTTAAAGTTTTCAAGGGAGGCCGATAATTTTATATCTAAATTAAAGCGTAGGTTCTCCCCTTTCAGAAAAACACCATACTTTTGAATTTGGATAATTATTTTGTACCTTAAACGGCCTCCATGGACACATAGCCCTCTGTAAAATACCGTCAACTTCCATGCGGTTTCACCGCAAACAATACAGCACTATACAGTGTTACAAAAAAAACATTTCTAGGGTTGGGAATAACTTTTAAAGTTTTCAAGGGAGGCCGATAATTTTATATCTCAACTAAAGCGTAGGTTCTCCCCCTTCAGAAACACCCCATACTTTTGAATTTGGATAATTATTTCGTACCTTAAACGGCCTCCATGGACACATAGCCCTCTGTAAAATACCGTCAACTTGCATGCGGTTTCACCGCAAACAATACAGCACTATACAGTGTTACAAACAAACATTTGTAGGGTTGGGAATAACTTTTAAAGTTTTCAAGGAGGCCGATAATTTTATATCTAAATTAAAGCGTAGGTTCTCCTTTCAGAAAAACACCATACTTTTGAATTTGGATAATTATTTCGTACCTTAAACGGCCTCCATGGACACATAGCCCTCTGTAAAATACTGTCAATCTTGCATGCGGTTTCACCGCAAACAATACAGCACTATACAGTGTTACAAAAAACATTTCTATGGTTGGGAATAACTTTAAAGTTTTCAAGGGAGGCCGATAATTTTATATCTAAATTAAAGCGTAGGTTCTCCCTTTCAGAAAAACACCATACTTTTGAATTTGGATAATTATTTCGTGCCTTAAACGGCCTCCATGGACAGATAGCCCTGTGTAAAATACTGTCAACTTGCATGCGGTTTCACCGCAAACAATACAGCACTATACAGTGTTACAAAAAAACATTTTTATTGTTGGGAATAACTTTTAAAGTTTTCAAGGGAGGCCGATAATTTTATATCTAAATTAAAGCGTAGGTTCTCCCTTTCAGAAAAACACCATACTTTTGAATTTGGATAATTATTTCGTACCTTAAACGGCCTCCATGGACACATAGCCCTGTGTAAAATACTGTCAACTTGCATGCGGTTTCACCGCAAACAATACAGCACTAGACAGGGTTACAAAAACATTTCTAGGGTTGGGAATAACTTTAAAGTTTTCAAGGAGGCCGATAATTTTATATCTAAATTAAAGCGTAGGTTCTCCCTTTCAGAAAAACACCATACTTTTGAATTTGGATAATTATTTCGTGCCTTAAACGGCCTCCATGGACAGATAGCCCTGTGTAAAATACTGTCAACTTGCATGCGGTTTCACGGCAAACAATACAGCACTATACAGTGTTACAAAAAAAACATTTCTATGGTTGGGAATAACTTTTAAAGTTTTCAAGGGAGGTCTATAATTTTATATCTAAATTAAAGCGTAGGATCTCCCCTTTCAGAAAAACACCATACTTTTGATTTGGATAATTATTTCGTACCTTAAACGGCCTCCATGGACACATAGCCCTCTGTAAAATACCGTCAACTTGCATGCGGTTTCACCGCAAACAATACAGAACTATACAGTCTTACAAATTAAGCATTTCTAGGATTGGGAATAACTTTTAAAGTTTTCAAGGGAGGTCGATAATTTTATATCTAAATTAAAGCGTAGGTTCTCCCCTTTCAGAAAAACACCATACTTTTGAAGTTGGATAATTATTTCGTACCTTAAACGGCCTCCATGGACACATAGCCCTCTGTAAAATACTGTCAAATTGCATGCGGTTTCACCGCAAACAATACAGCACTATACAGTGTTACAAAAAAAAACATTTCTATGGTTGGGAATAACTGTTAATGTTTTCAAGGAGGCCGATAATTTTATATCTAAATTAAAGTAGGTTCTCCTTTTTCAGAAAACACCATACTTTTGAATTTGGATAATTATTTCGTACCTTAAACGGCCTCCATGGACACATAGCCCTCTGTAAAATTATGTCAACTTGCATGCGGTTTCACCGCAAACAATACAGCACTATACAGTGTTACAAAAAAAACATTTCTAGGGTTGGGAATAACTTTTAAAGTTTTCAAGGGAGGCCGATAATTTTATATCTAAATTAAAGCGTAGGTTCTCCCATTTCAGAAAAACACCATACTTTTGAATTTGGATAATTATTTCGTACCTTAAACGGCCTCCATGGACACATAGCCCTCTGTAAAATACCGTCAACTTGCATGCGGTTTCACCGCAAACAATACAGCACTATACAGTGTTACAAAAAAACATTTCTAGGGTTGGGAATAACTTTTAAAGTTTTCAAGGAGGCCGATAATTTTATATCTAAATTAAAGCGTAGGTTCTCCCTTTCAGAAAAACACCATACTTTTGAATTTGGATAATTATTTCGTACCTTAAACGGCCTCCATGGACACATAGCCTCTGTAAAATACTGTCAACTTGCATGCGGTTTCACCGCAAACAATACAGCACTATACAGTGTTACAAAAACATTTCTATGGTTGGGAATAACTTTTAAAGTTTTCAAGGAGGCCGATAATTTTATATCTAAATTAAAGCGTAGGTTCTCCCTTTCAGAAAACACCATACTTTTGAATTTGGATAATTATTTCGTACCTTAAACGGCCTCCATGGACACATAGCCCTCTGTAAAATACCGTCAATTTGCATGCGGTTTCACCGCAAACAATACAGCACTATACAGTGTTACAAAAAACATTTCTATGGTTGGGAATAACTTTTAAAGTTTTCAAGGGAGGCCGATAATTTTATATCTAAATTAAAGCGTAGGTTCTCCCCTTTCAGAAAAACACCATACTTTTGAATTTGGATAATTATTTCGTACCTTAAACGGCCTCCATGGACACATAGCCCTCTGTAAAATAACTTGCATGCGGTTTCACAGCAAACAATACAGCACTATACAGTGTTACAAAAACATTTCTAGGGTTGGGAATAACTTTTAAAGTTTTCAAGGGAGGCCGATAATTTTATATCTAAATTAAAGCGTAGGTTCTCCCCTTTCAGAAAAAACACCATACTTTTGAATTTGGATAATTATTTCGTACCTTAAACGGCCTCCATGGACACATAGCCCTCTGTAAAATACCGTCAACTTGCATGCGGTTTCACCGCAAACAATACAGCACTATACAGTGTTACAAAAAACATTTCTAGGGTTGGGAATAACTTTTAAAGTTTTCAAGGGAGGCCGATAATTTTATATCTAAATTAAAGCGTAGGTTCTCCCCTTTCAGAAAAACACCATACTTTTGAATTTGGATAATTATTTCGTACCTTAAACGGCCTCCATGGACACATAGCCTCTGTAAAATACCGTCAACTTGCATGCGGTTTCACCGCAAACAATACAGCACTATACAGTGTTACAAAAAACATTTCTAGGGTTGGGAATAACTTTTAAAGTTTTCAAGGGAGGCCGATAATTTTATATCTAAATTAAATCGTAGAGAAAAACACCATACTTTTGAATTTGGATAATTATTTCGTACCTTAAACGGCCTCCATGGACACATAGCCCTCTGTAAAATACCGTCAACTTGCATGCGGTTTCACCGCAAACAATACAGCACTATACAGTGTTACAAAAAACATTTCTAGGGTTGGGAATAACATTTAAAGTTTTCAAGGGAGGCCGATAATTTTATATCTAAGTTAAAGCGTAGGTTCTCCCCTTTCAGAAAAACACCATACTTTTGAATTTGGATAATTATTTCGTACCTTAAACGGCCTCCATGGACACATAGCCCTCTGTAAAATACGGTCAACTTGCATGCGGTTTCACCGCAAACAATACAGCACTATACAGTGTTACAAAAAACATTTAGAGGGTTGGGAATAACGGTTAAAGTTTTAAATGGAGGCCGATAATTTTATATCTAAATTAAAGCGTAGGTTGTCCCCTTTCAGAAAAACACCATACTTTTGAATTTGGATAATTATTTCGTACCTTAAACGGCCTCCATGGACACATAGCCCTCTGTAAAATACCGTCAACTTGCATGCGGTTTCACCGCAAACAATACAGCACTATACAGTGTTACAAAAAAACATTTCTAGGGTTGGGAATAACTTTAAAAGTTTTCAAGGGAGGCCGATAATTTTATATCTAAATTAAAGCGTAGGTTGTCGCCTTTCAGAAAAACACCATACTTTTGAATTTGGATAATTATTTCGTACCTTAAACGGCCTCCATGGACACATAGCCCTCTGTAAAATACCGTCAACTTGCATGCGGTTTCACCGCAAACAATACAGCACTATACAGTGTTACAAAAAAACATTTCTATGGTTGGGAATAACTTTTAAAGTTTTCAAGGGAGGCCGATAATTTTATATCTAAATTAAAGCATAGGTTCTCCCCTTTCAGAAAAACACCATACTTTTGAATTTGGATAATTATTTCGTACCTTAAACGGCCTCCATGGACACATAGCCCTCTGTAAAATACCGTCAACTTGCATGCGGTTTCACCGCAAACAATACAGCACTATACAGTGTTACAAAAAACATTTCTAGGGTTGGGAATAACTTTTAAAGTTTTCAAGGGAGGCCGATAATTTTATATCTAAATTAAAGCGTAGGTTCTACCCTTTCAGAAAACACCATACTTTTGAATTTGGATAATTATTTCGTACCTTAAACGGCCTCCATGGACACATAGCCCTCTGTAAAATACCGTCAACTTGCATGCGGTTTCACCGCAAACAATACAGCACTATACAGTGTTACAAAAAAAAACATTTCTAGGGTTGGGAATAACTTTTAAAGTTTTCAAGGGAGGCCGATAATTTTATATCTAAATTAAAGCGTAGGTTCTCCCCTTTCAGAAAAACACCATACTTTTGAATTTGGATAATTATTTCGTACCTTAAACGGCCTCCATGGACACATAGCCCTCTGTAAAATACCGTCAACTTGCATGCGGTTTCACCGCAAACAATACAGCACTATACAGTGTTACAAAAACATTTCTAGGGTTGGGAATAACTTTTAAAGTTTTCAAGGGAGGCCGATAATTTTATATCTAAATTAAAGCGTAGGTTCTCCCCTTTCAGAAAAACACCATACTTTTGAATTTGGATAATTATTTCGTACCTTAAACGGCCTCCATGGACACATAGCCCTCTGTAAAATACCGTCAACTTGTATGCGGTTTCACCGCAAACAATACAGCACTATACAGTGTTACAAAAAAACATTTCTAGGGTTGGGAATAACTTTTAAAGTTTTCAAGGGAGGCCGATAATTTTATATCTAAATTAAAGCGTAGGTTCTCCCCTTTCAGAAAAACACCATACTTTTGAATTTGGATAATTATTTCGTACCTTAAACGGCCTCCATGGACACATAGCCCTCTGTAAAATACCGTCAACTTGCATGCGGTTTCACCGCAAACAATACAGCACTATACAGTGTTACAAACAAACATTTCTAGGGTGGGAATAACTTTTAAAGTTTTCAAGGGAGGCCGATAATTTTATATCTAAATTAAAGCGTAGGTTCTCCCATTTCAGAAAAAACACCATACTTTTGAATTTGGATAATTATTTCGTACCTTAAACGGCCTCCATGGACACATAGCCCTCTGTAAAATACCGTCAACTTGCATGCGGTTTCACCGCAAACAATACAGCACTATACAGTGTTACAAAAAAACATTTCTAGGGTTGGGAATAACTTTTAAAGTTTTCAAAGGAGGCCGATAATGTTATATCTAAATTAAATCGTAGGTTCTCCCCTTTCAGAAAAACACCATACTTTTGAATTTGGATAATTATTTCGTACCTTAAACGGCCTCCATGGACACATAGCCCTCTGTAAAATACCGTCAACTTGCATGCGGTTTCACCGCAAACAATACAGCACTATACAGTGTTACAAAAAACATTTCTAGGGTTGGGAATAACTTTTAAAGTTTTCAAGGAGGCCGATAATTTTATATCTAAATTAAAGCGTAGGTTCTCCCCTTTCAGAAAAACACCATACTTTTGAATTTGGATAATTATTTCGTACCTTAAACGGCCTCCATGGACACATAGCCCTCTGTAAAATACCGTCAACTTGCATGCGGTTTCACCGCAAACAATACAGCACTATACAGTGTTACAAAAAACATTTCTAGGGTTGGGAATAACTTTTAAAGTTTTCAAGGGAGGCCGATAATTTTATATCTAAATTAAAGCGTAGGTTCTCCCCTTTCAGAAAAACACCATACTTTTGAATTTGGATAATTATTTCGTACCTTAAACGGCCTCCATGGACACATAGCCCTCTGTAAAATACCGTCAACTTGCATGCGGTTTCACCGCAAACAATACAGCACTATACAGTGTTACAAAAAAAACATTTCTAGGTTGGGAATAACTTTTAAAGTTTTCAAGGGAGGCCGATAATTTTATATCTAAATTAAAGCGTAGGTTCTCCCCTTTCAGAAAAACACCATACTTTTGAATTTGGATAATTATTTCGTACCTTAAACGGCCTCCATGGACACATAGCCCTCTGTAAAATACTGTCAACTTGCATGCGGTTTCACCGCAAACAATACAACACTATACAGTGTTAAACAAAAACATTTCTAGGGTTGGGAATAACTTTTAAAGTTTTCAAGGGAGGCCGATAATTTTATATCTAAATTAAAGCGTAGGTTCTCCCCTTTCAGAAAAACACCATACTTTTGAATTTGGATAATTATTTCGTACCTTAAACGGCCTCCATGGACACATAGCCCTCTGTAAAATACCGTCAACTTGCATGCGGTTTCACCGCAAACAATACAGCACTATACAGTGTTACAAAAAACATTTCTAGGGTTGGGAATAACTTTTAAAGTTTTCAAGGGAGGCCGATAATTTTATATCTAAATTAAAGCGTAGGTTCTCCCCTTTCAGAAAAACACCATACTTTTGAATTTGGATAATTATTTCGTACCTTAAACGGCCTCCATGGACACATAGCCCTCTGTAAAATACCGTCAACTTGCATGCGGTTTCACCGCAAACAATACAGCACTATACAGTGTTACAAAAAAACATTTCTAGGGTTGGGAATAACTTTTAAAGTTTTCAAGAGAGGCCGATAATTTTATATCTAAATTAAAGCGTAGGTTCTCCCCTTTCAGAAAAACACCATACTTTTGAATTTGGATAATTATTTCGTACCTTAAACGGCCTCCATGGACACATAGCCCTCTGTAAAATACCGTCAACTTGCATGCGGTTTCACCGCAAACAATACAGCACTATACAGTGTTACAAAAAAAAACATTTCTAGGGTTGGGAATAACTTTTAAAGTTTTCAAGGGAGGCCGATAATTTTATATCTAAATTAAAGCGTAGGTTCTCCCCTTTCAGAAAAACACCATACTTTTGAATTTGGATAATTATTTCGTACCTTAAACGGCCTCCATGGACACATAGCCCTCTGTAAAATACCGTCAACTTGCATGCGGTTTCACCGCAAACAATACAACACTATACAGTGTTACAAAACAAACATTTCTAGGGTTGGGAATAACTTTTAAAGTTTTCAAGGGAGGCCGATAATTTTATATCTAAATTAAAGCGTAGGTTCTCCCCTTTCAGAAAAACACCATACTTTTGAATTTGGATAATTATTTCGTACCTTAAACGGCCTCCATGGACACATAGCCCTCTGTAAAATACCGTCAACTTGTATGCGGTTTCACCGCAAACAATACAGCACTATACAGTGTTACAAAAAAAACATTTCTAGGGTTGGGAATAACTTTTAAAGTTTTCAAGGGAGGCCTATAATTTTATATCTAAATTAAAGCGTAGGTTCTCCCCTTTCAGAAAAACACCATACTTTTGAATTTGGATAATTATTTCGTACCTTAAACGGCCTCCATGGACACATAGCCCTCTGTAAAATACCGTCAACTTGCATGCGGTTTCACCGCAAACAATACAGCACTATACAGTGTTACAAAAAACATTTCTAGGGTTGGGAATAACTTTAAAGTTTTCAAGGGAGGCCGATAATTTTATATCTAAATTAAAGCGTAGGTTCTCCTCTTTCAGAAAAACACCATACTTTTGAATTTGGATAATTATTTCGTACCTTAAACGGCCTCCATGGACACATAGCCCTCTGTAAAATACCGTCAACTTGCATGCGGTTTCACCGCAAACAATACAGCACTATACAGTGTTACAAAAAAAACATTTCTAGGGTTGGGAATAACTTTTAAAGTTTTCAAGGGAGGCCGATAATTTTATATCTAAATTAAAGCGTAGGTTCTCCCCTTTCAGAAAAACACCATACTTTTGAATTTGGATAATTATTTCGTACCTTAAACGGCCTCCATGGACACATAGCCCTCTGTAAAATACCGTCAACTTGCATGCGGTTTCACCGCAAACAATACAGCACTATACAGTGTTACAAAAAAAACATTTCTAGGGTGGGAATAACTTTTAAAGTTTTCAAGGGAGGCCGATAATTTTATATCTAAATTAAAGCGTAGGTTCTCCCCTTTCAGAAAAACACCATACTTTTGAATTTGGATAATTATTTCGTACCTTAAACGGCCTCCATGGACACATAGCCCTCTGTAAAATACCGTCAACTTGCATGCGGTTTCACCGCAAACAATACACCACTATACAGTGTTACAAAAAAAACATTTCTAGGGTTGGGAATAACTTTTAAAGTATTCAAGGTAGGTAGATAATTTTATATCTAAATTAAAGCGTAGGTTCTCCCCTTTCAGAAAAACACCATACTTTTGAATTTGGATAATTATTTCGTACCTTAAACGGCCTCCATGGACACATAGCCCTCTGTAAAATACCGTCAACTTGCATGCGGTTTCACCGCAAACAATACAGCACTATACAGTGTTACAAAAAAAACATTTCTAGGGTGGGAATAACTTTTAAAGTTTTCAAGGGAGGCCGATAATTTTATATCTAAATTAAAGCGTAGGTTCTCCCCTTTCAGAAAAACACCATACTTTTGAATTTGGATAATTATTTCGTACCTTAAACGGCCTCCATGGACACATAGCCCTCTGTAAAATACAGTAAACAAGATAGAGGTTTCACCGAAAACAATACAGCACTATAGAGTGTTACCAAAAAAAACATTTCTAGTGTTGGGGATAACTTTTAAAGTTTTCAAGGAGGCCGATAATTTTATATCTAAATTAAAGCGTAGGTTCTCCTTTCAGAAAAACACCATACTTTTGAATTTGGATAATTATTTCGTACCTTAAACGGCCTCCATGGACACATAGCCCTCTGTAAAATACCGTCAACTTGCATGCGGTTTCACCGCAAACAATACAGCACTATACAGTGTTACAAAAAACATTTCTAGGGTTGGGAATAACTTTTAAAGTTTTCAAGGGAGGCCGATAATTTTATATCTAAATTAAAGCGTAGGTTCTCCCCTTTCAGAAAAACACCATACTTTTGAATTTGGATAATTATTTCGTACCTTAAACGGCCTCCATGGACACATAGCCCTCTGTAAAATACCGTCAACTTGCATGCGGTTTCACCGCAAACAATACAGCACTATACAGTGTTACAAAAAAAACATTTCTAGGGTTGGGAATAACTTTTAAAGTTTTCAAGGGAGGCCGATAATTTTATATCTAAATTAAAGCGTAGGTTCTCACCTTTCAGAAAAACACCATACTTTTGAATTTGGATAATTATTTCGTACCTTAAACGGCCTCCATGGACACATAGCCCTCTGTAAAATACCGTCAACTTGCATGCGGTTTCACCGCAAACAATACAGCACTATACAGTGTTACAAAAAAACATTTCTAGGGTTGGGAATAACTTTTAAAGTTTTCAAGGGAGGCCGATAATTTTATATCTAAATTAAAGCGTAGGTTCTCCCCTTTCAGAAAAACACCATACTTTTGAATTTGGATAATTATTTCGTACCTTAAACGGCCTCCATGGACACATAGCCCTCTGTAAAATACCGTCAACTTGCATGCGGTTTCACCGCAAACAATACAGCACTATACAGTGTTACAAAAAAACATTTCTAGGGTTGGGAATAACTTTTAAAGTTTTCAAGGGAGGCCGATAATTTTATATCTAAATTAAAGCGTAGGTTCTCACCTTTCAGAAAAACACCATACTTTTGAATTTGGATAATTATTTCGTACCTTAAACGGCCTCCATGGACACATAGCCCTCTGTAAAATACCGTCAACTTGCATGCGGTTTCACCGCAAACAATACAGCACTATACAGTGTTACAAAAAACATTTCTAGGGTTGGGAATAACTTTTAAAGTTTTCAAGGGAGGCCGATAATTTTATATCTAAATTAAAGCGTAGGTTCTCCCCTTTCAGAAAAACACCATACTTTTGAATTTGGATAATTATTTCGTACCTTAAACGGCCTCCATGGACACATAGCCCTCTGTAAAATACCGTCAACTTGCATGCGGTTTCACCGCAAACAATACAGCACTATACAGTGTTACAAAAAAACATTTCTAGGGTTGGGAATAACTTTTAAAGTTTTCAAGGGAGGCCGATAATTTTATATCTAAATTAAAGCGTAGGTTCTCCCCTTTCAGAAAAACACCATACTTTTGAATTTGGATAATTATTTCGTACCTTAAACGGCCTCCATGGACACATAGCCCTCTGTAAAATACCGTCAACTTGCATGCGGTTTCACCGCAAACAATACAGCACTATACAGTATTACAAAAAACATTTCTAGGGTTGGGAATAACTTTTAAAGTTTTCAAGGTAGGCCGATAATTTTATATCTAAATTAAAGCGTAGGTTCTCCCATTTCAGAAAAACACCATACTTTTGAATTTGGATAATTATTTCGTACCTTAAACGGCCTCCATGGACACATAGCCCTCTGTAAAATACCGTCAACTTGCATGCGGTTTCACCGCAAACAATACAGCACTATACAGTGTTACAAAAACATTTCTAGGGTTGGGAATAACTTTAAAGTTTTCAAGGAGGCCGATAATTTTATATCTAAATTAAAGCGTAGGTTCTCCCCTTTCAGAAAAACACCATACTTTTGAATTTGGATAATTATTTCGTACCTTAAACGGCCTCCATGGACACATAGCCCTCTGTAAAATACCGTCAACTTGCATGCGGTTTCACCGCAAACAATACAGCACTATACAGTGTTACAAAAAAACATTTCTAGGGTTGGGAATAACTTTTAAAGTTTTCAAGGGAGGCCGATAATTTTATATCTAAATTAAAGCGTAGGTTCTCCCCTTTCAGAAAAACACCATACTTTTGAATTTGGATAATTATTTCGTACCTTAAACGGCCTCCATGGACACATAGCCCTCTGTAAAATACCGTCAACTTGCATGCGGTTTCACCGCAAACAATACAGCACTATACAGTGTTACAAAAAAACATTTCTAGGGTTGGGAATAACTTTTAAAGTTTTCAAGGGAGGCCGATAATTTTATATCTAAATTAAAGCGTAGGTTCTCCACTTTCAGAAAAACACCATACTTTTGAATTTGGATAATTATTTCGTACCTTAAACGGCCTCCATGGACACATAGCCCTCTGTAAAATACCGTCAACTTGCATGCGGTTTCACCGCAAACAATACAGCACTATACAGTGTTACAAAAAAAACATTTCTAGGGTTGGGAATAACTTTTAAAGTTTTCAAGGGAGGCCGATAATTTTATATCTAAATTAAAGCGTAGGTTCTCCACTTTCAGAAAAACACCATACTTTTGAATTTGGATAATTATTTCGTACCTTAAACGGCCTCCATGGACACATAGCCCTCTGTAAAATACCGTCAACTTGCATGCGGTTTCACCGCAAACAATACAGCACTATACAGTGTTACAAAAACATTTCTAGGGTTGGGAATAACTTTTAAAGTTTTCAAGGGAGGCCGATAATTTTATATCTAAATTAAAGCGTAGGTTCTCCCCTTTCAGAAAAACACCATACTTTTGAATTTGGATAATTATTTCGTACCTTAAACGGCCTCCATGGACACATAGCCCTCTGTAAAATACCGTCAACTTGCATGCGGTTTCACCGCAAACAATACAACACTATACAGTGTTACAAAAAACATTTCTAGGGTTGGGAATAACTTTTAAAGTTTTCAAAGAGGCCGATAATTTTATATCTAAATTAAAGCGTAGGTTCTCCCCTTTCAGAAAAACACCATACTTTTGAATTTGGATAATTATTTCGTACCTTAAACGGCCTCCATGGACACATAGCCCTCTGTAAAATACCGTCAACTTGCATGCGGTTTCACCGCAAACAATACAGCACTATACAGTGTTACAAAAAAACATTTCTAGGGTTGGGAATAACTTTTAAAGTTTTCAAGGGAGGCCGATAATTTTATATCTAAATTAAAGCGTAGGTTCTCCCCTTTCAGAAAAACACCATACTTTTGAATTTGGATAATTATTTCGTACCTTAAACGGCCTCCATGGACACATAGCCCTCTGTAAAATACCGTCAACTTGCATGCGGTTTCACCGCAAACAATACAGCACTATACAGTGTTACAAAAAAAAACATTTCTAGGGTTGGGAATAACTTTTAAAGTTTTCAAGGGAGGCCGATAATTTTATATCTAAATTAAAGCGTAGGTTCTCGCCTTTCAGAAAAACACCATACTTTTGAATTTGGATAATTATTTCGTACCTTAAACGGCCTCCATGGACACATAGCCCTCTGTAAAATACCGTCAACTTGCATGCGGTTTCACCGCAAACAATACAACACTATATAGTGTTACAAAAAAAACATTTCTAGGGTTGGGAATAACTTTTAAAGTTTTCAAGGAGGCCGATAATTTTATATCTAAATTAAAGCGTAGGTTCTCCCCTTTCAGAAAAACACCATACTTTTGAATTTGGATAATTATTTCGTACCTTAAACGGCCTCCATGGACACATAGCCCTCTGTAAAATACCGTCAACTTGCATGCGGTTTCACCGCAAACAATAGAACACTATACAGTGTTACAAAAATTGTCATTTCTATGGTTGGGAATAACTTTTAAGTTTTCAAGGGCCGATAATTTATATCTAAATTAAAGCGTAGGTTCTCCCCTTTCAGAAAAACACCATACTTTTGAATTTGGATAATTATTTCGTACCTTAAACGGCCTCCATGGACACATAGCCCTCTGTAAAATACCGTCAACTTGCATGCGGTTTCACCGCAAACAATACAGCACTATACAGTGTTACAAAAAAACATTCCTAGGGTTGGGAATAACTTTTAAAGTTTTCAAGGGAGGCCGATAATTTTATATCTAAATTAAAGCGTAGGTTCTCCCCTTTCAGAAAAACACCATACTTTTGAATTTGGATAATTATTTCGTACCTTAAACGGCCTCCATGGACACATAGCCCTCTGTAAAATACCGTCAACTTGCATGCGGTTTCACCGCAAACAATACAGCACTATACAGTGTTACAAAAAAAACATTTCTAGGGTTGGGAATAACTTTTAAAGTTTTCAAGGGAGGCCGATAATTTTATATCTAAATTAAAGCGTAGGTTCTCCCCTTTCAGAAAAACACCATACTTTTGAATTTGGATAATTATTTCGTACCTTAAACGGCCTCCATGGACACATAGCCCTCTGTAAAATACCGTCAACTTGCATGCGGTTTCACCGCAAACAATACAGCACTATACAGTGTTACAAAAAAACATTTCTAGGGTTGGGAATAACTTTTAAAGTTTTCAAGGGAGGCCGATAATTTTATATCTAAATTAAAGCGTAGGTTCTCACCTTTCAGAAAAACACCATAATTTTGAATTTGGATAATTATTTCGTACCTTAAACGGCCTCCATGGACACATAGCCCTCTGTAAAATACCGTCAACTTGTATGCGGTTTCACCGCAAACAATACAGCACTATACAGTGTTACAAAACAAACATTTCTAGGAATGGGAATAACTTTTAAAGTGAGGCCGATAATTTTATATCTAAATTAAAGCGTAGGTTCTCCCCTTTCAGAAAAACACCATACTTTTGAATTTGGATAATTATTTCGTACCTTAAACGGCCTCCATGGACACATAGCCCTCTGTAAAATACCGTCAACTTGCATGCGGTTTCACCGCAAACAATACAGCACTATACAGTGTTACAAAAAAAACATTTCTAGGGTTGGGAATAACTTTTAAAGTTTTCAAGGGAGGCCGATAATTTTATATCTAAATTAAAGCGTAGGTTCTCCCCTTTCAGAAAAACACCATACTTTTGAATTTGGATAATTATTTCGTACCTTAAACGGCCTCCATGGACACATAGCCCTCTGTAAAATACCGTCAACTTGCATGCGGTTTCACCGCAAACAATACAGCACTATACAGTGTTACAAAAAAAAACATTTCTAGGGTTGGGAATAACTTTTAAAGTTTTCAAGGGAGGCCGATAATTTTATATCTAAATTAAAGCGTAGGTTCTCCCCTTTCAGAAAAACACCATACTTTTGAATTTGGATAATTATTTCGTACCTTAAACGGCCTCCATGGACACATAGCCCTCTGTAAAATACCGTCAACTTGCATGCGGTTTCACCGCAAACAATACAGCACTATACAGTGTTACAAAAAAACATTTCTAGGGTTGGGAATAACTTTTAAAGTTTTCAAGAGAGGCCGATAATTTTATATCTGTATTAAATCGTAGGTTCTCCCCTTTCAGAAAAACACCATACTTTTGAATTTGGATAATTATTTCGTACCTTAAACGGCCTCCATGGACACATAGCCCTCTGTAAAATACCGTCAACTTGCATGCGGTTTCACCGCAAACAATACAGCACTATACAGTGTTACAAAAAAAACATTTCTAGGGTGGGAATAACTTTTAAAGTTTTCAAGGGAGGCCGATAATTTTATATCTAAATTAAAGCGTAGGTTCTCCCCTTTCAGAAAAACACCATATTTTTGAATTTGGATAATCATTTCGTACCTTAAACGGCCTCCATGGACACATAGCCCTCTGTAAAATACCGTCAACTTGTATGCGGTTTCACCGCAAACAATACAGCACTATACAGTGTTACAAAAAAAACATTTCTAGGGTTGGGAATAACTTTTAAAGTTTTCAAGGGAGGCCGATAATTTTATATCTAAATTAAAGCGTAGGTTCTCCCCTTTCAGAAAAACACCATACTTTTGAATTTGGATAATTATTTCGTACCTTAAACGGCCTCCATGGACACATAGCCCTCTGTAAAATACCGTCAACTTGCATGCGGTTTCACCGCAAACAATACAGCACTGATGTTACAAAAAAAAAATTTCAGAATTGGGAATAACTTTTTAAAAAGTTTTAAGGAGGCC
>CM055816.1:7206561-7306660 GCA_029582265.1 Zoroaster sp. YZ-2022
AAAAAAAAAAATTTTTACTTTAAGTATTTAAAAGGTTTTTTAAATTTTTACTATGTTTGTTTAACCTGAAGTGCGGTATTTTGAGTGTAACCATGAGGCCGTTTAACAGTAATATCAATTCAAAAAGGCTTTGAAGGAAATAATTATCAGATTAAATCGGCGTCCCTTGAAAACTTTAACAGTTATTTCCAACCCTAGAAATGTTTGTTTTTGTAACACTGTATAGTGCTGTATTGGTTGCGGTGAAACCGCATGCAAGTTGACCGTATTTTACAGAGGGCTAAGTGTCCATGGAGGCCGTTTAAGGTACGAAATAATTATCCAAATTCAAAAGTATGGTGTTTTTCTGAAAGCGGAGAACCTAAGCTTTAATTTAGATATAAAATTATCGGCCTCCCTTGAAAACTTTAAAAGTTATTCCCAACCCTAGAAATGTTTTTTTTTGTAACACTGTATAGTGCTGTATTGGTTGCGGTGAAACCGCATGCACGTTGACCGTATTTTACAGATGGCTAAGTGTCCATGGAGGCCGTTTAAGGTACGAAATAATTATCCAAATTCAAAAGTATGGTGTTTTATGAAAAGGGGAGAACCTAAGCTTTAATTTAGATATAAAATTATCGGCGTCCCTTGAAAACTTTAACAGTTATTTCCAACCCTAGAAATGTATTTTTTTGTAACACTGTATAGTGCTGTATTGGTTGCGGTGAAACCGCATGCAAGTTGACCGTATTTTACAGAGGGCTAAGTGTCCATGGAGGCCGTTTAAGGTACGAAATAATTATCCAAATTCAAAAGTATGGTGTTTTTATGAAAGCGGAGAACCTAAGCTTTAATTTAGATATAAAATTATCGGCCTCCCTTGAAAATTTTAAAAGTTATTCCCAACCCTAGAAATGTTTTTTTCGTAACACTGTATAGTGCTGTATTGGTTGCGGTGAAACCGCATGCACGTTGACCGTATTTTACAGATGGCTAAGTGTCCATGGAGGCCGTTTAAGGTACGAAATAATTATCCAAATTCAAAAGTATGGTGTTTTTCTGAAAGGGGAGAACCTAAGCTTTAATTTAGATATAAAATTATCGGCCTCCCTTGAAAACTTTAACAGTTATTCCCAACCCTAGAAATGTTTTTTTGTAACACTGTATAGTGCTGTATTGTTTGCGGTGAAACCGCATGCAAGTTGACGGTATTTTACAGAGGGCTAAGTGTCCATGGAGGCCGTTTAAGGTACGAAATAATTATTCAAATTCAACAGTATGGTGATTTTATGAAAGCGGAGAACCTAAGCTTTAATTTAGATATAAAATTATCGGCCTCCCTTGAAAACTTTAAAAGTTATTTCCAACCCTAGAAATGTTTTTTTTTGTAACACTGTATAGTGCTGTATTGGTTGCGGTGAAACCGCATGCACGTTGACCGTATTTTACAGATGGCTAAGTGTCCATGGAGGCCGTTTAAGGTACGAAATAATTATCCAAATTCAAAAGTATGGTGTTTTTCTGAAAGGGGAGAACCTAAGCTTTAATTTAGATATAAAATTATCGGCCTCCCTTGAAAACTTTAAAAGTTATTCCCAACCCTTGAAATGTTTTTTTGTAACACTGTATAGTGCTGTATTGTTTGCGGTGAAACCGCATGCAAGTTGACCGTATTTTACAGAGGGCTAAGTGTCCATGGAGGCCGTTTAAGGTACGAAATAATTATCCAAATTCAAAAGTATGGTGTTTTTTATGAAAGGGGAGAACCTAAGCTTTAATTTAGATATAAAATTATCGGCCTCCCTTGAAAATGTTAAAAGTTATTCCCAACCCTAGAAATGTTTGTTTTTGTAACACTGTATAGTGCTGTATTGGTTGCGGTGAAACCGCATGCACGTTGACCGTATTTTACAGATGGCTAAGTGTCCATGGAGGCCGTTTAAGGTACGAAATAATTATCCAAATTCAAAAGTATGGTGTTTTTATGAAAGGGGAGGACCTAAGCTTTAATTTAGATATAAAATTATCGGCGTCCCTTGAAAACTTTAACAGTTATTTCCAACCCTAGAAATGTTTTTTTTTGTAACACTGTATAGTGCTGTATTGGTTGCGGTGAAACCGCATGCAAGTTGACCGTATTTTACAGAGGGCTAAGTGTCCATGGAGGCCGTTTAAGGTACGAAATAATTATCCAAATTCAAAAGTATGGTGTTTTTCTGAAAGGGGATAACCTAAGCTTTAATTTAGATATAAAATTATCGGCCTCCCTTGAAAACTTTAAAAGTTATTCCCAACCCTAGAAATGTTTTTTTTGTAACACTGTATAGTGCTGTATTGTTTGCGGTGAAACCGCATGCAAGTTGACCGTATTTTACAGAGGGCTAAGTGTCCATGGAGGCCGTTTAAGGTACGAAATAATTATCCAAATTCAAAAGTATGGTGTTTTTATGAAAGGGGAGAACCTAAGCTTTAATTTAGATATAAAATTATCGGCCTCCCTTGAAAATTTAAAAGTTATTCCCAACCCTAGAAATGTTTTTTTTGTAACACTGTATAGTGCTGTATTGGTTGCGGTGAAACCGCATGCACGTTGACCGTATTTTACAGATGGCTAAGTGTCCATGGAGGCCGTTTAAGGTACGAAATAATTATCCAAATTCAAAAGTATTGTGTTTTTATGAAAGGGGAGGACCTAAGCTTTAATTTAGATATAAAATTATCGCTCCCTTGAAAACTTAAGTTATTCCCAACCCTAGAATGTTTTTTTTTGTAACACTGTATAGTGCTGTATTGTTTGGGGTGAATCCGCATGCAAGTTGACAGTATTTTACAGAGGTCTAAGTGTCCATGGAGGCCGTTTAAGGTACGAAATAATTATCCAAATTCAAAAGTATGGTGTTTTTATGAAAGCGGAGAACCTAAGCTTTAATTTAGATATAAAATTATCGGCCTCCCTTGTAAATTTTAAAAGTTATTCCCAACCCTAGAAATGTTTTGTTTTGTAACACTGTATAGTGCTGTATTGGTTGCGGTGAAACCGCATGCACGTTGACCGTATTTTACAGATGGCTAAGTGTCCATGGAGGCCGTTTAAGGTACGAAATAATTATTCAAATTCAAAAGTATGGTCATTTTATGAAAGCGGAGAACCTAAGCTTTAATTTAGATATAAAATTATCGGCGTCCCTTGAAAACTTTAACAGTTATTTCCAACCCTAGAAATGTTTGTTTTTGTAACACTGTATAGTGCTGTATTGGTTGCGGTGAAACCGCATGCAAGTTGACCGTATTTTACAGAGGGCTAAGTGTCCATGGAGGCCGTTTAAGGTACGAAATAATTATCCAAATTCAAAAGTATGGTGTTTTTCTGAAAGGGGATAACCTAAGCTTTAATTTAGATATAAAATTATCGGCCTCCCTTGAAAACTTTAAAAGTTATTCCCAACCCTAGAAATGTTTTTATTTGTAACACTGTATAGAGCTGTATTGTTTGCGGTGAAACCGCATGCAAGTTGACGGTATTTTACAGAGGGCTAAGTGTCCATGGAGGCCGTTTAAGGTACGAAATAATTATCCAAATTCAAAAGTATGGTGTTTTTATGAAAGCGGAGAACCTAAGCTTTAATTTAGATATAAAATTATCGGCCTCCCTTGTAAATTTTAAAAGTTATTCCCAACCCTAGAAATGTTTTTTTTGTAACACTGTATAGTGCTGTATTGGTTGCGGTGAAACCGCATGCACGTTGACCGTATTTTACAGATGGCTAAGTGTCCATGGAGGCCGTTTAAGGTACGAAATAATTATCCAAATTCAAAAGTATTGTGTTTTTATGAAAGGGGAGGACCTAAGCTTTAATTTAGATATAAAATTATCGGCCTCCCTTGAAAACTTGAAAAGTTATTCCCAACCCTAGAAATGTTTTTATTTGTAACACTGTATAGAGCTGTATTGTTTGCGGTGAAACCGCATGCAAGTTGACGGTATTTTACAGAGGGCTAAGTGTCCATGGAGGCCGTTTAAGGTACGAAATAATTATCCAAATTCAAAAGTATGGTGTTTTTATGAAAGCGGAGAACCTAAGCTTTAATTTAGATATAAAATTATCGGCCTCCCTTGTAAATTTTAAAAGTTATTCCCAACCCTAGAAATGTTTTGTTTTGTAACACTGTATAGTGCTGTATTGGTTGCGGTGAAACCGCATGCACGTTGACCGTATTTTACAGATGGCTAAGTGTCCATGGAGGCCGTTTAAGGTACGAAATAATTATTCAAATTCAAAAGTATGGTCATTTTATGAAAGCGGAGAACCTAAGCTTTAATTTAGATATAAAATTATCGGCGTCCCTTGAAAACTTTAACAGTTATTTCCAACCCTAGAAATGTTTTTTTTTGTAACACTGTATAGTGCTGTATTGGTTGCGGTGAAACCGCATGCAAGTTGACCGTATTTTACAGTGGCTAAGTGTCCATGGAGGCCGTTTAAGGTACGAAATAATTATCCAAATTCAAAAGTATGGTGTTTTTCTGAAAGGGGAGAACCTAAGCTTTAATTTAGATATAAAATTATCGGCCTCCCTTGAAAACTTTTAAAGTTATTCCCAACCCTAGAAATGTTTTTTTTTGTAACACTGTATAGTGCTGTATTGTTTGCGGTGAAACCGCATGCAAGTTGACCGTATTTTACAGATGGCTAAGTGTCCATGGAGGCCGTTTAAGGTACGAAATAATTATCCAAATTCAAAAGTATGGTGTTTTTATGAAAGGGGAGGACCTAAGCTTTAATTTAGATATAAAATTATCGGCGTCCCTTGAAAATTTTTAAAGTTATTCCCAACCCTAGAAATGTTTTTTTTTGTAACACTGTATAGTGCTGTATTGGTTGCGGTGAAACCGCATGCACGTTGACCGTATTTTACAGATGGCTAAGTGTCCATGGAGGCCGTTTAAGGTACGAAATAATTATCCAAATTCAAAAGTATGGTGTTTTTATGAAAGGGAGAACCTAAGCTTTAATTTAGATATAAAATTATCGGCGTCCCTTGAAACTTTAACAGTTATTCCCAACCCTAGAAATGTTTTTTTTTTGTAACACTGTATAGTGCTGTATTGGTTTGCGGTGAAACCGCATGCAAGTTGTCAGTATTTTACAGAGGGCTAAGTGTCCATGGAGGCCGTTTAAGGTACGAAATAATTATCCAAATTCAAAAGTATGGTGTTTTATGAAAGCGGAGAACCTAAGCTTTAATTTAGAATATAAATTATCGGCCTCCTTGAAAATTTTAAAGTTATTCCCAACCCTAGAAATGTTTTTTGTAACACTGTATAGTGCTGTATTGGTTGCGGTGAAACCCGCATGCACGTTGACCGTATTTTACAGAGGGCTAAGTGTCCATGGAGGCCGTTTAAGGTAGAAATAATTATCCAAATTCAAAAAGTATGGTGTTTTTATGAAAAGGGAGAACCAAAGCATTAAATTAGATATAAAATTATCAGCGTCCTTGAAAATTTTAAAAGTTATTCCCAACCCTAGAAATGTTTTTTGTAACACTGTATAGAGCTGTATTGTTTGCGGTGATACCGCATGCAAGTTGACCGTATTTTACAGAGTGCTAAGTGTCCATGGAGGCCGTTTAAGGTGCGAAATAATTATCCAAATTCAAAAAGTATGGTGTTTTATGAAAGCGGAGAACCTAAGCTTTAATTTAGATATAAAATTATCGGCCTCCCTTGAAAACTTTAAAAGTTATTCCCAACCCTAGAAATGTTTTGTTTTGTAACACTGTATAGTGCTGTATTGGTTGCGGTGAAACCGCATGCAAATTGACGGTATTTTACAGAGGGCTAAGTGTCCATGGAGGCCGTTTAAGGTACGAAATAATTATCCAAATTCAAAAGTATGGTGTTTTTCTGAAAGGGAGAACCTAAGCTTTAATTTAGATATAAAATTATCGGCCTCCCTTGAAAACTTTAAAAGTTATTCCCAACCCTAGAAATGTTTTTTTGTAACACTGTATAGAGCTGTATTGTTTGCGGTGAAACCGCATACAAGTTGACCGTATTTTACAGAGGGCTAAGTGTCCATGGAGGCCGTTTAAGGTACGAAATAATTATCCAAATTCAAAAGTATGGTGTTTTTCTGAAAGCGGAGAACCTAAGCTTTAATTTAGATATAAAATTATCGGCCTCCCTTGTAAATTTTAAAAGTTATTCCCAACCCTAGAAATTTTTATTTTTGTAACACTGTATAGTGCTGTATTGGTTGCGGTGAAACCGCATGCACGTTGACCGTATTTTACAGATGGCTAAGTGTCCATGGAGGCCGTTTAAGGTACGAAATAATTATCCACATTCAAAAGTATGGTATTTTTATGAAAGCGGAGAACCTAAGCTTTAATTTAGATATAAAATTATCGGCCTCCCTTGAAAACTTTAACAGTTATTTCCAACACTAGAAATGTTTTTTTTTGTAACACTGTATAGTGCTGTATTGGTTGCGGTGAAACCGCATGCAAACCGTATTTTACAGAGGGCTAAGTGTCCATGGAGGCCGTTTAAGGTACGAAATAATTATCCAAATTCAAAAGTATGGTGTTTTTCTGAAAGGGGAGAACCTAAGCTTTAATTTAGATATAAAATTATCGGCCTCCCTTGAAAACTTTAAAAGTTATTCCCAACCCTTGAAATGTTTTTTTTTGTAACACTGTATAGTGCTGTATTGTTTGCGGTGAAACCGCGTGCAAGTTGACCGTATTTTACAGATGGCTAAGTGTCCATGGAGGCCGTTTAAGGTACGAAATAATTATCCAAATTCAAAAGTATGGTGTTTTTATGAAAGGGGAGGACCTAAGCTTTAATTTAGATATAAAATTATCGGCGTCCCTTGAAAACTTTAACAGTTATTTCCAACCCTAGAAATGTTTTTTTTGTAACACTGTATAGTGCTGTATTGGTTGCGGTGAAACCGCATGCAAGTTGACCGTATTTTACAGAGGGCTAAGTGTCAATGGAGGCCGTTTAAGGTACGAAATAATTATCCAAATTCAAAAGTATGGTGTTTTTCTGAAAGGGGATAACCTAAGCTTTAATTTAGATATAAAATTATCGGCCTCCCTTGAAAACTTTAAAAGTTATTCCCAACCATAGAAATGTTTTTTTTTGGAACACTGTATAGAGCTGTATTGTTTGCGGTGTAACCGCATGCAAGTTGACGGTATTTTACAGAGGGCTAAGTGTCCATGGAGGCCGTTTAAGGTACGAAATAATTATCCAAATTCAAAAGTATGGTGTTTTTATGAAAGCGGAGAACCTAAGCTTTAATTTAGATATAAAATTATCGGCCTCCCTTGTAAATTTTAAAAGTTATTCCCAACCCTAGAAATGTTTTTTTTTGTAACACTGTATAGTGCTGTATTGGTTGCGGTGAAACCGCATGCACGTTGACCGTATTTTACAGATGGCTAAGTGTCCATGGAGGCCGTTTAAGGTACGAAATAATTATCCAAATTCAAAAGTATGGTGTTTTTCTGAAAGGGGAGAACCTAAGCTTTAATTTAGATATAAAATTATCGGCCTCCCTTGAAAACTTTAAAAGTTATTCCCAACCCTAGAAATGTTTTTTTGTAACACTGTATAGTGCTGTATTGTTTGCGGTGAAACCGCATGCAAGTTGACCGTATTTTACAGAGGGCTAAGTGTCCATGGAGGCCGTTTAACCCTCCGAGCCGCAATACACCACAAGGGCCACAAGCGGAATAAGGGGAGACTCCGGAAGGCACTTTTAATTACGCGTAATTACACTACGCGATCCGTTTTCTAACGAACTAATACACTACCCAATCCTTACCCAATCCTTTCCTAACCCTTTCCTAACCCTTTCCTAACCCTTCACTGACAGTCTAAATTTATGAATGGAGGTCTCCTAGACACTCCTACATTAGGATGATTGATAGTTAGGGTTGTGAAGGTCAGCCAGCTGACCTTTCTTGGCAGCGAGTAGATTTGTACATGAGTGAACGGTGCTTAGATTTGTACACGCGTGAACGGAGCTTAGATTTGTACACAAAACACATTGTGCACAAACGAATAGGCAGATTTCCCACGGTCGGGGGTGACCTTTGCTGAGCTCGATGTTAAAGGTTACTATAGTATGTCAATCTAGAAGGTTCCATTGAGGATATCATGTAGTTTCACCGTAATTGGCCCAACGGTGTTTGAGTAATTAAACAAAAGGTCAAAAAGTGCCTTCCGGAATCACCTATTCGCTGCTCGCAGGGCTCTGGCTGGTTGCCCAGATTTCCCACGGTCGGGGGTGACCTTTGCTGAGCTCGATGTTAAAGGTTACTATAGTATGTCAATCTAGAAGGTTCCATTGAGGATATCATGTAGTTTCAGCGTAATTGGCCCAACGGTGTTTGAGTAATTAAACAAAAGGTCAAAAAGTGCCTTCCGGAATCACCTATTCCCTGCTCGCAGGGTTAAGGTACGAAATAATTATCCAAATTCAAAAGTATGGTGTTTTTCTGAAAGGGGAGAACCTAAGCTTTAATTTAGATATAAAATTATCGGCCTCCCTTGTAAATTTTAAAAGTTATTCCCAACCCTAGAAATGTTTTTTTGTAACACTGTATAGTGCTGTATTGGTTGCGGTGAAACCGCATGCACGTTGACCGTATTTTACAGATGGCTAAGTGTCCATGGAGGCCGTTTAAGGTACGAAATAATTATCCAAATTCAAAAGTATGGTGTTTTTCTGAAAGGGGAGAACCTAAGCTTTAATTTAGATATAAAATTATCGGCCTCCCTTGAAAACTTTAAAAGTTATTCCCAACCCTAGAAATGTTTTATTTGTAACACTGTATAGAGCTGTATTGTTTGCGGTGAAACCGCATGCAAGTTGACGGTATTTTACAGACGGCTAAGTGTCCATGGAGGCCGTTTAAGGTACGAAATAATTATCCAAATTCAAAAGTATTGTGTTTTTATGAAAGCGGAGAACCTAAGCTTTAATTTAGATATAAAATTATCGGCCTCCCTTGTAAATTTTAAAAGTTATTCCCAACCCTAGAAATGTTTTTTGTTGTAAGACTGTATAGTGCTGTATTGGTTGCGGTGAAACCGCATGCACGTTGACCGTATTTTACAGATGGCTAAGTGTCCACGGAGGCCGTTTAAGGTACGAAATAATTATCCAAATTCAAAAGTATGGTATTTTTATGAAAGCGGAGAACCTAAGCTTTAATTTAGATATAAAATTATCGGCCTCCCTTGAAAACTTTAAAAGTTATTTCCAACCCTAGAAATGTTTTTTTTTGCAAGACTGTATAGTGCTGTATTGGTTGCGGTGAAACCGCATGGACGTTGACCGTATTTTACAGAGGGCTAAGTGTCCATGGAGGCCGTTTAAGGTACGAAATAATTATCCAAATTCAAAAGTATGGTGTTTTTCTGAAAGGGGAGAACCTAAGCTTTAATTTAGATATAAAATTATCGGCCTCCCTTGAAAACTTTAAAAGTTATTCCCAACCCTTGAAATGTTTTTTTTGTAACACTGTATAGTGCTGTATTGTTTGCGGTGAAACCGCATGCAAGTTGACCGTATTTTACAGATGGCTAAGTGTCCATGGAGGCCGTTTAAGGTACGAAATAATTATCCAAATTCAAAAGTATGGTGTTTTTATGAAAGGGGAGGACCTAAGCTTTAATTTAGATATAAAATTATCGGCGTCCCTTGAAAACTTTAACAGTTATTTCCAACCCTAGAAATGTTTTTTTTTGTAACACTGTATAGTGCTGTATTGGTTGCGGTGAAACCGCATGCAAGTTGACCGTATTTTACAGAGGGCTAAGTGTCAATGGAGGCCGTTTAAGGTACGAAATAATTATCCAAATTCAAAAGTATGGTGTTTTTCTGAAAGGGGATAACCTAAGCTTTAATTTAGATATAAAATTATCGGCCTCCCTTGAAAACTTTAAAAGTTATTCCCAACCATAGAAATGTTTTTTTTTGGAACACTGTATAGAGCTGTATTGTTTGCGGTGTAACCGCATGCAAGTTGACGGTATTTTACAGAGGGCTAAGTGTCCATGGAGGCCGTTTAAGGTACGAAATAATTATCCAAATTCAAAAGTATGGTCATTTTATGAAAGCGGAGAACCTAAGCTTTAATTTAGATATAAAATTATCGGCCTCCCTTGTAAATTTTAAAAGTTATTCCCAACCCTAGAAATGTTTTTTTGTGTAAAACTGTATAGTGCTGTATTGGTTGCGGTGAAACCGCATGCACGTTGACCGTATTTTACAGATGGCTAAGTGTCCATGGAGGCCGTTTAAGGTACGAAATAATTATCCAAATTCAAAAGTATGGTGTTTTTCTGAAAGGGGAGAACCTAAGCTTTAATTTAGATATAAAATTATCGGCCTCCCTTGAAAACTTTAAAAGTTATTCCCAACCCTAGAAATGTTTTTTTTGTAACACTGTATAGTGCTGTATTGTTTGCGGTGAAACCGCGTGCAAGTTGACCGTATTTTACAGATGGCTAAGTGTCCATGGAGGCCGTTTAACCCTCCGAGCCGCAATACACCACAAGGGCCACAAGCGGAATAAGGGGAGACTCCGGAAGGCACTTTTAATTACGCGTAATTACACTACGCGATCCGTTTTCTAACGAACTAATACACTACCCAATCCTTACCCAATCCTTTCCTAACCCTTTCCTAACCCTTTCCTAACCCTTCACTGACAGTCTAAATTTATGAATGGAGGTCTCCTAGACACTCCTACATTAGGATGATTGATAGTTAGGGTTGTGAAGGTCAGCCAGCTGACCTTTCTTGGCAGCGAGTAGATTTGTACATGAGTGAACGGTGCTTAGATTTGTACACGCGTGAACGGAGCTTAGATTTGTACACAAAACACATTGTGCACAAACGAATAGGCAGATTTCCACGGTCGGGGTGACCTTTGCTGAGCTCGATGTTAAAGGTTACTATAGTATGTCAATCTAGAAGGTTCCATTGAGGATATCATGTAGTTTCACCGTAATTGGCCCAACGGTGTTTGAGTAATTAAACAAAAGGTCAAAAAGTGCCTTCCGGAATCACCTATTCGCTGCTCGCAGGGCTCTGGCTGGTTGCCCAGATTTCCCACGGTCGGGGGTGACCTTTGCTGAGCTCGATGTTAAAGGTTACTATAGTATGTCAATCTAGAAGGTTCCATTGAGGATATCATGTAGTTTCAGCGTAATTGGCCCAACGGTGTTTGAGTAATTAAACAAAAGGTCAAAAAGTGCCTTCCGGAATCACCTATTCCCTGCTCGCAGGGTTAAGGTACGAAATAATTATCCAAATTCAAAAGTATGGTGTTTTTCTGAAAGGGGAGAACCTAAGCTTTAATTTAGATATAAAATTATCGGCCTCCCTTGTAAATTTTAAAAGTTATTCCCAACCCTAGAAATGTTTTTTTTTTGTAACACTGTATAGTGCTGTATTGGTTGCGGTGAAACCGCATGCACGTTGACCGTATTTTACAGATGGCTAAGTGTCCATGGAGGCCGTTTAAGGTACGAAATAATTATCCAAATTCAAAAGTATGGTGTTTTTCTGAAAGGGGAGAACCTAAGCTTTAATTTAGATATAAAATTATCGGCCTCCCTTGAAAACTTTAAAAGTTATTCCCAACCCTAGAAATGTTTTGTTTTGTAACACTGTATAGAGCTGTATTGTTTGCGGTGAAACCGCATGCAAGTTGACGGTATTTTACAGAGGGCTAAGTGTCCATGGAGGCCATTTAAGGTACGAAATAATTATCCAAATTCAAAAGTATGGTGTTTTTATGAAAGCGGAGAACCTAAGCTTTAATTTAGATATAAAATTATCGGCCTCCCTTGAAAATTTTAAAAGTTATTTCCAACCCTAGAAATGTTTTTTTTGTAACACTGTATAGTGCTGTATTGGTTGCGGTGAAACCGCATGCAAGTTGACCGTATTTTACAGAGGGCTAAGTGTCCATGGAGGCCGTTTAAGGTACGAAATAATTATTCAAATTCAAAAGTATTGTCATTTTATGAAAGCGGAGAACCTAAGCTTTAATTTAGATATAAAATTATCGGCCTCCCTTGTAAATTTTAAAAGTTATTCCCAACCCTAGAAATGTTTTTTTTTGTAACACTGTATAGTGCTGTATTGGTTGCGGTGAAACCGCATGCACGTTGACCGTATTTTACAGATGGCTAAGTGTCCATGGAGGCCGTTTAAGGTACGAAATAATTATCCAAATTCAAAAGTATGGTGTTTTTATGAAAGGGGAGGACCTAAGCTTTAATTTAGATATAAAATTATCGGCGTCCCTTGAACATTTTAACAGTTATTCCCAACCCTAGAAATGTTTTTTTTTGTAACACTGTATAGAGCTGTATTGTTTGCGGTTTAACCGCATGCAAGTTGACGGTATTTTACAGAGGGCTAAGTGTCCATGGAGGCCGTTTAAGGTACGAAATAATTATCCAAATTCAAAAGTATGGTGTTTTTCTGAAAGGGGAGAACCTAAGCTTTAATTTAGATATAAAATTATCGGCCTCCCTTGAAAACTTTAAAAGTTATTCCCAACCCTTGAAATGTTTTTTTTTGTAACACTGTATAGTGCTGTATTGTTTGCGGTGAAACCGCGTGCAAGTTGACCGTATTTTACAGATGGCTAAGTGTCCATGGAGGCCGTTTAAGGTACGAAATAATTATCCAAATTCAAAAGTATGGTGTTTTTCTGAAAGGGGATAACCTAAGCTTTAATTTAGATATAAAATTATCGGCCTCCCTTGAAAACTTTAAAAGTTATTCCCAACCATAGAAATGTTTTTTTTTGGAACACTGTATAGAGCTGTATTGGTTGCGGTGAAACCGCATGCAAGTTGACGGTATTTTACAGAGGGCTAAGTGTCCATGGAGGCCGTTTAAGGTACGAAATAATTATTCAAATTCAAAAGTATTGTCATTTTATGAAAGCGGAGAACCTAAGCTTTAATTTAGATATAAAATTATCGGCCTCCCTTAAAAATTTTAAAAGTTATTTTCAACCCTAGAAATGTTTTTTTTGTAACACTGTATAGTGCTTTATTGGTTGCGGTGAAACCGCATGCAAGTTGACGGTATTTTACAGAGTGCTAAGTGTCCATGGAGGCCGTTTAAGGTACGAAATAATTATTCAAATTCAAAAGTATGGTCATTTTATGAAAGCGGAGAACCTAAGCTTTAATTTAGATATAAAATTATCGGCGTCCCTTGAAAACATTAACAGTTATTCCCAACCCTAGAAATGTTTTTTTTTGTAACACTGTATAGAGCTGTATTGTTTGCGGTGAAACCGCATGCAAGTTGACGGTATTTTACAGAGTGCTAAGTGTCCATGGAGGCCGTTTAAGGTACGAAATAATTATCCAAATTCAAAAGTATGGTGTTTTTCTGAAAGGGGATAACCTAAGCTTTAATTTAGATATAAAATTATCGGCCTCCCTTGAAAACTTTAAAAGTTATTCCCAACCCTTGAAATGTTTTTTTTTGTAACACTGTATAGTGCTGTATTGTTTGCGGTGAAACCGCGTGCAAGTTGACCGTATTTTACAGATGGCTAAGTGTCCATGGAGGCCGTTTAAGGTACGAAATAATTATCCAAATTCAAAAGTATGGTGTTTTTATGAAAGCGGAGAACCTAAGCTTTAATTTAGATATAAAATTATCGGCCTCCCTTGTAAATTTTAAAAGTTATTCCCAACCCTAGAAATGTTTTTTTTGTAACACTGTATAGTGCTGTATTGGTTGCGGTGAAACCGCATGCACGTTGACCGTATTTTACAGATGGCTAAGTGTCCATGGAGGCCGTTTAAGGTACGAAATAATTATCCAAATTCAAAAGTATGGTGTTTTTATGAAAGCGGAGAACCTAAGCTTTAATTTAGATATAAAATTATCGGCCTCCCTTGAAAACTTTAACAGTTATTCCCAACCCTAGAAATGTTTTTTTTGTAACACTGTATAGAGCTGTATTGTTTGCGGTGAAACCGCATGCAAGTTGACGGTATTTTACAGAGGGCTAAGTGTCCATGGAGGCCGTTTAAGGTACGAAATAATTATCCAAATTCAAAAGTATGGTGTTTTTCTGAAAGCGGAGAACCTAAGCTTTAATTTAGATATAAAATTATCGGCCTCCCTTGAAAACTTTAACAGTTATTCCCAACCCTAGAAATGTTTTTTTTTGTAACACTGTATAGTGCTGTATTGGTTGCGGTGAAACCGCATGCAAGTTGACCGTATTTTACAGATGGCTAAGTGTCCATGGAGGCCGTTTAAGGTACGAAATAATTATCCAAATTCAAAAGTATGTCGTTTTTCTGAAAGGGCAGAACCTAAGCTTTAATTTAGATATAAAATTATCGGCCTCCATTGAAAACTTTAAATGTTATTCCCAACCCTAGAAATGTTTTTTTGTAACACTGTATAGTGCTGTATTGTTTGCGGTGAAACCGCATGCAAGTTGACCGTATTTTACAGATGGCTAAGTGTCCATGGAGGCCGTTTAAGGTACGAAATAATTATCCAAATTCAAAAGTATGGTGTTTTTCTGAAAGCGGAGAACCTAAGCTTTAATTTAGATATAAAATTATCGGCCTACCTTGAAATTTTAAAAGTTATTCCCAACCCTAGAAATGTTTCTTTCGTAAGACTGTATAGTGCTGTATAGTTTGCGGTGAAACCGCATGCAAGTTGACCGTATTTTACAGATGGCTAAGTGTCCATGGAGGCCGTTTAAGGTACGAAATAATTATCCAAATTCAAAAGTATGGTGTTTTTATGAAAGCGGAGAACCTAAGCTTTAATTTAGATATAAAATTATCGGCCTCCCTTGAAAACTTTAAAAGTTATTCCCAACCCTAGAATTTTTTTTTGTAACACTGTATAGTGCTGTATTGGTTGCGGTGAAACCGCATGCAAGTTGACCGTATTTTACAGATGGCTAAGTGTCCATGGAGGCCGTTTAAGGTACGAAATAATTATCCAAATTCAAAAGTATGGTGTTTTTCTGAAAGGGCAGAACCTAAGCTTTAATTTAGATATAAAATTATCGGCCTCCCTTGAAAACTTTAAAAGTTATTCCCAACCCTAGAAATGTTTTTTTTGTAACACTGTATAGTGCTGTATTGGTTGCGGTGAAACCGCATGCAAGTTGACCGTATTTTACAGATGGCTAAGTGTCCATGGAGGCCGTTTAAGGTACGAAATAATTATCCAAATTCAAAAGTATGGTGTTTTTTTTCTGAAAGGGAGAACCTAAGCTTTAATTTAGATATAAAATTATCGGCCTCCTTGAAAACTTTTAAAAGTTATTCCCAACCCTAGAAATGTTTTTTTGTAACACTGTATAGTGCTGTATTGGTTTGCGGTGAAACCGCGTGCAAGTTGACCGTATTTTACAGATGGCTAAGTGTCCATGGAGGCCGTTTAAGGTACGAAATAATTATCCAAATTCAAAAGTATGGTGTTTTATGAAAGCGGAGAACCTAAGCTTTAATTTAGATATAAAATTATCGGCCTCCTTGTAAATTTTAAAAGTTATTCCCAACCCTAGAAATGTTTTTTTTTGTAACACTGTATAGTGCTGTATTGGTTGCGGTGAAACCGCATGCACGTTGACCGTATTTTACAGAGGGCTAAGTGTCCATGGAGGCCGTTTAAGGTACGAATTAATTATCCAAATTCAAAAGTATGGTGTTTTTCTGAAAGCGGAGAACCTACGCTTTAATTTAGATATAAAATTGTCGGCCTCCCTTAAAAACGTTAAAAGTTATTCCCAACCCTAGAAATGTTTTGTTTGTAACACTGTATAGTGCTGTATTGTTTGCGGTGAAACCGCATGCAAGTTGACCGTATTTTACAGAGGGCTAAGTGTCCATGGAGGCCGTTTATGGTACGAAATAATTATCCAAATTCAAAAGTATGGTGTTTTTATGAAAGCGGAGAACCTAAGCTTTAATTTAGATATAAAATTATCGGCCTCCCTTGACAATTTTAAAAGTTATTCCCAACCCTATATTTTTTTGTAACACTGTATAGTGCTGTATTGGTTGCGGTGAAACCGCATGCAAGTTGACCGTATTTTACAGAGGGCTAAGTGTCCATGGAGGCCGTTTAAGGTACGAAATAATTATCCAAATTCAAAAGTATGGTGTTTTTCTGAAAGGGGAGAACCTAAGCTTTAATTTAGATATAAAATTATCGGCCTCCCTTGAAAACTTTAAAAGTTATTCCCAACCCTAGAAATGTTTTTTTGTAACACTGTATAGTGCTGTATTGGTTGCGGTGAAACCGCATGCAAGTTGACCGTATTTTACAGAGGGCTAAGTGTCCATGGAGGCCGTTTAAGGTACGAAATAATTATTCAAATTCAAAAGTATGGTCATTTTATGAAAGCGGAGAACCTAAGCTTTAATTTAGATATAAAATTATCGGCCTCCCTTAAAAATTTTAAAAGTTATTTTCAACCCTAGAAATGTTTTTTTGTAACACTGTATAGTGCTGTATTGGTTGCGGTGAAACCGCATGCAAGTTGACGGTATTTTACAGAGTGCTAAGTGTCCATGGAGGCCGTTTAAGGTACGAAATAATTATTCAAATTCAAAAGTATGGTCATTTTATGAAAGCGGAGAACCTAAGCTTTAATTTAGATATAAAATTATCGGCCTCCCTTGAAAACTTTAAAAGTTATTCCCAACCCTAGAAAAGTTATATTGTGAACACTGTATAGTGCTGTATTGTTTGCGGTGAAACCGCATGCAAGTTGACCGTATTTTACAGAGTGCTAAGTGTCCATGGAGGCCGTTTAAGGTACGAAATAATTATCCAAATTCAAAAGTATGGTGTTTTTCTGAAAGGGGATAACCTAAGCTTTAATTTAGATATAAAATTATCGGCCTCCCTTGAAAACTTTAAAAGTTATTCCCAACCCTTGAAATGTTTTTTTTTGTAACACTGTATAGAGCTATATTGTTTGCGGTGAAACCGCGTGCAAGTTGACCGTATTTTACAGATGGCTAAGTGTCCATGGAGGCCGTTTAAGGTACGAAATAATTATCCAAATTCAAAAGTATGGTGTTTTTATGAAAGGGGAGGACCTAAGCTTTAATTTAGATATAAAATTATCGGCGTCCCTTGAACATTTTTAACAGTTATTCCCAACCCTAGAAATGTTTTTTTTTTTGTAACACTGTATAGTGCTGTATTGGTTGCGGTGAAACCGCATGCAAGTTGACCGTATTTTACAGGGCTAAGTGTCCATGGAGGCCGTTTAAGGTACGAAATAATTATCCAAATTCAAAAGTATGGTGTTTTTATGAAAGCGGAGAACCTAAGCTTTAATTTAGATATAAAATTATCGGCCTCCCTTGAAAACTTTAACAGTTATTTCCAACACTAGAAATGTTTTTTTTTGTAACACTGTATAGTGCTGTATTGGTTGCGGTGAAACCGCATGCAAACCGTATTTTACAGAGGGCTAAGTGTCCATGGAGGCCGTTTAAGGTACGAAATAATTATCCAAATTCAAAAGTATGGTGTTTTTCTGAAAGGGGAGAACCTAAGCTTTAATTTAGATATAAAATTATCGGCCTCCCTTGAAAACTTTAAAAGTTATTCCCAACCCTTGAAATGGTTTTTTATGTAACACTGTATAGTGCTGTATTGTTTGCGGTGAAACCGCGTGCAAGTTGACCGTATTTTACAGATGGCTAAGTGTCCATGGAGGCCGTTTAAGGTACGAAATAATTATCCAAATTCAAAAGTATGGTGTTTTTCTGAAAGCGGAGAACCTAAGCTTTAATTTAGATATAAAATTATCGGCCTCCCTTGAAAATTTTAAAAATTATTCCCAACCCTAGAAATGTTTTTTGTAACACTGTATAGTGCTGTATTGTTTGCGGTGAAACCGCATGCAAGTTGACCATATTTTACAGATGGCTAAGTGTACATGGAGGCCGTTTAAGGTACGAAATAATTATCCAAATTCAAAAGTATGGTGTTTTTATGAAAGGAGAGAACCTAAGCTTTAATTTAGATATAAAATTATCGGCCTCCCTTGAAAATTTTAAAAGTTATTCCCAACCCTAGAAATGTTTTTTTTTGTAACACTGTATAGTGCTGTATTGGTTGCGGTGAAACCGCATGCAAGTTGACCGTATTTTACAGAGGGCTAAGTGTCCATGGAGGCCGTTTAAGGTACGAAATAATTATCCAAATTCAAAAGTATGGTGTTTTTCTGAAAGCGGAGAACCTAAGCTTTAATTTAGATATAAAATTATCGGCCTCCCTTGTAAATTTTAAAAGTTATTCCCAACCCTAGAAATGTTTTTTTGTAACACTGTATAGTGCTGTATTGGTTGCGGTGAAACCGCATGCAAGTTGACGGTATTTTACAGAGTGCTAAGTGTCCATGGAGGCCATTTAAGGTACCAAATAATTATCCAAATTCAAAAGTATGGTGTTTTTCTGAAAGCGGAGAACCTAAGCTTTAATTTAGATATAAAATTATCGGCCTCCCTTGAAAACTTTAAAAGTTATTCCCAACCCTAGAAATGTTTTTTTTTGTAACACTGTATAGTGCTGTATTGGTTGCGGTGAAACCGCATGCACGTTGACCGTATTTTACAGATGGCTAAGTGTCCACGGAGGCCGTTTAAGGTACGAAATAATTATCCAAATTCAAAAGTATGGTATTTTTATGAAAGCGGAGAACCTAAGCTTTAATTTAGATATAAAATTATCGGCCTCCCTTGAAAATTTTTTAAGTTATTCCCAACCCTAGAAATGTTTTTTTTTGTAACACTGTATAGTGCTGTATTGGTTGCGGTGAAACCGCATGCAAACCGTATTTTACAGATGGCTAAGTGTCCATTGAGGCCGTTTAAGGTACGAAATAATTATCCAAATTCAAAAGTATGGTGTTTTCTGAAAGGGAGAACCTAAGCTTTAATTTAGATATAAAATTATCAGCCCCTTGAAAACTTTAAAAGTTATTCCCAACCCTAGAAATGTTTTTTTGTAACACTGTATAGTGCTGTATTGGTTGCGGTGAAACCGCATGCAAGTTGACCGTATTTTACAGAGGGCTAAGTGTCCATGGAGGCCGTTTAAGGTACGAAATAATTATCCAAATTCAAAAGTATGGTGTTTTTCTGAAAGCGGAGAACCTAAGCTTTAATTTAGATATAAAATTATCAGCCTCCCTTGAAAATTTTAAGTTATTCCCCACCATAGTACTGTTTTTTTGTAACACTGTATAGTGGTGTATGGGTTGCGGTGAAACCGCATGCGTTGACCGTATTTTACAGATGGCTAAGTGTCCATGGAGGCCGTTTAAGGTACGAAATAATTATCCAAATTCAAAAGTATGGTGTTTTTCTGAAAGGAGAGAACCTAAGCTTTAATTTAGATACAAAATTATCGGCCTCCCTTGAAAACTTTAAAAGTTATTCCCAACCCTAGAAATGTTTTTTTTGTAACACTGTATAGTGCTGTATTGGTTGCGGTGAAACCGCATGCAAGTTGACCGTATTTTACAGATGGCTAAGTGTCCATGGAGGCCGTTTAAGGTACGAAATAATTATCCAAATTCAAAAGTATGGTGTTTTTATGAAAGCGGAGAACCTAAGCTTTAATTTAGATATAAAATTATCGGCCTCCCTTGAAAATTGTTTAAGTTATTCCCAACCCTAGAAATGTTTTTTTTGTAACACTGTATAGTGCTGTATTGGTTGCGGTGAAACCGCATGCAAACCGTATTTTACAGATGGCTAAGTGTCCATGGAGGCCGTTTAAGGTACGAAATAATTATCCAAATTCAAAAGTATGGTGTTTTTCTGAAAGGGGAGAACCTAAGCTTTAATTTAGATATAAAATTATCGGCCTCCCTTGAAAATTTTAAAAGTTATTCCCAACCCTAGAAATGTTTTTTTTGTAACACTGTATAGTGCTGTATTGGTTGCGGTGAAACCGCATGCAAGTTGACCGTATTTTACAGAGGGCTAAGTGTCCATGGAGGCCGTTTAAGGTACGAAATAATTATCCAAATTCAAAAGTATGGTGTTTTTATGAAAGGGGAGAACCTAAGCTTTAATTTAGATATAAAATTATCGGCCTCCTTGAAAATTTTAAACGTTATTCCCAACCCTAGAAATGTTTTTTTTTGTAACACTGTATAGTGCTGTATTGGTTGCGGTGAAACCGCATGCAAGTTGACCGTTTTACAGATGGCTAAGTGTCCATGGAGGCCGTTTAAGGTACGAAATAATTATCAAATTCAAAAGTATGGTTTTTCTGAAAGTGGAGAACCTAAGCTTTAATTTAGATATGAAATTATCGACCCCCTTGAAAACTTTAAAAGTTATTCCCAACCCTAGAAATGTTTTTTTTGTAACACTGTATAGAGCTGTATTGGTTGCGGTGAAACCGGATGCAAGTTGACCGTATTTTACAGAGGGCTAAGTGTCCATGGAGGCCGTTTAAGGTACGAAATAATTATCCAAATTCAAAAGTATGGTGTTTTTTATGAATGGGAGGACCTACGCTTTAATTTAGATATAAAATTATCGGCCTCCCTTGAAAACTTTAACAGTTATTCCCAACCCTAGAAATGTTTTTTTTGTAACACTGTATAGTGCTGTATTGGTTGCGGTGAAACCGCATGCAAATTGACCGTATTTACAGAGGGCTAAGTGTCCATGGAGGCCGTTTAAGGTACGAAATAATTATCCAAATTCAAAAGTATGGTGTTTTCTGAAAGCGGAGAACCTAAGCTTTAATTTAGATATAAAATTATCGGCCTCCTTGAAAACTTTAACAGTTATTCCCAACCCTAGAAATGTTTTTTTTGTAACACTGTATAGTGCTGTATTGGTTGCGGTGAAACCGCATGCAAGTTGACGGTATTTTACAGAGTGCTAAGTGTCCATGGAGGCCATTTAAGGTACCAAATAATTATCCAAATTCAAAAGTATGGTGTTTTTCTGAAAGGGGATAACCTAAGCTTTAATTTAGATATAAAATTATCGGCCTCCCTTGAAAACTTTAAAAGTTATTCCCAACCCTAGAAATGTTTTTTTTTGTAACACTGTATAGTGCTGTATTGGTTGCGGTGAAACCGCATGCACGTTGACCGTATTTTACAGATGGCTAAGTGTCCATGGAGGCCGTTTAAGGTACGAAATAATTATCCAAATTCAAAAGTATGGTGTTTTTATGAAAGGGGAGGACCTAAGCTTTAATTTAGATATAAAATTATCGGCGTCCCTTGAAAACTTTAACAGTTATTTCCAACCCTAGAAATGTTTTTTTTTGTAACACTGTATAGTGCTGTATTGGTTGCGGTGAAACCGCATGCAAGTTGACCGTATTTTACAGAGGGCTAAGTGTCCATGGAGGCCGTTTAAGGTACGAAATAATTATCCAAATTCAAAAGTATGGTGTTTTTCTGAAAGCGGAGAACCTAAGCTTTAATTTAGATATAAAATTATCGGACCTCCTTGAAAATTTTAAAAGTTATTCCCAACCCTAGAAATGTTTTTTTTGTAACACTGTATAGTGCTGTATTGGTTGCGGTGAAACCGCATGCACGTTGACCGTATTTTACAGATGGCTAAGTGTCCATGGAGGCCGTTTAAGGTACGAAATAATTATCCAAATTCAAAAGTATGGTGTTTTTATGAAAGGGGAGGACCTAAGCTTTAATTTAGATATAAAATTATCGGCCTCCCTTGAAAATTTTAACAGTTATTCCCAACCCTAGAAATGTTTTTTTGTAACACTGTATAGTGCTGTATTGGTTGCGGTGAAACCGCATGCAAGTTGACCGTATTTTACAGATGGCTAAGTGTCCATGGAGGCCGTTTAAGGTACGAAATAATTATCCAAATTCAAAAGTATGGTGTTTTTCTGAAAGCGGAGAACCTAAGCTTTAATTTAGATATAAAATTATCGGCCTCCCTTGTAAATTTTAAAAGTTATTCCCAACCCTAGAAATGTTTTTTTTGTAACACTGTATAGTGCTGTATTGGTTGCGGTGAAACCGCATGCACGTTGACCGTATTTTACAGATGGCTAAGTGTCCATGGAGGCCGTTTAAGGTACGAAATAATTATCCAAATTCAAAAGTATGGTGTTTTTATGAAAGGAGAGGACCTAAGCTTTAATTTAGATATAAAATTATCGGCGTCCCTTGAAAACTTTAAAAGTTATTTCCAACCCTAGAAATGTTTTTTTGTAACACTGTATAGTGCTGTATTGGTTGCGGTGAAACCGCATGCAAGTTGACCGTATTTTACAGAGGGCTAAGTGTCCATGGAGGCCGTTTAAGGTACGAAATAATTATCCAAATTCAAAAGTATGGTGTTTTTCTGAAAGGGGAGAACCTAAGCTTTAATTTAGATATAAAATTATCGGCCTCCCTTGAAAACTTTAAAAGTTATTCCCAACCCTAGAAATGTTTTTTTTTGTAACACTGTATAGTGCTGTATTGTTTGCGGTGAAACCGCATGCAAGTTGACCGTATTTTACAGATGGCTAAGTGTCCATGGAGGCCGTTTAAGGTACGAAATAATTATCCAAATTCAAAAGTATGGTGTTTTTCTGAAAAGGGAGAACCTAAGCTTTAATTTAGATATAAAATTATCGGCCTCCCTTGAAAACTTTAAAAGTTATTCCCAACCCTAGAAATGTTTTTTTTGTAACACTGTATAGTGCTGTATTGTTTGCGGTGAAACCGCATGCAAGTTGACCGTATTTTACAGAGGGCTAAGTGTCCATGGAGGCCGTTTAAGGTACGAAATAATTATCCAAATTCAAAAGTATGGTGTTTTTATGAAAGGAGAACCTAAGCTTTAATTTAGATATAAAATTATCGGCCTCCTTGAAACTTTAAAAGTTATTCCCAACCCTAGAAATGTTTTTTTTGTAACACTGTATAGTGCTGTATTGGTTGCGGTGAAACCGCATGCACGTTGACCGTATTTTACAGATGGCTAAGTGTCCATGGAGGCCGTTTAAGGTACGAAATAATTATCCAAATTTCAAAAGTATGGTGTTTTTATGAAAGGTGAGAACCTAAGCTTTAATTTAGATATAAAATTATCGGCCTCCCTTGAAAACTTTAAAAGTTATTCCCAACCCTAGAAATGTTTTTTGTAACACTGTATAGTGCTGTATTGTTTGCGGTGAAACCGCATGCAAGTTGACCGTATTTTACAGATGGCTAAGTGTCCATGGAGGCCGTTTAAGGTACGAAATAATTATCGAAATTCAAAAGTATGGTGTTTTTCTGAAAGGGAGAACCTAAGATTTAATTTAGATATAAAATTATCGGCCTCCCTTGAAAACTTTAAAAGTTATTCCCAACCATAGAAATGTTTTTTTGTAACACTGTATAGTGCTGTATTGTTTGCGGTGAAACCGCATGCAAGTTGACCGTATTTTAGAGAATGCTAAGTGTCCATGGAGGCCGTTTAAGGTACGAAATAATTATCCAAATTCAAAAGTATGGTGTTTTTCTGAAAGGGGAGAACCTAAGCTTTAATTTAGATATAAAATTATCGGCCTCCCTTGAAAATTTTAAAAGTTATTCCCAACCCTAGAAATGTTTTTTTTTGTAACACTGTATAGTGCTGTATTGGTTGCGGTGAAACCGCATGCACGTTGACCGTATTTTACAGATGGCTAAGTGTCCATGGAGGCCGTTTAAGGTACGAAATAATTATCCAAATTCAAAAGTATGGTGTTTTTATGAAAGGGGAGAACCTAAGCTTTAATTTAGATATAAAATTATCGGCCTCCCTTGAAAACTTTAAAAGTTATTCCCAACCCTAGAAATTTTTTTTTTGTAACACTGTATAGTGCTGTATTGGTTGCGGTGAAACCGCATGCAAGTTGACCGTATTTTACAGAGGGCTAAGTGTCCATGGAGGCCGTTTAAGGTACGAAATAATTATCCAAATTCAAAAGTATGGTGTTTTTCTGAAAGGAGAACCTAAGCTTTAATTTAGATATAAAATTATCGGCCTCCCTTGAAAACTTTAAAGTTATTCCCAACCTTAGAAATGTTTTTTTTGTAACACTGTATAGTGCTGTATTGTTTGCGGTGAAACCGCATGCAAGTTGACCGTATTTTACAGATGGCTAAGTGTCCATGGAGGCCGTTTAAGGTACGAAATAATTATCCAAATTCAAAAGTATGGTCATTTTATGAAAGCGGAGAACCTAAGCTTTAATTTAGATATAAAATTATCGGCCTCCCTTAAAAATTTTTAAAGTTATTCCCAATCCTAGAAATGTTTTTTTGTAACACTGTATAGTGCTGTATTGGTTGCGGTGAAACCGCATGCAAGTTGACGGTATTTTACAGAGTGCTAAGTGTCCATGGAGGCCATTTAAGGTACGAAATAATTATCCAAATTCAAAAGTATGGTGTTTTATGAAAGCGGAGAACCTAAGCTTTAATTTAGATATAAAATTATCGGCGTCCTTGAAAACTTTAACAGTTATTCCCAACCCTAAATGTTTTTTTGTAACACTGTATAGTGCTGTATTGTTGCGGTGAAACCGCATGCAATTTGACCGTATTTTACAGATGGCTAAGTGTCCATGGAGGCCGTTTAAGGTACGAAATAATTATCCAAATTCAAAAGTATGGTGTTTTTATGAAAGCGGAGAACCTAAGCTTTAATTTAGATATAAAATTATCGGCGTCTCCTTGAAAACTTTAACAGTTATTCCTAACCCTAGAAATGTTTTTTTTGTAACACTGTATAGTGCTGTATTGGTTGCGGTGAAACCGCATGCAAGTTGACCGTATTTTACAGATGGCTAAGTGTCCATGGAGGCCGTTTAAGGTACGAAATAATTATACAAATTCAAAAGTATGGTGTTTTTATGAAATGGGAGAACCTAAGCTTTAATTTAGATATACAATTATCGGCCGTCCCTTGAAAACTTTAAAGTTATTCCCAACCCTAGAAATGTTTTTTGTAACACTGTATAGTGCTGTATTGGTTTGCGGTGAAACCGCATGCAAGTTGACCGTATTTTACAGAGGGCTAAGTGTCCATGGAGGCCGTTTAAGGTACGAAATAATTATCCAAATTCAAAAGTATGGTGTTTTTATGAAAAGGGAGACCCTAAGCGAAAATTTAGATATCAAAGTATCGGCCGTCCCTTGAAAACTTTAAAAGTTATTCCAAACCCTAGAAATGTTTTTGTAACACTGTATAGTGCTGTATTGTTTGCGGTGAAACCGCATGCAAGTTGACCGTATTTTACAGAGGGCTAAGTGTCCATGGAGGCCGTTTAAGGTACGAAATAATTATCCAAATTCAAAAGTATGGTGTTTTTATGAAAGCGGAGAACCTAAGCTTTTAATTTAGATATAAAATTATCGGCCTCTCTTGAAAACTTTAAAAGTTATTCCCAACCCTAGAAATGTTTTTTTGTAACACTGTATAGTGCTGTATTGTTTGCGGTGAAACCGCATGCAAGTTGACCGTATTTTACAGATGGCTAAGTGTCCATGGAGGCCGTTTAAGGTACGAAATAATTATCCAAATTCAAAAGTATGGTGTTTTTCTGAAAGCGGAGAACCTAAGCTTTAATTTAGATATAAAATTATCGGCCTCCCTTGAAAATTTTAAAAGTTATTCCCAACCCTAGAAATGTTTTTTTTGTAACACTGTATAGTGCTGTATTGTTTGCGGTGAAACCGCATGCAAGTTGACCGTATTTTACAGATGGCTAAGTGTCCATGGAGGCCGTTTAAGGTACGAAATAATTATCCAAATTCAAAAGTATGGTGTTTTTATGAAAGCGGAGAACCTAAGCTTTAATTTAGATATAAAATTATCGGCCTCCCTTGAAAACTTTAAAAGTTATTCCCAACCCTAGAAATGTTTTTTTTGTAACACTGTATAGTGCTGTATTGTTTGCGGTGAAACCGCATGCAAGTTGACCGTATTTTACAGAGGGCTAAGTGTCCATGGAGGCCGTTTAAGGTACGAAATAATTATCCAAATTCAAAAGTATGGTGTTTTTATGAAAGCGGAGAACCTAAGCTTTAATTTAGATATAAAATTATCGGCCTCCCTTGAAAACTTTAAAGTTATACCCAACCCTATAATTTTTTGTTTGTAACACTGTATAGTGCTGTATTGTTTGCGGTGAAACCGCATGCAAGTTGACCGTATTTTACAGATGGCTAAGTGTCCATGGAGGCCGTTTAAGGTACGAAATAATTATCCAAATTCAAAAGTATGGTGTTTTTATGAAAGGGAGAACCTAAGCTTTAATTTAGATATAAAATTATCAGCTCCCTTGAAAACTTTAAAAGTTATTCCCAACCCTAGAAATGTTTTTTGTAACACTGTATAGTGCTGTATTGTTTGCGGTGAAACCGCATGCAAGTTGACCGTATTTTACAGAGGGCTAAGTGTCCATGGAGGCCGTTTAAGGTACGAAATAATTATCCAAATTCAAAAGTATGGTGTTTTTATGAAAGCGGAGAACCTAAGCTTTAATTTAGATATAAAATTATCGGCCTCCCTTGAAAACTTTAAAAGTTATTCCCAACCCTAGAAAAGTTTTTTTGTAACACTGTATAGTGCTGTATTGTTTGCGGTGAAACCGCATGCAAGTTGACCGTATTTTACAGATGGCTAAGTGTCCATGGAGGCCGTTTAAGGTACGAAATAATTATCCAAATTCAAAAGTATGGTGTTTTTATGAAAGCGGAGAACCTAAGCTTTAATTTAGATATAAAATTATAGGCCTCCCTTGAAAATTTTAAAAGTTATTCCATACCCTAGAAAAAATTTTTTGTTGTAACACTGTATAGTGCTGTATTGGTTGCGGTGAAACCGCATGCACGTTGACCGTATTTTAGAGTTGGCTAAGTGTCCATGGAGGCCGTTTAAGGTACGAAATAATTATCCAAATTCAAAAGTATGGTGTTTTTATGAAAGGGGAGGACCTAAGCTTTAATTTAGATATAAAATTATCGGCGTCCCTTGAAAACTTTAACAGTTATTCCCAACCCTAGAAATGTTTTTTTTGTAACACTGTATAGTGCTGTATTGTTTGCTGTGAAACCGCATGCAAGTTGACGGTATTTTACAGAGGGCTAAGTGTCCATGGAGGCCGTTTAAGGTACGAAATAATTATCCAAATTCAAAAGTATGGTGTTTTTCTGAAAGGGGAGAACCTAAGCTTTAATTTAGATATAACATTATCGGCCTCCCTTGAAAATTTTAAAAGTTATTCCCAACCCTAGAAATGTTTTTTTTTGTAACACTGTATAGTGCTGTATTGGTTGCGGTGAAACCGCATGTACGTTGACCGTATTTTACAGATGGCTAAGTGTCCATGGAGGCCGTTTAAGGTACGAAATAATTATCCAAATTCAAAAGTATGGTGTTTTTATGAAAGGAGAGGACCTAAGCTTTAATTTAGATATAAAATTATCGGCCTCCCTTGAAAACTTTAAAAGTTATTCCCAACCCTTGAAATGTTTTTTTTGTAACACTGTATAGTGCTGTATTGTTTGCGGTGAAACCGCGTGCAAGTTGACCGTATTTTACAGATGGCTAAGTGTCCATGGAGGCCGTTTAAGGTACGAAATAATTATCCAAATTCAAAAGTATGGTGTTTTTCTGAAAGGGGAGAACCTAAGCTTTAATTTAGATATAAAATTATCGGGCTCCCTTGAAAACTTTAAAAGTTATTCCCAACCCTAGATTTTTTTTTTCGTAAGACTGTATATTGCTGTATTGTTTGCGGTGAAACCCCGTGCAAGTTCACCGTATTTTACAGATGGCTAAGTGTCCATGGAGGCTGTTTAACCCTTTCATTACCAGCCAGTTATGGCAGAGATTACCCTTCTTTACCACAGTAATTAGGAGCCCAATGTCACTTCAGCACCAGTGGATTTTTCACAATTTCATTGAAGTGCGCCCTCACACGGCAGGAATAGACATTTTTTTACTTTCTCATTTGTATGTAAAAATGAGTATACAAAAGAGAGGAAAACATTGTGCAAAAGCTAAATATTTGGATCAGTATTTACACTAAAGTAAAGTAATACAAATGGGTGATATTTCATGCAAATACGGTACAGGTATAAGATTTTTTTTCCATGTGAAAAACAACTTGGATGAGATTTTGGGGATTTTTTGTTTATCTACTGGGAAATTAACCATTTACTTTTATTCTGTGTGAATACATCACAATCCATGCTAACACCCCCCCCCCCCCAATTCAATGTTGGTTTGGACTAATCTGCAGATTGTTTAAGTGTAAAAGCAAAACAATTAAATATTTGGATCAGTATTTACACTAAAGTAAAGTAATACAAATGGGTGATATTTCATGCAAATACGGTACAGGTATAAGATTTTTTCCATGTGAAAACACACTTGGATGAGATTTTGGGGATTTTTTGGTTATCTACTTGAAATGAACCATTTACTTGTATTCAGTGTAAATACATCACAATCCATGCTAACACCCCCAATTCAATGTTGGTTTGGACTAATCTGCAGATTTTTTAAGTGTAAAAGCAAAACAATTAAATATTTGGATCAGTATTTACACTAAATAAAACTAAAACAAATGTGTGATATTTCATGCAAATACGGTACAGGAATAAGATTTTGTTTCAATGTGAAAAACAACTTGGATGAGATTTTGGGGATTTTTTGGTTATCTACTTGAAATGAACCATTTACTTGTATTCAGTGTAAATACATCACAATCCATGCTAACACCCCAATTCAATTTTGGTTTGGACTAATCTGCAGATTTTTTAAGTGTAAAAAGCAAAACAATTAAATATTTGGATCAGTATTTACACTAAAGTAAAGTAATACAAATGGGTGATATTTCATGCAAATACGGTACAGGTATAAGATTTTTTCCATGTGAAAAACAACTTGGATGAGATTTTGGGGATTTTTTGGTTATCTACTTGAAATGAACCATTTACTTGTATTCAGTGTAAATACATCACAATCCATGCTAACACCCCCAATTCAATGTTGGTTTGGACTAATCTGCAGATTTTTAAGTGTAAAAGCAAAACAATTAAATATTTGGATCAGTATTTACACTAAAGTAAAGTAATACAAATGGGTGATATTTCATGCAAATACGGTACAGGTATAAGATTTTTTCCATGTGAAAAACAACTTGGATGAGATTTTGGGGATTTTTTTGGTTATCTACTTGAAATGAACCATTTACTTGTATTCAGTGTAAATACATCACAATCCATGCTAACACCCCCCCCCCCCAATTCAATGTTGGTTTGGACTAATCTGCAGATTTTTTAAGTGTAAAAGCAAAACAATTAAATATTTGGATCAGTATTTACAATAAAGTAAAGTAATACAAATGGGTGATATTTCATGCAAATACGGTACAGGTATAAGATTTTTTTTCCATGTGAAAAACAACTTGGATGAGATTTTGGGGGATTTTTTTTTGTTATCTACTTGGAAATGAACCATTTACTTGTATTCAGTGTAAATACATCACAATCCATGCTAACACCCCCCCCCCCCCAATTCAATGTTGGTTTGGACTAATCTGCAGATTTTTTAAGTGTAAAAGCAAAACAATTAAATATTTGGATCAGTATTTACACTAAAGTAAAGTAATACAAATGGGTGATATTTCATGCAAATACGGTACAGGTATAAGATTTTTTTTCCATGTGAAAAACAACTTGGATGAGATTTTGGGGATTTTTTGGGTTATCTACTTGGAAATGAACCATTTACTTGTATTCAGTGTAAATACATCACAATCCATGCTAACACCCCCCCCCAATTCAATGTTGGTTTGGAGTAATCTGCAGATTTTTAAGTGTAAAAAGCAAAACAATTAAATATTTGGATCAGTATTTACACTAAAGTAAAGTAATACAAATGGGTGATATTTCATGCAAATACGGTACAGGTATAAGATTTTTTTTCCATGTGAAAAACAACTTGGATGAGAGAGAGGGGGATTGGTTTTGGTTATCTACTTGGAAATGAACCATTTACTTGTATTCAGTGTAAATACATCACAATCCATGCTAACACCCCCCCCCCCCCAATTCAATGTTGGTTTGGACTAATCTGCAGATTTTTTAAGTGTAAAAGCAAAACAATTAAATATTTGGATCAGTATTTACACTAAAGTAAAGTAATACAAATGGGTGATATTTCATGCAAATACGGTACAGGTATAAGATTTTTTTTCCATGTGAAAAACAACTTGGATGAGATTTTGGGGGATTTTTTTTGGTTATCTACTTGGAAATGAACCATTTACTTGTATTCAGTGTAAATACATCACAATCCATGCTAACACCCCACCCCCCAATTCAATGTTGGTTTGGACTAATCTGCAGATGTTTTAAGTGTAAAAGCAAAACAATTAAATATTTGGATCAGTATTTACACTAAAGTAAAGTAATACAAATGGGTGATATTTCATGCAAATACGGTACAGGTATAAGATTTTTTTCCATGTGAAAAACAACTTGGATGAGATTTTGGGGGATTTTTTTTGGTTATCTACTTGGAAATGAACCATTTACTTGTATTCAGTGTGAATACATCACAATCCATGCTAACACCCCCCCCCCCCCCAATTCAATGTTGGTTTGGACTAATCTGCAGATTTTTTAAGTGTAAAAGCAAAACAATTAAATATTTGGATCAGTATTTACACTAAAGTAAAGTAATACAAATGGGTGATATTTCATGCAAATACGGTACAGGTATAAGATTTTTTCCATGTGAAAAACAACTTGGATGAGATTTTGGGGATTTTTTTGGTTATCTACTTGAAATGAACCATTTACTTGTATTCAGTGTAAATACATCACAATCCATGCTAACACCCCAATTCAATGTTGGTTTGGACTAATCTGCAGATTTTTAAGTGTAAAAGCAAAACAATTAAATATTTGGATCAGTATTTACACTAAAGTAAAGTAATACAAATGGGTGATATTTCATGCAAATACGGTACAGGTATTAGAATATAAATTCTTGTCAAAAACAACTTCGAAGAGAGTTTGTGGGATTTTTTTGGGTTATCTACTTGGAAATGAACCATTTACTTGTATTCAGTGTAAATACATCACAATCCATGCTAACACCCCCCCCCCCCCCAATTCAATGTTGGTTTGGACTAATCTGCAGATTTTTAAGTGTAAAAGCAAAACAATTAAATATTTGGATCAGTATTTACACTAAAGTAAAGTAATACAAATGGGTGATATTTCATGCAAATACGGTACAGGTATAAGATTTTTTCCATGTAAAACAACTTGGATGAGATTTTTGGGGGATTTTTTTTTGTTATATACTTCGAAATGAACCATTTACTTGTATTCAGTGTAAATACATCACAATCCATGCTAACACCCCCCAATTCAATGTTGGTTTGGACTAATCTGCAGATTTTTTAAGTGTAAAAGCAAACCAATTAAATATTTGGATCAGTTTTTACACTAAAGTAACGTAATCCAACTTGGTGATATTTCATGCAAAGACGGTACAGGTATAAGATTGTTTTTCCATGAAAAACAACTTGGATGAGATTTTGGGGATTTTTTGGTTATCTACTTGAAATGAACCATTTACTTGTATTCAGTGTAAATACATCACAATCCATGCTAACACCCCCCAATTCAATGTTGGTTTGGACTAATCTGCAGATTTTTAAGTGTAAAAGCAAAACAATTAAATATTTGGATCAGTATTTACACTAAAGTAAAGTAATACAAATGGGTGATATTTCATGCAAATACGGTACAGGTATAAGATTGTTTTTCCATGTGAAAAACAACTTGGATGATGAGATTTTAGGGATTTTTTGGTTATCTACTTGAAATGAACCATTTACTTGTATTCAGTGTAAATACATCACAATCCATGCTAACACCCCCAATTCAATGTTGGTTTGGACTAATCTGCAGATTTTTAAGTGTAAAAAGCAAAACAATTAAATATTTGGATCAGTATTTACACTAAAGTAAAGTAATACAAATGGGTGATATTTCATGCAAATAACAGGTATAAGATTTTTTTCCATGTGAAAAACAACTTGGATGAGATTTTGGGGATTTTTTGGTTATCTACTTGAAATGAACCATTTACTTGTATTCAGTGTAAATACATCACAATCCATGCTAACACCCCAATTCAATGTTGGTTTGGACTAATCTGCAGATTTTTAAGTGTAAAAGCAAAACAATGAAATATTTGGATCAGTATTTACACTATAGTAATGTAATTCTAATGGGTGATAGTTCTTGCAAATACTGTACAGTTATACTATTTTGTTTGCATGTGAAATACAACTAGGTTGAGATTTTTGGATTTTTTTGGTTATCTACTTGAAATGAACCATTTACTTGTATTCAGTGTAAATACATCACAATCCATGCTAACACCCCAATTCAATGTTGGTTTGGACTAATCTGCAGATTTTTTAAGTGTAAAAGCAAAACAATTAAATATTTGGATCAGTATTTACACTAAAGTAAAGTAATACAAATGGGTGATATTTCATGCAAATACGGTACAGGTATAAGATTTTTTTCCATGTGAAAAAACAACTTGGATGAGATTTTGGGGGATTTTTTTTGGTTATCTACTTGGAAATGAACCATTTACTTGTATTCAGTGTGAATACATCACAATCCATGCTAACACCCCCAATTCAATGTTGGTTTGGACTAATCTGCAGATTGTTTAAGTGTAAAAGCAAAACAATTAAATATTTGGATCAGTATTTACACTAAAGTAAAGTAATACAAATGGGTGATATTTCATGCAAATACGGTACAGGTATAAGATTTTTTTTCCATGTGAAAAACAACTTGGATGAGATTTTGGGGGATTTTTTTTGGTTATCTACTTGGAAATGAACCATTTACTTGTATTCAGTGTAAATACATCACAATCCATGCTAACACCCCCCAATTCAATGTTGGTTTGGACTAATCTGCAGATGTTTTAAGTTTTAAATCAAATCAATTAAATATTTGGATCAGTATTTACACTAAAGTAAAGTAATACAAATGGGTGATATTTCATGCAAATACGGTACAGGTATAAGATTTTTTCCATGTGAAAAACAACTTGGATGAGATTTTGGGGATTTTTTTTGGTATCTACTTGGAAATGAACCATTTACTTGTATTCAGTGTAAATACATCACAATCCATGCTAACACCCCCCCCCCCCCAATTCAATGTTGGTTTGGACTAATCTGCAGATGTTTTAAGTGTAAAAGCAAAACAATTAAATATTTGGATCAGTATTTACACTAAAGTAAAGTAATACAAATGGGTGATATTTCATGCAAATACGGTACAGGTATAAGATTTTTTTTCCATGTGAAAAACAACTTGGATGAGATTTTGGGATTTTTTTGGTTATCTACTTGAAATGAACCATTTACTTGTATTCAGTGTAAATACATCACAATCCATGCTAACACCCCCCAATGCAATGTTGGTTTTGACTACTCTGCAGATTTTTAAGTGTAAAAGCAAAACAATTAAATATTTGGATCAGTATTTACACTAAAGTAAAGTAATACAAATGGGTGATATTTCATGCAAATACGGTACAGGTATAAGAATGCTTTTCCATGTGAAAAACAAATTGGATGAGATTTTGGGGGATTTTTTTTGATTATCTACTTGGAAATGAACCATTTACTTGTATTCAGTGTAAATACATCACAATCCATGCTAACACCCCCAATTCAATGTTGGTTTGGACTAATCTGCAGATTTTTAAGTGTAAAAGCAAAACAATTAAATATTTGGATCAGTATTTACACTAAAGTAAAGTAATACAAATGGGTGATATTTCATGCAAATACGGTACAGGTATAAGATTGTTTTTCCATGTGAAAAACAACTTGGATGAGATTTTGGGGGATTTTTTTTGGTTATCTACTTGAAATGAACCATTTACTTGTATTCAGTGTAAATACATCACAATCCATGCTAACACCCCCCAATTCAATGTTGGTTTGGACTAATCTGCAGATTTTTAAGTGTAAAAGCAAAACAATAAAATATTTGGATCAGTATTTACACTAAAGTAAAGTAATACAAATGGGTGATATTTCATGCAAATACGGTACAGGTATAATAAAATTTTTCCATGTGAAAAACAACTTGGATGAGATTTTGGGGATTTTTTTTGGTTATCTACTTGAAATGAACCATTTACTTGTATTCAGTGTAAATACATCACAATCCATGCTAACACCCCCCCCCCCCCAATTCAATGTTGGTTTGGACTAATCTGCAGATTTTTTAAGTGTAAAAGCAAAACAATTAAATATTTGGATCAGTATTTACACTAAAGTAAAGTAATACAAATGGGTGATATTTCATGCAAATACGGTACAGGTATAATTTTTTTCCATGTGAAAAACAACTTGGATGAGATTTTGGGGATTTTTTGGTTATCTACTTGAAATGAACCATTTACTTGTATTCAGTGTAAATACATCACAATCCATGCTAACACCCCCCAATTCAATGTTGGTTTGGACTAATCTGCAGATTTTTAAGTGTAAAAGCAAAACAATTAAATATTTGGATCAGTATTTACACTAAAGTAAAGTAATACAAATGGGTGATATTTCATGCAAATACGGTACAGGTATAAGATTGTTTCCATGTGAAAAACAACTTGGATGAGATTTTGGGGGATATTTTTGGGTTATCTACTTGGAAATGAACCATTTACTTGTATTCAGTGTAAATACATCACAATCCATGCTAACACCCCCCCCCCCCCAATTCAATGTTGGTTTGGACTAATCTGCAGATTTTTTAAGTGTAAAAGCAAAACAATTAAATATTTGGATCAGTATTTACACTAAAGTAAAGTAATACAAATGGGTGATATTTCATGCAAATACGGTACAGGTATAAGATTGTTTTTCCATGTGAAAAACAACTTGGATGAGATTTTGGGGGATTTTTTTTGGTTATCTACTTGGAAATGAACCATTTACTTGTATTCAGTGTAAATACATCACAATCCATGCTAACACCCCCCCCCCCCCAATTCAATGTTGGTTTGGACTAATCTGCAGATTTTTAAGTGTAAAAGCAAAACAATTAAATATTTGGATCAGTATTTACACTAAAGTAAAGTAATACAAATGGGTGATATTTCATGCAAATACGGTACAGGTATAAGATTTTTTTCCATGTGAAAAACAACTTGGATGAGATTTTGGGGGATTTTTTTTGGTTATCTACTTGGAAATGAACCATTTACTTGTATTCAGTGTAAATACATCACAATCCATGCTAACACCCCCCCCCCCCCCCAATTCAATGTTGGTTTGGACTAATCTGCAGATTTTTTAAGTGTAAAAGCAAAACAATTAAATATTTGGATCAGTATTTACACTAAAGTAAAGTAATACAAATGGGTGATATTTCATGCAAATACGGTACAGGTATAAGATTGTTTTCCATGTGAAAAACAACTTGGATGAGATTTGGGGGATTTTTTGGTTATCTACTTGGAAATGAACCATTTACTTGTATTCAGTGTAAATACATCACAATCCATGCTAACACCCCCCCCCCCCCCAATTCAATGTTGGTTTGGACTAATCTGCAGATGTTTTAAGTGTAAAAGCAAAACAATTAAATATTTGGATCAGTATTTACACTAAAGTAAAGTAATACAAATGGGTGATATTTCATGCAAATACGGTACAGGTATAAGATTTTTTCCATGTGAAAACAACTTGGATGAGTTTTTGGGGGATTTTTTGGTTATCTACTTGAAATGAACCATTTACTTGTATTCAGTGTAAATACATCACAATCCATGCTAACACCCCCCAATTCAATGTTGGTTTGGAGTAATCTGCAGATTTTTTAGTGTAAAGCAGCAAACAATTAAATATTTGGATCAGTATTTACACTAAAGTAAAGTAATACAAATGGGTGATATTTCATGCAAATACGGTACAGGTATAAGATTTTTTCCATGTGAAAAACAACTTGGATGAGATTTTGGGGATTTTTTTGGTTATCTACTTCGAAATGAACCATTTACTTGTATTCAGTGTAAATACATCACAATCCATGCTAACACCCCCCCCCCCCCAATTCAATGTTGGTTTGGACTAATCTGCAGATTTTTTAAGTGTAAAAGCAAAACAATTAAATATTTGGATCAGTATTTACACTAAAGTAAAGTAATACAAATGGGTGATATTTCATGCAAATACGGTACAGGTATAAGATTTTTTTCCATGTGAAAAACAACTTGTTTGAGTTTTTGGGGTTTTTTTTTTTGGTTTCTACTTGGAAATTAACCATTTACTTGTATTCAGTGTAAATACATCACAATCCATGCTAACACCCCCCCCCCCCCCAATTCAATGTTGGTTTGGACTAATCTGCAGATTTTTTAAGTGTAAAAGCAAAACAATTAAATATTTGGATCAGTATTTACACTAAAGTAAAGTAATACAAATGGGTGATATTTCATGCAAATCAGGTACAGGTATAAGATTTTTTCCATGTGAAAAACAACTTGGATGAGATTTTGGGGATTTTTTGGTTATCTACTTGAAATGAACCATTTACTTGTATTCAGTGTAAATACATCACAATCCATGCTAACACCCACCCCACCCCAATTCAATGTTGGTTTGGACTGTAATCTGCGGCTTGTCCGACCATTTCCCAACATTGAACGGGGTTTGAAAACAAATAATATAGATTTACAATCAAGTGATGTGGTATTTCTCAAAGCAAGGAACTATGCACATAGGGTGTTCATTGTTTACAGATCATCTTTGTTTGTTTTCGCCTGCCTAATTTTCGGTTACTGCAAACAATGCAGTCGCGTTTCTTTCCATTGGGGGTTTTGCCAGGATAGTGCTGTTGCCCTGTCAACTCAATAGGAATATGGTATCTCAATTGACTTGTTGCGTTACGTTCCCAACCCAACAGCAAGCCCTGTACAATCCTATACGAAAATCAAGATTACTGACATTTTGTTCCCTGCTATGCTGGTGAATATTACTCTGCTATTGACAATACAGATATTCAGCATATGGAAAAACTCTTTTCCACCATTTCAAGCTTCTGTGTGTATGATTGTAGTACTGAAAACATTGGTTGGCAAGATCAGTTCCACCCATGTTTTTGTTGTAATCTTCAATACAATTGGGCTTCATAACATCACAAAATCCACTTGTGCTTTTATTACACCGAATTTGCTTTTTGGACAAATCAGTGTTGCCTACATTAGTTAAAAGTGTTACAGATTTTTGTCTTGCCAAACGATACACAATTGCCCACCTTTCACCAAAAAAATGGGTCATCTCCTTTCTTCATTTTATGGTTTTGGGTTTGCGGCTGGGGTATTCCCTGTGTAGTGTAACGAACAGTTCCACAACATCCGAATCCTAGTTTAGCAAGTTTAGCTACAAGAGCTGGGCTAGTATAGTAATTATCACAATATATTACGTGTCCCTTATTCTCAAGTCCATGGACCAGATCAATGACGACTTTTCCTGCAACTGTTGGGTTTGGTGGATGGCAGTCTGATGAATTGAAATCTACGTCTGCATCACAAACAGTTTGGGTGTCGTCGGCTCCTGTGTACAGTTTCCAAGCACGTGTATCCTGTTTTGGACTCGTTCAGGGAGAAGGCTTTAATACCCGTTTGATAGGTTTGTTAGGCATGTACTGAACAAAACTCAAGCGTCCCTTGAATTTCAACATACTCTCGTCTGGAGACAGATTCTGCGAGGGTTATACAGGTTGAGAAACTTCTGGACGAGGACTTCTATCAAGGGCCCAAACTTTGGAAAGTTTGTCCCGTTTAGCCAAGGCTCTACGAGGAATTTGGTTATTTGAGATGTGGAGGAACCGAAGAATTGAACTGAACCGATTACGGGACATGATCGACGGATAGAATGGGATGTGAAGAATTTCAGATGTCGACCAGTACATCTTTGTATTGAGAGGATTTGTTTATGCCCATAGCAATGAGAAGTGCCACAAATGCCATCATTTCTGGAATGTTGGTTGGGTGCCAGGAGAATTGTTCATCAGGAATTGATTCTATTGTTTGCTGCGCATAGCGATTAGTCTCGTCGACGAGCATATTCCACACAAGTTGACAAAAATACAGCTTGAAGATCTCTACTGCCGACAGTGTGGCAAAGTCGCCGGTGGGGCCAGAATTTCCAGTGAACTGCACAGTCCCACACTCGTAATGGTCTCTTCGTTCCCAACCAGATCGGAAATCTAACTTTCCTGTCGTCCTCCTTGATCTCGGTCGGCTATCACCTTGGTAGGTCGGCTGCAACAGAAAAACAAGGCAAAGGAGGATTAATCTCGATCATACATTTGTAAATACAATATCTCAATGCTACTTTGCTGCATGTGCACACAGGCCACAGGGGGTCATGCGCAAAATGAATATTGTGCTGATAAAAAAAATATGGCAGATTCCATCCACTCTCCAAAACTCGTTATCGATAAATTTTCGTTTTAATGTGGGATTGTGAATGTGAATTCCCCCAACTTCTTGCATAATACGACTTATGAGGGCCTTTCGAATACAAGGCTATTCTTTTGGAAGCTTGAGACTAACAGTGCATTTTCAGCCTGTTAACGCTAAACAGCACGACCGGCTATGGGTAAATGTTAAAATTTCTATGCTATATCTATACATCAACTTGCTGTTTCAATGAATACAAATATTACCCCAACAAACTACTAATAATTGTACATTTTCACTTGACGTTTTTGACCCAGTCCAGGGGGTGGGGATTTGGTCAATCCTATTAAAGGGATCCATTTTCTAAATTTACATTACTCAACTCCAACAGTTCTAACGCTATTTACGCTATAGCCTAGGAAAATAAGTGAATTACGTTAATTTGCATTGCCATTGGGCCAGGAAGAGTAACGTTAACTGTTATTAATATTAGTTATTCATTTTTACTGTGATTTTGGCCTACCTCTTCAAGTTCAACGTCGTCGTCGTCGTCGTCATCCATTACTTCGTCATCTGATTCTGAGCCACTGATTGCCAAAATCTCAGCCAAAATGCCATCATTTATGTCCGTTTCCATCATGATTGCAACTAAATTCAACTGGACGCTAGCACCAAAAACCGCAAAGTGACGCACTTTTCTTTTCATAAACTTTTATACACTGCATTCCTGTCAATAGAGGGCGCCAACCCCAAAAACCACTCAAGCATTTTCAGGTGGTGATTTAAGTCGCCGTGGTCGTCAAGGGCATGCCGATTCCCGGCACCTTTTAGAGCCCACGGGAAGGAAGCGTATCACAACAAAGGCTCTTTTTAGAGCCCGTGGGATCGAAAGGGTTAAGGATACGAAATAATTATCCAAATTCAAAAGTATGGTGTTTTTATGAAAGAGGAGAACCTAAGCTTTAATTTAGATATAAAATTATCGGCGTCCCTTGAAAACTGTAACAGTTATTCCCAACCCTAGAAATGTTTTTTTTTGTAACACTGTATAGAGCTGTATTGTTTGCGGTGAAACCGCATGCAAGTTGACGGTATTTTACAGAGGGCTAAGTGTCCATGGAGGCCGTTTAAGGTACGAAATAATTATCCAAATTCAAAAGTATGGTGTTTTTATGAAAGCGGAGAACCTAAGCTTTAATTTAGATATAAAATTATCGGCCTCCCTTGAAAATTTTAAAAGTTATTCCATACCCTAGAAATGTTTTTTTTTTTAACACTGTATAGTGCTGTATTGGTTGCGGTGAAACCGCATGCACGTTGACCGTATTTTAGAGATGGCTAAGTGTCCATGGAGGCCGTTTAAGGTACGAAATAATTATCCAAATTCAAAAGTATGGTGTTTTTTATGAAAGGGGAGGACCTAAGCTGTAATTTAGATATAAAATTATCGGCGTCCCTTGAAAACTTTTACAGTTATTCCCAACCCTAGAAATGTTTTTTTTTGTAAGACTGTATAGAGCTGTATTGTTTGCGGTGAAACCGCATGCAAGTTGACGGTATTTTACAGAGGGCTAAGTGTTCATGGAGGCCGTTTAAGGTACGAAATAATTATCCAAATTCAAAAGTATGGTGTTTTTCTGAAAGGCGAGAACCTAAGCTTTAATTTAGATATAAAATTATCGGCCTCCCTTGAAAACTTTAAAAGTTATTTCCAACCCTAGAAATGTTTTTTTTGTAACACTGTATAGAGCTGTATTGTTTGCGGTGAAACCGCATGCAAGTTGACGGTATTTTACAGAGGGCTAAGTGTCCATGGAGGCCGTTTAAGGTACGAAATAATTATCCAAATTCAAACGTATGGTGTTTTTATGAAAGCGGAGAACCTAACCTTTAATTTAGATATAAAATTACCGGCCTCCCTTGAAAATTTAAAAAGTTATTCCCAACCCTAGAAATGTTTTTTTTGCTAACACTGTATAGTGCTGTATTGGTTGCGGTGAAACCGCATGCACGTTGACCGTATTTTACAGATGGCTAAGTGTCCATGGAGGCCGTTTAAGGTACGAAATAATTATCCAAATTCAAAAGTATGGTGTTTTTATGAAAGTCAAGGACCTAAGCTTTAATTTAGATATAAAATTATCGGCGTCCCTTGAAAACTTTAACAGTTATTCCCAACCCTAGAAATGTTTTTTTTGTAACACTGTATAGTGCTGTATTGTTTGCGGTGAAACCGCGTGCAAGTTGACCGTATTTTACAGATGGCTAAGTGTCCATGGAGGCTGTTTAAGGTACGAAATAATTATCCAAATTCAAAAGTATGGTGTTTTTATGAAAGAGGAGGACCTAAGCTTTAATTTAGATATAAAATTATCGGCGTCCCTTGAAAATTTTAACAGTTATTCCCAACCCTAGAAATGTTTTTTTTTGTAACACTGTATAGAGCTGTATTGTTTGCGGTGAAACCGCATGCAAGTTGACGGTATTTTACAGAGGGCTAAGTGTCCATGGAGGCCGTTTAAGATACGAAATAATTATCCAAATTCAAAAGTATGGTGTTTTTATGAAAGCGGAGAACCTAAGCTTTAATTTAGATATAAAATTATCGGCCTCCCTTGAAAATTTTAACAGTTATTCCCAACCCTAGAAATGTTTTTTTTTGTAACACTGTATAGAGCTGTATTGGTTGCGGTGAAACCGCATGCACGTTGACCGTATTTTACAGATGGCTAAGTGTCCATGGAGGCCGTTTAAGGTACGAAATAATTATCCAAATTCAAAAGTATGGTGTTTTTATGAAAGGCAAGGACCTAAGCTTTAATTTAGATATAAAATTATCGGCGTCCCTTGAAAACTTTAACAGTTATTCCCAACCCTAGATTTTTTTTTTCGTAAGACTGTATAGTGCTGTATTGTTTGCGGTGAAACCGCGTGCAAGTTGACCGTATTTTACAGATGGCAAAGTGTCCATGGAGGCTGTTTAAGGATACGAAATAATTATCCAAATTCAAAAGTATGGTGTTTTTATGAAAGGGGAGGACCTAAGCTTTAATTTAGATATAAAATTATCGGCGTCCCTTGAAAACTTTAACAGTTATTCCCAACCCTAGAAATGTTTTTTTTTGTAACACTGTATAGAGCTGTATTGTTTGCGGTGAAACCGCATGCAAGTTGACGGTATTTTACAGAGGGCTAAGTGTCCATGGAGGCCGTTTAAGGTACGAAATAATTATCCAAATTCAAAAGTATGGTGTTTTTATGAAAGCGGAGAACCTAAGCTTTAATTTAGATATAAAATTATCGGCCTCCCTTGAAAATTTAAAAAGTTATTCCTAACCCTAGAAATGTATTTTTTTTGTAACACTGTATAGAGCTGTATTGGTTGCGGTGAAACCGCATGCACGTTGACCGTATTTTAGAGATGGCTAAGTGTCCATGGAGGCCGTTTAAGGTACGAAATAATTATCCAAATTCAAAAGTATGGTGTTTTTATGAAAGGGGAGGACCTAAGCTTTAATTTAGATATAAAATTATCGGCCTCCCTTGAAAATTTTAAAAGTTATTTCCAACCCTAGAAATGTTTTTTTTTGTAACTCTCTATAGTGCTGTATTGGTTGCGGTGAAACCGCATGCACGTTGACCGTATTTTACAGATGGCTAAGTGTCCATGGAGGCCGTTTAAGGTACGAAATAATTATCCAAATTCAAAAGTATGGTGTTTTTATGAAAGGGGAGAACCTAAGCTTTAATTTAGATATAAAATTATCGGCCTCCCTTGAAAACTTTAAAAGTTATTCCCAACCCTAGAATTTTTTTTCGTAAGACTGTATAGTGCTGTATTGTTTGCGGTGAAACCGCGTGCAAGTTGAACGTATTTTACAGATGGCTAAGTGTCCATGGAGGCCGTTTAAGGTACGAAATAATTATCCAAATTCAAAAGTATGGTGTTTTTATGAAAGGCAAGGACCTAAGCTTTAATTTAGATATAAAATTATCGGCGTCCCTTGAAAACTTTAACAGTTATTCCCTATCCTAGAAATGTTTTTTTTGTAACACTGTATAGTGCTGTATTGTTTGCGGTGAAACCGCATGCAAGTTGACGGTATTTTACAGAGGGCTAAGTGTCCATGGAGGCCGTTTAAGGTACGAAATAATTATCCAAATTCAAAAGTATGGTGTTTTTCTGAAAGGGGAGAACCTAAGCTTTAATTTAGATATAAAATTATCGGCCTCCCTTGAAAATGTTAAAAGTTATTTCCAACCCTAGAAATGTATTTTTTTGTAACACTGTATAGTGCTGTATTGGTTGCGGTGAAACCGCATGCAAGTTGACCGTATTTTACAGAGGGCTAAGTGTCCATGGAGGCCGTTTAAGGTACGAAATAATTATCCAAATTCAAAAGTATGGTGTTTTTCTGAAAGGGGACAACCTAAGCTTTAATTTAGATATAAAATTATCGGCCTTCCTTGAAAACTTTAAAAGTTATTCCCAACTCTTGAAATGCTTTTTTTTGTAACACTGTATAGTGCTGTATTGTTTGCGGTGAAACCGCGTGCAAGTTGACCGTATTTTACAGAGGGCTAAGTGTCCATGGAGGCCGTTTAAGGTACGAAATAATTATCCAAATTCAAAAGTATGGTGTTTTTATGAAAGGGGAGAACCTAAGCTTTAATTTAGATATAAAATTATCGACCTCCCTTGAAAATTTTAAATGTTATTCCCAAGATTAGAATTTTTTTTTGTAACACTCTATATAGTGCTGTATTGTTTGTGGTGAAACCGCATGCAAGTTGACCGTATTTTACAAAGGGATAAGTGTCCATGGAGGCCGTTTAAGGTACGAAATAATTATCCAAATTCAAAAGTATGGTGTTTTTATGAAAGGGGAGAACCTAATCTTTAATTTAGATATAAAATTATCGGCCTCCCTTGAAAACTTTAAAAGTTATTCCCAACCCTAGAAATGTTTTTTTTTGTAACACTGTATAGGGCTGTATTGTTTGCGGTGAAACCGCATGCAAGTTGACCGTATTTTACAGATGGTTAAGTGTCCATGGAGGCCGTTTAAGGTAGGAAATAATTATCCAAATTGAAAAGTATGGTGTTTTTCTGAAAGGGGAGAACCTAAGCTTTAATTTAGATATACAATTATCGGCCTCCCTTGAAAACTTTAAAAGTTATTTCCAACCCTAGAAAAGTTTTTTTGTAAAACTGTATTGTTTGCAGTGAAACCGCATGCAAGTTGACCGTATTTTACAAAGGGATAAGTGTTCATGGAGGCCGTTTAAGGTACGAAATAATTATCCAAATTCAAAAGTATGGTGTTTTTATGAAAGGGGAGAACCTAATCTTTAATTTAGATATAAAATTATCGGCCTCCCTTGAAAACTTTAAAAGTTATTCCCAACCCTAGAAATGTTTTTTTTTGTAACACTGTGTAGGGCTGTATTGTTTGCGATGAAACCGCATGCATGTTGACCGTATTTTACAGAGGGCTAAGTGTCCACGGAGGCCGTTTATGGTACGAAATAATTATCCAAATTCAAAAGTATGGTGTTTTTCTGAAAGGGAAGAACCTAAGCTTTAATTTAGATATAAAATTATCGGCCTCCCTTGAAAACTTTAAAAGTTATTTCCAACCCTAGAAAAGTTTTTTTGTAACACTGTGTAGTGCTGCATTGTTTGCGGTGAAACCGTATGCAAGTTGCCCGTATTTTACAGAGGGCTAAGTGTCCATGGAGGCCGTTTAAGGTACGAAATAATTATCCAAATTCAAAGGTATGGTGTTTTTATGAAAGGGGAGAACCTAATCTTTAATTTAGATATAAAATTATCGGCCTCCCTTGAAAACTTTAAAAGTTATTCCCAATCCTAGAAATGTGTTTTTTGTAACACTGTATAGTGCTGTATTGTTTGCGGTGAAACCGCATGCAAGTTGACCGTATTGTACAGATGGTTAAGTGTCCATGGAGGCCGTTTAAGGTACGAAATAATTATCCAAATTCAAACGTATGGTGTTTTTATGAAAGGGGAGAACCTAACCTTTAATTTAGATATAAAATTACCGGCCTCCCTTGAAAATTTAAAAAGTTATTCCCAACCCTAGAAATGTTTTTTTTTGTAACACTGTATAGGGCTGTATTGTTTGCGATGAAACCGCATGCATGTTGACCGTATTTTACAGAGGGCTAAGTGTCCATGGAGGCCGTTTAAGGTACGAAATAATTATCCAAATTCAAAAGTATGGTGTTTTTCTGAAAGGGGAGAACCTAAGCTTTAATTTAGATATAAAATTATCGGCCTCTCTTCAAAACTTTAAAAGTTATTTCCAACCCTAGAAAAGTTTTTTTGTAACACTGTACAGTGCTGTATTGTTTGCGGTGAAACCGTGTGCAAGTTACCGGTATTTTACAGAGGGCTAAGTGTCCATGGAGGCCGTTTAAGGTACGAAATAATTATCCAAATTCAAAAGTATGGTGTTTGTCTGAAAGGGGAGAACCTAAGCTTTAAGTTATATATAAAATTATCGGCCTCCCTTGAAAACTTTAAAGGTTATTTCCAATCCTAGAAATGTGTTTTTGTAACACTGTATTGTGCTGTATTGTTTGCGATGAAACCGCATGCAAGTTGACCGTATTGTACAGATGATTAAGTGTCCATGGAGGCCGTTTAAGGTACGAAATAATTATCCAAATTCAAAAGTATGGTGTTTTTCTGAAAGGGGAGAACCTAAGCTTTAATTTAGATATAAAATTATCGGCCTCCCTTCAAAACTTTAAAAGTTATTTCCAACCCTAGAAAAGTTTTTTTGTAATACTGTACAGTGCTGTATTGTTTGCGGTGAAACCGTGTGCAAGTTACCGGTATTTTACAGAGGGCTAAGTGTCCATGGAGGCCGTTTAAGGTACGAAATAATTATCCAAATTCAAAAGTATGGTGTTTTTCTGAAAGGGGAGAACCTAAGCTTTAATTTAGATATAAAATTATCGGCCTCCCTTGAAAATGTTAAAAGTTATTTCCAACCCTAGAAATGTATTTTTTTGTAACACTGTATAGTGCTGTATTGTTTGCGGTGAAACCGCATGCAAGTTGACCGTATTTTACAGAGGGCTAAGTGTCCATGGAGGCCGTTTAAGGTACGAAATAATTATCCAAATTCAAAAGTATGGTGTTTTCTGAAAGGGGAGAACCTAAGCTTTAATTTAGATATAAAATTATCGGCCTTCCTTGAAAACTTTAAAAGTTATTCCCAACTCTTGAAATGCTTTTTTTTGTAACACTGTATAGTGCTGTATTGTTTGCGGTGAAACCGCGTGCAAGTTGACCGTATTTTACAGAGGGCTAAGTGTCCATGGAGGCCGTTTAAGGTACGAAATAATTATCCAAATTCAAAAGTATGGTGTTTTACTGAAAGGGGAACTAAGCTTTAATTTAGATATAAAATTATCGACCTCCTTGAAAATTTTAAATGTTATTCCCTAGATTATGTTTTTTGTAACACTGTATTTTGCTGTATTGTTTGTGGTGAAACCGCATGCAAGTTGACCGTATTTTACAAAGGGATAAGTGTCCATGGAGGCCGTTTAAGGTACGAAATAATTATCCAAATTCAAAAGTATGGTGTTTTTATGAAAGGGGAGAACCTAATCTTTAATTTAGATATAAAATTATCGGCCTCCCTTGAAAACTTTAAAAGTTATTCCCAACCCTAGAAATGTTTTTTTGTAACACTGTATAGTGCTGTATTGTTTGCGGTGAAACCGCATGCAAGTTGACCGTATTTTACAGATGGTTAAGTGTCCATGGAGGCCGTTTAAGGTAGGAAATAATTATCCAAATTGAAAAGTATGGTGTTTTTCTGAAAGGGGAGAACCTAAGCTTTAATTTAGATATACAATTATCGGCCTCCCTTGAAAACTTTAAAAGTTATTTCCAACCCTAGAAAAGTTTTTTTGTAACACTGTATTGTTTGCAGTGAAACCGCATGCAAGTTGACCGTATTTTACAAAGGGATAAGTGTTCATGGAGGCCGTTTAAGGTACGAAATAATTATCCAAATTCAAAAGTATGGTGTTTTTATGAAAGGGGAGAACCTAATCTTTAATTTAGATATAAAATTATCGGCCTCCCTTGAAAACTTTAAAAGTTATTCCCAACCCTAGAAATGTTTTTTTTTGTAACACTGTGTAGGGCTGTATTGTTTGCGATGAAACCGCATGCATGTTGACCGTATTTTACAGAGGGCTAAGTGTCCATGGAGGCCGTTTATGGTACGAAATAATTATCCAAATTCAAAAGTATGGTGTTTTTCTGAAAGGGGAGAACCTAAGCTTTAATTTAGATATAAAATTATCGGCCTCCCTTGAAAACTTTAAAAGTTATTTCCAACCCTAGAAAATTTGTTTTGTAACACTGTATAGTGCTGTATTGTTTGCCGTGAAACCGTGTGCAAGTTGCCCGTATTTTACAGAGGGCTAAGTGTCCATGGAGGCCGTTTAAGGTACGAAATAATTATCCAAATTCAAAAGTATGGTGTTTTTATGAAAGGGGAGAACCTAAGCTTTAATTTAGATATAAAATTATCGGCCTCCCTTGAAAACTTTAAAAGTTATTCCCAATCCTAGAAATGTTTTTTTGTAACACTGTACAGTGCTGTATTGTTTGCGGTGAAACCGCATACAAGTTGACCGTATTTTACAGATGGTTAAGTGTTCATGGAGGCCGTTTAAGGTACGAAATAAATATCCAAATTCAAAAGTATGGTGTTTTTCTGAAAGGGGATAACCTAAGCTTTAATTTAGATGTAAAATTATCGGCCTCCCTTGAAAACATTAAAAGTTATTTCCAACCCTAGAAAAGTTTTTTTGTAACACTGTATAGTGCTGTATTGTTTGCGGTGAAACCGCATGCAAGTTGACCGTATTTTACAGAGGGCTAAGTGTCCATGGAGGCCGTTTAAGGTACGAAATAATTATCCAAATTCAAAAGTATGGTGTTTTTCTGAAAGGGGAGAACCTAAGCTTTAATTTTGATATAAAATTATCGGCCTCCCTTGAAAACTTTAAAAGTTATTCCCAATCCTAGAAATGTTTTTTTTTGTAACACTGTATAGTGCTGTATTGTTTGCGATGAAACCGCATGCAAGTTGACCGTATTTTACAGAGGGCTAAGTGTCCATGGAGGCCGTTTAAGGTACGAAATAATTATCCAAATTCAAAAGTATGGTGTTTTTCTGAAAGGGGAGAACCTAAGCTTTAATTTAGATATAAAATTATCGGCCTCCCTTGAAAACTTTAAAAGTTATTCCCAACCCTAGAAAAGTTTTTTGTAACACTGTACAGTGCTGTATTGTTTGCGGTGAAACCGCATGCAAGTTGACCGTATTTTACAGAGGGCTAAGTGTCCATGGAGGCCGTTTAAGGTACGAAATAATTATCCAAATTCAAAAGTATGGTGTTTTTATGAAAGTTGAGAAACTAATCTTTAATTTAGATATAAAATTATCGGCCTCCATTGAAAACTTTAAAAGTTATTCCCAACCCTAGAAATGTTTTTTTGTAACACTGTATAGTGCTGTATTGTTTGCGGTGAAACCGCATGCAAGTTGACCGTATTTTACAGATGGTTAAGTGTCCATGGAGGCCGTTTAAGGTACGAAATAATTATCCAAATTCAAAAGTATGGTGTTTTTCTGAAAGGGAGAACCTAAGCTTTAATTTAGATATAAAATTATCGGCCCTCCTTGAAAACTTTAAAGTTATTTCCAACCTAGAAATGTTTTTTGTAACACTGTATAGTGCTGTATTGTTTGCGGTGAAACCGCATGCAAGTTGACCGTATTTACAGAGGGCTAAGTGTCCATGGAGGCCGTTTAAGGTACGAAATAATTATCCAAATTCAAAAGTATGGTGTTTTTCTGAAAGGGGAGAACCTAAGCTTTAATTTAGATATAAAATTATCGGCCTCCCATGAAAACTTTAAAAGTTGTTTCCAACCCTAGAAATGTATTTTTTTGTAACACTGTATAGTGCTGTATTGTTTGCGGTGAAACCGTATGCAAGTTGACGGTAAATTAAATAGTGCTAAGTGTCCATGGAGTCCGTTTAAGTTAAGAAAAAATTTACAAAATTCAAAAGTATGGTGTTTTCTGAAAGGAGAGAACCTAAGCTTTAATTTAGATATAAAATTATCGGCCTCCTTGAAAACTTTAAAAGTTATTCCCAACCATAGAAATGTTTTATTGTAACACTGTATAGTGCTGTATTGTTTGCGGTGAAACCGCATGCAAGTTGACCGTATTTTACAGAGGGCTAAGTGTCCATGGAGGCCGTTTAAGGTACGAAATAATTATCCAAATTCAAAAGTATGGTGTTTTTCTGAAAGGGGAGAACCTAAGCTTTAATTTAGATATAAAATTATCGGCCTCCCTTGAAAACTTTAAATGTTATTCCCAACCCTAGAAAAGTTTTTTTTGTAACACTGTATAGTGCTGTATTGTTTGCGGTGAAACCGCATGCAAGTTGACCGTATTTTACAGAGGGATAAGTGTCCATGGAGGCCGTTTAAGGTACGAAATAATTATCCAAATTCAAAAGTATGGTGTTTTTCTGAAAGGGGAGAACCTAAGCTTTAATTTAGATATAAAATTATCGGCCTCCCTTGAAAACTTTAAAAGTTATTCCCAACCTAGAAATGTTTTTTTTGTAACACTGTATAGTGCTGTATTGTTTGCGGTGAAACCGCATGCAAGTTGACCGTATTTTACTGTTGGGTTAGTGTCCATGGAGGCCGTTTAAGGTACGAAATAATTATCCAAATTCAAAAGTATGGTGTTTTTCTGAAAGGGGAGAACCTAAGCTTTAATTTAGATATACAATTATCGGCCTCCCTTGAAAACTTTAAAAGTTATTCCCAACCCTAGAAAAGTTTTTTGTAACAGTGTACAGTGCTGTATTGTTTGCAGTGAAACCGCATGCAAGTTGACCGTATTTTACAGAGGGCTAAGTGTCCATGGAGGCCGTTTAAGGTACGAAATAATTATCCAAATTCAAAAGTATGGTGTTTTTATGAAAGGGGAGAACCTAATCTTTAATTTAGATATAAAATTATCGGCCTCACTTGAAAACTTTAAAAGTTATTCCCAACCCTAGAAATGTTTTTTTTTGTAACACTGTATAGGGCTGTATTGTTTGCGATGAAACCGCATGCATGTTGACCGTATTTTACAGAGGGCTAAGTGTCCATGGAGGCCGTTTAAGGTACGAAATAATTATCCAAATTCAAAAGTATGGTGTTTTTCTGAAAGGGGAGAACCTAAGCTTTAATTTAGATATAAAATTATCGGCCTCCCTTGAAAACTTTAAAAGTTATTTCCAACCCTAGAAAAGTTTTTTTGTAACACTGTGTAGTGCTGTATTGTTTGCGGTGAAACCGTATGCAAGTTGACCGTATTTTACAGAGGGCTAAGTGTCCATGGAGGCCGTTTAAGGTACGAAATAATTATCCAAATTCAAAGTATGGTGTTTTATGAAAGGAGAACCTAATCTTTAATTTAGATATAAAATTATCGGCCTCTCTTGAAAACTTTAAAAGTTATTCCCAATCCTAGAAATGTTTTTTTGTAACACTGTATAGTGCTGTATTGTTTGCGGTGAAACCGCATGCAAGTTGACCGTATTTTACAGATGGCTAAGTGTCCATGGAGGCCGTTTAAGGTACGAAATAATTATCCAAATTCAAAAGTATGGTGTTTTTCTGAAAGGGGAGAACCTAAGCTTTAATTTAGATATAAAATTATCGGCCTCCCTTGAAAACTTTAAAAGTTATTCCCAACCCTAGAATTTTTTTTTGTAACACTGTATAGTGCTGTATTGTTTGCGGTGAAACCGCATGCAAGTTGACCGTATTTTACAGAGGGCTAAGTGTCCATGGAGGCCGTTTAAGGTACGAAATAATTATCCAAATTCAAAAGTATGGTGTTTTTCTGAAAGGGGAGAACCTAAGCTTTAATTTAGATATAAAATTATCGGCCTCCCTTGAAAACTTTAAAAGTTATTCCCAACCCTAGAAATGTTTTTTTGTAACACTGTATAATGCTGTATTGTTTGCGGTGAAACCGCATGCAAGTTGACCGTATTTTACAGAGGGCTAAGTGTCCATGGAGGCCGTTTAAGGTACGAAATAATTATCCAAATTCAAAAGTATGGTGTTTTTATGAAATGGGAGAACCTAAGCTTTAATTTAGATATAAAATTATCTTAATCCCTTGAAAACTTTAAAAGTTATTCCCAACCCTAGAAATGTTTTTTTTGTAACACTGTATAGGGCTGTATTGTTTGCGATGAAACCGCATGCATGTTGACCGTATTTTACAGAGGGCTAAGTGTCCATGGAGGCCGTTTAAGGTACGAAATAATTATCCAAATTCAAAAGTATGGTGTTTTTCTGAAAGGGGAGAACCTAAGCTTTAATTTAGATATAAAATTATCGGCCTCCCTTGAAAACTTTAAAAGTTATTTCCAACCCTAGAAAAGTTGTTTTGTAACACTGTATAGTGCTGTATTGTTTGCGGTGAAACCGTGTGCAAGTTGCCCGTATTTTACAGAGGGCTAAGTGTCCATGGAGGCCGTTTAAGGTACGAAATAATTATCCAAATTCAAAAGTATGACGTTTTTCTGAAAGGAGAGAACCTAAGCTTTAATTTAGATATAAAATTATCGGCCTCCCTTGAAAACTTTAAAAGTTATTTCCAACCCTAGAAAAGTTGTTTTGTAACACTGTATAGTGCTGTATTGTTTGCCGTGAAACCGTGTGCAAGTTACCGGTATTTTACAGAGGGCTAAGTGTCCATGGAGGCCGTTTAAGGTACGAAATAATTATCCAAATTCAAAAGTATGGTGTTTGTCTGAAAGGGGAGAACCTAAGCTTTAATGTAGATATAAAATTATCGGCCTCCTTGAAAACTTTAAAGTTATTCCCAATCCTAGAAATGTGTTTTGTAACACTGTATAGTGCTGTATTGTTTGCGATGAAACCGCATGCATGTTGACCGTATTTTACAGAGGGCTAAGTGTCCATGGAGGCCGTTTAAGGTACGAAATAATTATCCAAATTCAAAAGTATGGTGTTTTTCTGAAAGGGGAGAACCTAAGCTTTAATTTAGATATAAAATTATCGGCCTCCCTTCAAAACTTTAAAAGTTATTTCCAACCCTAGAAAAGTTTTTTTGTAACACTGTACAGTGCTGTATTGTTTGCGGTGAAACCGTGTGCAAGTTACCGGTATTTTACAGAGGGCTAAGTGTCCATGGAGGCCGTTTAAGGTACGAAATAATTATCCAAATTCAAAAGTATGGTGTTTGTCTGAAAGGGGAGAACCTAAGCTTTAATTTAGATATAAAATTATCGGCCTCCCTTGAAAACTTTAAAAGTTATTTCCAATCCTAGAAATGTGTTTTTGTAACACTGTATAGTGCTGTATTGTTTGCGGTGAAACCGCATGCAAGTTGACCGTATTGTACAGATGGTTAAGTGTCCATGGAGGCCGTTTAAGGTACGAAATAATTATCCAAATTCAAAAGTATGGTGTTTTTCTGAAAGGGGAGAACCTAAGCTTTAATTTAGATATAAAATTATCGGCCTCCCTTGAAAACTTTAAAAGTTATTCCCAACCCTAGAAAGTTTTTTGTAACACTGTATAGTGCTGTATTGTTTGCGGTGAAACCGCATGCAAGTTGACCGTATTTTACAGAGGGCTAAGTGTCCATGGAGGCCGTTTAAGGTACGAAATAATTATCCAAATTCAAAAGTATGGTGTTTTTCTGAAAGGGGAGAACCTAAGCTTTAATTTAGATATAAAATTATCGGCCTCCCTTGAAAACTTTAAAAGTTATTTCCAACCCTAGAAAAGTTTTTTTGTAACACTGTATAGTGCTGTATTGTTTGCGGTGAAACCGCGTGCAAGTTGACGGTATTTTACAGAGGGCTATGTGTCCATGGAGGCCGTTTAAGGTACGAAATAATTATCCAAATTCAAAAGTATGGTGTTTTTCTGAAAGGGAGAACCTAAGCTTTAATTTAGATATAAAATTATCGGCCTCCCTTGAAAACTTTAAAAGTTATTCCCAACCCTAGAAATGTGTTTTTGTAACACTGTATAGTGCTGTATTGTTTGCGGTGAAACCGCATGCAAGTTGACCGTATTTTACAGAGGGCTAAGTGTCCATGGAGGCCGTTTAAGGTACGAAATAATTATCCAAATTCAAAAGTATGGTGTTTTTATGAAAGGGGAGAACCTAAGCTTTAATTTAGATATAAAATTATCGGCCTCCCTTGAAAACTTTAAAAGTTATTCCCAACCCTAGAAATGTTTTTTTTGTAACACTGTATAGTGCTGTATTGTTTGCGATGAAACCGCATGCATGTTGACCGTATTTTACAGAGGGCTAAGTGTCCATGGAGGCCGTTTAAGGTACGAAATAATTATCCAAATTCAAAAGTATGGTGTTTTTCTGAAAGGGGAGAACCTAAGCTTTAATTTAGATATAAAATTATCGGCCTCCCTTGAAAACTTTAAAAGTTATTTCCAACCCTAGAAAAGTTTTTTTATAACACTGTATAGTGCTGTATTGTTTGCGGTGAAACCGTGTGCAAGTTGCCCGTATTTTACAGAGGGCTAAGTGTCCATGGAGGCCGTTTAAGGTACGAAATAATTATCCAAATTCAAAAGTATGGTGTTTTTCTGAAAGGGGAGAACCTAAGCTTTAATTTAGATATAAAATTATCGACCTCCCTTGAAAACTTTAAAAGTTATTCCCAACCTAGAAATGTTGTTTTGTAACACTGTATAGTGCTGTATTGTTTGCGGTGAAACCGCATGCAAGTTGACCGTATTTTACAGAGGGCTAAGTGTCCACGGAGGCCGTTTAAGGTACGAAATAATTATCCAAATTCAAAAGTATGGTGTTTTTCAGAAAGGGGAGAACCTAAGCTTTAATTTAGATATAAAATTATCGGCCTCCTTGAAAACTTTAAAAGTTATTCCCAACCTAGAAATGTTTTTTTGTAACACTGTATATAGTGCTGTATTGTTTGCGGTGAAACCGCATGCAAGTTGACCGTATTTTACAGATGCTAAGTGTCCATGGAGGCCGTTTAAGGTACGAAATAATTATCCAAATTCAAAAGTATGGTGTGTTTTATGAAAGGGGAGAACCTAATCTTTAATTTAGATATAAAATTATCGGCCTCCCTTGAAAACTTTAAAAGTTATTCCCAACCCTAGAAATGGTATTTTTTGTAACACTGTATAGGGCTGTATTGTTTGCGGTGAAACCGTGTGCAAGTTGCCCGTATTTTACAGAGGGCTAAGTGTCCATGGAGGCCGTTTAAGGTACGAAATAATTATCCAAATTCAAAAGTATGACGTTTTTCTGAAAGGAGAGAACCTAAGCTTTAATTTAGATATAAAATTATCGGCCTCCCTTGAAAATTTTAAAAGTTATTCCCAACCCTAGAATTTTATTTTGTAACACTGTATATAGTGCTGTATTGTTTGCGGTGAAACCGCATGCAAGTTGAACGTATTTTACAGATGGCTAAGTGTCCATGGAGGCCGTTTAAGGTACGAAATAATTATCCAAATTCAAAAGTATGGTGTTTTTCTGAAAGGGAAGAACCTAAGCTTTAATTTAGATATAAAATTATCGGCCTCCTTGAAAACTTTAAAGTTATTTCCAACCCTAGAAATGTTTTTATTTGTAACACTGTATAGTGCTGTATTGGTTGCGTGAAACCGCATGCAAGTTGACCGTATTTTACAGATGGCTAAGTGTCCATGGAGGCCGTTTAAGGTACGAAATAATTATCCAAATTCAAAAGTATGGTGTTTTTCTGAAAGGGGAGAACCTAAGCTTTAATTTAGATATAAAATTATCGGCCACTCTTGAAAACTTTAAAAGTTATTCCAAACCCTAGAAATATTTTTTTGTAACACTGTATGGTGCTGTATTGTTTGCGGTGAAACCGCATGCAAGTTGACCGTATTTTACAGAGGGCTAAGTGTCCATGGAGGCCGTTTAAGGTACGAATTAATTATCCAAATTCAAAAGTATGGTGTTTTTCTGAAAGGGGAGAACCTAAGCTTTAATTTAGATATAAAATTATCGGCCTCCCTTGAAAACTTTAAAAGTTATTCCCAACCCTAGAAATGTTTTTTTGTAACACTGTATAGTGCTGTATTGTTTGCGATGAAACCGCATGCAAGTTGACCCTATTTTACAGAGGGCTAAGTGTCCATGGAGGCCGTTTAAGGTACGAAATAATTATCCAAATTCAAAAGTATGGTGTTTTTCTGAAAGGAGAACCTAAGCTTTAATTTAGATATAAAATTATCGGCCTCCCTTCAAAACTTTAAAAGTTATTTCCAACCCTAGAAAAGTTTTTTTGTAACACTGTATAGTGCTGTATTGTTTGCGGTGAAACCGTGTGCAAGTTGACCGTATTTTACAGATGGATAAGTGTCCATGGAGGCCGTTTAACGTACGAAATAATTATCCAAATTCAAAAGTATGGTGTTTTTATGAAAGGGGAGAACCTAATCTTTAATTTAGATATAAAATTATCGGCCTCCCTTGAAAACTTTAAAAGTTATTCCCAACCCTAGAAATGTTTTTGTTGGGTAAAAGTATGGTGTTTTTCTGAAAGGGGAGAACCTAAGCTTTAATTTAGATATAAAATTATCGGCCTCCCTTGAAAACTTTTAAAGTTATTTCCAACCCTAGAAATGTGTTTTTGTAACACTGTATAGTGCTGTATTGTTTGCGGTGAAACCGCATGCAAGTTGACCGTATTGTACAGATGGTTAAGTGTCCATGGAGGCCGTTTAAGGTACGAAATAATTATCCAAATTCAAAAGTATGGTGTTTTTCTGAAAGGGGAGAACCTAAGCTTTAATTTAGATATACAATTATCGGCCTCCCTTGAAAACTTTAAAAGTTATTTCCAACCCTAGAAAAGTTTTTTTGTAACACTGTACAGTGCTGTATTGTTTGCGGTGAAACCGTGTGCAAGTTACCGGTATTTTACAGAGGGCTAAGTGTCCATGGAGGCCGTTTAAGGTACGAAATAATTATCCAAATTCAAAAGTATGGTGTTTTTCTGAAAGGGGAGAACCTAAGCTTTAATTTAGATATAAAATTATCGGCCTCCCTTGAAAACTTTAAAAGTTATTCCCAACCCTAGAAATGTTGTTTTGTAACACTGTATAAGTGCTGTATTGTTTGCGGTGAAACCGCATGCAAGTTGACCGTATTTTACAGAGGCATAAGTGTCCATGGAGGCCGTTTAAGGTACGAATTAATTATCCAAATTCAAAAGTATGGTGTTTTTCTGAAAGGGGAGAACCTAAGCTTTAATTTAGATATAAAATTATCGGCCTCCCTTCAAAACTTTAAAAGTTATTTCCAACCCTAGAAAGTTTTTGTAACACTGTATAGTGCTGTATTGTTTGCGGTGAAACCGTGCAAGTTGACCGGTATTTTACAGATGGCTAAGTGTCCATGGAGGCCGTTTAAGGTACGAAATAATTATCCAAATTCAAAAGTATGGTGTTTTCGAAAGGAGAACCTAAATCTTTAATTTAGATATAAAATTATCGGCCTTGAAAACTTTAAAAGTTATTCCCAACCCTAGAAATGTTTTTTTGTAACACTGTACAGTGCTGTATTGTTTGCGGTGAAACCGCATGCAAGTTGACCGTATTTTACAGAGGGCTAAGTGTCCATGGAGGCCGTTTAAGGTACGAAATAATTATCCAAATTCAAAAGTATGGTGTTTTTCTGAAAGGGGAGAACCTAAGCTTTAATTTAGATATAAAATTATCGGCCTCCCTTGAAAACTTTTAAAGTTATTTCCAACCCTAGAAATGTGTTTTTGTAACACTGTATAGTGCTGTATTGTTTGCGGTGAAACCGCATGCAAGTTGACCGTATTGTACAGATGGTTAAGTGTCCATGGAGGCCGTTTAAGGTACGAAATAATTATCCAAATTCAAAAGTATGGTGTTTTTCTGAAAGGGGAGAACCTAAGCTTTAATTTAGATATAACAATTATCGGCCTCCCTTGAAAACTTTAAAAGTTATTTCCAACCCTAGAAAGTTTTTTTGTAACACTGTACAGTGCTGTATTGTTTGCGGTGAAACCGCATGCAAGTTGACCGTATTTTACAGAGGGCTATGTGTCCATGGAGGCCGTTTAAGGTACGAAATAATTATCCAAATTCAAAAGTATGGTGTTTTTCTGAAAGGGGAGAACCTAAGCTTTAATTTAGATATAAAATTATCGGCCTCCCTTGAAAACTTTAAAAGTTATTCCCAACCCTAGAAATGTGTTTTTGTAACACTGTATAGTGCTGTATTGTTTGCGGTGAAACCGCATGCAAGTTGACCGTATTTTACAGAGGGCTAAGTGTCCATGGAGGCCGTTTAAGGTACGAAATAATTATCCAAATTCAAAAGTATGGTGTTTTTCTGAAAGGGGAGAACCTAAGCTTTAATTTAGATATAAAATTATCGGCCTCCCTTGAAAACTTTAAAAGTTATTTCCAACCCTAGAAAAGTTTTTTTGTAACACTGTACAGTGCTGTATTGTTTGCGGTGAAACCGTGTGCAAGTTACCGGTATTTTACAGAGGGCTAAGTGTCCATGGAGGCCGTTTAAGGTACGAAATAATTATCCAAATTCAAAAGTATGGTGTTCGTCTGAAAGGGGAGAACCTAATCTTTAATTTAGATATAAAATTATCGGCCTCCCTTGAAAACTTTAAAAGTTATTCCCAACCCTAGAAATGTTTTTGTTGGGTAAAAGTATGGTGTTTTTCTGAAAGGGGAGAACCTAAGCTTTAATTTAGATATAAAATTATCGGCCTCCCTTGAAAACTTTAAAAGTTATTTCCAATCCTAGAAATGTGTTTTTGTAACACTGTATAGTGCTGTATTGTTTGCGGTGAAACCGCATGCAAGTTGACCGTATTGTACAGATGGTTAAGTGTCCATGGAGGCCGTTTAAGGTACGAAATAATTATCCAAATTCAAAAGTATGGTGTTTTTCTGAAAGGGGAGAACCTAAGCTTTAATTTAGATATAACAATTATCGGCTCCCTTGAAAACTTTAAAAGTTATTTCCAACCCTAGAAAAGTTTTTTTGTAACACTGTACAGTGCTGTATTGTTTGCGGTGAAACCGTGTGCAAGTTACCGGTATTTTACAGAGGGCTAAGTGTCCATGGAGGCCGTTTAAGGTACGAAATAATTATCCAAATTCAAAAGTATGGTGTTTTTCTGAAAGGGGAGAACCTAAGCTTTAATTTAGATATAAAATTATCGGCCTCCCTTGAAAACTTTAAAAGTTATTCCCAATCCTAGAAATGTTTTTTGTAACACTGTATAGTGCTGTATTGTTTGCGATGAAACCGCATGCAAGTTGACCGTATTTTACAGAGGGCTAAGTGTCCATGGAGGCCGTTTAAGGTACGAAATAATTATCCAAATTCAAAAGTATGGTGTTTTTCTGAAAGGGGAGAACCTAAGCTTTAATTTAGATATAAAATTATCGGCCTCCCTTCAAAACTTTAAAAGTTATTTCCAACCCTAGAAAAGTTTTTTTGTAACACTGTACAGTGCTGTATTGTTTGCGGTGAAACCGTGTGCAAGTTACCGGTATTTTACAGATGCTAAGTGTCCATGAAGGCCGTTTAAGGTACGAAATAATTATCCAAATTCAAAAGTATGGTGTTTTTATGAAAGGGGAGAACCTAATCTTTAATTTAGATATAAAATTATCGGCCTCCCTTGAAAACTTTAAAAGTTATTCCCAACCCTAGAAATGTTTTTGTTGGGTAAAAGTATGGTGTTTTTCTGAAAGGGGAGAACCTAAGCTTTAATTTAGATATAACATTATCGGCCTCCCTTGAAAACTTTAAAAGTTATTTCCAATCCTAGAAATGTGTTTTTGTAACACTGTATAGTGCTGTATTGTTTGCGGTGAAACCGCATGCAAGTTGACCGTATTGTACAGATGGTTAAGTGTCCATGGAGGCCGTTTAAGGTACGAAATAATTATCCAAATTCAAAAGTATGGTGTTTTTCTGAAAGGGGAGAACCTAAGCTTTAATTTAGATATACAATTATCGGCCTCCCTTGAAAACTTTAAAAGTTATTTCCAACCATAGAAAAGTTTTTTTGTAACACTGTACAGTGCTGTATTGTTTGCGGTGAAACCGTGTGCAAGTTACCGGTATTTTACAGAGGGCTAAGTGTCCATGGAGGCCGTTTAAGGTACGAAATAATTATCCAAATTCAAAAGTATGGTGTTTTTCTGAAAGGGGAGAACCTAAGCTTTAATTTAGATATAAAATTATCGGCCTCCCTTGAAAACTTTAAAAGTTATTTCCAATCCTAGAAAAGTTTTTTTTGTAACACTGTATAGTGCTGTATTGTTTGCGGTGAAACCGTGTGCAAGTTGCCGGTATTTTACAGAGGGATAAGTGTCCATGGAGGCCGTTTAAGGTACGAAATAATTATCCAAATTCAAAAGTGTGACGTTTTTCTGAAAGCGGAGAACCTAAGCTTTAATTTAGATATAAAATTATCGGCCTCCCTTAAAAACTTTAAAAGTTATTCCCAATCCTAGAAATGTGTTTTTTGTAACACTGTATAGTGCTGTATTGTTTGCGGTGAAACCGCATGCAAGTTGACCGTTTTGTACAGATGGTTAAGTGTCCATGGAGGCCGTTTAAGGTACGAAATAACTATCCAAATTCAAAAGTATGGTGTTTTTCTGAAAGGGGAGAACCTAAGCTTTAATTTAGATATAAAATTATCGGCCTCCCTTGAAAACTTTAAAAGTTATTTCCAACCCTAGAAAAGTTTTTTTGTAACACTGTACAGTGCTGTATTGTTTGCGGTGAAACCGTGTGCAAGTTACCGGTATTTTACAGAGGGCTAAGTGTCCATGGAGGCCGTTTAAGGTACGAAATAATTATCCAAATTCAAAAGTATGGTGTTTGTCTGAAAGGGGAGAACCTAAGCTTTAATTTAGATATAAAATTATCGGCCTCCCTTGAAAACTTTAAAAGTTATTCCCAATCCTAGAAATGTGTTTTTTGTAACACTGTATAGTGCTGTATTGTTTGCGATGAAACCGCATGCATGTTGACCGTATTTTACAGAGGGCTAAGTGTCCATGGAGGCCGTTTAAGGTACGAAATAATTATCCAAATTCAAAAGTATGGTGTTTTTCTGAAAGGGGAGAACCTAAGCTTTAATTTAGATATAAAATTATCGGCCTCCCTTCAAAACTTTAAAAGTTATTTCCAACCCTAGAAAAGTTTTTTTGTAACACTGTACAGTGCTGTATTGTTTGCGGTGAAACCGTGTGCAAGTTACCGGTATTTTACAGATGCTAAGTGTCCATGAAGGCCGTTTAAGGTACGAAATAATTATCCAAATTCAAAAGTATGGTGTTTTTATGAAAGGGGAGAACCTAATCTTTAATTTAGATATAAAATTATCGGCCTCCCTTGAAAACTTTAAAGTTATTTCCAACCCTAGAACAGTTTTTTGTAACACTGTACAGTGCTGTATTGTTTGCGGTGAAACCGTGTGCAAGTTACCGGTATTTTACAGATGCTAAGTGTCCATGAAGGCCGTTTAAGGTACGAAATAATTATCCAAATTCAAAAGTATGGTGTTTTTATGAAAGGGGAGAACCTAATCTTTAATTTAGATATAAAATTATCGGCCTCCCTTGAAAACTTTAAAAGTTATTCCAACCCTAGAAATGTTTTGTTGGGTAAAAGTATGGTGTTTTTCTGAAAGGAGAACCTAAGCTTTAATTTAGATATAAAATTATCGGCCTCCTTGAAAACTTTAAAAGTTATTTCCAATCCTAGAAATGTGTTTTTGTAACACTGTATAGTGCTGTATTGTTTGCGGTGAAACCGCATGCAAGTTGACCGTATTGTACAGATGGTTAAGTGTCCATGGAGGCCGTTTAAGGTACGAAATAATTATCCAAATTCAAAAGTATGGTGTTTTTCTGAAAGGGGAGAACCTAAGCTTTAATTTAGATATACAATTATCGGCCTCCCTTGAAAACTTTAAAAGTTATTTCCAACCTTAGAAAATTTGTTGTGTAACACTGTACAGTGCTGTATTGTTTGCGGTGAAACCGTGTGCAAGTTACCGGTATTTTACAGAGGGCTAAGTGTCCATGGAGGCCGTTTAAGGTACGAAATAATTATCCAAATTCAAAAGTATGGTGTTTTTCTGAAAGGGGAGAACCTAAGCTTTAATTTAGATATAAAATTATCGGCCTCCCTTGAAAACTTTAAAAGTTATTTCCAATCCTAGAAAAGTTTTTTTTGTAACACTGTATAGTGCTGTATTGTTTGCGGTGAAACCGTGTGCAAGTTGCCGGTATTTTACAGAGGGATAAGTGTCCATGGAGGCCGTTTAAGGTACGAAATAATTATCCAAATTCAAAAGTGTGACGTTTTTCTGAAAGCGGAGAACCTAAGCTTTAATTTAGATATAAAATTATCGGCCTCCCTTAAAAACTTTAAAAGTTATTCCCAATCCTAGAAATGTGTTTTTTGTAACACTGTATAGTGCTGTATTGTTTGCGGTGAAACCGCATGCAAGTTGACCGTATTTTACAGATGGTTAAGTGTCCATGGAGGCCGTTTAAGGTACGAAATAATTATCCAAATTCAAAAGTATGGTGTTTTTCTGAAAGGGGAGAACCTAAGCTTTAATTTAGATATAAAATTATCGGCCTCCCTTGAAAACTTTAAAAGTTATTTCCAACCCTAGAAAAGTTTTTTTGTAACACTGTACAGTGCTGTATTGTTTGCGGTGAAACCGTGTGCAAGTTACCGGTATTTTACAGAGGGCTAAGTGTCCATGGAGGCCGTTTAAGGTACGAAATAATTATCCAAATTCAAAAGTATGGTGTTTGTCTGAAAGGGGAGAACCTAAGCTTTAATTTATATATAAAATTATCGGCCTCCCTTGAAAACTTTAAAAGTTATTCCCAATCCTAGAAATGTGTTTTTTGTAACACTGTATAGTGCTGTATTGTTTGCGGTGAAACCGCATGCATGTTGACCGTATTTTACAGAGGGCTAAGTGTCCATGGAGGCCGTTTAAGGTACGAAATAATTATCCAAATTCAAAAGTATGGTGTTTTTCTGAAAGGGGAGAACCTAAGCTTTAATTTAGATATAAAATTATCGGCCTCCCTTCAAAACTTTAAAAGTTATTTCCAACCCTAGAAAAGTTTTTTTGTAACACTGTACAGTGCTGTATTGTTTGCGGTGAAACCGTGTGCAAGTTACCGGTATTTTACAGATGGCTAAGTGTCCATGAAGGCCGTTTAAGGTACGAAATAATTATCCAAATTCAAAAGTATGGTGTTTTTCTGAAAGGGGAGAACCTAAGCTTTAATTTAGATATAAAATTATCGGCCTCCCTTCAAAACTTTAAAAGTTATTTCCAACCCTAGAAAAGTTTTTTTGTAACACTGTACAGTGCTGTATTGTTTGCGGTGAAACCGTGTGCAAGTTACCGGTATTTTACAGATGGCTAAGTGTCCATGAAGGCCGTTTAAGGTACGAAATAATTATCCAAATTCAAAAGTATGGTGTTTTTATGAAAGGGGAGAACCTAATCTTTAATTTAGATATAAAATTATCGGCCTCCCTTGAAAACTTTAAAAGTTATTCCCAACCCTAGAAATGTTTTTGTTGGGTAAAAGTATGGTGTTTTTCTGAAAGGGGAGAACCTAAGCTTTAATTTAGATATAAAATTATCGGCCTCCCTTGAAAACTTTAAAAGTTATTTCCAATCCTAGAAATGTGTTTTTGTAACACTGTATAGTGCTGTATTGTTTGCGGTGAAACCGCATGCAAGTTGACCGTATTGTACAGATGGTTAAGTGTCCATGGAGGCCGTTTAAGGTACGAAATAATTATCCAAATTCAAAAGTATGGTGTTTTTCTGAAAGGGGAGAACCTAAGCTTTAATTTAGATATACAATTATCGGCCTCCCTTGAAAACTTTAAAAGTTATTTCCAACCTTAGAAAATTTGTTGTGTAACACTGTACAGTGCTGTATTGTTTGCGGTGAAACCGTGTGCAAGTTACCGGTATTTTACAGAGGGCTAAGTGTCCATGGAGGCCGTTTAAGGTACGAAATAATTATCCAAATTCAAAAGTATGGTGTTTGTCTGAAAGGGGAGAACCTAAGCTTTAATTTATATATAAAATTATCGGCCTCCCTTGAAAACTTTAAAAGTTATTCCCAATCCTAGAAATGTGTTTTTTGTAACACTGTATAGTGCTGTATTGTTTGCGGTGAAACCGCATGCAAGTTGACCGTATTGTACAGATGGTTAAGTGTCCATGGGAGGCCGTTTAAGGTACGAAATAATTATCCAAATTCAAAAGTATGGTGTTTTTATGAAAGGGGAGAACCTAAGCTTTAATTTAGATATAAAATTATCGACCTCCCTTGAAAATTTTAAATGTTATTCCCAAGCCTAGAATTTTTTTTTTTTGTAACACTGTATATAGTGCTGTATTGTTTGTGGTGAAACCGCATGCAAGTTGACCGTATTTTACAAAGGGATAAGTGTCCATGGAGGCCGTTTAAGGTACGAAATAATTATCCAAATTCAAAAGTATGGTGTTTTTATGAAAGGGGAGAACCTAATCTTTAATTTAGATATAAAATTATCGGCCTCCCTTGAAAACTTTAAAAGTTATTCCCAACCCTAGAAATGTTTTTTTTTGTAACACTGTATAGGGCTGTATTGTTTGCGATGAAACCGCATGCATGTTGACCGTATTTTACAGAGGGCTAAGTGTCCATGGAGGCCGTTTAAGGTACGAAATAATTATCCAAATTCAAAAGTATGGTGTTTTTCTGAAAGGGGAGAACCTAAGCTTTAATTTAGATATAAAATTATCGGCCTCCCTTGAAAACTTTAAAAGTTATTTCCAACCCTAGAAAAGTTTTTTTGTAACACTGTACAGTGCTGTATTGTTTGCGGTGAAACCGTGTGCAAGTTACCGGTATTTTACAGAGGGCTAAGTGTCCATGGAGGCCGTTTAAGGTACGAAATAATTATCCAAATTCAAAAGTATGGTGTTTGTCTGAAAGGGGAGAACCTAAGCTTTAATTTATATATAAAATTATCGGCCTCCCTTGAAAACTTTAAAAGTTATTCCCAATCCTAGAAATGTGTTTTTTGTAACACTGTATAGTGCTGTATTGTTTGCGATGAAACCGCATGCATGTTGACCGTATTTTACAGAGGGCTAAGTGTCCATGGAGATCGTTTAAGGTATGAAATAATTATCCAAATTCAAAAGTATGGTGTTTTTCTGAAAGGGGAGAACCTAAGCTTTAATTTAGATATAAAATTATCGGCCTCCCTTCAAAACTTTAAAAGTTATTTCCAACCCTAGAAAAGTTTTTTTGTAACACTGTACAGTGCTGTATTGTTTGCGGTGAAACCGTGTGCAAGTTACCGGTATTTTACAGATGGCTAAGTGTCCATGAAGGCCGTTTAAGGTACGAAATAATTATCCAAATTCAAAAGTATGGTGTTTTTCTGAAAGGGGAGAACCTAAGCTTTAATTTAGATATAAAATTATCGGCCTCCCTTCAAAACTTTAAAAGTTATTTCCAACCCTAGAAAAGTTTTTTTGTAACACTGTACAGTGCTGTATTGTTTGCGGTGAAACCGTGTGCAAGTTACCGGTATTTTACAGATGCTAAGTGTCCATGAAGGCCGTTTAAGGTACGAAATAATTATCCAAATTCAAAAGTATGGTGTTTTTATGAAAGGGGAGAACCTAATCTTTAATTTAGATATAAAATTATCGGCCTCCCTTGAAAACTTTAAAAGTTATTCCCAACCCTAGAAATGTTTTTGTTGGGTAAAAGTATGGTGTTTTTCTGAAAGGGGAGAACCTAAGCTTTAATTTAGATATAAAATTATCGGCCTCCCTTGAAAACTTTAAAAGTTATTTCCAATCCTAGAAATGTGTTTTTGTAACACTGTATAGTGCTGTATTGTTTGCGGTGAAACCGCATGCAAGTTGACCGTATTGTACAGATGGTTAAGTGTCCATGGAGGCCGTTTAAGGTACGAAATAATTATCCAAATTCAAAAGTATGGTGTTTTTCTGAAAGGGGAGAACCTAAGCTTTAATTTAGATATACAATTATCGGCCTCCCTTGAAAACTTTAAAAGTTATTTCCAACCTTAGAAAATGTGTTGTGTAACACTGTACAGTGCTGTATTGTTTGCGGTGAAACCGTGTGCAAGTTACCGGTATTTTACAGAGGGCTAAGTGTCCATGGAGGCCGTTTAAGGTACGAAATAATTATCCAAATTCAAAAGTATGGTGTTTGTCTGAAAGGGGAGAACCTAAGCTTTAATTTATATATAAAATTATCGGCCTCCCTTGAAAACTTTAAAAGTTATTCCCAATCCTAGAAATGTGTTTTTTGTAACACTGTATAGTGCTGTATTGTTTGCGGTGAAACCGCATGCAAGTTGACCGTTTTGTACAGATGGTTAAGTGTCCATGGAGGCCGTTTAAGGTACGAAATAACTATCCAAATTCAAAAGTATGGTGTTTTTATGAAAGGGGAGAACCTAAGCTTTAATTTAGATATAAAATTATCGACCTCCCTTGAAAATGTTAAATGTTATTCCCAAGCCTAGAAATATTTTTTTTTGTAACACTGTATATAGTGCTGTATTGTTTGTGGTGAAACCGCATGCAAGTTGACCGTATTTTACAAAGGGATAAGTGTCCATGGAGGCCGTTTAAGGTACGAAATAATTATCCAAATTCAAAAGTATGGTGTTTTTATGAAAGGGGAGAACCTAATCTTTAATTTAGATATAAAATTATCGGCCTCCCTTGAAAACTTTAAAAGTTATTCCCAACCCTAGAAATGTTTTTTTTTGTAACACTGTATAGGGCTGTATTGTTTGCGATGAAACCGCATGCATGTTGACCGTATTTTACAGAGGGCTAAGTGTCCATGGAGGCCGTTTAAGGTACGAAATAATTATCCAAATTCAAAAGTATGGTGTTTTTCTGAAAGGGGAGAACCTAAGCTTTAATTTAGATATAAAATTATCGGCCTCCCTTGAAAACTTTAAAAGTTATTTCCAATCCTAGAAAAGTTTTTTTTGTAACACTGTATAGTGCTGTATTGTTTGCGGTGAAACCGTGTGCAAGTTGCCGGTATTTTACAGAGGGATAAGTGTCCATGGAGGCCGTTTAAGGTACGAAATAATTATCCAAATTCAAAAGTGTGACGTTTTTCTGAAAGCGGAGAACCTAAGCTTTAATTTAGATATAAAATTATCGGCCTCCCTTAAAAACTTTAAAGTTATTCCCAACCCTAGAACAGTTTTTTTTTCGTAAGACTGTATAGTGCTGTATTGTTTGCGGTGAAACCGCATGCAAGTTGACCGTATTTTACAGATGGTTAAGTGTCCATGGAGGCCGTTTAAGGTACGAAATAATTATCCAAATTCAAAAGTATGGTGTTTTTATGAAAGGGGAGAACCTAAGCTTTAATTTAGATATAAAATTATCGACCTTCCTTGAAAATTTTAAATGTTATTCCCAAGCCTACAAATGATTTTTTTTTGTAACACTGTATATAGTGCTGTATTGTTTGCGGTGAAGCCGCATGCAAGTTGACCGTATTTTACAAAGGGATAAGTGTCCATGGAGGCCGTTTAAGGTGCGAAATAATTATTCAAATTCAAAAGTATGGGGTTTTTCTGAAAGGGGAGAACCTAAGCTTTAATTTAGATATAAAATTATCGGCCTCCCTTGAAAACTTTAAAGTTATTCCCAACCCTAGAACAGTTTTTTTTCGTAAGACTGTATAGTGCTATATTGTTTGCGGTGACACCCCATGTAAGTTGACCGTATTTTACAGAGGGCTAAGTGTCCATGGAGGCCGTTTAAGGTACGAAATAATTATCCAAATTCAAAAGTATGACGTTTTTCTGAAAGGGGAGAACCTAAGCTTTAATTTAGATATAAAATTATCGGCCTCCCTTGAAAACTTTAAAGTTATTCCCAACCCTAGAAAAGTTTTGTTCGTAAGACTGTATAGTGCTGTATTGTTTGCGGTGAAACCCGATGCAAGTTGACCGTATTTTACAGATGGTTAAGTGTCCATGGAGGCCGTTTAAGGTACGAAATAATTATCCAAATTCAAAAGTATGGTGTTTTTATGAAAGGGGAGAACCTAAGCTTTAATTTAGATATAAAATTATCGGCCTCCCTTGAAAACTTTAAAAGTTATTCCCAACCCTAGAAATGTTTTTGTTGGGTAAAAGTATGGTGTTTTTCTGAAAGGGGAGAACCTAAGCTTTAATTTAGATATAAAATTATCGGCCTCCCTTGAAAACTTTAAAAGTTATTTCCAATCCTAGAAATGTGTTTTTGTAACACTGTATAGTGCTGTATTGTTTGCGGTGAAACCGCATGCAAGTTGACCGTATTGTACAGATGGTTAAGTGTCCATGGAGGCCGTTTAAGGTACGAAATAATTATCCAAATTCAAAAGTATGGTGTTTTTCTGAAAGGGGAGAACCTAAGCTTTAATTTAGATATACAATTATCGGCCTCCCTTGAAAACTTTAAAAGTTATTTCCAACCATAGAAAAGTTTTTTTGTAACACTGTACAGTGCTGTATTGTTTGCGGTGAAACCGTGTGCAAGTTACCGGTATTTTACAGAGGGCTAAGTGTCCATGGAGGCCGTTTAAGGTACGAAATAATTATCCAAATTCAAAAGTATGGTGTTCGTCTGAAAGGGGAGAACCTAAGCTTTAATTTATATATAAAATTATCGGCCTCCCTTGAAAACTTTAAAAGTTATTCCCAACCCTAGAAACGTTTTTTTCGTAAGACTGTATAGTGCTGTATTGTTTGCGGGGAAACCGCATCCAAGTTGACGGTATTTTACAGAGGGCTAAGTGTCCATGGAGGCCGTTTAAGGTACGAAATAATTATCCAAATTCAAAAGTATGGTGTTTTTATGAAAGGGGAGAACCTAAGCTTTAATTTAGATATAAAATTATCGGCCTCTCTTGAAAACTTTAAAAGTTATTCCCAACCCTAGAAATGTTTTTTTTGTAACACTGTATAGTGCTGTATTGTTTGCGGTGAAACCGCACGCAAGTTGACGGTATTTTACAGAGGGCTAAGTGTCCATGGAGGCCGTTTAAGGTACGAAATAATTATCCAAATTCAAAAGTATGGTGTTTTTCTGAAAGGGGAGAACCTAAGCTTTAATTTAGATATAAAATTATCGGCCTCCCTTGAAAATGTTAAAAGTTATTTCCAACCCTAGAAATGTTTTTTTTGTAACACTGTATAGTGCTGTATTGGTTGCGGTGAAACCGCATGCAAGTTGACCGTATTTTACAGAGGGCTAAGTGTCCATGGAGTCCGTTTAAGGTACGAAATAATTATTCAAATTCAAAAGTATGGGGTTTTTCTGAAAGGGGAGAACTGTTAATTAAGAAGATTCTAGGAGCTTGGTGTGCTTGTGATTTACAAAATTTCAATCACTTCAAATGCTATTGTGTGATAGAAAATACAAAAAATAGGTTCTTTGGTGACTTTAATTAGTAAGTAAGACTAATTGCGGTGACACCATGTGGAATCTCATTTGAGTAGTAATTAGTTCTGAAAAGAACTGGAGGTACAACTCGATGTTTCGATCAGTATGCTCTGATCGTCCTCAGGAGAATGCCGGACTCTGGAAAATGTTGCTGCTTAAGTAGACTGCTGGAGGATCATCCCATGAATTAATTACTTTAATTAGTGCTTGCCATTTCCACATGTTTGTGATTAACTGACTTTAAATTGCCAGTGCCCAGTGACTTCGCTTATTATATTTGGCAGAAATGTTATCTATCCATTTAGGTGCTTGCTTTTTCAACATTTATGATTAAAAACTTTACATTGTTACTAAGATGATGAAAGTGTCTGAAAGAAAATTTGTGCTTCCTTTATAAAAGCCTGGTGCTTTTGTGATTAACAAAATTTCAATTAAATAGGTTCTTTGGTGACTTTAATTAGTGCTTACCTATTCTACAATTTATGATTAATGACTTTACATTTTTACTTAAGATGGTTAAGGTGTCTGAAAGACAATTTTTGCTTCCTTTAAAGAAGCTTGGTGAGTTTGTGATTAACAACATTTCAATCCTTTTAAAACCTATTGTCTGATAGAAAATACAACAAATATGTTATTTGGGGACTTTATTTAGTTTTTGCCAAGGTCATATCATTAATTAACTTGAATTTAATTTATTAAGTTGAAAAGAAATGTTATAACAAAACCGCAATATAAACTGCAATATTCACAGTATTATGGAATTTAGATCCATCCAGTTATTGCCATTGCTCAACTTCCTAATGATATGGTTTTCACCAACAAAGCTTTTAATTTACATGATTGAAGTCCAGTTGTTGAATGATGCCATTGTAAAACATTTTTAAATGGTTAAAACTCTTCAGTGACTATTAAAACATATATTAAAGAGATGCTACATCTTTGCTAAGTGTTTGGTTAATGCATCCATAATTTATAAGAGTAGAGATGTGTGTATAATAACAAATAACTTGTGAGAATTTCAGCTAGTTTTGTTGGGCTGTTTACGAGAAAAAAATAGTGTAAATTGCATTCAGCCATTTTGTGTACACATTGTAATGGTTAAAAAATTATCATACGCATGATAATTTTTGAAATCACAGTTCTTTGCCTATTTTCTAAAAAAAAAAGCACAATACTTCAGACGGTATCTTCACAGGATATTTTGTTATTTATACTTTTTTTTAATATTTATTACATGTGTTGTATTCTGAATTTTCTCCTGGGCATCACAGAAACATTACCACAAGTTACATGCCTGTGGTAACGAGCCTGTGGTAACGTGCCTATGGTACCTGTGGTAATGTTCCTGTGGTAACGTGTCTGTGGTACCTGTGGTAATGTTCCTGTGGTAATGTACCTGTGGTAATGTTCCTGTGGTAATGTTCCTGTGGTAATGTTCCTGTGGTAATGTTCCTGTGGTAATGTTCCTGTGGTAACGTGTCTGTGGTACCACAGGAATGTTACCACAGACACGTTACCACAGGAACATTACCACAGGTACCATAGGCATGTTACCACAGGCTCGTTACCACAGGCTCGTTACCACAGGAACATTACCACAGGTACCATAGGCATGTTACCATAGGCATGTTACCACAGGAACATTACCACAGGTACCATAGGCATGTTACCACAGGCTTGTTACCACAGGAACATTACCACAGGCATGTAACTTGTGGTAATGTTCCTGTGGTACCTGTGGTAATGTTCCTGTGGTAATGTTCCTGTGGTACCTGTGGTAATGTTCCTGTGGTAATTTTTCTGTGGTAATGTTCCTGTGGTAATTTTTCTGTGGTAATGTTCCTGTGGTAATGTTCCTGTGGTAATGTTCCTGTGGTACCTGTGGTAATGTTCCTGTGGTAACGTTCCTGTGGTAACGTTCCTGTGGTAACGTTCCTGTGGTAACGTTCCTGTGGTAACGTTCCTGTGGTAATGTTCCTGTGGTAACGTGCCTGTGGTAATGTCCAAAAAAACCACAGGACAATTCCTGTGGTAATGTCCTGTGGTATTTTTTGTGGTAATACCACAGGACATTTTTGTAAGGGTATACTTTGTTTGGTATAATTTATTGTTCAATAAACTAAAAATATAATGATTATAAAAGAGTTATAATAAGTCAGCTATGTGGCATTTCATAATTAAACCCAGGAGGCTGTGATCGTGAAGTAATATAATGTCATTATATATTAAATGATTACACTACCATGACTACAGGCAGCCTACGACAAACGTTGCATTGAACTTAGCCTAAATAAAAAAATGCATCTGAGGGCATACTTTTAAAATTTCCAGTAATTTTCTATAGACACATTTTAGTATTTAAATCGTTAGTACACTTGGCATACCTGTATCTTGTGAGCTGCTGAAAAATACCGTCTTCTCTCTAGCACTAGCAGGCACGCACTGGATGGAAAGGACGCTATCTTTGAGTATACAACAATACAGCAATAAACATTTCGTAACGCTTCGTTAACTAGCTACTGATGACAACATAGCAAACGCGTCTCCACATGTCCAAAGTATTGTAACTAGAGAGGGCGCTGGTACATTTCCAGGCGATTCCGTAAAGTCCCGGACGAATGTGTTACGTCACACTCCGTCGGTTTTTCTGATAAGACCGAGGACGGCTTTCAAAACGTGAGATATTTCACTGGCCCTCATAATATGCTCAGAGTTGCCAATTTTCACGTTAGTTCAAATAGAGGACGTCCTCGTTTTGCATCGCGTGCTCGGTTGGCGAGTATGAATTTACATGGAAGACCTCACTTGACGTGATTAACACGTACACACACACACACACACACACACACACACACACACACACACACACACACACACACACACACACACAGTATATAACTGAATTGATGGTTTGGTTCGCAGGTCTTTGTCAACTTTTTGGTAGTCGGCCACACCCACACACACGTTGGCCAAATGTTTTCAACATTTTCTTCAAAGATTTCTAGGCAGAATCTGCACACATTACCAGGTACGAACAGACAGAATTAATTGAAGTAATAAACAGCTATATAGCTCAGTAAGATCATGTCATAGGAAAATAATACTTTTCAGAAAATGGAATACATAAGCGCGCCTACTCGATCATAACTTCGACCATAAATATTATTGTATTGTGAATACATTATTAAAAACCAGATTTGTACTCGAGCATCACGTCCAGCTATACACCAGAGGTGCAAGTGGAATAAATAACTAAATTATACGACATCAAAGCCTGGATGGGACCACCAATGTTCAAACAGATGGGAAATCACAGCCACCCACATTGTTTCCGATTCAAGCGCATTGATGGGGCAACTAGGATGCATTTCAGGCTTTGGAGCTCAGACGCTTGGAAGCCACAGCTTGAATACATTGCTGGAGAAGAAGAACCACTACAGGATTCTCTTGGGCTGTTATGTTTCAAGGTAGGTCCTATAATCCGTTAATTTTTCAGTGATTTCTCAACACTTACTTAATATTAAATCACTCAATATCATTAGGTACATGGTGAAATGTTTATACAAATAATAGTTAAATGTCAATTGATGATCTGCTTCTGAACAACATTTTATGCATATGAATTATAGATATTCAATATTCTCAGTGATTTTCTACACTTCATTTCAAAGTTAATTTTAGTGACTCTGTATAGTACAGGGGTTGTGAACAAATAATGTGGAATTTCTACACGTTTGATCAATATAGCTCTTGTTCTTATAATTGTAGACAATCCCAAATGTCGAGGTTGTCCCGGAGTGGGTTAAGCCCGATCTCCAAAAAATGGATTTGGATCAGCTAAGGAAAGATCTACCAAAAGGCTACGATCGAGGGACGGTTTCTCGATAGAGCAAAGCAGTGGTGGATCGACTTTATGCGTAACATTGAAAACCTAGGGAAGGTAATTCCTGAAGTTAAATGTTTAAACTTAAACCAAAATACGATATACAAGTTGTTCACGATAGAGAACACTGTAACACCTAACAGTAATAAATTGTGCAATCCACGCACAAAACATAACGGGTTATATAACGTTTACATTCCAGGTCCCAGCAAAGGAGACAACATGGCTTCTAAAAGAACTGGTTAAGTTCTCAATGTCACGACCATCCACTGATGAGGAGTGTATCCTTCCAAAAAGATTACAAGCCCTGCAAAAGAAACTGACGGAAGACTGCCCTCCAGTATGTATTAGAATTGAACCTGTGTAACGACATTGCAACCATTTTAATTGTAAACGTACAATAATTTAGTATTTGTCCACGGTATCACAATTTAATTTCAAATACGTACAGGTAACTCGAGACAATACAAATTACATAACAAAAATAAACGCTAAATAATGGACTTATGTTATTACAATCTTAAAGAATTGTATGCATAATGCATTTTCATATATTCTTATCAGGTCTTTATTGGAAACCAGGGACGCCCAACGAGACCTGCTACAGTGAACCTCATGGACAATTTCAACAGTATGGAAGTTGACATGCTAGTCGCTCTTTATGTAGACTATATACCTCACAGACCACAAATTGCCAGACTACTTGAGAAGGATGAGGAGAAAATGGTTATCATGATCAGTGTTCACTGGTTCAGCAGTTTGTGGACAGGCCCTTGCAAAGCAAGATACACTGGATCCGGGTCCAATAGACGTCCATTAACTGAACTGTTGGACTTGAGAACAGCCATTTTGGGGGACTTTTCCCTTACAGGAAAAAAAGGTTGTCTGACCAAAACAACAGTGAATGAGCTACGAACAAAATATGCAGAAATTGATGCTGAAAAGCAAAGTGTTTAAATTCGATTATACGAAATGTTCTAAGTGTTGTTTGAAAATCATGTAGCGCGTCATTGTAAAAAAAAAATGTTTTGTGAGAGCCCGCCTTCTGTTGGTTAACCTTAGAAAGCCCTTTGTATAGATTGGGCCATTGTCGTTATGTTTTTTAGGAAATGTTTGATTGTAGACACAAATGTTAGTTTTAATTATCTGAGAGATTACATTTTGAGCTAGATGTTTTAGTGCGTGCTCTTAATGTGGTATACGAGGCATAATTATTATGTACATAACCTGGGTTTTTATTTATTTTTTTACCCTGAAATTATGTGATATTATGGCCACACATCTGGGTAGGGCTGTGCTCGCACAGAGTCACTATGGTGTCGCAATACGTTTGTATGATCTGTGTACAGTGCTGCAATAACAGCCCGCTGTAAACCTACTTATTATGACCTACCATGACAACCTTTGTTTCTCATGTTTTTGTTTTATTTGTTTTTTAAATACATTAATTTAAACGTTATACAATCTTCGAATTCTTAATATTGGTAAAGCTCAGGGCATTCATCCTGCGTACGTGCACAGTGATGCGCAATACTTGAACTTGTATCCTGCAGCCTCAAATGAGGACATAATTATTTTTCGAAATTCTGAATGGGCGGGCACCCGGGGAGGGCACAGACCTCGTAGTTACGCAACTGAAACAGGTTAATAAATATAACGATGTATTAAAATACAAAGCTTAAAAAAATTAGATATGTATCAATATAAAGAGAGGGACAAATGGTTCATGAACCAAAAAATCTCAAATATAAATCTCTTATTACGGGTATTTAAAAGTATTCAGTTGTAAGCTGTAAGCTCTCAGTTCTGAAATTCTAACGGAAATTCTAACTCAATGGCGTACTGAGATTCTATAGATATATAAGTTGTAACATTATCACTTTGTTCTTATAACAACTCGCCAACAGAGGGCGCTATTGAAGTATTGAATTAAAGATGGCTTCTCCCATACAATTCTAAAGCCAAGCTGAGTGTCACAAACTTGAGTCATTACACCTCTTAATTAATACTACCCAACGCTTTTAACATGGTGGCAGCGGTGCAGTAATGGCTCTGAAACACTTAATTAACTTTTACACTTGATATTTTCCTGATCTACCGGCGTTTTCTGCCAGTGTTCCTGACTGTTCAGCTACACGTGAGTTGCACATGTGCTATATAACTGTGTATATTGCGTTACTGTATGCATGATTCTAGAATTATAGTATAGCATAGCATAGGTAACATCATAGAATATCATTATGCCAAACTCGGACGATAATGGAGGCCAGAGCGCTGTTACAACGCCTGTCACAACGCCTGTCAGTGCTAATACTCAAGCCAATGGGTCTATAATTCAATACTTCAATAGCGCCCTCTCACTATGAACATCTCCTCCGTGAATGCACCGTTAAAGCTCGGTGAATTGCACTTTTTCCGTGAAAATGCATTTTCACGGCGAGTTCACGGTGCTTACGCCCCAGTGGTTTCGTTCACGGTGTTTTTACCGAGTATTCACCGAGTGTATGTCTCCTATCGTTATACAGTGGCTTTAATCCTATTGTACTGACACAAAAAGCAAGGCATGGTTTAGGCTTAGTAGTAATAACCTCTCCCATTGTGCGCTTATCTTGGATGAATGGATTAGTCTAGTCAAAACACACGTAACGGTTCCTATCAAGTAAACAAATCCAGGGACTGAAGATTCGTGGACCGACACACAACACAGACTAGATTCCGCGTTGATCCATGGAGGATCGTGCTCCCACGACGTGTACACGGCCGTCGATTATAATTCACCAGTCATCAGGCCTATATCAACACGGCTGATGTGGGGACGGGCGTTCGCGCTAATCCTATAGCCATTTCCTACGAATAATCAACCAGAATTCAGGGTTTTCCCTTAACTTTTTTTTTCACTCGCCGGCCGGGCTATAGTAAACCAAACTTTTCACTAGCCCGCAAGCCTTTTCACTCGCCCGTATGTTTTTAAAAAAAATACTTTTAATCAAATCACTGTTTTTAGTAATTTAGTAATTTAGGCATTTTGCATCAGAACGTGCATTATAAACAACAGTTGTCAGTTACCTTATTATTATGTGCATATTTGTTTTTGAGCCAATAATAATGTTTCTTTTAATTAATAACGGATTCTGTTCTAATAACAGAGGAAAAGAAGGCTCATTTCATATTTTATTTCTAATATAAGTAAATAAATAAATAGATATCATGCATCGTACTTTTCTTTAAATGTTTTGGTCAGATGATGTACGTGTACCTGTAATTTAGATCTTTGCGTGTAAAATACTGATTGTCACCAAACAAATTATCGTCCAACTGGAATTACATTCTCATCCTAAGATCCAGCGCGCGCTTAATTTGATCCAGTCATTGGAAGGCACTCAGGGTATGTACGAGTTAGCACGTGTGCAATGCCCTATGCATAGCGCGTAACAATTTGTTCTATTGGCCAACGAGAACAATACGTCATCATAATAACCAATATAAATATTCGTTATGCGCTGTGTACAATGCCTATAGCGCGTAAAACGTTTTCTTATTGGTCGAACGAGAACACATACCTTGTCATGCAATAGAAATATTTGTTAAGCGATTTGGATCATGTTACTCACAAAATGTGAACAAAGGCCTCGATATCATGACTTTTTGTTTTTAAGTTGAAAACAAAAGCGTAAACCAAGGCTATGAGAGTATTGAAAGAGGTAGGACGGAATGAAGGATGAAGTTAAGCATATTGATCAACACCGGCATCCACCCAGCCAGTACGGTTGCAATGTACAATGTGTAATTATGTACTCTGTACATGTACATTGTACATGTACTGACATTAGTCGGGTGCCAGTGTGATGAACGAGTTGACCACTGTACCATTAGCCTGAGTTGGGCCCGGTTAAAAAGCTTGCCTTGTCGGCACACTGGTGATGCGCGTGATTCACTCGAACTCGTAGATGTGCAAGGCTTTGTACCTTTTTTTCTCCATAACAATTTATTTTGTGCATGTACCACGTTGAAATTTTCAGACATGATGTGAACTCCTGTCGCGATATCATGACTTTTTGGTTTTTAAGTTGAAAACAAGCGTAATCATTTTTGGGTCAAAAATACTGAAAATAGGATTGCCACCTACTCCATAGAGTATAATTCTTAATTGTTTTCAATTTTCTCCATAATAATTTATTTTGTGCATGTACCACGTTGAAATTTTCAGACATGATGTGAACTCCTGTCGCGATATCATGACTTTTTGGTTTTTAGGTTGAAAACAAGCGTAATCATTTTTGGGTCAAAAATACTGAAAATAGGATTGCCACCTACTCCATAGAGTATAATTCTTAATTTTTTTCAATTTTCTCCATAACAATTTATTTTGTGCATGTACCACGTTGAAATTTTCAGACATGATGTGAACTCCTGTCGCGATATCATGACATTTTGGTTTTTAGGTTGAAAACAAGCGTAATCATTTTTGGGTCAAAAATACTGAAAATAGGATTGCCACCTACTCCATAGAGTATAATTCTTAATTTTTTTCAATTTTCTCCATAACAATTTATTTTGTGCATGTACCACGTTGAAATTTTCAGACATGATGTGAACTCCTGTCGCGATATCATGACTTTTTGGTTTTTAGGTTGAAAACAAGCGTAATCATTTTTGGGTCAAAAATACTGAAAATAGGATTGCCACCTACTCCATAGAGTATAATTCTTAATTATTTCTTAGCGGCTTCATGTAGGTCATTGAAAATTCAAGACATGATTTGAACTTATGGTACGATATCATGAGACAATTTTGGTGACGTTTAATAAAAGCGTTGTGATTTTTTGGCAAGGATTTCTAAGAAAGAAATCTTCAACGAAGAGACACAAGGAATGAATCTGGTACACGCTGCACGCGGTCGACCCCATGCCGGCGTGCGGCGTTCGACGGGCAATCTCTGTTTATGGAAGTTCACTGATCGATATTTGGCACCTCGTACTTGAGGAAAGAGTCTCAAATTTGTCAACAAATTTGCTCATTATTTCTTAGCGGCTTCATGTATGTTATTGAAAATTCAAGACATGATTCGAACTTATGGTCCGATATCATGAGACAATTTTGGTGACGTTTAATAAAAGCGTTGTGATTTTTGGCAAGGATTTCTTAAACATCTCTACAGTGGAAGTCAGTCGTACTTGTGCAAAGTGCAGTCTTAAATTTGTCAACAAATTTGCTCATTATTTCTTAGCGGCTTCATGTAGGTCATTGAAAATTCAAGACATGATTCGAACTTATGGTCCGATATCATGAGACAATTTTGGTGACGTTTAATAAAAGCGTTGTGATTTTTTGGCAAGGATTTCTAAGAAAGAAATCTTCAACGAAGAGACACAAGGAATGAATCTGGTACACGCTGCACGCGGTCGACCCCATGCCGACGTGCGACGCGTTCGGCCGGGCAATCTCTGTTTATGGAAGTTCACTGATCGATATTTGGCACCTCGTACTTGAGGAATTTAAAGAGTCTCAAATTTGTCAACAAATATGCTCATTATTTCTTAGCGGCTTCATGTATGTTATTGAAAATTCAAGACATGATTAGAACTTATGGTCCGATATCATGAGACAATTTTGGTGACGTTTAATAAAAGCGTTGTGATTTTTTGGCAAGGATTTCTTAAACATCTCTACAGTGGAAGTCAGTCGTACTTGTGCAAAGTGCAGTCTTAAATTTGTCAACAAATTTGCTCATTATTTCTTAGCGGCTTCATGTAGGTCATTGAAAATTCAAGACATGATTCGAACTTATGGTCCGATATCATGAGACAATTTTGGTGACGTTTAATAAAAGCGTTGTGATTTTTTGGCAAGGATTTCTAAGAAAGAAATCTTCAACGAAGAGACACAAGGAATGAATCTGGTACACGCTGCACGCGGTCGACCCCATGCCGACGTGCGACGCGTTCGGCCGGGCACTCTCTGTTTATGGAAGTTCACTGATCGATATTTGGCACCTCGTACTTGAGGAAAGAGTCTCAAATTTGTCAACAAATTTGCTCATTATTTCTTAGCGGCTTCATGTATGTTATTGAAAATTCAAGACATGATTCGAACTTATGGTCCGATATCATGAGACAATTTTGGTGACGTTTAATAAAAGCGTTGTGATTTTTTGGCAAGGATTTCTTAAACATCTCTACAGTGGAAGTCAGTCGTACTTGTGCAAAGTGCAGTCTTAAATTTGTCAACAAATTTGCTCATTATTTCTTAGCGGCTTCATGTAGGTCATTGAAAATTCAAGACATGATTCGAACTTATGGTCCGATATCATGAGACAATTTTGGTGACGTTTAATAAAAGCGTTGTGATTTTTTGGCAAGGATTTCTAAGAAAGAAATCTTCAACGAAGAGACACAAGGAATGAATCTGGTACACGCTGCCGTCGACCCCATGCCGACGTGCGACGCGTTCGGCCGGGCAATCTCTGTTTATGGAAGTTCACTGATCGATATTTGGCACCTCGTACTTGAGGAATTTAAAGAGTCTCAAATTTGTCAACAAATATGCTCATTATTTCTTAGCGGCTTCATGTATGTTATTGAAAATTCAAGACATGATTAGAACTTATGGTCCGATATCATGAGACAATTTTGGTGACGTTTAATAAAAGCGTTGTGATTTTTTGGCAAGGATTTCTTAAACATCTCTACAGTGGAAGTCAGTCGTACTTGTGCAAAGTGCAGTCTTAAATTTGTCAACAAATTTGCTCATTATTTCTTAGCGGCTTCATGTAGGTCATTGAAAATTCAAGACATGATTCGAACTTATGGTCCGATATCATGAGACAATTTTGGTGACGTTTAATAAAAGCGTTGTGATTTTTTGGCAAGGATTTCTAAGAAAGAAATCTTCAACGAAGAGACACAAGGAATGAATCTGGTACACGCTGCACGCGGTCGACCCCATGCCGACGTCGACAGCGTTGACGGGCACTCTCTGTTTATGGAAGTTCACTGATCGATATTTGGCACCTCGTACTTGAGGAAAGAGTCTCAAATTTGTCAACAAATTTGCTCATTATTTCTTAGCGGCTTCATGTATGTTATTGAAAATTCAAGACATGATTCGAACTTATGGTCCGATATCATGAGACAATTTTGGTGACGTTTAATAAAAGCGTTGTGATTTTTTGGCAAGGATTTCTTAAACATCTCTACAGTGGAAGTCAGTCGTACTTGTGCAAAGTGCAGTCTTAAATTTGTCAACAAATTTGCTCATTATTTCTTAGCGGCTTCATGTAGGTCATTGAAAATTCAAGACATGATTCGAACTTATGGTCCGATATCATGAGACAATTTTTGACGTTTAATAAAAGCGTTGTGATTTTTGGCAAGGATTTCTAAGAAAGAAATCTTCAACGAAGAGACACAAGGAATGAATCTGGTACACGCTGCACGCGGTCGACCCCATGCCGACGTGCGACGCGTTCGGCCGGGCAATCTCTGTTTATGGAAGTTCACTGATCGATATTTGGCACCTCGTACTTGAGGAATTTAAAGAGTCTCAAATTTGTCAACAAATATGCTCATTATTTCTTAGCGGCTTCATGTACATGTATGTTATTGAAAATTCAAGACATGATTCGAACTTATGGTCCGATATCATGAGACAATTTTGGTGACGTTTAATAAAAGCGTTGTGATTTTTTGGCAAGGATTTCTTAAACATCTCTACAGTGGAAGTCAGTCGTACTTGTGCAAAGTGCAGTCTTAAATTTGTCAACAAATTTGCTCATTATTTCTTAGCGGCTTCATGTAGGTCATTGAAAATTCAAGACATGATTCGAACTTATGGTCCGATATCATGAGACAATTTTGGTGACGTTTAATAAAAGCGTTGTGATTTTTTGGCAAGGATTTCTAAGAAAGAAATCTTCAACGAAGAGACACAAGGAATGAATCTGGTACACGCTGCACGCGGTCGACCCCATGCCGACGTGCGACGCGTTCGGCCGGGCAATCTCTGTTTATGGAAGTTCACTGATCGATATTTGGCACCTCGTACTTGAGGAATTTAAAGAGTCTCAAATTTGTCAACAAATATGCTCATTATTTCTTAGCGGCTTCATGTATGTTATTGAAAATTCAAGACATGATTCGAACTTATGGTCCGATATCATGAGACAATTTTGGTGACGTTTAATAAAAGCGTTGTGATTTTTTGGCAAGGATTTCTTAAACATCTCTACAGTGGAAGTCAGTCGTACTTGTGCAAAGTGCAGTCTTAAATTTGTCAACAAATTTGCTCATTATTTCTTAGCGGCTTCATGTACATGTAGGTCATTGAAAATTCAAGACATGATTCGAACTTATGGTCCGATATCATGAGACAATTTTGGTGACGTTTAATAAAAGCGTTGTGATTTTTTGGCAAGGATTTCTAAGAAAGAAATCTTCAACGAAGAGACACAAGGAATGAATCTGGTACACGCTGCATGCGGTCGACCCCATGCCGACGTGCGACGCGTTCGGCCGGGCAATCTCTGTTTATGGAAGTTCACTGATCGATATTTGGCACCTCGTACTTGAGGAATTTAAAGAGTCTCAAATTTGTCAACAAATATGCTCATTATTTCTTAGCGGCTTCATGTACATGTATGTTATTGAAAATTCAAGACATGATTCGAACTTATGGTCCGATATCATGAGACAATTTTGGTGACGTTTAATAAAAGCGTTGTGATTTTTTGGCAAGGATTTCTTAAACATCTCTACAGTGGAAGTCAGTCGTACTTGTGCAAAGTGCAGTCTTAAATTTGTCAACAAATTTGCTCATTATTTCTTAGCGGCTTCATGTAGGTCATTGAAAATTCAAGACATGATTCGAACTTATGGTCCGATATCATGAGACAATTTTGGTGACGTTTAATAAAAGCGTTGTGATTTTTTGGCAAGGATTTCTAAGAAAGAAATCTTCAACGAAGAGACACAAGGAATGAATCTGGTACACGCTGCACGCGGTCGACCCCATGCCGATGTGCGGCGCGTTCGCCGGGCAATCTCTGTTTATGGAAGTTCACTGATCGATATTTGGCACCTCGATTGAGGAATTTAAAGAGTCTCAAATTTGTCAACAAATATGCTCATTATTTCTTAGCGGCTTCATGTATGTTATTGAAAATTCAAGACATGATTCGAACTTATGGTCCGATATCATGAGACAATTTTGGTGACGTTTAATAAAAGCGTTGTGATTTTTTGGCAAGGATTTCTTAAACATCTCTACAGTGGAAGTCAGTCGTACTTGTGCAAAGTGCAGTCTTAAATTTGTCAACAAATTTGCTCATTATTTCTTAGCGGCTTCATGTAGGTCATTGAAAATTCAAGACATGATTTGAACTTATGGTCCGATATCATGAGACAATTTTGGTGACGTTTAATAAAAGCGTTGTGATTTTTGGGCAAGGATTTCTAAGAAAGAAATCTTCAACGAAGAGACACAAGGAATGAATCTGGTACACGCTGCACGCGGTCGACCCCATACCGACGCGTCGGCTGCGTTCGGCCGGGCAATCTCTGTTTATGGAAGTTCACTGATCGATATTGGGCACCTCGTGCTTTCATTTCATTTCATTTCATTTATCATTTCTGGTAATGAAACCAAGGGATGCCTCAGAAAAGCGCATAAGCACTGTAAGCTCGAAAGCCTGAGGAAACCTGTAAACAAGAGCGCTTGCAATGTGAACCAGAAACACCGGGTAAACCCTTACACTTCCACGATAAGTGTTCTGGGTTCTTTACGTGCATTACTTAATCTAGTACACGGGACCTACGGCTTAACGTCCCATCCGAAGGACGAAGCAATTATGGTTAAGTATCTTGCTCAAGGACACAAGTGTCACGACCGGGGCTCGAACCCACACCCTGCTGCTGGCAACACCAGAACTTGAGTTCGGTGCGCTAGACCGCTCGGCCACAACACTCCACTTGAGCAAAGAGTCTTAAATTTGTCAACAAATTTGCTCATTATTTCTTAGCGGCTTCATGTATGTTATTGAAAATTCAAGACATGATTCGATTTTTAACTCAGCTATCATAACACAATTTTGTGAAGTTTAATCGTTGTGAATTGTTGGGAATGAAAACATTTTTTTTTAAAGAAAACAATTCTTGAACGAAGAGGGCGCACTTCAGCCTGGCTCCTTCCAAGTGTACTACCCACGTAATTGTATCAGCACGTCAGGGGACATGACCTGCGGAAGCAGCTGCTGTGTGTGAAACCAATTTATTATGGACTATCATCTTCTTACGGTTTTGATAATTTAACTTCATGATTATTATTTTATTGATATAATCAACAATCAATGAGCATCGTCATTCGTCCGAGGTTTGATGTCCCTTTTTCTCATCTCATGTAACGAAAAACTCTAATTTTGATGGCACTATGTTTTGAGTAAGGAGGAAAAATAACGAAAGACAGATTAGACAGAAAATTAGTTTTATTATTGTAAGATGTTGTAGAGCGACAGTTCCATGGAGAAGAACAAATTAAAGCCGTTTGTAATGATTCTTCTTCTTCTTCTTCTTCTTCTTCTTCTTTCGTATATCATCAGATGGCCAACTCCATGTCGTGCAGCCACGCCCTCGTCTCCGTTCCTAGGTCGAAGAGGCCGGCTTCTGAGGGTGAGCTGTATAGGGGGCAGCCAGTGATTATGTGCTCGGCAGTCTGTTCAGGCTCGCCACACTCGCATGCCGCACTGTCCGATAGGCCCCACTTCTTCAAAGATGACTTGAAGCGGCCAACCCCAAGCGTGAGCGATTCAGCGATGTCCATAGATGGCGTGGTATGTCTTCTCCTTTTACACCGCCTCCTGGGTCCTGGATGTATCGGTGGATGCGGGAGGGCCCAGCCGTCTCCCAAGTCTGTTTCCAGGATGCTGCCAGCCAGGCGTCCCTTGACAAGTCCTCAGGAATCGACTGTAGCATCTCTTGTGCCGCCTTGTTGTAGGGATGGCGAGACTTGAGCCTGCATGGTGGCGCTGGTGTTACTGTGGCTTTGTGCAGGATGTGCCAGTCGTACTTCTGGGCTTTTCTTGCCAGGGCGAGGGTAGCCGCGTCCCGTCGGAGACTGGCCGGGGCAATTCCAGCTAGGACTGGCAGGTGGAACAGGGGAGTGGGTTTCAGACAACCAGTCACTATCCGGAGGGCGCTGTTGATGGCAGTATCTACCTTGTTCACATGTGGACTTCTGCTCCAGGCGGGGGCACAGTATTCGGCTACGGGTAGGACCAGGGCTTGTGTGGATATGCGTAGGGTCTGGGGGGAAGCTCCCCAAGTCGAACCCGCCAGGCGGCGGATGAGCGAGACCCTTGCTGTAACCTTGGCCTTCACTTCATCCAGGTGTTGCTTGTAAGACAGTGTCCGGTCCAAGCATACGCCGAGGTACTTGGGGGCTTGCTGGAACTCCAGGCGGTTGTTGCCAACATGCACGTCCAGTTCCCTTCTTGCTTCCCGATTGTTGAGGTGGTAAGCTGCCGACACTGTCTTGCCCATGCTGAGTTGAAGGTGCCACTTCTGGAGGTAGTCTGCCAGGATGCCCATGTCTCGGTTGAGACCATCCTCCATCGCCTTCCATGTTGGCCGTCGAAGCATGATGGCCAAGTCGTCCGCATAGCCGTACTTGCTAGATGTTGTATCCGGCAGGTCATGAATATAGATGTTAAACAACATTGGTGAGAGGACGGAGCCTTGTGGGACACCGTTCTTCAGCCTTCGAAGCCTGCTGGTCTGGCCATCGCTGGTCTGTAGGATGAAGCTACGGTTCGATAGCATCTCCATGATGAACCTCACCATGTGCCGGTCCGGAATTGTCCTTAACAGTTTCAGATGTAGTCCGCGGTGCCAGGCGGTGTCGTGAGCTGCTGTCAGGTCCAGGAATACTACTCCAGCTTTCTCGTTACCCTGAAAGCTGTCCTCGATGTCCTGAGTGAGTAGCGTTACCTGATCCACTGTTGATCTGCCTCGGCGGAAGCCGGCTTGTTCCGGTGGGAGTTGTGGGTCCACCACTGGCTCGATTCGGCTGTAAATCAGCCTCTCCAGGATCTTATATGGGACACATAGCAGTGAAATGGGCCTGTAGGACTTGGTCTTGACAGGTTTGTTCGGCTTTGGCAAGGCTATGACGGAAGCACGGCGCCAGGTCTTTGGGAGCTTGGATCTCCGGAAGCATGATGAGAAGAACGAGCATAGCCAGCGAGATGTTCTTGCGCTTTGGTGTATGACAAACTCTGGATGAATATTGTCTCGACCTGGTGACTTGCCCGACTTCAGTTTCTTGATTGCTGCACTTAGTTCGGCTGCTGTGAAGTCTCCTGACAGGTTGGCATCGGCGCTGGCTGCCCTGGAGAGAGAGGATACTTCACACGAGGTCAGTCTTGTGAAGTTTTTGTCTGCATCTGGGAAGCGGCCATTTTTCAGGAGCTGGGAAGCAATGGCATCTGCTGTCACTGGGCACCTGCGGGGTGTTGTTTTCTCCCTGAGAGCAGGTTGATGGTCTGCCACGCCTTTCGGCTAGAGTGGGTGAAGTCGATAGATTTCACCACTTCAGCCCACCTGGTCCTCCGGGTGTCGTCCAGCTTCTGCAGTAGGGTTGTTGCTGTTCGTCCATTTCTTCCCTGGAGCTTGCCTGCTGGTGTTGGCGCAGCAGGCAGCACCCTCATCAGCCGGGATGTAGTTCTTGTTGTAGCCACGGGATGTTGTGCTTGCTGCCCTTAGGAGGACATCACAGTATCGGCGATGCAGCATCCACATCAGCTGCTTCTGGGTCCGGAGACCAGCAGTTCTTCTTTCCGTTTCTGCCATAACGACTGCCAGTTCGCCTTCCTGAAGTTCCATCTCCTGACCGGTTTGCCAGCTACCGGCTGTACCAGCGATGGTACTTTGATGATGGATGGCGGTGGTGTGAGCAGGGAACCTGTCCAAGACACGTCTCTCCGGTTTCAGGTCGTTGCTGCGGCATATGGCGAAGGCCAGGTCAGGGTTGGTGTAGGAGTTCCAGCGTGCAGAAAAGAAGCTTGGGGACTCTTTTGGGTCGAAGAGCAGCAGTGCCTCGGTTTTAGAAGCCCACTCACTCAGCGCTTCACCATCCTGTGATGTGTGGTTGTAACCCCAATCTGTATGTTGGCAGTTGAAGTCACCTGCATAGATGGCGGGGAGCAGGCACAGATGGAAGTGATGTTACAGTCAGCGCTGTTGGTGGGGCTTGTATACATTCACAACAGATGTTTCCTGGATTTTGGTGACCAGCCACTCAATTTTGCAGCCAGGTGGGGATTGGCTGGTGGCTGACCAGCTTAATCCATCCCGGACAAAGGTTGCTATTCCATGCTTCTTGCTGTGGATGGACCCAGCGAGGAGGAACCCAGGCAGCTTGAGGTTATCGTCAGAAACCCAGTGAGTCTCTTGCAGGAGAACAGCTGCTACCTTATTGGAATCGGCAAGATGTCTGATGACTTCGAGCTTGGCGATGGTAAGGCCCTCGACGTTAAGTTGGAGCACTGACAGACCTTGGTTTTCGACGGTGGGGGTGTCCGCCCATCCTGAAGAGGGCGTTCTCTGCCTTGGTCTTGACCTTGGCTTGTACCTTGGTCTGCCAGCTCGATGATTCTTCGGCGACATTAGTTTCATGAGTTGGTCTTGCACCATTTCTCACTACTAGCAGGGGAGGCCGCGTGGAGGCTGTCGTCTTCTCCCCCTGTTATCAATGACAAGTGTAGGCACAACCGTCAAGGTATTAAAACTTCGTACATATAAATCATCAATATAAACTTTAAACACTATTTAGCGCATCGTTTTGATACGTGTGCATGACTAGGCCTAAAAGCTTTATATTTAGGGTAACTTGTTGATGTTCAGTTTCCTGTTTATATTAAAGTTTATGGGTTAACTTTCAGTTCTAAAAATCCCAGGTTGACCATCGCCCATTGCATTACACATTATTGCATTACTATTCCTGCACACCAATGCTGGATTAAACAAATACATAGGCCTATTGCCAAATAAATTATTTCAAGTGACAAGCCAAGTATCATTTTATTAATCCATTTGCTTTGAATAAAAACAATTCGATTCCTTGTAAAGCATAAAGTACATCATAGCACGGAAAAAGTAGAAACACATGAATCATGGAGGAAGGAACCCAGACACTTCGACGTTGGTAATGTTTACACGATCCTGGAAATAAATGAGGACTGCGTGTGGTAAGCAAGTGTGTTGTTACGGGGTTCCCCGGCCGGCTGCGATCGCGAGCACATGGTCGCGGCTGGTGTCGGCGTGCATGCATTTTGAGCGTGCACTAGAGGTCACCGTGAATGATTGCAACAACGGTTTCGGGCTCTCACACTATACAAGTCACGGTGCGATACGTGAATAAAAGCGGACGTTCGTTAATCGAGTCATATCGCAAAACTATAAACCTCACGGGTTCATAAACAATAACATAAATAAATTTGCAAACATACAAAACAGAGACCGCCCTTCGGCCAAAGTCCTGCCGGGGTTAAAGAGGATTGTTGTAGCTGCCAGAATTGTGTTTTCTATGAGCCTTGGCAGCGAATTTAATCATTTCACAGTTACATTTATTGTTAACAGACATCGAAGGCCTACTGTATTTTCCTCTACTGCTAAAGAAAGCCAAACAAAAAGCAATAGGGCCCCTGTATCGTTGCAAACGATCAGCGCACGCAAATTGCAATGCCGAAAATGTAACCTGCCCGTCAAGTCGTAGCAGAATTTTTCAAGCAACCTATAACTCAACCAAATACAGAACCCATCATTGCCAAAATACCAACAGTACCGTTATGTTTAGTGTGTTTACCTTCCATCCAAGAGGGATTATCACATGCACAAAAGCGTCAACAATGGGCAAGAGGATAACTTCCTTTGATGTAGTTAATGAGCCGGCCTCAACTGAGCTTTCGAGGTTCACCGCGTTTTCACCCAGCTTTCACCGAGGACCAAACAAAAGATTTGTTTAACGGTGGTTTCACCGTGCATTCACGGTGCTCTCACACCGTGACCACACAGTGAAATGGGAACGAGCGCCGTGAAATTCACGGAAAAAGTGCAATTCACCGAGCTTTCACGGTGCATTCACGGAGGAGATGTTCATAGTGTCTGTTGGCGAGTTGTTATAAGAACAAAGTGATAATGTTACATAAGTGTATTGGGTGAAGGGGTAAGCATGAACAATTCTTTCCAAAAGTGGGGACCAAAATTTACTTATTGTAGTGGGTTTTATAAACAAATAGAATTTATATTTTTAAACCTAACAAAAGAACAGACTGGTACTAGCCCGTTCAGTAAAATAACGGTGAACAAGTTAATGTATTGGATCAATGAATGAATGAATTGAGATATTTACAATTAAATTGAAACAATGCCAATCTAAACATCGATTTATAGATCTACTGTTAAAAACCATTATTTAGATTAGCAGAATTAAGGGTCAATAATTGTAACCTTGGAATGAAAGGTTAGCAACTGTAATCTTTCCATTCCAAGATAAGAATGGAAGGTTTGCAATTGTAACCTTTTCATTCCAAGATAGGAATGAAAGGTTTGCAATTGTAACCTTTCCATTCTAAGATAGGAATTGAAGGTTTGCAATTGTAACCTTTCCATTCCAAGATAGGAATGGAAGGTTTGCAATTGTAACCTTTATATATTCCAAGATAGCTGTGGTGACCGCAGCCCTACTACCTGACTTTTACAACTTCTGTCATTAACGGACGGTAGTAGGGCTGCGGTGAATGCCCATGGTAGTCCTGTATGGACAAGTATCGATATCGAGCAGGCAATGTTCTGTACCCCAAAAAGGTGTCCCAAACATGAGAAATGCTCTTCAAACTCACCTCCAAGATTCTATGCCACCTACAGATGCCTCTTCTGAAGTTTAAAACCATGCAACTTGCATTGGCGAAATTTTATAGACATTTTATGTTTGGAAAAATGCAAGATTGAACTAGTAAACATGGAAACTGCTGGATTTCCCAACAATGAATTGCGCGCATACACAATGACCCTCCTGCTACCGGTAAAAAACGAAAAACAGGCAGTATAGCGCCAACTAGCGATTTTTAGCGTACCAAATGTATGTAGTTGGTGCGCTGAAAAATGCGTAACCTGCTGTTTTCAGCGTGTGAATCAAATCATGTTCTGGTTCAATCTTGCATTTTCAAACTTAAATGTCGCCAATAATTCAAACGCATCTGTATGGTGGCATGGGGAATCTGGAGGTTTGGGCATTTCTGTTTGATACAGAAACGTCTCTGCATACATTCCATATTACCATGAGTCACCGCAGCCCTACTACCGTCCGTTAATGACAGAAGTTGTAAAAGTCAGGTACATGTAGTAGGGCTGCGGTCACCACAGCTAATTCCAAGATAGGAATGGAAGGTTTGCAATTGTAACCTTTCCATTCCAAGATAGGAATGGAAGGTTTGCAATTGTAACCGTTCCATTCCAAGATAGGAATGGAAGGTTTGCAATTGTAACCTTTCTATTCCAAGATAGGAATGGAAGGTTTGCAATTGTAACCTCTCCATTACCAGATAGGAATGGAAGGTTTGCAATTGTAACCTTTCCATTCCAAGATAGGAATGGAAGGTTTGCAATTGTAACCTTTCCATTCCAAGATAGGAATGGAAGGTTTGCAATTGTAACCTTTCCATTCTATGGTAGGAATTAGAATCCATCATTGTAAATCAAAAATATTGTCTATTTATGAACATTTAGGCCATTTCGATCACTTATTATGGTAAATTTAGAAATAATTAAACCATCTACACGTGTTTTGTTATTAATGTAACAATTTGTGTCAAATGAATGGTGAAACCATGAAATATAGAGAGCCAAATTAGAAGTTTAGATTTGTTTTTAAATAAAAATACTATTAAAAAAACAATTCATACTTTTGAGTCCAGTATTTGTTCATCTCATATAAAAGTTGGCTTTAAGTGCCAAAAATCTGTGTAATTGTTTTGTAAATAATTTTAGAGGCGAAAAAAGGCAAACAGCAATATTACAAAATATTCTGTGCTGGGCCAAAAAATGGACAAAAACGCGACAAAACTACATATTTATTGGTAAATAAATTCGAATTTATAAAAATTGCAATAAAGTAAAGATTTCTTTCATAAAAAGTATGAAATTTAATTTTTTTGTCTTTCAAATGAAATTTTATTTCATGAAAATTAGGAAAAGTGGACTTATGATTAAGTCAAAGTACTTTTGAACATGTTCAAAGTTATACCCGTCGCTAGAAATGATTTCAATCGTATTTGATCTTTAATCACAACAATGTAGGGAGTATCCCCTAACGTATTTTGATAGTATTTTGCGGAGGGCTAAGTGTGCATGGAGGCCGTTTAAGGTATGAAGAAATAGCCCAAATCCAAAAGTCATGTAATTTCCTAAAAGAGGACAACATAAGCTTTAATTTGGATATAAATTTGTCGACCTCCCTTAAAAACGTTTAAAGTTATACCCGTCGCTAGAAATAATTTCATTCGTATTTGAGCTTTAATCACAACAATGTAGGGGGTATCCCCAACCGTATTTTCACAGTATTTTGCGGAGGGCTAAGTGTGCATGGAGGCCGTTTAAGGTATGAAGAAATTTTCCAAATCCAAAAGTCATGTGATTTCCTAAAAGAGGACAACATAAGCTTTAAGTTTAATTTGGATATAAATTTGTCGACCTCCCTTAAAAACTTTTAAAATTATACGCGTCGCTAGAAATAATTTCAATCGTATTTGAGCTTTAATCACAACAATGTAGGGTGTATCCCCTACCGTATTTTGACAGTATTTTGCGGAGGGCTAAGTGTGCATGGAGGCCGTTTAAGGTATGAAGAAATTTTCCAAATCTAAAAGTCATGTGATTTCCTAAAAGAGGAGAACGTAAGCTTTAATTTGGATATAAATTTGTCGACCTCCCTTAAAAACGTTTAAAGTTATACCCGTCGCTAGAAATAATTTCATTCGTATTTGAGCTTTAATCACAATATAATGGTTTCTTGTAGTTCCTAATAGCGTAGGCCTACACCGAACAGCGTCAAACCACCAAGCAGTGTCACACCACCAAGCAGTGTCACACCACCAAACGGTGTCAAACCACCAAACGGTCTCAAACCACCAAATGGTCTGTCAAACCACCAAACATTGTCAAACCACCAAACGTTATCAAACAGTCTTAAACCACCAAACGGTGTGTCAAACCACCAAACAGTGTCAAATCACTGAACAGTGTCAAATCACTGAACAGTGTCAAATCACTGAACAGTGTCAAATCACTGAACAGTGTCAAATCAGCAAATAGTGTCAAACCTAGCCTTGACCAAGGCTGTTGTCGTAGTGCGCACATACATCGTAGTGCACACATGGCCAGTGCGCCATCCCCGGCCCCGCACATGTACATGTACACTGTACAGCACGATCAATAACTGAGTCATGGATACGTTGTGCATTGCGACCTCATACATTAAATTGATCCTTCTGTAATCAAAAGTTTATGTGTTTCTTTATTTTCCTATTGGAATTCCAATAGAAAGTCATATGCAAGAATTGTTAATTTGTGGGTGGTTCAATTTAAATGATGGCCAATCACAGGCCCCTATACGTGTAGCTTTGACCCCGTTTCATCCCACATGCATTGCACAATGCATAGGCACACACGCTTTACATGTAGAGTACAATGTATGTACATCGTGCACAGCGAACAGTTGCTGGACCAACCAATAACCAATGAGAACACATCTTTCTTTTTTGAATTTGGTATATTACTTTATTAGCATTAATGAGTTCCGCCTTAAATGTTGGCATGTTCTAAAGGATCAAGGCATGACAACAAATGGTCACTGTATGTACACGCATGTATGTACATGTACATGAAGAGTAATGTGCAGTGTACTACATTACATACATTGTACATGTACACGTGTGGATGTACACAACAACAACGACGACGACGACGACTTATATACATGTAGCGCACGTATCCACCAAATTTGTGCTCAAGGCGCATGACATTATTACCCCTGCTCATCAGGCTCATAAATCATTCCTGAAACCATCTCAGCTCCCTGGGGAGTATACAGCTCATTTTTTTTGCTGCCATTTCAGTGCATATAAGGCTAATCAAACACAACAACCAACTCTGCCCTCACAGGTACCCATTTACCCCTGGGTGGAGAGAAGCAATTATGGTAAAGTACCCCGGTCGCGGTTGGGATTCGAACCCACATTCTGATGACTCAGCCATCAGAACACAAATCCGATGCACTAAACCGCTCGACCATGGTCTCAAACCACCAAACAGTGTCAAACCACCAAACAGTTTAAACCACCAAACAGTTTAAACCACCAAACAGTACCTATTTCTTATCTGAAGCATGGATTAGCATGGCAGGCTCTTGGCTGATCTCTGATCTATTTTTCCCTTACCCGGGATGATTAGCACTTGGCAAATTTGTTCTTTTGTTGTCCCATACTGGCATGCTCATGAACCAAGATCTCTCCAGACTCGATAATGAGTGTAAACCAGGTCTGATTCAAATTTTCGCCTGGTAAACAATATTGGGTTCTCACCGGGCTAGCAAATTGCACCGGGTTATTAATGCATTTAGGCTCAGTTACTTTACATCTGACCTTAAGTTAACAGGGGCAAATTCATAGAGCTAAGTAAATAGAGATCCACAGCCAAATTGCTACATTATGTATTTTGCTTCTTAGGCCTAAATGCATTAGTAACCAGGTGCAATTTGTTAGCCCGGTGAGAACCCGGCGAGAACCCGGCGAGAACCCAGTAGGCCCTATTGTTTAACCATGGAGGAAGAAAAATGTTTTCTTCCTCCATGGTTTAACGGACTAAAAGTTGAATCAGGCCAGGTTTACACTCATTATGTAGTCTGGGTAGGTTTTTGCTCATGAGGATGTCAGCACTAGACAACAAAATAACTAATTTGCCAATTGCGCTAATCCTCAAGGGTAAGGGAACAAATAGAATGTCAGAGATCAGCCTGCCACGCTAATCCTTAAAACCGCCATACCATTGTGAACTGGCAAGACTTATAAGCAGTGTCAATGGCTACTTTAGTGCTCACAAAACCCTCAAAACTTCTCAAACTACATGTATTTTAAAGATATCAACTTAATATCAACATACATGTAATATGTATGCGGTTGTATGTATTAAATAGAATGTTAATTATGGTTTTTCTCCACAACACCCAGGTTGGTGTTTATCATTTTCAAAGCATCGGGCTTAATCCTGGCTCATCCGGAGTAGATTCTTATCAGTGATAATCCAATAGTGTAATAGTACGAAAGCCCATTAGCGCCAACAAAAAATAAATTTCTAATACGTTATTACGGATCTGCAATCCGTAATAACGGATTCGCAATCCGTTATTACGGATTCGCAATCCGTTATTACGGATTCGCAATCCGTTATTACGGATTCGCAATCCGTTATTACGGTTCCACAATCCGTAATAACGGATTGGCAATCCGTTATTACGGATTCACAAAGGGGGTCCCTCGAGGGCGCTACTTCCAGGTCGCTCTGCCTGGTTGCAACGTGACCTAGTGACTGAAGAGCTATCGTGACCGGAAATTCTTGATATACCCACGTATTTAGACTTTTTTGTGAATCCGTAATAACGGATTGTGAAAACGTAATAACGGATTAGAAATTAATTTTTTGTTGGCGCTAATGGGCTTTCGTATAATAAAGCTTGCAGAAGCTTCATATTTGTTTGCCTGGTTCATTATTTTCTAGCTGTTTTTTTGTCTATTGGCTCAAGCTCAATAATTGTTGAATTGGCAGCAAAGATGAGCTGAAAACAACTTTTTTGCAATGTTTATGCTGCTTATACCTATTTCTTTCTAGGTATGTGTGCAAATGCTACGTGCATGTATATGGATATTATAAAAAACATTGATGAAGTGTTCTTCCGCTCCGGCATAATTATAGCTTTTCTCCATAAGAAAGCCTCAAAATAAGCCTTCGATATTTGATTATATGAAAATTGTAACAACGAAATAATAATAAGAGCTGCTTTGTAAATGTGTACCACAATACGACATACGCTATTGGCAGATTTGCACACACTCTTGTCTTTGTCTTCCTAACACAAGCCACACACTTCGACAGTTTAGTGGTCAGGTCACCCGTTATTTTTATTCATAAAACCAGTTGCAATCTTGTTTATTTAATCTCGTACCTACATGATCTCGGGGGGAAAAAACGTGTTTAAAAAATCACTGTCACCCTGCACACGTAATTATACCATATGGGAAATGTGTGCAAAGCAGTCCGTTGGTCATGCTGTGTAGATGTACATGCACTAGGGCTACACGTACGTCTGGCACATCATTGACTTTATTTTGATCAAAATTGTAAACCAAAAAACTACCATCCAACATTTTACAGTAGTATCATTGAGGCCGATTTGTTTTGAAACTCAGCGATTTGACTACGCCAGTCCCCATCAATACGGGCGCATTTACCAAGGAGTATTAATGTTGTATGTACAAACTTTCTGGCACATCATTGACTTTATTTTGATCAAAATTGTAAACCAAAAAACTACCATCCAACATTTTACAGTAGTATCAGCCGATTTGTTTTGAAACTCCGCGATTTGACTACGCCAGTCCCCATCAATACGGGCGCATTTACCAAGGAGTATTAATGTTGTATGTACAAACTTTCTGGCACATCATTGACTTTATTTTGATCAAAATTGTAAACCAAAAAACTACCATCCAACATTTTACAGTAGTATCAGCCGATTTGTTTTGAAACTCAGCGATTTGACTACGCCAGTCCCCATCAATACGGGCGCATTTACCAAGGAGTATTAATGTTGTATGTACAAACTTTCTGGCACATCATTGACTTTATTTTGATCAAAATTGTAAACCAAAAAACTACCATCCAACATTTTACAGTAGTATCAGCCGATTTGTTTTGAAACTCCGCGATTTGACTACGCCAGTCCCCATCAATACGGGCGCATTTACCAAGGAGTATTAATGTTGTATGTACAAACTTTCTGGCACATCATTGACTTTATTTTGATCAAAATTGTAAACCAAAAACTACCATCCAACATTTTACAGTAGTATCAGCCGATTTGTTTGAAACTCAGCGATTTGACTCGCCAGTCCCCATCAATACGGTAGCGCATTTACCAAGGAGTATTAATGTTGTATGTACAAACTTTCTGGCACATCATTGACTTTATTTTGATCAAAATTGTAAACCAAAAACTACCATCCAACATTTTACAGTAGTATCAGCCGATTTGTTTTGAAACTCAGCGATTTGACTCACGCCAGTCCCCATCAATACGGGCGCATTTACCAAGGAGTATTAATGTTGTATGTACAAACTTTCTGGCACATCATTGACTTTATTTTGATCAAAATTGTAAACCAAAAAACTACCATCCAACATTTTACAGTAGTATCAGCCGATTTGTTTTGAAACTCAGCGATTTGACTACGAGTCCCCATCAATACGGGCGATTTACAAGGAGTATTAATGTTGTATGTACAAACTTTCTGGCACATCATTGACTTTATTTTGATCAAAATTGTAAACCAAAAAACTACCATCCAACATTTTACAGTAGTATCAGCCGATTTGTTTTGAAACTCAGCGATTTGACTACGCCAGTCCCCATCAATACGGGCGCATTTACCAAGGAGTATTAATGTTGTATGTACAAACTTTCTGGAACATCATTGACTTTATTTTGATCAAAATTGTAAACCAAAAACTACCATCCAACATTTTACAGTAGTATCAGAAACCTCGCATTTACCAAGGAGTATTAATGTTGTATGTACAAACTTTCACAAGGCGCTAATTTATGCACTAAGAATCTCAAAATTATTAGTCTGTGACCAGGTACATGTACATCCTAATGTTTAATGTACTAGGCAAATAATTAGGACTCAAGACCCAAGATGCATGGGATATGTACATGTACATGTATAACTGTATTTCTTTCAATGCAAATTACTGCAAAAAAAGTCATAAACAGAGTGAAGATATTGTTTAAATTACATCTAAATCGGTGTAATTGGCATCTCTTTCAAGCTTCAAAATCTCTAGCCAGCGAATAATCCTTTCACAATAGTCACTTATCGGATTATAAGCAGACTTTTGTACGACCCCAGAGCCAGAGACCAGAAGGAACCCTACGATATGCTTGAATAACCAAGCGTTTGCATGAGTCACCTCACCTCACCTATCCTCTTCGGGCCAAGTGGCCCATAAGGCTGCAGTGCACTCTTTCCACTGTGCTCTGTTACTGGCCACAGGCTTGGCTTCATTCCATGACTTCCATCCCAACTCTTTCCTTTCTTTCTCTACAGTACGTCTCCATGTTGTTTTCGGACGACCAACTTTCCTCCTGCCTTCAGGGACCCAAGTCATTGCAGTCCTGCAGTGGCAGTTATCCTCCATTCTAAGAACATGGCCGATCCATCGCCATCTTCTAGTTTTCACTTCATCACTGATTCGTTTTAATTTTGTTCTAGTGAGTATTTCATCGTTTGACACGACATAAGGCCATCTAATTTTCAAAATTCTTCTAAGGCATTTGAATTGAAATGTGTCCATCTTCTTATTGTCGCTTTCGTTGGTCTTCCATGTTTCGCAGCTATAAAGTAGCACTGATATGACGAGAGAGCTGAATAATCTAATTGTTGTTCTTAATGAGTACTTGTTAGAATTCCAAACTTGCTTCAATTTCATGTATGATATCCTTGCTTTACAAATTCTGCTGGAAATGTCCTCACCCCCTCCTCCTTGTTTGCTGATGATGGCTCCTAAGTATGTGTATTTATCAACCTCCTTTAAATGATGGTCATCAATTATAATGCTGCTGTTGTTGTTGCTGTTTATTCGTAGAACTTCGGTTCTCTTCTTGTTAATTTTGAGTCCAGTTCTAGATGCATATTCATTAAGTTGTGTTGTCTTAGTTTGCATGTGTTTCAAGTTAGATGACAAAAGTGCAATATCATCTGCAAAGTCCAAGTCCTCCAATTTGTTCATGAATCTCCACCTTATCCCTGTGTTGTTTCCTTCTGTTGTTTTCTTCATTATCCAATCCACCACCAACAGAAAAATGAATCCAGACATTACATCGCCTTGTTTCACTCCTGTTTTTACCTTAAACCAATCTGACTCCACTCCTTCATCTGTCACAGCGCATTCACTGTCTTCGTACAGGATCTGGACCATTTTCAGTATTTTATGCGGAATTCCATAACTAGCCATGATCTTCCAAAGGCTCTCCCTATACACAGAATCAAATGCCTTTTCAAAGTCCACAAACGTAATGTATAAGGTTGACTGCCATTCCACAGCTTGCTCTACTATGTTGCAACACAAATATTTGCTCAACTGTACTTCTGCCTTTTCTAAAACCTGCTTGTTCGTCTCTCAACTTGTTGTTAACTCCATCTCTAATTCTATCAATGAGCACTCTACCAAATACTTTGCTTGGAACAGATGTTAAAGTGATACCTCTCCAATTGCCACACTCGGTTAGGTCACCTTTCTTTGGTATTTTAACAATAAGCCCCTGCTTCCATGTCCTTGGCACTACTTCATAATCCCATATTGTTTTGAAAAGATTATCAAGCCATTCAACTGTTGTATTTATGTCCACTTTTAACAACTCTGCTGTGATTTCATCTTTTCCTCCAGATTTCCCATTCTTTAACCTCTTTACTGCTGCACTAATTTCTGCTTTTGAAATGTAGCTTATATTGATATCATCAATAATAGGGTCATTTGTCACTTCTGTTATCGGGTTAACAGGTATTGGTCGGTTTAGAATATCTTCGAAATGTTCGCATACCTTTTTTCCTTGCAGACTCCTCTATTAAGAGATTACCAGATTTGTCTTTAACGGCATTAATTGTTTTGTGTTTATCGTTGCTAATTGTCTTAGTTATTTCATATAATTCTTTCATTCTCCCATTGCCTGCTGCTTTCTCAGCCTCTGTTGCGAGATCATCTGTCCACTTCTCTTGTCCTTCCTCATACTTTTCTTAACTTCCTTATCTATATGTCTGTAGTTTTCTTTAAGATTTTGTTTGATTCTATTTGATTTTGTCTGTTCGATATTGATCTTCAATCTTTTCCTCTCCTCGACCAAGCTCCATGACTCCTTGCTGATCCATGGTTTTTTCCCCTTCTGTTTGTACCCAAGTACTTCTTTTGCAGTTTCCTTGTAAGCATCCTCGAATTTTTGACATTTCTTTTCCACAATATCCTCTGATACCTCATAATCTTGGAGCACATCATACCTGTTCTTTAGTTTGATTGTGAATTGAGTTCCAATGTCTGTTTTTTTTAGCTTTGTTGTGTCAAATTTCCTTCTGTTTGCCTTAATTTGTTGTTTCCTTTTTAGCTTCAACTTAATTTTGGTGCGTACTAGTTGATGATCGCTGGCTATATCGCCTCCTCTCATAACACGAGTATCCATTATGGATGTCCTATGCTGTCTGCTCACTAACACATGATCAATTTGGTTCTTTGTTCGTCCTCCTGGAGAAACCCATGTTTGCTTATGGATTTGTCGATGTGGGAAGATGGTACCTGTAATTACCAGGTTATTAAGGCCACAAAAATCAACAAGTCTTTCTCCATTTTCATTTCTCTCTCCAAGTCCATGTTTGCCCATGATGTTTTCGTATCCATCATTGCCCTCTCCAACTTTTGCATTGAGATCCCCCATTACAATAAGCAGGTCATGTTTATGCACTAACTCTATGACGGATTGTAGTTGTTCATAGAAGTTATCTTTATCTTCATCGTTAGCTTCGTTAGTGGGTGCATATACTTGAATAACTGTAAGTTTTATATATTTAGAGACAAATCTGGCATAAATTAATCTATCATTAATTGGTTTCCATTCTAATAAAGCCTGATCTGCTAACTTGGATAGCATTATTGCAACTCCGTGATGATGTAGGTTATCCTCTCTACCTGAAAATATTACACTCTGTCCGGTGCTCAACTTGACTTTTCCAAACCCTGTCCATCTGCATTCACTAATGCCCAAAATATCGATTTTGTATTTATCCATCTCCTTGGCAAGTTGAGCTGATTTCCCAATGGTGTAAAGTGTTCTTACATTCCAACATCCTATATTTAAGTTTTCTTTTGGCCTGGTTATCGACGTAGTCGGCCGCTGAACGTCCTTTCGGCTTTGATCCAGAAGCGTCATACTATCCACATACTGTACATGATGTTGTCATCCTCTGGTATTTGGACCGTCGCCTCCCCAGGACCACTTCCAGCATCAGCTGGGATTCGAATTACACTTGCAGTTTCCGTAACAATTATTTGAACTGGGTGGGTTGTTGGCCCTCCGCAGCAGGTTTATTGCTCAGGGTTTTCCTTCCCTTAGCCAGAGCCTTGTTAGCCTACCACCGCATGAGTCACACCAGGCTAATTTAAGACCGGGCCAACACCCACGGTTTTATCATACCAGGTTATATATGCATTTATATATTTTTTTTAGGCCTTAGCAGGTTCTCAGCTAAATTTTACAGAGCAGATAAATTTGTTCTGCTACATGTAAGCATTGACTTTTACATCCAGCTCACCAGTTTCATAATTGACAGGGAATAACATTTTCTTTCCAGATTTGACATGTGTACTTGGCATAACCTTCATCCTTTATTAGATTGTGATTACATTTATTGGGATGAAACAGTATGATTGATTTTTTTCCCGTTGGTGACAGGAGTACGGTGAAGATTCATTGGACAGTATAGTCTCTGCATGGTCTGCCAGACTTTTACATCTAAATGACTTGGACTGAAAATGATGCCTGGTGACATTGTTGGGTATAACAAATTACAAACCCAGATGACACCTGTTTGTGTATCTTCATCTTGACTGAAATAAATCTTGCAAACAGTAAACAACCGTCTGGTTTATGTCTCCGACATGTAACCCAACCATGACCCAACCAGACACTCTGTCTGGGGGGTTGGGGTTATGGCCTAGCACTGCTGCTGTCCAAGACATCAAACAACACAGTCTGATGGTCAACAGATGGTTCCACTTATCAGTGGGTTAGATTTGGGGGGGGTCTTTATGTTTACACAATGGATGGTTGATTTTGTGCACAGATATATGGCAGTAATTTCTTTTCCAGCCCAGAAAAAAAACTACACAGCTCTGGGAACTGACACCTTCTAAGATATGTGGAATGGTCCCCTTTAGGAGATATCAATGACCTCTCACAGCCATCTGTGGGTTTTTTTTCTGGGAGAAACAATGAAATACATAAAATCTGCCTCTCTCACCAAGAGGAGGGCTCCTACTCGCGGGAGGGTTGGAACCGGGCCACCACGGTTTTATTTCATACCAGGGTTATATATGCATTTATATTTTTTTTGAGCGCTTAGCGCAGGTTCTCAGCTAAATCTTTACAGAGCAGATAAATTTGTTCCTGCTACTATGTAAGACATCTCTCTGGTGAGTGAGCCCAGCTCACCAGTTTCATAATGACAGGGAATAACATTTTGTTTTCGTTTAATTTACATGTGTACTTTGAAATGTACAAATGCCTTCATCCTTTACAATTAGATTGTGATTACATTTATTGGGATGCTAAGTATGATTGATTTTCTTTTACCTTGGTGACAGGAGTACCCGGTGAAGATTCATTGCCGACAGTATATGAGTCACAAAGTGTGTGACTGCCAGAGAAATCAACCACAAGGTCTGAGGGATATGGGTTGGACTGAAAATGATGCCTGGGTGACATTAAGCAGGTGGGTATAACAAATTAAAAAAGTGTACCTGTTTTTTGTGTATCTTCCAATTGTTGACTGA
>CM055816.1:7307160-7387341 GCA_029582265.1 Zoroaster sp. YZ-2022
GGTTATTGTGTTTGATTAGCCCTGTAGCACCAAATAGGTTGCACATAATGGGCTGTATACTCCCCCAGGGAGCTGAGAAAGATTACAGGAATGATATTGACTCAGTGACCAGGGGAAAATAATGTAAAGCGTATTAAGACATTATCATAGAGGTGTAATTCGCTGTGTATATAATTACATGTATGACTTAATATAAATTATTATTATTATATGTCGGTTAAGGGAAAACATTCAAATCAATTGCTAAATTGTTCCGTCATTGAGAGAATACTAAATGGTTTAAATGTGATATTTTACGCTAAGATAAGGTAAGATATAGGATTGGTTATTCAGAAATAACAAAATGGTCAAATTTTAATGTAAAATTGACTTAGTGTCAAGCTGCTTATGGTATTAATCTTTCTTAGAAACAGGATGTTTGAGGTGCTGTCATTTTGAAGAAATTCCTTACCTTTAAGACAGACAGCTTTATTGCATCTGATGAAGTAGCTGTAGCTACGAAAGCTTATGCCTATTTTTAAGTTTAGTTAGTCTTAAAAGTGCTACCATTTATATATATATAGCTTTATTTTTAAAACACTTTTAGTCCAATGAAAAATGTACAGGTCCAGCTAATGTTTAGAGCAAGTAGACTTAGCAAGTACAAAGTTCAAAACAAAACAAAGAAGCTGACCTATGCCCAGAAACTGGAGACTTCTTGGTCTCCACACACGTCGCTTCAAATGTGGAGTGTCGTGGCCGAGCGGTCTAGCGCACCGAACTCAAGTTCTGGTGTTGCCAGCAGCAGGGTGTGGGTTCGAGCCCCGGTCGTGACACTTGTGTCCTTGAGCAAGGTACTTAACCATAATTGCTTCGTCCTTCGGATGGGACGTAAAGCCGTAGGTCCCGTGTGTTGTATAATGCACGTAAAGTGGATTGTCGTGCGGTCTTGCGCACTGAACTCAAGTTCTGGTGTTGCCAGCAGCAGAGTGTGGGTTCGAGCCCCGGCCGTGACACCTGTGTCCTTGAGCAAGACACTTAACCATAATTGCTTCTCTCCACCCAGGGGTTAAATGGGTACCTGTGAAGGCAGAGATGGTTTGCTCTATATGCGCTAGAAATGGCAGCAATTGAGCTGTATACTCCCCAGGGAGCTGAGATGGTTTCAGGAATGATTTATGAGCCTTATGAGCCTTATGAGCAGGGATAATAATATAATGCGCCTTGAGCGCCACTTAGTTGGTGGATACGTGCGCTATATAAATCTATACATTATTATTATTATTATTATTATACTGGGTGTCTCCCCCTACTTCATTTTCCCCTATATTGGGTGTCCCCACCCCCCTCCCTGAACTCAACTATTACCACACTCATACTACCACTTACTTCCTGCAGGGCTATACCAGCCTCCTGGGCACGCTGATGTTGACGTGTTTGTACAGCTGTAACCAGCAGAACATGTGGTACATGATGTAGTGCCCCCAAGGGAATACGTATCTGATGAGACAATCAATATTTACAATTGAGATTAATAATAATAATAATAATAATAATACAGAGCATTTATATGGCGCTATACGAAGAACAGAGCGCCTAACAAAACAAGGAAGTATAGTATGAACAAGAACATAATACAAAAACTAAACCAACAACTAACCGACTAACAAAGAAAATAAGCAAAAAAGCAAATTAGGACGGTTCTGGGAATAAAAGGTCTTGAGGAGGGTTTGAAAACAGACAACAAGCAGCCTCTTAGACCTGCAGGGAGTGTGTTCCACAGGCGAGGCGCAGCAACTGCAAAGGCACTGTCACCAGCTTTCTTTTTAGATCTAGGAATAGAAAGCCGGGTCAAGTCTGAAGATGAGCGGAGCCGATGTCTGTGAACATCAGGGACATTATCGATATGTAAGTGTATAAATCGGCAAGATATGAAGGAGCTTGACCATGAAGAATTTTATAGATAAGAGTGAACATTTTGAAATGAATCCTTTCTTTAACAGGTAGCCAATGTAGATCTGTCAGCAGGCCAGCGGAAGGCTGGTCCCGTCCTGGCGAAGACAAGCCGCGCAGCCTTATTTTGCAGGCGTTGAATGCGCTTCAGGTCGAGTTCAGCGCATCAAACAAAACAGAATTGGCGTAGTCAAGGCGGGACAGGACCAGACTTCTGACGGCATGATGGCAGGCATCTTGTGTGATAAAACGACGGATGCGCCATAGGTTGCGAATATGAAAATTAACGATTCTACAAATAGAGCTGACATGATTAGACATATTCAAAGAATGATCTAGGATAATGCCTAAATCTTTAATAGAAGTTGATGTGTGAATATGAAGATTTTCCAATCTTAACTCCAGGTTGGTAAGAGAGGGAAGAATGTGGTTATTGGCAAAGACAAAGAACTCTGTCTTATTCTGGTTGAGTTGCAGCATATTTTGTGACATCCATTTATTGATCATAAATATGCAAGATGAAAGACTGGAAAGTACCCGTTGACGATCGCTATCAATAGACCATTGAATACTATTACATAGCAGACTGAATAGGATGCTTGGCTGTGATAGCCAATTACTAATGAAAAGAACACTATTATGTTGGAGGGTGCAACTTAATAAGCAATAGACACGTCTTCAAGTTTATTGCCCTTTACAGTAGCAACGTGTGTTCAAAAAAGCAAGCTTCAACAAAGATTTCCATGGAGAGAATGCCGCAAGACACGTTGTTTGCCATAACTTATGGTTTTCGACAACGAAACGGGATTCAAAGATCCATGTTTGTATAGCCTATGATTATTATTAGAAGTACTGTATAAGCATTTGCCTAAATAAGTCGTTTTATTTACATGAAATAAAAAAAAACATCGGTATACGTTTTCCCCATGGTTCAACACGTCGAAGGGTTTCGCTGTGCTGGTCGGTGACAATTTAGACCCGAGAATATTATTTCTCAGCGTGGCTGGGCCTGGTATTTTTACCCAGCGGTTCCGGCAGTTTCCTAGAAAATAAAAACGGGATAACGGTCGCTACAGGTATTTTTCATGTTTTTTACACTCAACTTGCAAATACGACCCTGATTTTTTCCTACGATAATGTGAATTGACACTCGTTTAAGACTCCTTTACCATTCAGTTAAAAAAATAAAAATAAATAAAACACACATTTGTGAACTATTTCTGTGATTTTTAATCGGCAACACTCCGATGTTTTCAGAGATGTCCCAGAAATTCAAAAGACCACTGAAAGTAAACAGGATGCTTAGCAGAGTTAGCCAATGAATTGAACAATAGAGTGTCCAGAGACTAAGTTTGGCTCACCGATTTCAATAGACCATTGAATACTATTACATAGCAGACTGAATAGGATGCTTGGCTGTGATAGCCAATTACTAATGAAAAGAACACTATTATGTTGGAGGGTGCAACTTAATAAGCAATAGGCACGTCTTCAAGTTTATTGCCCTTTACAGTAGCAACGTGTGTTCAAAAAAGCAAGCTTCAACAAAGGTTTCCATGGAGAGAATGCCGCAAGACACGTTGTTTGTCGAACTGGTGGGGGGGGGGGGGGGGATCCCTGTTCTGACAAAAAAAATATGTAACAATATTAAAGTGAACATTAAAAAAACTGACATTCTGCAGGGGTACTATCAGACATTAATAAAAACAAAACAAATTGGCCAGACCCCCACCTGCAATTTTTTGGGGATCCGCCCCTGATATGCTAATAAATACTCATGGTCCATTAAACCATGGAGAGGTTCTTCCTCCATGATTAAACAGCCGCCATAACTTATGGTTTTCGACAACGAAACGGGATTCAAAGATCCATGTTTAGCCTATGACTATTATTAGAAGTGCTGTATAATAAGCATTTGCCTAAATAAGTCGTTTTATTTACATGAAATAAAAAAACACATCGGGCGCACGTTTTGCCCATGGTTCAAACACGTCGAAGAGTTTCGCTGTGCTGGTCTGGCGGCAATTTAGGCCGGGAATATTATTTCTCAGCGGGCTGGGCCTGGTATTTTTTACCCAGCGGTTCCGGCAGTTTCCATAGAAAATAAAAAACAGTATAACGGTCGCTACAGGTATTTTGCCGTATTTTACACTCAACTTGCAAATACGACCTGATGTTTTATACGTGTCGTTAGCTAAAAATCATGAAAGACAGGCGGCTGGACAATAATCGTTTGGTATAAAAAAAATACTGTGGCCCCGTGCAATTATATTTTCTGCAGTCGAAATTGCCACTGTCCTAGTGATATCTAATAGGAAACTTATCCTCATTAGATATCATTACGACAATGGCAATTTCGGACTGCAGAAAGGAAAAAACGAGGGCCACAGTATTTTTTAATATACCAAACCATTATTGTCCAGCGCCTGTCTTAACATGATTTCAAAGCTAACGACACGTGAAAAAATTTATGCGCCCCGCATGAAAACCTAGACCAGGACGTCTTGTCTAACCCTCAACCAAGTACTATGGTGCACAATGAATTAGCAAAGCGCAAAAGCAACGCTTTTCAAAACCCATGTCATATCAACGCACTTGTGAAATAATGGATGATTACAATCCCGCCGGGAATTTTTTTCTGCATTCCGAAATCGCCATTGTCGCAATGATTTTCAATGGGGAAATTTGTTTGTTGTAATTTGATTCAAAAGAGGGAATCCTCAAAAAGAAAAGGAAATTTTTTGAGGATGGTAATTTTGAATTGCAGAAAATAATTGCATCCCGCCGCGTACCCCCTTCCCCCAACGATCAAAACAATAAACGCTTTGGCCTATTTTGCTACAGCGCCATGTGTAGGCTATTGCACGCAGTTAAATCACCTACATGTACCATGCCTATTCTCGCTGTTGAGTGTGAATGCGCGAGGCATATTTAAAACCTACGCCTGAAAAGTAGGACAATGTTGCTCACTATTTTCGTTCAACCGTTAAAACCATATATGACCAACATAAATAAATATACCCAACGACCTTTATTGACGACTAGAATCGATTTTTTTAAATATTAGACTCATTATTGCAAAACCCTAATAAGTAAGAATCAACCTTAGTAAATATCCATTCGCACGCAACGCTGGCATTTTCACGGCTGTTGAGTCACCGTGTGCCGTACGTTCTCAGCTCATACTTGGTCCTTTTGCAGGATTAAACAATGAAACTATGATAACTTTTTGTCAAAAGAATGAAAATACAAGAATGGAATCCGAAAACTAATGCCTTCTATGTGATATTTTTCTCTGCAAACTCACAGCCAGCCGGTGTACATTTCAGTTACCGCAGGATTAGCTATCTAATCTGATAAGTTTATTGACACAGTAAACACACTTTAAAAAATTTGCATTGAAAAGGATGTGTGATTTCCGAGTTTGGGGCCTCAAACTCGGAAAGTTTCTAATGGAGCTATCCCGTAATGTGGTGTAAAGTTAATGATGGTGTCAAACAAACCTTGAAATATTTCTGTCTGAGGTGATATCCTTTCAAAGAAATGTCAAATGTTATTCCCCAATTATGTCTGTATTTTGCTGTATTTTACATAGCAATGAATGTTGTGTTCACCGATTGAAAGGTTTGAAAGTATTTTGTTGTTTTAAACATTAAAATGCACTTTTTTAAATACTCCTTTTCAGGGGCTTTTTTTTTGCCTTTTGTTCTTTTTGCCTTTTTTTAATATAACAAAATTAAACAAATGAAAAGTCAAACTGTCATTGTTTCAGCTTTCTTCAGCTTTCTTCAGCTTTGAGCTAAAGGCAGTTTAATAACCAATGCGGAAAAAAGTAATGTCAAGTACAACAAAATGGGTGGCAAATTCTTCCAAAATTGTATTTTTGCCAAATTGTACAAATATTACTCAAATTTCAATTGCTTTGTATTATATTATGCTCATAGTAAAATAATATTTTCTTGTTATTCTTGTTTAAACTGATGAATAACTGTGTAAATTATTCTTTTTAGTCCCAAGTCAGTCTGTCAAACAGTGAGATGACCACAAATTCATCATTTCAAACTGTGACTTAAGGGACTGAGTCCATTCAAGGACTGATGAATATGTATGAGTCAATAGATCTTAGTGTAATTAATAATACATTACATTGATGAATATTCATATTTCACCTCAATTACAATTAATATTCTGTGTTTGTCAAACATTTGTTAAATGCATTGACGTACATACACAGTGCTGCTAGCTAGCCTCATTTGCATATATGTTACATAATGTCCAAAGACATTTACTAGTGCACAATGCCCACCTGTTGGTACACTGTATATTGTTAGTATTAGATCAGCCTTATATGAATAAGCATTATACAAAACCTAGAATTGAAATTCCAATTAAATGTTTAATTTGAACTTTCAAGCTGAAATACATGTAACATAATCTTTTTCCTAGTTGTTTGTCCTTTTGTTCTCATTTGATATCTGATACATGTAGTTGCACACATAAAGCCATATAGAAATCACTACCAAATGTTGGGATCCAAACTTTATTATTTTTAAAAAGAATATTAAATAATCTGTTTATAGGTAAGGTAAAAAGGACTAGCTCTGGCCAATAATAAAAAAATATGTTGTGTTCTTTGTACCATCATTTTAGTTTCCATTTTGAAGCCATATTTTAGTAACAGTTTCCTGACTTTACTTGTAGGTAATCCTCAAAATATTGTCATGAAATGAAGAATATGTTGAATGACTAAAACATTTAAATATTAAACTCCTCACCCCTTCCTCCCCCTGAAATATTAAAATAACACCTTAACATCCGTTCGATCAACTCTACACATTGTCTTTAAGACCGACCAGAGAGTCCGTGGCTAGACTAGTCAGTATTTGGTATTCATATGAAAACTTAACATGAACAGGCTAGACTTTATTACACACAAAGCTATGATGGTTTTTACCAATAAAAACTGAAATTCACTTTCATTACATAAGAGGGAAACAATAGGTCCTTGGCTTCCATCATATACAAAATTGTGCATGTACATAGTATACGCATTTAAACCCAGTACTTACACTGCAAAAACTGTAGTGTTAAAAACTACACCACTGGTGTTTATATTAGGCAACTCGCACAATATAAACACCATGGAAGAATAAAGTTGACACCACTGGTGTTATTTTAACACCTCAGGTTTTGCAGGGTATAACAAAGGGACAATAGGTCCTCGGTTGTCAGAACAATAGATGACAACAATAGGAGGTCCTCGGCTTACACCATATACAAAATTGTGCAAGTACATACGCATTTAAAACCAGGCCTTACCGGACTCAAGTTCTGGTGTTAGCAGCAGAATGTGGGTTCGAATCCCGGCCGTGACACTTGTGTCCTTGAGCAAGACACTTAACCATAATTGCTTTTCTCCACCCAGGGGTTAAATGGGTACCTGTGAGGGCAGAGTTGGTTGATTAGCCCTATATGCGCTGTAATGGCAGCAATTGAGCTGTATACTCCCCAGGGAGCTGAGATGGTTTCAGGAATGATTTATGAGCCTTATGAGCAGGGATAATGATATACATGTAATGCGCCTTGAGCACCACTTAGTTGGTGGATACGTGCGCTATATAAGTCGTCGTCGTCGTCGTCGTCATCAATAGGTCCTCGGTTGCTATCACAATGGAGAACAATAGGTCCTCGGTTGTCAGAACATAGAGGAGAACAATGGGAGGTCCTCGGCCTACAAAATTGTGAGTTGTGTGTGTTTATCTACACAAACCCAGGACTATAAAAAAGGAACAATAAGTCCTTGGTTGCTATCACAATGGAAAACAATATGAGGTCCGTGTTTGCAGGTGTTTACACATGTGATTGAATGATTGAAACTCCTCCTCCCCCCCCCTCCTACCCCAAAACATCTTAGCTATGCATCTGATCCCCACAGAGTACATGAATAAATAAATTATATACAATCCAATCCAGCATTAGAACACTGTTTATTTAGCTACCTAATAATGAGGCTTTCAGAGCGCAGACAAATGTCAAAGTTCCTATTATATTCATGAGTTGATAACCTTAAATATTCAGTTTATTAATTGTAAGCAGATTTGATGAGACTTGACTTTTATGTAATGCAATTGTTCATTGCATGTCTTTTATGACTTGGAACTAATTACTACATGTACTCAATTGAGAATTTCACATGTTGTCACCGCAATTAGTCTTACTTAAATATTATACTCGTTAAAATAATTTCTTGTTATTCTTGATGAATGAAACTGATGGAATTTATTTGTGTTTGTTCCGAGTCAGTTTGTCAAAAAGCGAGATGTCCACAAATCCACGATTCCAACTGTGACTTGTGATGACTGAGACCATTCAAAGACCTAAGGGAGGAGGGCCAAAGTCCTGGTACAGGCAAGCCCCTGAGAAGCCCAGCCAGGCCCAGGCTTTGCCTAGGCCCACAGGCCTATATAATCTCCTAGCTGAGCACAAAAGACCCTTTACTTCACTGGTACTATTTTTTATATACTACTGGTTTCATTTACATTCAAGTTTTAACAGTTACCACGGGAGCAATTCCCACTGTAAATTTGTCTACAAAATCGTACATAATTTTGCATATAGAACTGTTACAATCCAGAGACTTAACTGTAGTGATATCACTGCATACATGTCCATTTGTACATGTATGTATTCAGACCATATATTCGCCCTGCGAAATAATGCAAACTTGGAGCCTTAATTCATTTTCCGTGCTAGATAAATACATGTACAATGTGTATAAAGCAAATATTTAATTTTTTAATTTTATTTATTTTATTACATTTTACACTGGCAATCAGATTACATCAATTAAATATAAAACCAAACCCTAAAAACTAAAAAATACACAAACATTCATGTTAAACAAAGCCAGTGAGTGGTACAATAGAACAGGTGACCAGCACCTCTACAAGGCCATCCTTATTCCTACCACAAGAAACCCACTGAACATTATATACCTTGTTACACCCCCCATCCCCCCGACCCCGTTACACCACTGTAGGGCTGCTGAAGCAAGTTATGTGTTCCACCGAAATCAGACACATTATAGGCAAGATATCACAACTAAGTTGGTTATTGACATGACTAATTACTACATCTGTAAAAACATGCTTTTATCAAGGGTGTGATTGGGCAGTTTTGAAAAATCCACGTCAATTTTGCTAGAGGTATTGGGGCCGCTGTTGTGAACAGCGCTGGGATGAAATCTATAGTTCTGAGCATTTGCTTTGCTTTGCTTTACTTTATTGCTTAAATCTTTAAAATCCGGAGGATCACAACATTGCGATTTGTAAGAACCTGAAAATCCAAACAAACCCAGACAAATCATAACCCTGTTTTTTAACTTTCACAAGATGTTAAACGTTATGAAGATTGATAATTTACAAGAAACTCAAAAAATTCCACAATAATCACCCCCATTCGTCGCACAGACATACGGTGGACCTCAAGACAAAACTTTACCTCTGAGATGTACATCTGCTTTAAACTCACATGATAAAACATGTGTCAAGCGAAAATCAGCATGTTTTGATTTTCCTATGGAATCTGAACAAATTTAGATCTTAAATTTAGACACCAAGAATATGTCCTATAGCCCTTATCACGGCGTCGTCATCTTGTTTGTCTTCAATACAAGTCCACATTACCAAACCTAGGCTGGAAGGGAAAATAGTCTCGTCCCTAATTATGTAATGAGATTTGACACTTTAATCTGCATAGAGTATACAGGGAATCGGACAAAGATGGCCATAGTGTGATCAAAGGCTAAGGCTGTATCCGGCTATGGCTAATAAGCTTGGGCGATATCGATTTTTTTTCATCCACGATATCTCAGCAAACATATATTGTGATTTTTGATAGTATCGCGAATATTTTTTCATTAATGCATGATTGTTTTAGAGCCGATAACCACAGGTATGTACCCCTCTATAAGCGTCACAATAAATCGCAAATTCATTTGCGTAGTGTGTATGTACTTCTGAAGTAGTTTGTTTTGTTTTTCACTTCCAAAAGCTGAAAAGACTGTTCAAATTTTGTTTCCATGGAATTTGTGACTTTATTTTCCGATATCTCAATAACTTAAAAAGGTTCTCAATATTGTAATCGAGTTATCGCCCAAGCTTAATGGCTAAGTCACTGTTTCTTCCTATACATCAGCATTGCCACTGCAGCCAATAGCCATAGCCATAGCCATAGCCAATATGCTATGGCTACAGCTATGACTAGATATCACTGTTTCTTCCTATACATCAGCATTTCCACTGCAGTCAATAGCCACAGCCATAGCCAAATATGCTACGGCTACAGCTATGACTAGATATCACTGTTTCTTCCTATACATCAGCATTTCCACTGCAGCCAATAGCCACAGCCGTAGCCAAATATGCTACGGCTACAGCTATGACTAGATATCACTGTTTCTTCCTTTACATCAGCATTGCCACTGCAGCCAATAGCCATAGCTGTAGCCAAATATGCTACGGCTGTGGCTATGACTAGATATCACTGTTTCTTCCTATACATCAGCATTGCCACTGCAGCCAATAGCCACAGCCGTAGCCAAATATGCTATGGCTACAGCTATGACTAGATATCACTGTTTCTTCCTATACATCAGCATTGCCACTGCAGCCAATAGCCACAGCCGTAGCCAAATATGCTACGGCTACGGCTATGACTAGATATCACTGTTTCTTCCTATACATCAGCATTGCCATCAGAATAGCCACAGCCGTAGCCAAATATGCTACGGCTATGGCTATGACTAGATATCACTGTTTCTTCCTATACATCAGCATTGCCACTGCAGCCAATAGCCACAGCCGTAGCCAAATATGCTACGGCTACGGCTACGGCTATGACTAGATATCACTGTTTCTTCCTATACATCAGCATTGCCACTGCAGCCAATAGCCATAGCTGTAGCCAAATATGCTACGGCTGTGGCTAGATATCACTGTTTCTTTATATATTTCACCATTGTCGCTGCAGCCAATAGCCGTAGCTGTAGCCAAATATGCTACGGCTATGACTAGATCACTGTTTCTTCCTATACATCAGCATTGCCACTGCAGCCAATAGCCACAGCCGTAGCCAAAATATGCTACGGCTGTGGCTATGAGAAGATATCACTGTTTCTTCCTATACATCAGCATTGCCACTGCAGCCAATAGCCATGGCCAAATTCGGACACAGCCTATTACATAGAAAAAAGCTCATTGTACTTACCCATAATATCCAAGCGGACAGGCATTGTCAAATCCAGAGGCTTGTCCTTCCAAACAATAGAATCCACGAGGACATAACTCATCGTAGTTAGAACTCCCCTGTGGACAGTAGTAGCCGGCCGGGCATTGCTTACACGCAAGGGCTTCCGACGTCTGATTGGTCAGGTCATTGTAAGTACCACCTGTAATGGGTCAAGGGTCAAAGGTCAAAGGTCAAAGGGTATATTCAGCCAATGATCTGTAACCATCGCTTGAAACCATCGCATCTGGCGCCAATACCATACAGCTGCTTGGCTTAACAGAAAAATTCACCCGACGCAAGAATTAACCAATCTATATATATCGTGGAACCTGCTGCTATATAGGATTCTAGCCGGCCAATCGTCATCAGGCAAGCTCGGTGGTAGAGAGGTTAAGACGTCTGCACTAGTAAGTAGGAAGGTCAGGGGTTCGAATCCCACCCGAGTCACCTGTGAAGTTTTTTTTTTCACAGACACTCGGAAAGCACCGAGTATGCAGTGCTATTCACACGTCAGTGTAGTGCACAATTAAATCAGTTGCTTATCACCCAACGCAAGAATTAACCAACCTACAAAATTCACTAAGTAGATTTCTTTGATTAGTAGCTAAACTTTCGTACTAATGTATGGATTTTTGCTGGTAGTCTGTTGTTTGCTGAGCAAAATTCTCTTGACTGGGACATTTTCAAAGAGCTGCTTAGCTCTACGAAAGGAGTAGGGGGGATATAGGGTGGTCACTTCTCTTCTTGGTGTCCCAACAGGATGTACATGAATATCTACAATTAAATATAATTATAAGAAGGTGCCCCAAACTTATTTTAATGTGATGTGCACAACTGCAGCTACTGATGGTTCTAAATGTATTTTGGCTATTAAGCACAATCATCCTCTCCCCACCCCCCGCCCCCACCCTCCACTCCAAGGATCCCATCCGCCGTTTCCCGCCTGCACACTACACCACACTAATCCTCCAGCATCTAGTCTTCGTGCAGATCATCCAGTAGTCTACTTAAGCAGTAGCATCTCCCAGAGTCTGGCATTCTCCTGAAGATGATCAGAGCATACTGATCGAAACGTCGAGTTGTAACCACTAGTTCTTTCTTGAACTAATTACTTCTCAATTTGAGAATTTCCCATGGTGTCACCACAAACAGTCTTTACTTATAATCCTCTTTGTAAAAGGAAGATGCATTATACGCAAACGTATATTGACAACATGCACACACGTATTGATTCCTTGCAAACTTCTCACTTGGGCACGGGAATGCAGTCTCATATGTTGTGCCGACTGGGCAGTAGTGACCCGTTGGACAGGTGTTTGTGATGTAGTCAGCATCGCCTGGTCCAGGACAGTAGTAACCTAAGAAAGGAAGGGAGTAGAAATGTCATTCATAGAACCCAAACATTGTGGGAGGAGGGCCAAAGTCTTGGTACAGGCTTTGCCCGGCCAGACCCAGGCTTTGCCCAGGCCCAGAGGCCTATATAATCACCTAGCTGAGCACAAGGGACCTTTTACTAATGAATAGATCTCAAATAACTCTCACAGTTAACACAGACTTGACTGACACCTCAGCTGTCTTTTGTTCACAACTGCAGCCAGTATAATGAGCTTTACTTGGCTGGGCTAGGCCCTCCAGAAGCCCAGGTTATGTTGATTGGCAGGTACTGTATTGTTACATGATTAGGGCTTCTCAAAGGCTTGGCTGTACCAGGACTTTGGCCCTCCTCCCTTGGTGAGAAAAGATGAGATTTGCGGGGACACCATGTAGTGAAATAATCTAGTTTGAGTAATGAGGGTTATGAGAATAACCTTCACTACTCACTACTCAAAAGAGTATTTCAATACATGGTGTCACCGCAAATCTCACTTTGACTTTAACACTTAAAATGAATGACCAAACAGAAAGTTCCATCAGTGAGTGCATCCAACGCACGGTACATTTGGTAAAAAAATTGTTTGAAATGGTAATTAAAAAAAAAAAAAATTATCATACTGACCTGCAGGGCATGGCATGGTATACATGCTGTCTTCTGTGTCGTTGATCCATTATTTGGGTTATAGGTTCCTGGCGGGCATTCATACCGTGTCTTCCCATCACACCATCCACCGGGCTCACAGATATCAGCCGATGGGTTGGGAACAGTGGAACCCTCATCACAGGCATAGCCGGCCTCGCAGGCTTTGCAGCCGACCCAGCCGGCTTCCGACCAGGTGCCAGGCGGGCAAACTTCAGGAACTGTGACAGAGTAGATTTAAGAAACTGTACCTGAATCTGGACTACGATCCAACTCTGTGTTCTGACTCTGAATCCACAGGGATTCAAATGACAAAGCAACAGCTGTCAATCATAAAGGCATATAGCCCGGGAGGGGGGTGGCGAAGGAGGCAGTATTCCCCCACCCCATTTATTATTTATAATGAAAACATTATTTGAAACAAAACAATTCCCCTACAAACATTTTCCTGGAGGGATTTTTTTTTGGGGGGGGGGCCTAAATTTTTCCAAAACAATTCACCTCCCCCCAAATGACAAATTTCTAGTTTCACGCCTGAAATCAAAATCCCTTATTGACGAATTTATTTGGTTATATTGATCATTCCCATTTTATTAGCATAGCTACGTGTATGTATAACCATAATATAAATAATAATATTAATAACTGGATTTATAGAGTGCCAAATTGCCAAGGGATACAAAGCTCTTTTACATTATTATCCCTGGTCATTGGGCCAATATTAATCCTTAAACATTCTCAGCTCCCTGGGGAGTATACAGCCCTGAGCTACCGTAGTGCATCAGAAGCTTTCTTCAATCACAAGATCAACCTCTACCCTCACAGGTACCCATTTATACTCCTGGGTGAAGAGGAGCACTGTACAGTGAAGTGTCTTGCTCAAGGACACACGTACCATGGTCACGGCCAGGATTCGAACCCACATTCTCAGCCATCATATCAAGTCTGATGTGCTGGACCGCTCGGCCATGACACCCCACTACAGTAAAGCCGTTTGTGTACCCCCAATGATATTTATTGTAACAGGTATGTAGTTGGCAAACTATGACATCATCTTCATGGCTACCAGCTATTGTCCATACACTCACCTGTCTGATCAGAGCACTGGTACCCAGCCTCACATATGGTACAGTTGACTGCATTCAGAGTACTGTAGTATCCTTTGTAGCATTTGATTGGCCCTGAGTAGATTGATGGACAAAAGTAACCAGGGTTACAGTTTGTGCAGGATATCTGTGCACCTACAGAGTAAGTGCCAGGCTCGCATATATCGCTATAAAGAAGAAAAATGAAATAAATTTTGATTTATTTCACAGATTTTTTGGTATCATAAGATGAAACAATAGCCTATGTTTAACCAGACGAGGGCGCTACAGTGTTGACCCTTTGGAGAATACAGTAAAGTTTTTCCCCAAGCCAAGTTGGCTCATCAGGTCAGTGTTTATCTCTGCTTTCGTTGGCATGAAATGACTGAGAATATTCCTGTCCCCCTGGATGGAATATAAGGCCTACGGTCCTTATAGAGCCTCCTGAACAATCGTTAAATTATTGGCAAAAATCCTCCAAGGGGCACTTTTTGGGAAACTTCTGGTACTTTCACCTCTTCAAGTCTGGCAAGTAGTACAGGCCATAAGTGCTGAATATGAAAGATCAACAAAAATGCATGGTGCATTTTGAAGATGAGGGCATGTTTCCAAAAGTGCACTGATGGATTTCGGAGGATACAGGAAGGTTCCTAGCCAGAATACCTAGGGGTTTAGGGTTAACCTTGCTTCTTTCGTTTACCAGATTTGAAAGCGACTGCGTGGAACAGCTTCTGGAAGCTGACAAAAAAAGTGATAATTGACAGTCCTAATACCTACAAAGCAACTAGTTACTGTAGTCTGGAACATCAATGGCACTGCCACTGCTTATCCTTCACTAATCCTCCCTACACAATAGGCAGTAATCCTCCCTACACAATAGGCTGCAATCCCTTAATAGCCATTTTGTCTGACCCAGGAAGGCCAGTTTGGCTGGGTGCATTCAAGCATTGAAGAAACTATTGGCTCAATCAATCGACCGTTGAATCTTCTTTCAATAGTTTAACCCAAACATTCCCAAATCCTCCAAAATCCTCTTTGCTAAAGTGAAGGATTTTGAAGGATTGACGTTTCATGCTACATGCTCTTTGCTAAAGTGAAAGATTTTGGAGGAATGAGGTTATCAGGCATACTTGCCTTTCCATGGTACATGTACATCCATGTTTGTTGTAGTGATTGCAAGGTCAGCGCTTGGGTCAGTGGACACTGTTTATTGCTCCATGCATGCAGGGAGGGTCCCTGGCCATGTACATGTATCACAGATTAGAAACACATGTGTGCATACATGTCATGTGCTTGCTTTACTACTGAAGGATTTTGGAGGAATCAGGTTATGTGTATAAGCAAATGGGCATAGGGAATTAGGAAGGATTCAGGTTATGTTGTAAGCAAGTGGGCCTAGGGAGTTAGGAAGGATTCAGGTTAAAGCAAGTAGGCCTAGGGAGTTAGGAAGGATTCAGGTTATGTTGTAAGCAAGTGGGCCTAGGGAGTTAGGGTTAATGACTGCTCAATGGGCTCTATGAGGACCATTTGCATAAGTCTATCAGGTTACTTTCCAAGCGATTGCCATATTTCCATTTAATACTCCTGGGTTGAGAGAAGCAGAAATACTCAAATGTCTTGCTACAGATTCTCTTTACCTTGGTGCAGTCATTTTGTCAGTGCAGTAGTAACCAGCAGGGCATTGTGTACAGATAGATGCATTACCCAGAGAGTAGTAACCAGTTGGACATTCCAACATCTGGTCAGTGAACGGATTGGGACAGAAGCTGTAAAACAAAATAAAAATAGAAAAACTGCTGAAAACAATTTCTTTAATAGCATATAATTCAATAATTAAAATATTTTATTTCATCCCTAATTTGCCATAGTGACCAATCTGACTTTTTTTCAATTTTAAGTTTTCCCGCCCATTAGTACATTCAGGAAGAGACCTACCATTGTATCTAATCCACATGCATGTATTCCTTATAGTTTTGGAGATAGAGCATACATTCCAACGACGAACGCTCTAACTGGCTATTTTTGTAATTTGGCAAAGTGACCAATACCGCATTGGTCACTATGCCAACTTAATTCGGGATTGGTCACTATGGCAAATTAGGGATGATTTGTCATGCCATTAAAACATGTAGATGAAATTACATTCCTGGCGATTGCACAATACATCAGTATTAATATTTTTAGTGATTAGTTCACTAACCGTTGAATTAAAACTTTCACGGTTTATGGTTAACCAAAAGTTGGCACCCAGTGGCCACACAAACTAGATTAATCTGCATTTGCAACCACAAAGCATCAACTGAGTCAGTGACTGACTCTGAACTGAGTCAGTGACTGACTCTAAACTGAGTGTGTAGCTGAATTTGAGCTGAGTCAGTGACTGACTCTGAACTGAGTCAGTGACTGACTCTGAACTGAGTCAGTGACTGACTCTGAACTGAGTCAGTGACTGACTCTAAACTGAGTCTGTAGCTGAATCTGAGCTGAGTCAGTGACTGATTCTGAACTGAGTCAGTGACTGACTCTGAACTGAGTCAGTGAGTGACTCTGAACTGAGTCAGTGACTGACTCTAAACTGAGTGTGTAGCTGAATCTGAGCTGAGTCAGTGACTGACTCTGAACTGATATGAGTATGCTAACTCTCTTTGAATCAACACATTAACCTTAACAACCCCAAACCCATCAAACTCCAACGGCTGTTTTTGTTGGATTTTGATGGACTCGGTACTGTATAGCCCAGACAGGGATACTTTACATGGTGCCGAGTGTCCCAATTCCAGCTAAGTCCAACAGTTGGGTGGTAGTGTTACTGCATGGTGTTGTATTTTGATAGACTCAGTACTGTATAGCCCAGACAGGGATACTTTACATGGGGCCTGGTGTCCCAATTCCAGCTAAGTCCAACATTTGGGTGGTAGTGTTACTGCATGGTGTTGGATTTTGATGGACTCAGTATTGTATAGCCCAGACAGGGATACTTTACATGGTGCCGGGTGTCCCAATTCTAGCTAAGTCCAACAGTTGGGTGGTAGTGTTACTGCATGGTGTTGTATTTTGATGGACTCAGTATTGTATAGCCCAGACAGGGATACTTTACATGGTGCCGGGTGTCCCAATTCTAGCTAAGTCCAACAGTTGGGTGGTAGTGTTACTGCATGGTGTTGTATTTTGATGGACTCAGTACTGTATAGCCCAGACAGGGATACTTTACATGGTGCCGGGTGTCCCAATTCCAGCTAAGTCCAACAGTTGGGTGGTAGTGTTACTGCATGGTGTTGGATTTTGGTGGATTCAGGAATGTTCTTAGCCAAAACCATTAAGGAGTTAGGGTTAAACTACCAACCTGTGAAAGTTTTAGCTTATTACCTTTTTGTCGTTAATCAAGATTAAATAGTGAAAATGCATTCAGTTTTTGGAAATTGAGTAAGAGTACTCTTTCCCTTAATTAACAATTTACACTGAGTATACAGTGCTATACACACGTCGGTGTAGGGTGAAATTAAATCAATTGTTTATCACCCGACGCAAGAATTTCATCAACCCATAAATATCGTGGAACCCGCTGCTATATAGGATTCTAGCCGGCCAATCGACATCGGACAAGCTCGATGGTCGAGAGGTTACGACCTCTTCACGAGTAAGCAGGAGGTCGTGGGTTCGAATCCTGCCCGAGTCGCCTGTGTGTTTTTTTTCACAGACACTCAGAAAGCACTGAGTATACAGTGCTATACACCCGTCGTTGTCAGGCAAAATTAAATCAACAATTTACAAGTTTCAATACAATGAACTATTAACAAAGATTGTTTACAACTTTCAAGATGTATCAATTGTGTTTTGTACTACTGTATTTTACAGGCAATTTTGGTAACTTTCTTTATTGGAGCATTCATATTTTCAAAATATTTTTCAAAAGTATGGTTGTGTGGTTAGTCCCTTCATAAATTCATTTGGGAACCTAACGAGACAGCATCGTAACGATCAGAGCAGACTTTCAACTGGGCATGGAATCAGTTTAAGATGAACACAGTGACTGAAAATTACTGGCTCATTTATACAGGATTATTTTAAGTCAATGAGTTAATCTAGAATTAGCACTCTGATTCCATGCCGTGTTGATTGTGACAATACTGTCCCATTAATCACTACAAAACAAAGCTTTTGACGATACTTCTCTGAAGTATCTATTTTCAAAGTATTTGCTTTCCTTTTTCAAAGGAAATTACCAATGTTTAGATAAAATAGAAATTTCTGATAAAACTGGCACAATGCAATGACACATCTTTAAATCTCATTGGTTTTATACTTACACAGTGCTTTGACAGAAGTAGCCTGCAGTACATTCAATACAGACAGTAGCCTTGCCAGTAGCATACGTTCCAGCTGTACATGCAACTCGCCCTTCGTAGGTATGATTTATACAGGCATAGCCTGGTGGGCAGTCAATGCAAGCAGTTGAGCCTGCGTAGCTGTAAGAACCTATGAAAGACAACAGTTCTTGAAACATTTGAAAGTTTGTTCTCTTAAAAAAAATCTTATTTAACCCTCCTACTTTTGGTACATTTTTCGTACAAGTTGATGCACCATTTGAAACCATTCGCTTTTGTGGTTTTGAATGGTGAAATACTGTGTACAGTATTGATTTCCCAAAATGGTTTTGAATGGTAGGTCAGCTAATACAAAACCTTGTTTGGATACTTCTAAGTGGTGAATCAATGGACCCTCTATGCATTTGATTGGATTTGAATAGTAGTAAAGCTTGCTACCAACACTGTTCAAATGGTATCACCATGTGTGTACAAAACCAATGGGCATTTTTGAAAGTGGAAATTTTGAATAGTTTCAAATGGTCTATCAGTATAGGATGGTTAAAATCTCCTTTAGGGATTAGTCTGGCTATCGATGACAATGGTCCAGAAGTCTTGAAACTGCCTAGGATTTCTGAAATATATATTACATTTATGCATATAAAAATAACTGAAATTAGAAAATTAGAATTTGATAAAAAATATTAAACGTTTCCAAAGTTATAACGTCATGGATCTCACTTAGTTGTACCTACCATCATCGCAATCAACAGGTCCTTGGGTTGGATCTGTGCAGTACTTGCCCTCTGGGCATTGCCGGCATACCTCAGTCGATGGTTCGTCATTATACCAGCCAACGTTACAAGGCACAGGTTCCACGTTTTGTACAACACAGGTGTGCCCTACACAGAGTTAATGATAAATTATTAAAGGTGTCGTCATGATTAGAGCAGACTTTCAACAGGGCATGGAATCAATGTCTTAGTTTAAAATGAACACAGTGACTGCAAATACTGCCTTATTTATGCAGCAGCAATGGATATATGACCTTATCATGTGGGAAATTATTTTCAGTCACTGAGTTAATTTAAGACAAGCACTCCGATTCCATGTCCTGTTGATTGTGACGATATTGTCCCTTTCACAATAAATAAATATAAATATAAGGTAAATAAATAAAAGTCATGTTTTTTTCCACAGACACCCGGAAAGCACTGAGTATAGAGTGCTTCATACGTCATTGCTTCTTCACCCAGGAGTGTAAATGGGTACCTGTGAGGGTAGAGATAATTATTGCTTCTCTTCACCCAAGAGTATAAATGTGTACATGTGAGGGTAGAGATAATTATTGCTTCTCTTCACCCAGGAGTATAAATGGGTACCTGTGAGGGTAGAGATAATTATTGCTTCTCTTCACCCAGGAGTATAAATGGGTACCTGTGAGGGTAGAGATATTTATTGCTTCTCCTCACCCAGGAGTATAAATGGGTACCTGTGAGGGTAGATAATTATTGCTTCTCTTCACCCATGAGTATAAATGGGTACCTGTGAGGGTAGAGATAATTATTGCTTCTCTTCACCCATGAGTATAAATGGGTACCTGTGAGGGTAGAGATAATTATTGCTTCTCTTCACCCATGAGTATAAATGGGTACCTGTGAGGGTAGAGATATTTATTGCTTCTCTTCACCCATGAGTATAAATGGGTACCTGTGAGGGTAGAGATATTTATTGCTTCTCTTCACCCATGAGTATAAATGGGTACCTGTGAGGGTAGTGATATTTATTGCTTCTCCTCACCCATGAGTATAAATGGGTACCTGTGAGGGTAGAGATATTTATTGCTTCTCTTCACCCAGGAGTATAAATGGGTACCTGTGAGGGTAGAGATAATTATTGCTTCACCCAGGAGTATAAATGGGTACCTGTGAGGGTAGAGATATTTATTGCTTCTCCTCACCCAGGAGTATAAATGGGTACCTGTGAGGGTAGAGATAATTATTGCTTCTCTTCACCCATGAGTATAAATGGGTACCTGTGAGGGTAGAGATAATTATTGCTTCTCTTCACCCATGAGTATAAATGGGTACCTGTGAGGGTAGAGATAATTATTGCTTCTCTTCACCCATGAGTATAAATGGGTACCTGTGAGGGTAGAGATATTTATTGCTTCTCTTCACCCATGAGTATAAATGGGTACCTGTGAGGGTAGAGATATTTATTGCTTCTCCTCACCCATGAGTATAAATGGGTACCTGTGAGGGTAGAGATATTTATTGCTTCTCCTCACCCAGGAGTATAAATGGGTACCTGTGAGGGTAGAGATAATTATTGCTTCTCTTCACCCATGAGTATAAATGGGTACCTGTGAGGGTAGAGATAATTATTGCTTCTCTTCACCCATGAGTATAAATGGGTACCTGTGAGGGTAGAGATAATTATTGCTTCTCTTCACCCATGAGTATAAATGGGTACCTGTGAGGGTAGAGATATTTATTGCTTCTCTTCACCCATGAGTATAAATGGGTACCTGTGAGGGTAGAGATATTTATTGCTTCTCTTCACCCATGAGTATAAATGGGTACCTGTGAGGGTAGTGATATTTATTGCTTCTCTTCACCCATGAGTATAAATGGGTACCTGTGAGGGTAGAGATATTTATTGCTTCTCCTCACCCAGGAGTATAAATGGGTAGGTTACCTGTGAGGGTAGAGATAATTATTGCTTCTCTTCACCCATGAGTATAAATGGGTACCTGTGAGGGTAGAGATAATTATTGCTTCTCTTCACCCATGAGTATAAATGGGTACCTGTGAGGGTAGAGATAATTATTGCTTCTCTTCACCCATGAGTATAAATGGGTACCTGTGAGGGTAGAGATATTTATTGCTTCTTTCACCCATGAGTATAAATGGGTACCTGTGAGGGTAGAGATATTTATTGCTTCTCTTCACCCATGAGTATAAATGGGTACCTGTGAGGGTAGTGATATTTATTGCTTCTCTTCACCCATGAGTATAAATGGTACCTGTGAGGGTAGAGATAATTATTGCTTCTCTTCACCCATGAGTATAAATGGGTACCTGTGAGGTAGAGATATTTATTGCTTCTCTTCACCCATGAGTATAAATGGGTACCTGTGAGGGTAGAGATATTTATTGCTTCTCTTCACCCATGAGTATAAATGGGTACCTGTGAGGGTAGAGATAATTATTGCTTCTCTTCACCCAGGAGTATGACTTAATATAATTATTATTATTATATGTCGGTTAAGGGAAAACATTCAAATCAATTGCTAAATTGTTCCGTCATTGAGAGAATACTAAATGGTTTAAATGTGATATTTTACGCTAAGATAAGGTAAGATATAGGATTGGTTATTCAGAAATAACAAAATGGTCACATTTTTATGTAAAATTGAGTTAGTGTCAAGCTGCTTATAGTATTAATCTTTCTTAGAAACAGGATGTTTGAGGTGCTGTCATTTTGAAGAAATTCCTTACTTTTAAGACCTTTAGTCCAATAAAAAATGTACAGGTCCAGCTAATGTTTAGAGCAAGTAGACTTAGCAAGTTCAAAGTTCAAAGTTCAAAGGTCATTTACCTGCAGGGCATGGTGTACAGGCTGTTGACCTTGCCAGTGAGTAGTACCCAGCATTGCAGCTCTCTACGGCAGACTTTGTGGGGCACATTGAGCCGGCCGGGCATTCAAGACAATTCTGTTGAGCCGGTGAGGCACTGTAGTATCCATCTTCGCAGGCAAAGGCTTCGGCTGACCCTAGAGGGCAGTAGAACCCTGCTCCACATTCGTAGCAGACGGAATCTATGATAAGGTAGAGATAGCAGATTGTTTTGATAATAAGCTTCGGCGATATTAATTGTTTTCATCCACGATATATCGACAAACAAATATAGCAATTTTCGATATAATCACGATCATATTTTCATTCATACATGATGCATTAGCACTGAGAACCACAAGTATGTACCCCTCTACAAGCGTCACAACAAATCGTAAATTCATTTGCATGTATGTACTTCTGAAGTAGTTCACTTTTGTTTCTCACTTCCAAAAGCTGAAAAGACTGTTCTAATAATTTGTTTCCATGGAATTTCTGACTCGACTTACAATGGCAATTTTTTTAAATCGCGATATATATTTTTAATTGCGATTTACCGATATCTCGATAATATAGAAAGGTTCTCGATATCATAATCGAATAAAAAAGGCATCGCGATATTCAACTACAACCATAATCCCACATATATTTCCCCTATTTTGGGTCTCCCTCTCCCTTCCCCAACCCCCCTGTTATATTTTTCCTGTGCCGTGTGTCTCCCCAACCCTTCTGAATGAAACTTTGTGTAAACCCATAGTCCCACTTGAGGTTGCATTACGATGTAACAGGATCAAAGGGCGCCCGCCTCGCTGAGGTCACAAGAAATGTCCATCATTGCCTCATGTACATGCACCAGGCGAACACATAAAGTGAGTTCCTATTGTTTTAATGTGTGTACAACCATAATCCCAATCAAACAAAAGTCCCACATTGGCTCAAGTATACACACCAGGCAGAGCATTAGTCAGGATTTAGAAATAGAGCGTCCAAATTTGCTAGGAATTACAAAACAGGGTGTCCAAATTGTTCACTTTATACGCATACATGTAAATGACAGATGAAATAGGGTGTCCAAAATTGAAACAGGGTGTCCAAAAGACACCCAGATGCCCCTCTGGCTAATACTATGACACCAGGCAAACACATAAGTGAGTTCCTTTTGTTTTAATGTGTGTACAACCATAATATGCCACTTATATTAAGTCAAAAGAAGGTATCTCATTGGCTCATTGTTTGACCTCGACCATAGCGAATGCAAGCTCTCTATTTCCCCTATCCTGGGTGTGTTCCCCCTATCCTGGGTGTGTTCCCCCTATACTGGGTGTGTTTTCCCCTATACTGGGTGTGTTCCCCCCCTATACTGGGTGTGTCCCCCCTATACTGGGTGTGTCCCATACTGTGTGTCTCAATAGACTGTAAGTTGACCCCGAGAACGACGAAGCCATGAGAATCTTGACTTCCGGCACCTCGCATAGCATTTACAACGTGTATTGTGTGCAAATGTTTTATGAAAAGAACTTTATTGTGCTGTTTTAATAAATTTCATCCATTGAATATGGTTTGACTTAATAAAAGCTTGGTTTATATTTTGTAAATTGTAAACAATTTCGCAAATCTTGGTCAAATAATTTTTTTAAACCTACCTTGATTTCTGCTTTTACGCTTGAAACCTTAAAGCCCATGCAACAAAAGGCCATCGTCGTGATCCTTGACATACACGCATGCATACCGAAAGCAAGCTGCTAGATTTAGTCGTAGTACAGTACCCAAACCTCGCGAAACCGTAGGTCGTGGTGTATAAAGTTTCGTTCTGTTGTTATTGTCCGTGAGCGAGTGTTGTCACCATGGCCCTTTCATTGCAATATTGGTTAAATTATGTAAAGGACGGATCGAAACTGGCAAGAAAAAGTGAAAACGCAGTTAATTGTTGCAGGGTTCTCCCCTTCCGATGCTGTCGGTAGTGGTAGTAAGATCAATCAAGTACTTGCAAAGGATGCAACGTCACGCAAAATCCATGCGATACAGGGTCTTGTTTTCACGCTACGTAACGAATCACTTATCCCAATTTAAAATATTACCTAACTTCGGTTTGTCAGTGCATTCGAACACGGTGTGCGTAACACAGTCGGCCTAAATTCACAATTTGACTCTCCAAACTGGACGTTAGAGGTCAAGCATTATTTCTTCATTTTCTCGAAAGTTTCCAAGCTTTTTTAATATTTTATTTATTACATTGTAAGTTTTAAATGTAATCATTCCATCAATATGTTTTTGGGGTGGAAAAAAGGTGATGTGACAAAAATAACAATCATACAAAATTATACACGCGTTAACCTCCCATAGCTGATGGCTCTGAGGTGCCCGGAAGTCAATGGTGACCTTTTCATCGCGAGACTTACACAGTCTATACTGGGTGTGTTCCCCCTATACTGGGTGTGTTCCCCCTATACTGGGTGTGTTCTCCCTATACTGGGCGTGTTCCCCATATACTGGTCGTGTTCCCCCATATACTGGGCATGTTCCCCCATATACTGGGTGTGTTTCCCCTATACTGGGTGTGTTCTCCCTATACTGGGCGTTTTCCCCATATACTGGGCGTGTTCCCCCATATACTGGGTGTGTTCCCCCTATACTGGGTGTGTCCCCCTATACTGGGTGTGTTCCCCTATACTGAGTATTCCCCCCACTTGATTTTCCCCTATACTGGGTGTGTCCCCCACCCCCCCTCCCTGAACTCAACTATGACCACACCCATACTCCCACTTACTTCCTTCGGGGCTATACCAGCCTCCGGGACACGCTGATGTTGACGTGTTTGTACAGCTGTAACCAGCAGAACATGTGGTACATGATGTAGCGCCCCCAAGGGAATACGTATCTGATGAGACAATCAATATTTACAATTGATATTAAAACATAAAACTAAATTATGAAATTTATAATTAAAAAATAAACAAAATTGTTATGTGACACTTACTCAGTGTAAAGCTGATGATGGTATCAATCTTCCCTAGCAATACATGTAATTTGCCGAGATGCTGTCAAAGACACAGAAAAGAAAAGCTGTTGATAAACCAGGATATAAACCCATAAATCTATACAGGATTATTCCCAATGAGGTCCTTCAATAATAAGATTGGAACCAAAGACAATAGCATTACACAATTACAACCAGATAAAAATCAATAAATATTTAAACATGAAAACAAACAAAATTGGACAAATACAGACAAGGGCAAGAGAAATGGATTGGAAGACTAGAATAAAACACAATAAAAATAAGACACTCTTTTCACGATGGTACTCTGAAAAAGAGTAAGAGAAGGCATACAAAAATCAACATGAATAGCACAAGAAAAGAAAGAAAAACAAACAAGAGCTCAAGTGTTTGTTAGTGAGTGTACTCATGAACTTCCGGTTCAATCAAATTATCATTGATGACATCATAATCATATTTTTTGAAAATATAAACAAAATTGTTATGTGACACTTACTCAGTGTAAAGCTGATGATGGTATCAATCTTCCCTAGCAATACATGTAATTTGCCGAGATGCTGTCAAAGACACAGAAAACAAAAGCTGTTGATAAACCAGGATATAAACCCATAAATCTATACAGGATTATTCCCAATGAGGTCCTTCAATAATAAGATTGGAACCAAAGACAATAGCATTACACAATTACAACCAGATAAAAATCAATAAATATTTAAACATGAAAACAAACAAAATTGGACAAATACAGACAAGGGCAAGAGAAATGGATTGGAAGACTAGAATAAAACACAATAAAAATAAGACACTCTTCACGATGGTACTCTGAAAAAGAGTAAGAGAAGGCATACAAAAATCAACATGAATAGCACAAGAAAAGAAAGAAAACAAACAAGAGCTCATGTTTGTTAGTGAGTGTATCATGAACTTCCGGTTCAATCAAATTATCATTGATGACATCATAATCATATTTTTTGAAAATATAAAAAAAATTGTATTATAACATATCAATTTCTGCTTCAAAAGACACATCAATTTTGCATTAGAATAAGTTACTTTTAAATTTCCGGTAGACGCCTGGAAAGCTACATAATTTCTTTTGAGATTAATGTGAGATATTTCATCTCCTTTCCAAGCTCATCTGTAAGCTTAAAACAGCTAACTGTGCCATAAAACGGATATTCTTCCAAATTAATCATAACTAACAACACAGTGAATATGCGATATAAGACACGAGAGGGCGGTATTCAATGTCCACAGTCAACCACGACAGTCTTGTGCATTGTATGCCAAGTGTGTTACGTACATTGTATTGTATGCTAAGACAGCGTGTGGCCAACGACCCTGGTGTATAGCTAAATAGGCTTGTGTATGCACATCTAGACTGCACAGTTGCACGTCTAGACTGCACACATACTGCACACAGTTGCACATCTAGACTGTATACAGTTGCACATGTACACGTAAACATGTGGCATACCGTTCGTTCAGTCTGAGGCATTGAGGACGGAATGTATCTAATGACTAATAATAAAAATAATAAAATCAATCAGTGATGAAATTCTTACGTCATCGCCATTAGAACAATCTAGGAATTTCAAGGATTGTAAGTTATGAAGTCATTCTGAGCTATGCAACTATGTTCTTTTAGTTCAATAAGTTTCACAAGTAAGAAGAAGTAGAAGCAAAAAAACAAGAACAAATTAACAATTTCAAGAGGTTTTCACATTGTTGCGCATGACAACCTAACAAGATTGCACTATAACATAGAACAAAAACACTATCATGAATATAATTTGACAACACAACAACAAAATTAAATACATTTTCTTTCTGAAAAAAACACCCCTGGGTAAATAATATGGATTAAAATACGATGTGTACATGTACCACAGTAGCTTTAGTGTAGTATGTGTACTTTTAAAACTATTCAGTCTGGCCTTCACTTGAACCAGGATTCACCATTGTTGAAAATTGTGCACATATTTTCTGGTTCATGAATGTGTCAACTCTGCATTGGTGTATTTCTGTACAATCCTTTCAGGGTTTCAATGGAAACTACTTATATAAAGTTGTTCCTGGTACCCATTTGGTCATATATGCTCTACCCAGTTTATTGCCGGGATACCAATGAACTCTCCATGTCACACGATGTGAAAGTTTACACAAGGAAACTGTTTGCATCACTTTTTCACCATTTGAGCCAACGCCCTGTGCCACTATTGATGTGTTGAAGATTTAGCCAATTTGAATTCAGTTTAATTCTGTTTTAATTTCTCTTCATTTTTTGAAAAGTCTACTGCATCTTATATGGTAAGTGTTTATAAACCACAAGACAACATTTATAACTGAATACTCTCAATCTTTTCTACTTCTGGGGAAAGCAAGTCACATGTACATTTTTCATACATATAAACATATGCAGAGTTTCATAGCAAAACGCGATAAATGCCATATTTAAAACATTTGCACCAACACCACTCAGACATCGTTCACAGGTACAGTAGGCAAACACAAGTTCCAACTCAATTTTTAGCAAAATGTGATATAACAACTATATAAACTTAATCATTATACATGTTTTATTCCAAACTGCGATAAATGCCACGCCAGCTACTCTGCAATCTGCAATATATCCTCTCAGCCAAATGGATATATAGCATTTTCATTGGCAGATCCGGGGGGGGGGGGGGGCTAAGGGGGCTGTAGCCCCCCCCCCTAAAATCATTTAAAAAAAAAAAAAATTAATTTTAAAAAAAGGGAGAGGAAAAGAGAGAGAGAGAGAGAGAGAGAGAGAGAGGGGAGGGGAGAATGCACTCCCATTCCCACAGTGTGCTTTGTTTTTCTCTCCCTTTGATTATTTCATTGTAATTTTTGTAGTACTGAAAAATAATTGTTTTTGATTCTCAGCCCCCCTCCCTAAAAAATGTTCTGGATCCGCCCATGGTTTTGCTATGAAACTCTTCATATGTATACTGCATCTTGCTTGGACAGTCGGACTCCATTTACTGACATAACATTTGAATATTAACCCTTCTGTGACTGCAAGAGTCAAAGTCTGTCGATACCTGTATACTTGCCAAGGTACATCTAATGCACTTAAAAAGACGAACACTGTGAAACCTTATGTGTGGTAAGTACATTTACAGGTTAAAATGAGTTGACTGCTTTTGATTGGTAAAAGCATTGTCTGGTATTGTTCAGGGTGGTCAAAATGACAGTAAAATCCAGTCAGAAATGCCTCTGTGTACATATTTGGGTCAACAGTCAAAACAGGCAGTTGACTGATTTTGACCACTATAGCTACTTGCTATATAGTAGGAGGGTTAACACAACAAATCTAACTTTAACTTCAGGGAGGAGGGATCAGTGCTATATACACAAACTCACTGTGTTTGTTATTTCTCCCAATGGTTCTCCTTAATGTGTACACAGATTTCTTGTACAAGAATTCTTCCCAACATTCCCAAATTACTGGATTTATTTCCATATTTATAACAAACATTTAAATAAAAGTGAATTGAGTGACTTGTTATGATCAAGGATTTAGGCTTAAAGTTACAGCTTCAGAACTGATTGCAAAATGACAACAATTGATGTCTAAAAGATTTCTTGATATGAAATTGGTATTTAAAGTTGATGATGGTATCAAACATCCCTTGAAATCTTTCTGTCTGAGGTGATTTCGTTTTTAAGAATAGTCAAATATTATTCCCCAATAACTGAAGTCAGAATTTTTATAATTGTATGTTAGAATAAACACAAAGTTTGTGTTTGCTGATCATTTTTTTTTCTTATAAATTTTGCCATTTTTCTACTTGACAACTTGAGTTTTTAGGAACCAATTTAGTGTTAAGCTGGCAGACACTTATAAACTTGCAGTCAACTCACATAATGTGCCTGACATACAAACAGATATAACTAATAAAGGGTTGTACATAATCACACTCAGTGAACTCTATCTACATGTAGATTCAAGGTGAACTAGTGTATAAATAAGAACATTTCTTCACAGAAACAATAATATACATGTAAGCTGGTTTAAACTTATAGGTTGGTGAAATGCTTTATGCCGGAGATAAACAATTGATTTAATTTTGCCCTACACCGACATGTGTATAGCACTATATACTCAGTGCTTTCCGAGTGTCTGTGAAAAAACTACACAGGCGACTCGGGCGGGATTCGAACTCACGACCTCCTGCTTACTAGTGCAGACGTCTTAACCTCTTGACCACCGAGCTTGCCCGAAGACGATTGGTTTAAACAAGTTAGTTGTTTTACATCTTTATTCACATGAAGTGAGCCATAGTATAATGACAGTTTACCAATGGTATACTTTCCCTTTAAAATGCGAACACAATTTACAAGCAATATTTCAAGAATATTTGATACCATCCTCGACTTTACATTACATATATTTGAGTTCATTTTGTAGAATGCCGGTATGGTAATACAGAAGGCAGATGTTTTCCAGTCAATTTGTTTTTATTGAACAAAACAAATTATACATTGCATCACTTTTCCCTTGTGTATTGTTTGGTGATTCAAGTCAGTTTAAGGTAAACCATTCATCATAAATGACTTCATCATCAGTGACCATTAACCCCGTCTTTTTTAATTCTCTTTCATTTGTTCACAGAACAAAATGGCTACCGGTACTGGAGAATTAGGAGCATTGCAAAAGATAAGCCGGTATCATCTCGAGTGTGGCATATGCCATGACCGATACAAGCAACCCAAAATATTGGATTGTTCTCATAGTTTCTGTGAGACCTGTTTATATGAATACTGGGACACAACCTGCAGACGCGCTCCAAACATTCCTTGTCCTGTTTGTCATCAGGATATTCTCATTCCATCGACGGGCATTCAGGGACTCAAAACCAATTTTCACTTGATTGCCATCGTAGATGAGGTATCACTACAAGAGAAAGTTGCCTGTTCAGGTAACTCCAAGCCACTCTGTGAGTTATGTGATGGAGGCAATGAGGCTCTTCATCGATGTCTTGACTGCACCCAAAATATTTGCTCTCACTGCAAAAAGATACATCTGCGAAGCAAAGCAATATCCAATCACAATGTAGCTACACTGGATGACATACGTAAGGCACAGTGAAAAAGACCAGAAGAGGCTTCTACATGTCACAAACACAAGGGAGAGATCAATCGATTCTACTGTGAGACATGTCAAGTCTTGATCTGTCGAGACTGTACTGTTTTGGACCATTGTAAACCTGAGCATCAGTACATTGACAGTGCAGAAGCTTTTCTGAAATACAAGAAAGCTATGAAAGATATCTTGCCAGTTTGCCTCACAGAAATAAAGGAACTGGAAGAATCTTTGGCTGCTTCATCTCAAGCTAAGCAAGAATTCAGAGACAAAGTCATAACAACCATAAAAGAGGTGAAGGAGACAGCAGATCAGATCAGAGCAAAGGTTACAGCTGAGGAGAATAAGATGATTGATGCCATCAAGACCCTTGAACAGGATCGTATGGCAGCATTTGATGAGCATGAGAAAGCAGTGGGTATGATGCTACAAAGGAAACAACATTCTCTGGACACGGCCAATGATGTTACAAATACAGCAACAGACAGTGACTTCCTGTCACTGTATCCCATCATCAGTAATGACTTGAGATCACTGACCAGTCACCGCCCTCCTCTGATTGATGGCAGACTTTCATATCTGCGGATCAATCAGAGTAAGAGGGTTGGTGATATCAGTCTGGGTGAGCTGGAGCTGGAAGACAGCAAGTGGGAGCTAAGTCATGAGTTTGGCAAGAGAGGACATGGTGTTGGAGAATTCAATGGGGCATGGGGCATTGCTGCTCATCAACATGATCAGCTTGCTGTGACAGATTATCACAACAGACGAGTAGTAATATACAGCAGTACAGGCCAACACCATAGAACCATTGACATGGAAGCAGGTAAGTGTGTCACACACTACTATACATACACAATGTGGTTTTGACAACTGCAGACATTCAGTACAAAATGTGTACAACAAAATATTGAACATATTTAAAAGTGATGCTAAATTCACCCACTTAAACTAACACAAGTGTTCTAGTCAATGAATGTACATGTACTAAAAAATAATTATTTCATTAAATTTATGAAACATTATACATTATATACATGATACTGGTAATATTTGCAATACTCTTACAAATAATATTCAAGAAGAATTCTTCAAAATCTTCATCAATATTTAATTGATCAGGAACAACATGTATTATTAATAGTGATTTTGAATTCCATTGTTCACAGTTCATATTACAGAATATAATTCTACAGAATGAGGCTATAGTGGATGGTGTGATGTATTTCCACATTCAAATGTATTCACTCAGAATAAATGAATATATAAACAAAATAACAATTATCCACTAATAGAAATGTATGATGCATGCATTTGATACATGACATTTATGATGCAGTTTTCACTTAAAAATGTGTTCTTATTTGTTTTTTCTAATACAGGTCCAGTAGCCATTGCAAGTGTACACAATCACTTAGTAGTAACAGATGTCACCGGCCAAGTCAAGATGTGCAAGGAGGATGGTACAGTGTCATTTCAGTTCACCTCCCTGCCACTGAATGAGGTCGGTAAGACTGATGTGGGCATCAGAGGTGTTACAGCCAAGAAGGATGGTAACATCCTTGTGGGTGATGTAAAGAGAATGGTAGTGACTGTGCACAGGTCCACTGACGGTGGACTAATAAGCACCATGCCGGTCACTACAGAACCCATCTTCTTGGCTGTAGACAACAGTGGCAGAGTGGTGGTCAGTGGTTACAATCAACAACACGTGGCTGTCATTGATGACAATGGTTCTACATTATTCACCATAACACCAACCATTGATGGTGAGCAAGTCAAATACTGCACAGGTGTATGCTGTGACACATCAGGTTTATACATTGCAATGTTCAATGATTCTGACAATGATTCTGACAATGATTCTGACAATGATCCTGACACTGGTCATATTCACCACTATGATCCCAATGGGAGATTTATCAGCTGCATTGCTAAGGGTCTGCTTGCACCACATGGAATCACATTCACATCAGATGGGAAAAAGTTGGCTGTAGCTGACTGTTACTCAGTCAAGATATATCACATTGTATAATATCATCCAACTTGGATGATGTTGAATGGCAATCTATCTTGCTGGTCACATGGTACAATTTACATACATGTAGTTCATATTTCATTTCTCAATGTTGTAACAAACTTTCTATAAGGCATGAAGCCAACTAAATTACACCTCACCTTCTTTAGAAACTTGTATTTGGGGTTTAAATTTGGCAAGTCAGTGAGTTAATAATAATAATAGATTTGTAGCGCACATATCCACCCTGCTGGGCGCTCAAGGCAGTAATTTGATTTTATTTCTTTTTGTATTTTTTTAATATTAAAACAATTGACAGCCCGAAACAGTCATTGTTTCAGCTTTCTTCAGCTAAATGCAGTGTATACCTTTGTCATTCCTAATAAACATAAATATTCAGATTTACATAAAACTTACTTAAGTTGGTGTAAAGTTGATGATGGTATCAAACAAAAGTAGTGATATGGAATTTTATGATGAAACAATAATAGTAATTATCAATGTCAACAGGGGGCGCTATTGCTCCTTAGCAGTCGGTTTCATATCCTTGTTTATTTTATTGTCGGCGTAGCTCTATCGGAGTCTGATGTACAAAATAGCATGGGGTCACAATATTACTCGGATCATTTAAAGTTTGTTAGTTTTATAAGTCAACAAAATGTTAATTTTACTCTTACAAAATGTTATGGGTAAACAATTTGTTTAATTCTGATGTATTGTAAGTTAAACGTTTAAACTGTTAAGTAGTTCTTGGTTGGTGCGGAAGGTTACGTACAAGGACTGTGACAGAAAAGGTCAGGGAGGATGAGAAAGGTTGCTGACCTGTGTTTTTTTGCTTGTTCGACTCGCTGTCCACAAGTAGCCATTTTTGTGGACAGCGGGAAAATTATTTTTACATTCCACCCGTTTGAGTGGCGTTTGCCTAATGATACAAGGGTAGTTGGCTAGGAAGGAAAAGCACTTTTTATAGCATTGGCTGGTAAGTCAGAATAACTTTTAAATCATAATCCGGACATTCACTTCATGCTCTAATTGAGGGTCATGTTTGGGAGTGTAAAACATGCGTTGTAAATGAACAATGTTCATAGGTCTACATGTTACACTTTTAATGAATAATACATGTATGTATACTTTAAATAAACAGGTTTTTTTCTTCAGCTAAATGCAGTGTATACCTTTGTCATTCTCAATAAACATAAATGTTCACAGATTTACATAAAACTTACTTGGTGTAAAGTTAATGATGGTATCAAACATACCTTGAAATATTTCTGTCTGAGGTGATATCCTTTCAAAGAAATGTCAAATGTTATTCCCCAATTATACATGTCTGTATTTTGCTGTATTTTACATTACAATGAACGTTGTGTTCACCGATTGAAAGGTTTGAAAGAATTTTCTTGTTAGCATTAAAATGTACTTTTTTAAATACTCGTTTTCAGGGTTTTTTAATTTTTTTTTTTTTAAATATAAAAAATTAAAAAAAATTAAAAGTCAAACTTAGAGCTAAATGCAGTTTAATAACCAATGTGGCAAATCGTAATGTCTAGTACAACAAAATGTGTGGCAAATTCTTCCAAAATTGTTTTTTTTACATATTGGTTTTGGTTTATAGCCAGTAAGCAAATTTCTAAATGGTTAGTGCAGATCGGTCAGTAAACCGGTTAACTGTCCCAATCGAAAGTTAATGTATATCTAAATTGACATGAAGTATGACACAGCAGAATGGTAGTTTACCAATCATATTTTTTCCCTTAATTTCCCAAATTTTGTAATGTCTGGGCAGAAGTTGACCTGACCCCTGTGAGGAACGGTTTTTTTTGATATCTCATACCCTTGATTAAAACAGTTCTTTGCTTTTGTTGAGAAAGTTACAATGATCAATTGATGTAAAGTAATTTAAGTAACTTTTCAATTTACAGATAGATCTAATATTGTCTGGATGATAAGTTTGATTGAGTTTCATTTGTAAAGAGAATATGCAGGCAGACAACTTTGGTGATACGAAAGGTCGTTCGATCTCTTGCTGTTATGGTTTGATGAGAGGCACATCGAGTACTTTACTCGCATTATTTCTCATTTTTGTCGTGAGTCTGGCATTGCAATGATGGGTTAATATCGCCATCTAGTAATTTATTCTCGTGGAAACCCCAGTGAGTATATCTGTATTTTGTGTGTACTTTGTTAGAGAAATTGTGGGTTTTCTGTTTAGTTTGAAAGTTGCTACCGTGAGTTTTATCGTGTTGTGCTATGAGATACATGTGTATATATGTTTAGCCATGTGTCACGGATCATTATTGTGTATATTCTGTGTTTCATTCCAGGCAATGGGGTTTGGTTTGGTTTGGTTTGGTTTGGTTTTTTGTATATCCGAGGGTGTTTCTTCAATCATACGGAGCATTGTGATTCTTCATTTTGGATCACTAAATTGAGCAGAACTTAATCTACAAAGTTGATTGTCTTCTCAAGTATTTGTAAGGTTAGTTCACATTAACTTGAGGACTGTACCTCCCGAAATTAGGCTGTCGAGGCATATGATTTCACTACAGTAATAAATAAAAAGAATTGCTGTTTCAAACTGCTCACCTACTACAGTAACCTGTAGAATCAATGTAATAATGGTTGTTAGTGACCTTTAAGAACCACCCTGCTAGATATAGGGTCAATAACCTTTGACCTGTAACTACCATTGTTGTATATTGACTTTGCTCATGCAAAATTGTATAAATATTACTCAAATTTCAATTGCTTTGTATTATATATTATGCTCATAGTAAAATCATTTCTTGTCATTCTTGTTTAAACTGATGAATAATTGTGAAAATTATTCCTTTTTAGTCCAAAGTTAGTCTGTCAAATGGCGAGTTGACCACAAATTCATAATTTCAAACTGTGACTTAAGGGACCGAGTCCATTCAAGGACTAATGAATATGTATGAGTCAATAGATCTTAGTGTAATTAATAATACATTACATTGATGAATATTCATATTTCGCCTTAATAACAATTAATATTCTGTGTTTGTCAAACACTTCTTAAATGCATGTTACATAATGTCCAAAGACATTTACTAGTGCACAATGCCGACCTGTTGGTACACTGTATATTGTTAGTATTAGATCAGCCTTATATGAATAAGCATTATACAAAACCTAGAATTGATATTCCAATCAAATGTTTAATTTGATCTTTCAAGCTGAAATACATGTAATGTAATCTTTTTCCTAGTTGTTTGTCCTTTTTTTCTCATTTGATATCTGATACATGTAGTTGCACACATAAAGCCATATAGAAATCACTACCAAATGTTGGGATCCAAACTTTATTATTTTTAAAAAGAATTTCTTCTATAATCTGTTTATAGGTAAGGTAAAAAGGACTAGCTCTGGCCAATAATAAAAAAATATGTTGTGTTCTTTGTACCATCATTTTAGTTTCCATTTTGAAGCCATATTTTAGTAACAGTTTCCTGACTTTACTTGTAGGTAATCCTCAAAATATTGTCATGAAATCAAGAATATGTTGAATGACTAAAACATTTAAATATTAAACTCCTCCCCCCTTCCTCCCCCTGAAATATTAAAATAACACCTTAACATCCGATCGATCAACTCTACACATTGTCTTTAAGACCGACCAGAGAGTCCGTGGCTAGACTAGTCAGTATTTGGTATTCATATGAAAACTTAACATGAACAGGCTAGACTTTATTACACACAAAGCTATGATGGTTTTTACCAATAAAAACTGAAATTCACTTTCATTACATAAGAGGGAAACAATAGGTCCTTGGCTTACATCATATACAAAATTGTGCATGTACACGCATTGAAACCCAGGACTTATAACAAAAGGGACAATAGGTCCTTGGCTTACATCATATACAAAATTGTGCGTGTACATAGTATACGCATTTAAACCCAGTACTTACACTGCAAAAACTGTAGTGTTAAAAACTACACCACTGGTGATTATATTAGGCAACTCGCACAAGAAAAACACCATGGAAGAATAAAGTTGACACCACTTGTGTTATTTTAACACCTCAGGTTTTGCAGGGTATAACAAAGGGACAATAGGTCCTCGGTTGTCAGAACAATAGATGACAACAATAGGAGGTCCTTGGCTTACACCATATACAAAATTGTGCAAGTACATGTACATACGCATTTAAAACCAGGACTTACCGGACTCAAGTTCTGGTGTTAGCAGCAGAATGTGGGTTCGAATCACGGCCGTGACACTTGTGTCCTTGAGCAAGACACTTAACCATAATTGCTTTTCTCCACCCAGGGGTTAAATGGGTACCTGTGAGGGCAGAGTTGGTTGATTAGCCCTATATGCGCTGTAATGGCAGCAATTGAGCTGTATACTCCCCAGGGAGCTGAGATGGTTTCAGGAATGATTTATGAGCCTTATGAGCAGGGATAATGATATAATGCGCCTTGAGCACCACTTATAGTTGGTGGATACGTGCGCTATATAAGTCATCGTCGTCGTCGTCATCATCATCATCAATAGGTCCTCGGTTGCTATCACAATGGAGAACAATAGGTCCTCGGTTGTCAGAACATAGAGGAGAACAATGGGAGGTCCTCGGCCTACAAAATTGTGAGTTGTGTGTGTTTATCTACACAAACCCAGGACTATAAAAAAGGAACAATAAGTCCTTGGTTGCTATCACAATGGAAAACAATATGAGGTCCGTGTTTGCAGGTGTTTACACATGTGATTGAATGATTGAAACTCCTCCCCCCCCTCCTACCCCGAAACATCTTAGCTATGCATCTGATCCCCACAGAGTACATGAATAAATAAATTATATACAATCCAATCCAGCATTAGAACACTATTTATTTAGCTACCTAATGATGAGGCTTTCAGAGCGCAGACAAATGTCAAAGTTCATATTATATTCATGAGTTGATAACCTTAAATATTCAGTTTATTAATTGTAAGCAGATTTGATGAGACTTGACTTTTATGTAATGTAATTGTTCATTGCATGTCTTTTATGACTTGGAACTAATTACTACATGTACTCAATTGAGAATTTCACATGTTGTCACATAATTAGTCTTACTTAAATATTATACTCGTTAAAATAATTTCTTGTTATTCTTGATGAATGAAACTGATGGAATTTATTTGTGTTTGTTCCGAGTCAGTTTGTCAAAAAGCGAGATGTCCACAAATCCACAATTCCAACTGTGACTTGTGATGACTGAGACCATTCAAAGACCTTAGGGAGGAGGGCCAAAGTCCTGGTACAGGCAAGCCCCTGAGAAGCCCAGCCAGGCCCAGGCTTTGCCCAGGCCTACATAATCCCCTAGCTGAGCATAAAAGACCCTTTACTAATGAATAGATCTCAAATAGCTCTTATTGTTAACACAGACTTGACTGACACATCAGCTGTCTTTTGTTCACAACTGCAGCCATTATAATGAGCTCTACTTGGCTGGGATAGGCCCTCCAGAAGCCCAGGTTATGTAGATTGGCAAGTATTGCATTTTACATGATTAGGACTTCTCAAAGGCTTGGCCCGACCACATCTGGTTCGCATAGTCTAACGAGGGCGGTGTTTAAACTGGTACTATTTTTTATATACTACCTGGTTTCATTTACATTCAAGTTTTAACAGTTACCACAGGAGCAATTTCCACAGTAAATTTGTCTACAAAATCGTACATAATTTTGCATATAGAACTGTTACAATCCAGGGACTTAACTGTAGTGATATCAATGCATACATGTACATTTGTACATCTATGTATTCAGACCATTATATTCGCCCTGCGAAATAACGCTATCTTGGAGCCTTAATGTATTTTCCGTGCTAGAACCACCCTGCTAGATATAGGGTAATTAACCTTTGACCTGTAACTACCATTGTTGTATATTGACTTTGCTCATGCAACATTGTATAAATATTACTCAAATTTCAATTGCTTTGTATTATATTATGCTCATAGTAAAATAATTTGTTATTCTTGTTTAAACTGATGAATAATTGTGTAAATTATTATTTTTTAGTCCCAAGTCAGTCTGTCAAACAGTGAGATGACCACAAATTCATAATTTCAAACTGTGACTTAAGGGACTGAGTCCATTCAAGGACTGATGAATATGTATGAGTCAATAGATCTTAGTGTAATTAATAATACATTACATTCATGAATATTCATATTTCACCTTAATGACAATTAATATTCTGTGTTTGTCAAACACTTGTTAGATGCATTTACGTACATACGCAGTGCTGCTAGCTAGCCTCATTTGCATATCTGTTACATATAATGTCCAAAGACATTTACTAGGGCACAATGCCGACCTGTTGGTACACTGTATATTATTAGTATTAGATCAGCCTTATACATGTATGAATAAGCATTATACAAAACCTAGAATTGAAATTTCAATCAAATGTTTAATTTGAACTTTCAAGCTGAAATACATGTAACGTAATCTTTTTCCTAGTTGTTTGTCTTTTTTTATCATTTTCATTTGATGTATGATAGTTGTGTACAATAAGTCGTACAGAATTCTAAAGGAAACCAACAGGAAACCTTCAGGGAACCTACATGTACATGTATAGGAAACCTACATGTATAGGAAACCTACCACTCTTATTTGAATCTCATAAGAATGCTCTGACAGGATTGTAAACTTTATTATTTATGGATATAATATTAAATAATCTGTTCAGGTAAGGTAAAAAGGACAGGCTCTGGCCAATAATAAAAAATAATCAATTACGTGGTATTCTGTGTACCATCATTTTTGTTTCCATTTGAAGCCGTATGTTTGGTAAACAGTTTCCTGACTTTACTTGTAGGTAATCCTCAAAATATTGTCGTGAAACAAAGAATATGTTGAATGACTAAAATAATTACTGAAATATTAAAATAATAAATTCACTTTAACATCCGATCAATCAACTATACACATTGTCTTTAAGACAGACCAGAGAGTCCGTGGCTAGACTAGTCAGTAGTTGGTATCCAGGCATTCATATGAAAACTGAACATAAACTGGGTAGACTTTATTACACACAAAGCTATAATGGTTTTGTCTATAAAAAATGTATTTCATCAAGTTCAAAAATAGGAGATCCTTGGCTAATACTATACACACAATTATATGTGTGTGTTTTCATATGAATGAATGAATGATTAAATCCCCCTTCCCTCATCACATCATGGCTATGTGTCTGATACTCACAGAGTACATGAATAAATCAATTATATCCAATCCAATCCATCAGCAGCGTAGCCAGGACTTTTTCAGTGGGGGGAGGGGGGCATTGCTTTTCAGTGGGGGGGCCCAGGGGTATGGGTTTTTTCCCTTTTCTTTATCTTTTCTGTTTTTTGGGGCACTATGAGGATTTTTTTGGGGGGGCACGGGCCCCCCCCCCCCCCAGGCCCCCCCGTGGCTACGCCGCTGCAATCCATGCATTAGAACACTATTCGAAACGTCGAGTTGTAACCTCCAGCTCTTTTCATAACTAATTGCTACTGAATAGAGAATTTCACATGGTATCACCACAAACAGTCTTTACTTACATACGAGACCAACATGTGTCTAAAACTTTGAATAATAACTCAGTCTGCCATGGTTAACATAGAAATCTCCAGAGACATCAACATTCCAAGAACTTTCCTTGATTAACATGACTAAATTGATTAATTTCATGACCCTATTATTCATCAATGAATATATTTTGATTTTGAGACCATACAGATGATATAAATATCTACAGTTCAATCAACTGAACTATATGGCAGACAAAAGAGATAAGTGTTGTTGACCAAAGTCATCAAAACAAAATCAAATTTCCTGTCAGCAGCAAAGACTTAAAATGTCATTTTAAAGAAGCATTTAATCCTAACCAGTAATGTACTTATTAAGAAGATGTAATTGGCAATTAAGGGTTGGGAGAATATGGTTTCAATTGGGATGATAGTGTGTAGATGACATCAACCCTGTGATCTGTACTTTGGCATCAGCCACATCATACAATTTATTACAGTGTAAGTTTGAATATCCTGATGGTAGCTTATTTCTTTGTGAGTGATTCTGTGCAACACATGTACAATTGTACATGTAGATTACCATTTCCTCTTGTTAGCTACTTTATATAAGGAAATGATTTGGGCTTGGTTTGGTTTATTTGCTCATTCAACATCACAATAAAGTATAGTACAATCAATAGAAACAAAATGTCAAGACAGAAAAGAAAAGTGGTTTATAAACCAGGATATCAACCCATAAATCTATACAGGATTATTCCCAATGAGGTCCTTCAATAAAAAGATTGGAACTAAAGACAAGTGGCCGAGCGGTCTAGCGCACCGAACTCAAGTTCTGGTGTTGCCAGCAGCAGGGTGTGGGTTCGAGCCCCGGTCGTGACACTTGTATCCTTGAGCAAGGTACTTAACCATAATTGCTTCGTCCTTCGGATGGGACGTAAAGCCGTAGGTCCCGTGTGTTGTATAATGCGAAAAGTGGATTGTCGTGGCCGGTGGTCCTAGCGCACTGAACTCAAGTTCTGGTGTTGCCAGCAGCAGAGTGTGGGTTCGAGCCCCGGCCGTGACACCTGTGTCCTTGAGCAAGACACTTAACCATAATTGCTTCTCTTCACCCAGGGGTTAAATGGGTACCTGTGAAGGCAGAGATGGTTTGCTCTCTATGCGCTAGAAATGGCAGCAATTGAGCTGTATACTCCCCAGGGAGCTGAGATGGTTTCAGGAATGATTTATGAGCCTTATGAGCAGGGATAATAATATAATGCGCCTTGAGCGCCACTTAGTTGGTGGATACGTGCGCTATATAAATCTATACATTATTATTATTATTATTATTAATAGCATTAAACAATTACAACCAGATAAAAATCAATAAATTTTTAAACACGAAAATAAAATTGGACAAAAACAGACAAGTGCAAGAGAAATGGATTGGAAGACTAGAATAAAACACAATAAAAATAAGACACTCTTCAAGACGGTACTCTGAAAAATAGTACATATCAATGTACCCCCCTGGGTTTTTATGCCCCCCCTAAATTTTCAACAGCCTGTAAAAAGAACAGCCATAATCCGACTCCCAAAGATGAGCCCTGGTGTTGGCCAGTGTGCACCCTTGGTCATTCTTACACTGGATGACTGTGAGTGTACACTGATATAAAAGTTTCTCTACCATACTCATTGGAGTCTTTGTGTCATCTTTGGTCATTCTTACACTGGATGACTGTGAGTGCACACTGATATAAAAGTTTCTCTAACATACTCATTGGAGTCTCTGTGTCATCCTTGGTCATTCTTACACTGGATGACTGTGAGTGCACACTGATATAAAAGTTTCTCTACCATACTCATTGGAGTCTTTCTGTCATCCTTGGTCATTCTTACACTGGATGACTGTGAGTGCACACTGATATAAAAGTTTCTCTACCATACTCATTGGAGTCTCTGTGTCATCCTTGGTCATTCTTACACTGGATGACTGTGAGTGTACTGATATAAAAGTTTCTCTACCATACTCATTGGAGTCTTTGTGTCATCCTTTGTGACTCTTACATTGGATGACTGTGAGTGCACACTGATATAAAAGTTTCTCTACCATACTCATTGGAGTCTTTGTGTCATCCTTGGTCATTCTTACACTGGATGACTGAGTGCACACTGATATAAAAGTTTCTCTACCATACTCATTGGAGTCTTTGTGTCATCCTTGGTCATTCTTACACTGGATGACTGTGAGTGCACACTGATATAAAAGTTTCTCTACCATACTCATTATTCTTTGTGTCATCCTTGGTCATTCTTACACTGGATGACTGTGAGTGCACACTGATATAAAAGTTTCTCTAACATACTCATTGGAGTCTTTGTGTCATCCTTGGTCATTCTTACACTGGATGACTGTGAGTGTACACTGATATAAAAGTTTCTCTAACATACTCATTGGAGTCTCTGTGTCATCCTTGGTCATTCTTACACTGGATGACTGTGAGTGCACACTGATATAAAGTTTCTCTAACATTACTCATTGGAGTCTTTGTGTCATCCGTTGTCATTCTTACATTGGATGACTGTGAGTGCACACTGATATAAAAGTTTCTCTTCCATACTCATTGGAGTCTTTGTGTCATCCTTGGTCATTCTTACACTGGATGACTGTGAGTGCACACTGATATAAAAGTTTCTCTACCATACTCATTGGAGTATTTGTGTCATCCTTGGTCATTCTTACACTGGATGACTGTGAGTGCACACTGATATAAAAGTTTCTCTAACATACTCATTGGAGTCTTTGTGTCATCCTTGGTCATTCTTACACTGGATGACTGTGAGTGTACACTGATATAAAAGTTTCTCTAACATACTCATTGGAGTCTCTGTGTCATCCTTGGTCATTCTTACACTGGATGACTGTGAGTGCACACTGATATAAAAGTTTCTCTTCCATACTCATTGGAGTCTCTGTGTCATCCTTGGTCATTCTTACACTGGATGACTGTGAGTGCACACTGATATAAACGTTTCTCTACCATACTCATTGGAGTCTTTGTGTCATCCTTGGTCATTCTTACACTGGATGACTGTGAGTGCACACTGATATAAAAGTTTCTCTACCATACTCATTGGAGTCTCTGTGACATCCTTGGTCATTCTTACACTGGATGACTGAGTGCACACTGATATAAAAGTTTCTCTACCATACTCATTGGAGTCTTTGTGTCATCCTTGGTCATTCTTACACTGGATGACTGTGAGTGCACACTGATATAAAAGTTTCTCTACCATACTCATTGGAGTCTCTGTGTCATCCTTTGTCATTCTTACACTGGATGACTGTGAGTGCACACTGATATAAAAGTTTCTCTACCATACTCATTGGAGTCTCTGTGTCATCCTTTTTCATTCTTACACTGGATGACTGTGAGTGCACACTGATATAAAAGTTTCTCTACCATACTCATTGGAGTCTCTGTGTCATCCTTGGTCATTCTTACACTGGATGACTGTGAGTGCTACTGATATAAAGTTTCTCTACCATACTCATTGGAGTCTCTGTGTCATCCTTGGTCATTCTTACACTGGATGACTGTGAGTGCTACTGATATAAAAGTTTCTTCACCATACTCATTGGAGTCTTTGTGTCATCCTTGGTCATTCTTACATTGGATGACTGTGAGTGCACACTGATATAAAAGTTTCTCTACCATACTCATTGGAGTCTCTGTGTCATCCTTGGTCATTCTTACACTGGATGACTGTGAGTGTACACTGATATAAAAGTTTCTCTAACATACTCATTGGAGTCTCTGTGTCATCCTTGGTCATTCTTACACTGGATGACTGTGAGTGTACTGATATAAAAGTTTCTCTACCATACTCATTGGAGTCTTTGTGTCATCCTTTGTGACTCTTACATTGGATGACTGTGAGTGCACACTGATATAAAAGTTTCTCTACCATACTCATTGGAGTCTTTCTGTCATCCTTGGTCATTCTTACACTGGATGACTGTGAGTGCACACTGATATAAAAGTTTCTCTAACATACTCATTGGAGTCTTTGTGTCATCCTTGGTCATTCTTACACTGGATGACTGTGAGTGCACACTGATATAAAAGTTTCTCTACCATACTCATTGGAGTCTTTGTGTCATCCGTTGTCATTCTTACATTGGATGACTGTGAGTGCACACTGATATAAAAGTTTCTCTTCCATACTCATTGGAGTCTCTGTGTCATCCTTGGTCATTCTTACACTGGATGACTGTGAGTGCACACTGATATAAAAGTTTCTCTACCATACTCATTGGAGTCTTTGTGTCATCCTTGGTCATTCTTACACTGGATGACTGTTAGTGATCTCTGATATAAAAGTTTCTCTACCATACTCATTGGAGTCTTTGTGTCATCCTTGGTCATTCTTACACTGGATGACTGTGAGTGCACACTGATATAAAAGTTTCTCTACCATACTCATTGGAGTCTCTGTGTCATCCTTTGTCATTCTTACACTGGATGACTGTGAGTGCACACTGATATAAAAGTTTCTCTACCATACTCATTGGAGTCTCTGTGTCATCCTTTGTCATTCTTACACTGGATGACTGTGAGTGCACACTGATATAAAAGTTTCTCTACCATACTCATTGGAGTCTTTGTGTCATCCTTTGTGACTCTTACATTGGATGACTGTGAGTGCACACTGATATAAAAGTTTCTCTACCATACTCATTGGAGTCTTTCTGTCATCCTTGGTCATTCTTACACTGGATGACTGTGAGTGCACACTGATATAAAAGTTTCTCTACCATACTCATTGGAGTCTTTGTGTCATCCTTGGTCATTCTTACACTGGATGACTGTGAGTGCACACTGATATAAAAGTTTCTCTACCATACTCATTGGAGTCTTTGTGTCATCCTTGGTCATTCTTACATTGGATGACTGTGAGTGCACACTGATATAAAAGTTTCTCTACCATACTCATTGGAGTCTCTGTGTCATCCTTGGTCATTCTTACATTGGATGACTGTGAGTGCACACTGATATAAAAGTTTCTCTAACATACTCATTGGAGTCTCTGTGTCATCCTTGGTCATTCTTACACTGGATGACTGTGAGTGCACACTGATATACAAGTTTCTCTACCATACTCATTGGAGTCTCTGTGTCATCCTTTGTCATTCTTACACTGGATGACTGTGAGTGCACACTGATATAAAAGTTTCTCTACCATACTCATTGGAGTATTTGTGTCATCCTTGGTCATTCTTACACTGGATGACTGTGAGTGCACACTGATATAAAAGTTTCTCTAACATACTCATTGGAGTCTTTGTGTCATCCTTGGTCATTCTTACACTGGATGACTGTGAGTGCCACTGATATAAAGTTTCTCTAACATACTCATTGAGTCTCTGTGTCATCCTTGGTCATTCTTACACTGGATGACTGTGAGTGCACACTGATATAAAAGTTTCTCTTCCATACTCATTGGAGTCTCTGTGTCATCCTTGGTCATTCTTACACTGGATGACTGTGAGTGCACACTGATATAAACGTTTCTCTACCATACTCATTGGAGTCTTTGTCATCCTTGGTCATTCTTACACTGGATGACTGTGAGTGCACACTGATATAAAAGTTTCTCTACCATACTCATTGGAGTCTCTGTGACATCCTTGGTCATTCTTACACTGGATGACTGAGTGCACACTGATATAAAAGTTTCTCTACCATACTCATTGGAGTCTTTGTATCATCCTTGGTCATTCTTACACTGGATGACTGTGAGTGCACACTGATATAAAAGTTTCTCTACCATACTCATTGGAGTCTCTGTGTCATCCTTTGTCATTCTTACACTGGATGACTGTGAGTGCACACTGATATAAAAGTTTCTCTACCATACTCATTGGAGTCTTTGTGTCATCTTTGTCATTCTTACACTGGATGACTGTGAGTGCACACTGATATAAAGTTTCTCTACCATACTCATTGGAGTCTTTGTGTCATCCTTTGTCATTCTTACACTGGATGACTGTGAGTGCACACTGATATAAAGTTTCTCTACCATACTCATTGAGTCTTTGTGTCATCCTTGGTCATTCTTACACTGGATGACTGTGAGTGCACACTGATATAAAGTTTCTCTACCATACTCATTGGAGTCTTTGTGTCATCCTTGGTCATTAGTAAACTGGAAGACTGTGAGTGCACACTGATATAAAGTTTCTCTACCATACTCATTGGAGTCTTTGTGTCATCCGTGGTCATTCTTACACTGGATGACTGTGAGTGCACACTGATATAAAAGTTTCTCTACCATACTCATTGGAGTCTTTGTGTCATCCTTGGTCATTCTTACACTGGATGACTGTGAGTGCTACTGATATAAAAGTTTCTCTACCATACTCATTGGAGTCTTTGTGTCATCTCATTGGTCATTCTTACACTGGATGACTGTGAGGTACACTGATATAAAAGTTTCTCTACCATACTCATTGGAGTCTTTGTGTCATCCTTGGTCATTCTTACACTGGATGACTGTGAGTGCTACTGATATAAAAGTTTCTCTACCATACTCATTGGAGTCTTTGTGTCATCCTTGGTCATTCTTACACTGGATGACTGTGAGTGCCTACTGATATAAAGTTTCTCTAACATACTCATTGGAGTCTCTGTGACATCCTTGGTCATTCTTACACTGGATGACTAAGCACACTGATATAAAAGTTTCTCTAACATACTCATTGAGTCTTGTCATCCTCCTTGGTCATTCTTACACTGGATGACTGTGAGTACCACTGATATAAAGTTTCTCTACCATACTCATTGGAGTCTTTGTGTCATCCTTGGTCATTCTTACACTGGATGACTGTGAGTGCACACTGATATAAAAGTTTCTCTACCATACTCATTGGGTCTTTGTGTCATCCTTGGTCATTCTTACACTGGATGACTGTGGTGCACACTGATATAAAAGTTTCTCTACCATACTCATTGGGTCTTTGTGTCATCCTTGGTCATTTCTTACACTGGATGACTGTGAGTGCCACACTGATATAAAAGTTTCTCTACCATACTCATTGAGTCTTTGTGTCATCCTTGGTCATTCTTACACTGGATGACTGTGAGTGCACACTGATATAAAAGTTTCTCTACCATACTCATTGAGTCTCTGTGTCATCCTTTGTCATTCTTACACTGGATGACTGTGAGTGCACACTGATATAAAGTTTCTCTACCATACTCATTGAGTCTCTTGTGTCCTTTGTCATTCTTACACTGGATGACTGTGAGTGCACTGATATAAAGTTTCTCTACTATACTTATTGAGTCTCTGTGTCATCCTTGGTCATTCTTACACTGGATGACTGTGAGTGCACACTGATATAAAGTTTCTCTACCATACTCATTGGAGTCTTTGTGTCATCCGTTGTCATTCTTACATTGGATGACTGTGAGTGCACACTGATATAAAAGTTTCTCTACCATACTCATTGGAGTCTTTGTGTCATCCTTGGTCATTCTTACACTGGATGACTGTGAGTGCACACTGATATAAAAGTTTCTCTAACATACTCATTGGAGTCTCTGTGTCATCCTTGGTCATTCTTACACTGGATGACTGTGAGTGCACACTGATATAAAAGTTTCTCTACCATACTCATTGGAGTCTTTGTGTCATCCTTTGTGACTCTTACATTGGATGACTGTGAGTGCACACTGATATAAAAGTTTCTCTACCATACTCATTGGAGTCTTTCTGTCATCCTTGGTCATTCTTACACTGGATGACTGTGAGTGCTACTGATATAAAAGTTTCTCTACCATACTCATTGGAGTCTTTGTGTCATCATGGTCATTCTTACACTGGATGACTGTGAGTGTACATGATATAAAGTTTCTCTACCATACTCATTGGAGTCTTTGTGTCATCCTTGGTCATTCTTACATTGGATGACTGTGAGTGCCACACTGATATAAAGTTTCTCTACCATACTCATTGGGTCTCTGTGTCATCCTTGGTCATTCTTACTGGATGACTGTGAGTGCACACTGATATAAAAGTTTCTCTAACATACTCATTGGAGTCTTGTGTCATCCTTGGTCATTCTTACACTGGATGACTGTGAGTGCACACTGATATACAAGTTTCTCTACCATACTCATTGGAGTCTTTGTGTCATCCTTGGTCATTCTTACACTGGATGACTGTGAGTGCACACTGATATAAAAGTTTCTCTAACATACTCATTGAGTCTTTGTGTCATCCTTGGTCATTCTTACACTGGATGACTGTGAGTGCACACTGATATAAAAGTTTCTCTACCATACTCATTGGGTATTTGTGTCATCCTTGGTCATTCTTACACTGGATGACTGTGAGTGCACACTGATATAAAGTTTCTCTACCATACTCATTGGAGTCTCTTGTGTCATCCTTGGTCATTCTTACACTGGATGACTGTGAGTGCACACTGATATAAAGTTTCTCTACCATACTCATTGGAGTCTTTGTGTCATCCTTGGTCATTCTTACACTGGATGACTGTGAGTGCACACTGATATAAAAGTTTCTCTCCATACTCATTGAGTCTCTGTGTCATCCTTGGTCATTCTTACACTGGATGACTGTGAGTGCACTGATATAAAAGTTTCTCCATACTCATTGGAGTCTTGTGTCATCCTTGGTCATTCTTACACTGGATGACTGTGAGTGCTACTGATATAAAAGTTTCTCTACCATACTCATTGGAGTCTTTGTGTCATCCTTGGTCATTCTTACACTGGATGACTGTGAGTGCACACTGATATAAAGTTTCTCTACCATACTCATTGGGTCTTTGTGTGTCATCCTTGGTCATTCTTACACTGGATGACTGTGAGTGCACACTGATATAAAAGTTCTCTACCATACTCATTGAGTCTCTGTGTCATCCTTTGTCATTCTTACACTGGATGACTGTGAGTGCACACTGATATAAAGTTCTCTCTACCATACTCATTGGAGTCTCTGTTGTCCTTTGTCATTCTTACACTGGATGACTGTGGTGCACACTGATATAAAAGTTTCACCATACTCATTGAGTCTTTGTGTCATCCTTGGTCATTCTTACACTGGATGACTGTGAGTGCACACTGATATAAAAGTTCTCTACCATACTCATTGGAGTCTCTGTGTCATCCTTGGTCATTCTTACACTGGATGACTGTGAGTACACTGATATAAAAGTTTCTCTACCATACTCATTGGAGTCTCTGTGTCATCCTTTGTCATTCTTACACTGGATGACTGTGAGTGCACACTGATATAAAGTTTCTCTACCATACTCATTGGAGTCTTTGTGTCATCCTTGGTCATTCTTACACTGGATGACTGTGAGTGCACACACTGATATAAAGTTTCTCTACCATACTCATTGAGTCTCTGTGTCATCCTTGGTCATTCTTACTGGATGATGACTGTGGAGTGCACTGATATAAAAGTTCTCTACCATACTCATTGGAGTCTTTGTGTCATCCTTGGTCATTCTTACACTGGATGACTGTGAGTGCACACTGATAAAAGTTTCTCTACCATACTCATTGGAGTCTTTGTGTCATCCTTGGTCATTCTTACACTGGATGACTGTGAGTGCACACTGATATAAAGTTTCTCTACCATACTCATTGGAGTCTTTGTGTCATCCTTGGTCATTCTTACACTGGATGACTGTGGTGCACACTGATATAAAGTTTCTCACCATACTCATTGGAGTCTTTGTGTCATCCTTGGTCATTCTTACACTGGATGACTGTGAGTGCACTGATATAAAGTTTCTCTACCATACTCATTGAGTCTTTGTGTCATCCTGGTCATTCTTACACTGGATGACTGTGAGTGCCACTGATATAAAGTTTCTCTACCATACTCATTGGGTCTCTTGTGTCATCCTTGGTCATTCTTACACTGGATGACTGTGAGTGCATACTGATATAAAAGTTTCTCTATACTCATTGAGTGTCATCCTTGGTCATTCTTACACTGGATGACTGTGAGTGCACACTGATATAAAAGTTTCTCTACCATACTCATTGGAGTCTTTGTGTCATCCTTGGTCATTCTTACACTGGATGACTGTGAGTGCACACTGATATAAAAGTTTCTCTAACATACTCATTGGAGTCTTTGTGTCATCCTTGGTCATTCTTACACTGGATGACTGTGAGTGCACACTGATATAAAGTTTCTCTACCATACTCATTGGAGTCTCTGTGTCATCCTTTGTCATTCTTACACTGGATGACTGTGAGTGCACACTGATATAAAAGTTTCTACCATACTCATTGAGTCTTTGTGTCATCCTTGGTCATTCTTACACTGGATGACTGTGAGTGCACACACTGATATAAAAGTTTCTCTACCATACTCATTGGAGTCTCTGTGTCATCCTTGGTCATTCTTACACTGGATGACTGTGAGTACACTGATATAAAAGTTTCTCTACCATACTCATTGGAGTCTTTGTGTCATCCTTGGTCATTCTTACACTGGATGACTGTGAGTGCACACTGATATAAAAGTTTCTCTACCATACTCATTGGAGTCTTTGTGTCATCCTTGGTCATTCTTACACTGGATGACTGTGAGTGCACACTGATATAAAGTTTCTCTACCATACTCATTGGAGTCTGTGTGTCATCCTGGGTCATTCTTACACTGGATGACTGTGAGTGCACACTGATATAAAAGTTTCTCTACCATACTCATTGGAGTCTCTGTGTCATCCTTGGTCATTCTTACACTGGATGACTGTGAGTGCACACTGATATAAAAGTTTCTCTACCATACTCATTGGAGTCTTTGTGTCATCCTTTGTCATTCTTACACTGGATGACTGTGAGTGCACACTGATATAAAAGTTTCTCTACCATACTCATTGGAGTCTCTGTGTCATCCTTGGTCATTCTTACACTGGATGACTGTGAGTGCACACTGATATAAAAGTTTCTCTACCATACTCATTGGAGTCTTTGTGTCATCCTTGGTCATTCTTACACTGGATGACTGTGAGTGCACTGATATTAAAGTTTCTCTACCATACTCATTGGAGTCTTTGTGTCATCCTTGGTCATTCTTACACTGGATGACTGTGAGTGCACACTGATATAAAAGTTTCTCTACCATACTTGAGTCTCTGTGTCATCCTTTGTCATTCTTACACTGGATGACTGTGGAGTGTACACTGATATAAAAGTTTCTCTACCATACTCATTTGGAGTCTTTGTGTCATCCTTGGTCATTCTTACACTGGATGACTGTGAGTGCACACTGATATAAAAGTTTCTCTACCATACTCATTGGAGTCTCTTGTGTCATCCTTGGTCATTCTTACACTGGATGACTGTGAGTGCACACTGATATAAAAGTTTCTCTACCATACTCATTGAGTCTTTGTGTCATCCTTGGTCATTCTTACACTGGATGACTGTGAGTGCACACTGATATAAAGTTTCTCTACCATACTCATTGGAGTCTCTTGTGTCATCCTTGGTCATTCTTACACTGGATGACTGTGAGGTGCACACTGATATAAAAGTTTCTCTACCATACTCATTGGAGTCTTTGTGTCATCCTTGGTCATTCTTACACTGGATGACTGTGAGTGCACACTGATATAAAAGTTTCTACCATACTCATTGAGTCTCTGTGTCATCCTTTGTCATTCTTACACTGGATGACTGTGAGTGCACACTGATATAAAAGTTTCTCTACCATACTCATTGAGTCTTTGTGTCATCCTTTGGTCATTCTTACACTGGATGACTGTGAGTGCACACTGATATAAAAGTTCTCTACCATACTCATTGGAGTCTTTGTGTCATCCTTTGTCATTCTTACACTGGATGACTGTGAGTGCACACTGATATAAAAGTTTCTCTACCATACTCATTGAGTCTCTGTGTCATCCTTGGTCATTCTTACACTGGATGACTGTGAGTGCACACTGATATAAAGTTTCTCTACCATACTCATTGGAGTCTCTGTGTCATCCTTGGTCATTCTTACACTGGATGACTGTGAGTGCACACTGATATAAAAGTTTCTCTACCATACTCATTGAGTCTTTGTGTCATCCTTGGTCATTCTTACACTGGATGACTGTGAGTGCACACTGATATAAAAGTTCTCTACCATACTCATTGAGTCTTTGTGTCATCCTTGGTCATTCTTACACTGGATGACTGTGAGTGCACACTGATATAAAGTTTCTCTACCATACTCATTGGAGTCTCTGTGTCATCCTTGGTCATTCTTACACTGGATGACTGTGAGTGCACACTGATATAAAAGTTTCTCTACCATACTCATTGGAGTCTCTGTGTCATCCTTGGTCATTCTTACACTGGATGACTGTGAGTGCACACTGATATAAAAGTTTCTCTACCATACTCATTGGAGTCTCTGTGTCATCCTTTGTCATTCTTACACTGGATGACTGTGAGTGCACACTGATATAAAAGTTTCTCTACCATACTCATTGGAGTCTTTGTGTCATCCTTGGTCATTCTTACACTGGATGACTGTGAGTGCACACTGATATAAAAGTTTCTCTACCATACTCATTGGAGTCTTTGTGTCATCCTTGGTCATTCTTACACTGGATGACTGTGAGTGCACACTGATATAAAAGTTTCTCTACCATACTCATTGGAGTCTTTGTGTCATCCTTGGTCATTCTTACACTGGATGACTGTGAGTGCACACTGATATAAAAGTTTCTCTACCATACTCATTGAGTCTCTGTGTCATCCTTGGTCATTCTTACACTGGATGACTGTGAGTGCTACACTGATATAAAAGTTCTTCTACCATACTCATTGGAGTCTTTGTGTCATCCATTATTCTTACACTGGATGACTGTGAGTGCCACTGATATAAAAGTTTCTCTAACCATACTCATTGGAGTCTTTGTGTCATCCTTGGTCATTCTTACACTGGATGACTGTGAGTGCACACTGATATAAAAGTTTCTCTACCATACTCATTGGAGTCTCTGTGTCATCCTTGGTCATTCTTACACTGGATGACTGTGAGTGCACACTGATATAAAAGTTTCTCTACCATACACATAGTAGTCTCTGAGTCAACCTTGGTAATTCTTACACTGGATGACTGTGAGTGCACTACTGATATAAAAGTTTCTCTACCATACTCATTGGAGTCTCTGTGTCATCCTTGTCATTCTTACACTGGATGACTGTGAGTGCACACTGATATAAAGTTTCTCTACCATACTCATTGGAGTCTCTGTGTGTCATCCTTGGTCATTCTTACACTGGATGACTGTGAGTGCACACTGATATAAAGTTTCTCTACCATACTCATTGGAGTCTTTGTGTCATCCTTGGTCATTCTTACACTGGATGACTGTGAGTGTAATACTGATATAAAAGTTTCTCTACCATACTCATTGAGTCTCTGTGTCATCCTTTGTCATTCTTACACTGGATGACTGTGAGTGCACACTGATATAAAAGTTTCTCTACCATACTCATTGGAGTCTCAGTGTCATCCTTGGTCATTCTTACACTGGATGACTGTGAGTACACTGATATAAAGTTTCTCTACCATACTCATTGGAGTCTTTGTGTCATCCTTTGTCATTCTTACACTGGATGACTGTGAGTGCACACTGATATAAAAGTTTCTCTACCATACTCATTGGAGTCTTTCTGTCATCCTTGGTCATTCTTACACTGGATGACTGTGAGTGCACACTGATATAAGTTTCTCTACCATACTCATTGGAGTCTCTGTGTCATCCTTGGTCATTCTTACACTGGATGACTGTGAGTGCACACTGATATAAAAGTTTCTCTACCATACTCATTGGAGTCTTTGTGTCATCCTTGGTCATTCTTACACTGGATGACTGTGAGTGCACACTGATATAAAAGTTTCTCTACCATACTCATTGGAGTCTCTGTGTCATCCTTTGTCATTCTTACACTGGATGACTGTGAGTGCACACTGATATCAAAGTTTCTCTACCATAGTCATTGGAGTCTTTGTGTCATCCTTGGTCATTCTTACACTGGATGACTGTGAGTGCACACTGATATACAAGTTTCTCTACCATACTCATTGGAGTCTTTGTGTCATCCTTGGTCATTCTTACACTGGATGACTGTGAGTGCACACTGATATAAAAGTTTCTCTACCATACTCATTGGAGTCTTTGTGTCATCCTTGGTCATTCTTACACTGGATGACTGTGAGCACACTGATATAAAAGTTTCTCTACCATACTCATTGAGTCTTTGTGTCATCCTTGGTCATTCTTACACTGGATGACTGTGAGTGCACACTGATATAAAGTTTCTCTAACATACTCATTGGAGTTCTCTGTGTCATCCTTTGGTCATTCTTACACTGGATGACTGTGAGTGCACACTGATATAAAAGTTTCTCTACCATACTCATTGAGTCTCTGTGTCATCCTTGGTCATTCTTACACTGGATGACTGTGAGTGCACACTGATATAAAAGTTTCACCCATACTCATTGAGTCTTTGTGTCATCCTTGGTCATTCTTACACTGGATGACTGTGAGCTGCACACTGATATAAAAGTTTCTACCATACTCATTGGGTCTTTGTGTCATCCTTGGTCATTCTTACACTGGATGACTGTGAGTGCACTGATATAAAAGTTTCTCTACCATACTCATTGGAGTCTTTGTGTCATCCTTGGTCATTCTTACACTGGATGACTGTGAGTGCACACTGATATAAAAGTTTCTCTACCATACTCATTGAGTCTCTGTGTCATCCTTGGTCATTCTTACACTGGATGACTGTGAGTGCACACTGATATAAAAGTTTCTCTACCATACTCATTGGAGTCTTTGTGTCATCCTTTGTCATTCTTACACTGGATGACTGTGAGTGTACTGATATATAAAAGTTTCTCTACCATACTCATTGAGTCTTTGTGTCATCCTTGGTCATTCTTACACTGGATGACTGTGAGTGCACACTGATATAAAAGTTTCTCTACCATACTCATTGAGTCTCTGTGTCATCCTTTGTCATTCTTACACTGGATGACTGTGAGTGCACACTGATATAAAAGTTTCTCTACCATACTCATTGAGTCTTTGTGTCATCCTTGTCATTCTTACACTGGATGACTGTGAGTGCACACTGATATAAAAGTTTCTCTACCATACTCATTGGAGTATTTGTGTCATCCTTGGTCATTCTTACACTGGATGACTGTGAGTGCACACTGATATAAAAGTTTCTCTACCATACTCATTGGAGTCTTTGTGTCATCCTTGGTCATTCTTACACTGGATGAATGTGCAAACACAATGATATAAAAAATTCTATAACATAGTCATTGGAGTCTTTGTGTCATCCTGGTCATTCTTACACTGGATGACTGTGAGTGCACACTGATATAAAAGTTTCTCTACCATACTCATTGGAGTCTCTGTGTCATCCTTGGTCATTCTTACACTGGATGACTGTGAGTGCACACTGATATAAAAGTTTCTCTACCATACTCATTGAGTCTTTGTGTCATCCTTGGTCATTCTTACACTGGATGACTGTGAGTGCACACTGATATAAAGTTTCTCTAACATACATTGGAGTCTCTGTGTCATCCTTGGTCATTCTTACACTGGATGACTGTGAGTGCACACTGATATAAAAGTTTCTCTACCATACTCATTGGAGTCTTTGTGTCATCCTTGGTCATTCTTACACTGGATGACTGTGAGTGCACACTGATATAAAAGTTTCTCTACCATACTCATTGGAGTCTTTGTGTCATCCTTGGTCATTCTTACACTGGATGACTGTGAGTGCACACTGATATAAAAGTTTCTCTACCATACTCATTGGAGTCTCTGTGTCATCCTTGGTCATTCTTACACTGGATGACTGTGAGTGCACACTGATATAAAAGTTTCTCTACCATACTCATTGGAGTCTTTGTGTCATCCTTGGTCATTCTTACACTGGATGACTGTGAGTGCACACTGATATAAAAGTTTCTCTACCATACTCATTGGAGTCTTTGTGTCATCCTTGGTCATTCTTACACTGGATGACTGTGAGTGCACACTGATATAAAAGTTTCTCTACCATACTCATTGGAGTCTCTGTGTCATCCTTGGTCATTCTTACACTGGATGACTGTGAGTGCACACTGATATAAAAGTTTCTCTACCATACTCATTGGAGTCTCTGTGTCATCCTTTGTCATTCTTACACTGGATGACTGTGAGTGCACACTGATATAAAAGTTTCTCTACCATACTCATTGGAGTCTCTGTGTCATCCTTGGTCATTCTTACACTGGATGACTGTGAGTGCACACTGATATAAAAGTTTCTCTACCATACTCATTGAGTCTTTGTGTCATCCTTTGTCATTCTTACACTGGATGACTGTGAGTGCACACTGATATAAAAGTTCTCTTCTACCATACTCATTGGAGTCTCTGTGTCATCCTTGGTCATTCTTACACTGGATGACTGTGAGTGCACACTGATATAAAAGTTTCTCTACCATACTCATTGGAGTCTTTGTGTCATCCTTGGTCATTCTTACACTGGATGACTGTGAGTGCACACTGATATAAAAGTTTCTACCATACTCATTGGAGTCTCTGTGTCATCCTTGGTCATTCTTACACTGGATGACTGTGAGTAATACTGATATAAAAGTTTCTCTATACTCATTGGAGTCTCTGTGTCATCCTTGGTCATTCTTACACTGGATGACTGTGAGTGCACACTGATATAAAAGTTTCTCTACCATACTCATTGAGTCTCTGTGTCATCCTTGGTCATTCTTACACTGGATGACTGTGAGTGCACACTGATATAAAAGTTTCTCTACCATACTCATTGAGTCTCTGTGTCATCCTTGGTCATTCTTACACTGGATGACTGTGAGTGCACACTGATATAAAAGTTTCACCATACTCATTGGAGTCTTTGTGTCATCCTTGGTCATTCTTACACTGGATGACTGTGAGTGCACACTGATATAAAAGTTTCTCTACCATACTCATTGAGTCTCTGTGTCATCCTTGGTCATTCTTACACTGGATGACTCAGGAGTGCACACTGATATAAAAGTTTCTACCATACTCATTGAGTCTCTTGTGTCATCCTTGGTCATTCTTACACTGGATGACTGTGAGTGCACACTGATATAAAAGTTTCTCTACCATACTCATTGAGTCTTTGTGTCATCCTTGGTCATTCTTACACTGGATGACTGTGAGTGCACACTGATATAAAAGTTTCTCTACCATACTCATTGGAGTCTTTGTGTCATCCTTGGTCATTCTTACACTGGATGACTGTGAGTGCACACTGATATAAAAGTTTCTCTACCATACTCATTGAGTCTTTGTGTCATCCTTGGTCATTCTTACACTGGATGACTGTGAGTGCACACTGATATAAAAGTTTCTCTACCATACTCATTGAGTCTCTGTGTCATCCTTGGTCATTCTTACACTGGATGACTGTGAGTGCACACTGATATAAAAGTTTCTCTAACCATACTATTGAGTCTTTGTGTCATCCTTTGTCATTCTTACACTGGATGACTGTGAGTACACTGATATAAAAGTTTCTCTACCATACTCATTGAGTCTTTGTGTCATCCTTGGTCATTCTTACACTGGATGACTGTGAGTGCACACTGATATAAAGTTTCTCTACCATACTCATTGGAGTCTTTGTGTCATCCTTGGTCATTCTTACATTGGATGACTGTGAGTACACTGATATAAAGTTTCTCTTCCATACTCATTGAGTCTCTGTGTCATCCTTGGTCATTCTTACACTGGATGACTGTGAGTGCACACTGATATAAAGTTTCTCTACCATACTCATTGAGTCTTTGTGTCATCCTTGGTCATTCTTACACTGGATGACTGTGAGTGCACACTGATATAAAAGTTTCTACCATACTCATTGGAGTCTTTGTGTCATCCTTGGTCATTCTTACACTGGATGACTGTGAGTGCACACTGATATAAAAGTTTCTCTACCATACTCATTGAGTCTCTGTGTCATCCTTGGTCATTCTTACACTGGATGACTGTGAGTGCACACTGATATAAAAGTTTCTACCATACTCATTGAGTCTCTTGTGTCATCCTTTGTCATTCTTACACTGGATGACTGTGAGTGCACACTGATATAAAAGTTTCACCATACTCATTGGAGTCTCTGTGTCATCCTTGGTCATTCTTACACTGGATGACTGTGAGTGCACACTGATATAAAAGTTTCTCTACCAAACTCATTTGAGTCTCGGTGTCATCCTTGGTCATTCTTACACTGGATGACTGTGAGTGCACACTGATATAAAAGTTTCTCTACCATACTCATTGGAGTCTTTGTGTCATCCTTGGTCATTCTTACACTGGATGACTGTGAGTGCACACTGATATAAAAGTTTCTCTACCATACTCATTGGAGTCTTTGTGTCATCCTTGGTCATTCTTACACTGGATGACTGTGAGTGCACTGATATAAAAGTTTCTCTCATACTCATTGGAGTCTTTGTGTCATCCTTGGTCATTCTTACACTGGATGACTGTGAGTGCACACTGATATAAAGTTTCTCTACCATACTCATTGGAGTCTCTGTGTCATCCTTTGTCATTCTTACACTGGATGACTGTGAGTGCACACTGATATAAAAGTTTCTCTAACATACTCATTGGAGTCTTTGTGTCATCCTTGGTCATTCTTACACTGGATGACTGTGAGTGCACACTGATATAAAGTTTCTCTACCATACTCATTGGAGTCTCTGTGTCATCCTTTGTCATTCTTACACTGGATGACTGTGTGTTCTAACTGATTTTTAAGTTACTCTAACATACTCATTGGAGTCTTTGTGTCATCCTTGGTCATTCTTACACTGGATGACTGTGAGTGCACACTGATATAAAAGTTTCTCTACCATACTCATTGGAGTCTTTGTGTCATCCGTTGTCATTCTTACATTGGATGACTGTGAGTGCACACTGATATAAAAGTTTCTCTTCCATACTCATTGGAGTCTCTGTGTCATCCTTGGTCATTCTTACACTGGATGACTGTGAGTGCACACTGATATAAAAGTTTCTCTACCATACTCATTGGAGTCTTTGTGTCATCCTTGGTCATTCTTACACTGGATGACTGTGAGTGCACACTGATATAAAAGTTTCTCTACCATACTCATTGGAGTCTCTGTGTCATCCTTGGTCATTCTTACACTGGATGACTGTGAGTGCACACTGATATAAAAGTTTTCTACCATACTCATTGGAGTCTCTGTGTCATCCTTGGTCATTCTTACACTGGATGACTGTGAGTGCACACTGATATAAAAGTTTCTCTACCATACTCATTGGAGTCTCTTTGTGTCATCCTTTGGTCATTCTTACACTGGATGACTGTGAGTGCACACTGATATAAAAGTTTCTCTACCATACTCATTGGAGTCTTTGTGTCATCCTTGGTCATTCTTACACTGGATGACTGTGAGTGCACACTGATATAAAAGTTTCTCTACCATACTCATTGGAGTCTTTGTGTCATCCGTTGTCATTCATTCTACACTGGATGACTGTGAGTGCACACTGATATAAAAGTTTCTCTACCATACTCATTGAGTCTTTGTGTCATCCTTGGTCATTCTTACACTGGATGACTGTGAGGCACACTGATATAAAAGTTTCTCTAACATACTCATTGGAGTCTTTGTGTCATCCTTGGTCATTCTTACACTGGATGACTGTGAGTGCACACTGATATAAAAGTTTCTCTACTATACTTATTGGAGTCTCTGTGTCATCCTTGGTCATTCTTACACTGGATGACTGTGAGTGCACACTGATATAAAGTTTCTCTACCATACTCATTGAGTCTCTGTGTCATCCTTTGTCATTCTTACACTGGATGACTGTGAGTTACTGATATAAAAGTTTCTCTACTATACTTATTGGAGTCTCTGTGTCATCCTTGGTCATTCTTACACTGGATGACTGTGAGTGCACACTGATATAAAAGTTTCTCTACCATACTCATTGGAGTCTTTGTGTCATCCGTTGTCATTCTTACATTGGATGACTGTGAGTGCACACTGATATAAAAGTTTCTCTACCATACTCATTGGAGTCTCTGTGTCATCCTTGGTCATTCTTACACTGGATGACTGTGAGTGTACACTGATATAAAAGTTTCTCTGCCATACTCATTGGAGTCTCTGTGTCATCCTTGGTCATTCTTACACTGGATGACTGTGAGTGCACACTGATATAAAAGTTTCTCTACCATACTCATTGGAGTCTCTGTGTCATCCTTGGTCATTCTTACATTGGATGACTGTGAGTGCACACTGATATAAAAGTTTCTCTAACATACTCATTGGAGTCTTTGTGTCATCCTTGGTCATTCTTACACTGGATGACTGTGAGTGCACACTGATATAAAAGTTTCTCTACCATACTCATTGGAGTCTTTGTGTCATCCTTGGTCATTCTTACACTGGATGACTGTGAGTGCACACTGATATAAAAGTTTCTCTAACATACTCATTGGAGTCTTTGTGTCATCCTTGGTCATTCTTACACTGGATGACTGTGAGTGCACACTGATATAAAGTTTCTCTACCATACTCATTGGAGTCTCTGTGTCATCCTTTGTCATTCTTACACTGGATGACTGTGAGTGCACACACTGATATAAAGTTTCTCTACCATACTCATTGGAGTCTTTGTGTCATCCTTGGTCATTCTTACACTGGATGACTGTGAGTGCTAATACTGATATAAAAGTTTCTCTACCATACTCATTGGAGTCTTTGTGTCATCCTTGGTCATTCTTACACTGGATGACTGTGAGTACACTGATATATAAAGTTTCTACCATACTCATTGAGTCTTTGTGTCATCCTTGGTCATTCTTACACTGGATGACTGTGAGTGCACACTGATATAAAAGTTTCTCTACCATACTCATTGGAGTCTTTGTGTCATCCTTGGTCATTCTTACACTGGATGACTGTGAGTGCACACTGATATAAAGTTTCTCTACCATACTCATTGGAGTCTCTGTGTCATCCTTTGTCATTCTTACACTGGATGACTGTGAGTGCACACTGATATAAAAGTTTCTCTAACATACTCATTGGAGTCTTTGTGTCATCCTTGGTCATTCTTACACTGGATGACTGTGAGTGCACACTGATATAAAAGTTTCTCTACCATACTCATTGGAGTCTTTGTGTCATCCTTTGTCATTCTTACACTGGATGACTGTGAGTGCACACTGATATAAAAGTTTCTCTACCATACTCATTGAGTCTCTGTGTCATCCTTGGTCATTCTTACACTGGATGACTGTGAGTGCACACTGATATAAAAGTTTCTCTACCATACTCATTGGAGTCTTTGTGTCATCCTTGGTCATTCTTACACTGGATGACTGTGGAGTAACACTGATATAAAAGTTTCTCTACCATACTCATTGGAGTCTCTGTGTCATCCTTGGTCATTCTTACACTGGATGACTGTGAGTGCACACTGATATAAAAGTTTCTCTACCATACTCATTGAGTCTCTGTGTCATCCTTGGTCATTCTTACACTGGATGACTGTGAGTGCACACTGATATAAAAGTTTCTCTACCATACTCATTGAGTCTCTGTGTCATCCTTTGTCATTCTTACCCCGGATGCCTGTGAGTGCACACTGATATAAAAGTTTCTCTACCATACTCATTGGAGTCTCTGTGTCATCCCTTTGTCATTCTTACACTGGATGACTGTGAGTGCACACTGATATAAAAGTTTCTCTACCATACTCATTGAGTCTCTGTGTCATCCTTTGTCATTCTTACACTGGATGACTGTGAGTGCACACTTGATATAAAGTTTCTCTACCATACTCATTGAGTCTCTGTGTCATCCTTTGTCATTCTTACACTGGATGACTGTGAGTGCTACACTGATATAAAAGTTTCTCTACCATACTCATTGGAGTCTGTGTGTCATCCTTTGTCATTCTTACACTGGATGACTGTGAGTGCACACTGATATAAAAGTTTCTCTAACATACTCATTGGAGTCTTTGTGTCATCCTTGGTCATTCTTACACTGGATGACTGTGAGTGCACACTGATATAAAGTTTCTCTACCATACTCATTGGAGTCTCTGTGTCATCCTTTGTCATTCTTACACTGGATGACTGTGAGTGCACACTGATATAAAAGTTTCTCTACCATACTCATTGAGTCTCTGTGTCATCCTGGTCATTCTTACACTGGATGACTGTGAGCACACTGATATAAAAGTTTCTCTACCATACTCATTGAGTCTCTGTGTCATCCTTTGTCATTCTTACACTGGATGACTGTGAGTGCACACTGATATAAAAGTTTCTACCATACTCATTGAGTCTCTGTGTCATCCTTGGTCATTCTTACACTGGATGACTGTGAGTGCACACTGATATAAAAGTTTCTCTACCATACTCATTGGAGTCTCTGTGTCATCCTTTGTCATTCTTACACTGGATGACTGTGAGTGCACACTGATATAAAAGTTTCTCTACCATACTCATTGGAGTCTTTGTGTCATCCTTGGTCATTCTTACACTGGATGACTGTGAGTGCACACTGATATAAAAGTTTCTCTACCATACTCATTGGAGTCTCTGTGTCATCCTTGGTCATTCTTACACTGGATGACTGTGAGTGCACACACTGATATAAAAGTTTCTCTACCATACTCATTGGAGTCTCTGTGTCATCCTTTGTCATTCTTACACTGGATGACTGTGAGTGCACACTGATATAAAAGTTTCTCTACCATACTCATTGGAGTCTCTGTGTCATCCTTTGTCATTCTTACACTGGATGACTGTGAGTGAAAGCTGATATAAAAGTTTCTCTACCATACTCATTGGAGGTCTCTGTGTCATCCTTTGTCATTCTTACACTGGATGACTGTGAGTGCACACTGATATAAAAGTTTCTACCCATACTCATTGGAGTCTCTGTGTCATCCTTTGTAGTTCTTACACTGGATGACTGTGAGTGCACACTGATATAAAGTTTCTCTACCATACTCATTGAGTCTCTGTGTCATCCTTGGTCATTCTTACACTGGATGACTGTGAGTGCACACTGATATAAAAGTTTCTCTACCATACTCAATTGAGTCTTTGTGTCATCCTTGGTCATTCTTACACTGGATGACTGTGAGTGCACACTGATATAAAAGTTTCTCTACCATACTCATTGGAGTCTCTGTGTCATCCTTTGTCATTCTTACACTGGATGACTGTGAGTGCACACTGATATAAAAGTTTCTCTACCATACTCATTGGAGTCTTTGTGTCATCCTTTGTCATTCTTACACTGGATGACTGTGAGTGCACGCTGATATAAAAGTTTCTCTACCATACTCATTGGAGTCACTGTGTCATCCTTTGTCATTCTTACACTGGATGACTGTGAGTGCACGCTGATATAAAAGTTTCTACCCATACTCATTGAGTCTCTGTGTCATCCTTTGTCATTCTTACACTGGATGACTGTGAGTGCACACTGATATAAAAGTTTCTCTACCATACTCATTGGAGTCTCTGTGTCATCCTTGGTCATTCTTACACTGGATGACTGTGAGTGCACACTGATATAAAAGTTTCTCTACCATACTCATTGAGTCTCTGTGTCATCCTTTGTCATTCTTACACTGGATGACTGTGAGTACACTGATATAAAGTTTCTCTACCATACTCATTGGAGTCTCTGTGTCATCCTTTGTCATTCTTACACTGGATGACTGTGAGTGCACACTGATATAAAAGTTTCTCTACCATACTCATTGTGATCTTAGTGTCTTCCTTTGTCATACTTACGATGGATGACTGTGAGTGCACACTGATATAAAGTTTCTCTACCATACTCATTGGAGTCTCTGTGTCATCCTTTGTCATTCTTACACTGGATGACTGTGAGTGCACACTGATATAAAGTTTCTCTACCATACTCATTGGAGTCTCTGTGTCATCCTTTGGTCATTCTTACACTGGATGACTGTGAGTGCACACTGATATAAAAGTTTCTCTACCATACTCATTGGAGTCTCTGTGTCATCCTTTGTCATTCTTACACTGGATGACTGTGAGTGCACGCTGATATAAAAGTTTCTCTACCATACTCATTGAGTCTCTGTGTCATCCTTTGTCATTCTTACACTGGATGACTGTGGAGTGCACACTGATATAAAAGTTTCTCTACCATACTCATTGAGTCTCTGTGTCATCCTTGGTCATTCTTACACTGGATGACTGTGAGTGCCACACTGATATAAAAGTTTCTCTACCATACTCATTGGAGTCTCTGTGTCATCCTTTGTCATTCTTACACTGGATGACTGTGAGTGCACACTGATATAAAAGTTTCTCTACCATACTCATTGGAGTCTCTGTGTCATCCTTTTTACAGGATCTTTTTAATGAACACTCTGAGGTGATCAACATTCGATCCCCTACGGGTGCAACATCAATTTTGCATTAGAATAAGTTACTTTTAAATTTCCGGTATACGCCTGGAAAGCTACATAATTTCTTTGAGATTAATTAATGTGAGATATTTCATTCTCCTTTCCAAACTCATCTGTAAGCTTGTAAACAGCTAACTGTGCCATCATAAAAACGGATATTCTTACAAATTAATCATAACAAAACAGTGAATATGCGACATAAGACACGAGAGGGCGGTATTCAATGTCCACAGTCAACCACGACAGTCTTGTGCATTGTATGCTAAGTGTGTTACGTACATTGTATTGTATGTTAAGACAGCGTGTGGCCAACGACCCTGGTATATAGCTAAATAGGCTTGTGTATGCACATCTAGACTGCACAGCTGCACATCTAGACTGTATACAGTTGCAATGTACATGTAAACACATGTGGCATACCGTTTGTTCAGTCTGAGGCATTGAGGGCGGAATGTATCTAATGACTAATAATAAAATCAATCAGTGATGAAATTCTTACGTCATCGCCATTAGAACAATCTAGGAATTTCAAGGATTGTAAGTTATGAAGTCATTCTGAGCTATATGCAACTATATGTTCTTTTAGTTCAATAAGTTTCACAAATAAGAAGAAGAAGCAAAAAAACAAGAAAAATTTTTACAATTTCAAGAGGTTTTCACATTGTTGCACATGACAACCTAACAAGATTGCACTAGAACATAGAACAAAAACACTATCATGAATATAATTTGACAACAGAACAACAAAATTAAATACATTTTCTTTCTAAAAAACACCCCTGGGTAAATAATATGCATTAAAATACGATGTGTACATGTACCACAGTAGCTTTAGTGTACGTGTACTTTTAAAACTATTCAGCCTGGCCTTCACTCGAACCAGGATTTACCATTGTTGAAAATTGTGCACATATTTTCTAGTTCATGAATGTGTCAACTCTGCATTGGTGTATTTCTGTACAATCCTTTCAGGGTTTCAATGGAAACTACTTATGTAAATTTGTTCCTGGTACCCATTTGGTCATGTATGCTCTTACCCAGTTTATTGCCGGGATACCAATGAACTCTCCATGTCACGCGATGTGAAAATTTACACAAGGAAACCGTTTGCGTCACTTCTCTCACCATTTCAACCAACGCCCTGTGTACCACTATTGATAGGTTGAAGATTTAGCCAATTTGAATTCAGTTTAATTCTGTTTTAATTTCTCTTCATTTTTTGAAAAGTCTACTGCATCTTGTATGGTAAGTGTTTATAAACCACAAGACAACATTTATAACTGAATACTCTCAATCTTTTCTACTTCTGGGGAAAGCAAGTCAAATGTACATTTTTCATACATATTGTAACAGATGTGCATTCAATGGTGGACACATTCTTAAAAACGGATACTTGTGGAGCACCCTCTTTAGAAATCTCTTGTGGAGACCTTTTGTCTTGGGTCTCCACAAGAATCCAGGTATGATGAGCACATTCAATCTTTTTAAACTGGCTGGGGCCAGGAGAGCTTTTGTTTTGTTTCTTTAGAATTGAGTTAGTTAAAGGGGATTACTTGGGATTAGGTTTTATTGTGTTTCTTCTACCAGCCAAGTTCCTTTTCTTATTTACCAGCCATTTATTTGCATAGAGTTTCTTTGGGGGATTAGTCTGGCTGGCAGAGGCTGGGTATAAAAGCTTATTAGTGGTGCTGGTGGGGCGTTGGCCAGTGCATTTCAAACATCGACATGTGAGGGTTGGAGGCAACCATTCTTTTTGAGGGTTCTGTTGAGTTTCATTTATGGTTTCAGGTATGGTTTCTAAATTATTTTTATAAGTTCCATCATAGTTATTTTTGGCGTGTTATCATTTTTTTATTAGGCACGTTTAGTGCAAGGTACACCAGCCCACCACTGGCTTACTTGGTCTCTGCCCCCATTAATTTATCCAACATTAGTTCATAAGCACTTTAATTATTACTGTACATGTATGTACATGATTTCATTATTTAATTAAATCATTCTAAGTGACTGGAGGGCCCTCCGGATTTCCTGTTTGCCATGCGTGGGTCATTTTTGTTGCTTTGTGGCTTATTTTAGTAATTCTTGTTTTTTTAGAATGTGCGTAGTCGCTGCCCTTCCGGGCAGCCCCACGATTTCACCACTTGGTCCGTTACAATATGAAGAGTTTCATAGCAAAACGTGATAAATGCCATATTTAAAACTTTTACACCAACACCACTCAGACATCGTTCACAGGTTGGCAAACACAAGTTCCAACTCAGTTTTTAGCAAAATGTGATATAACAACTATATAAACTCAATCATTATACATGTTTTATTCCAAACTGCGATAAATGCCATGCCAGCTTCTCTGCAATCTGCAATATATCCTCTCAGCCAAATGGAAATATCGCATTTTGCTATGAAACTCTTCATATGTATACTGCATCTTGCTTGGACAGTCGGACTCCATTTACTGACATTTAAATATTAACCCTTTTGTGACTGCTAGAGTCAAAATCGGTCAAAATGTTGATACATATGTATACTTGCCAAGGTATATCTAGTGCACTTAAAGAGTAGAACACTGTCAAACCTTATGTGTGCTAATTACATTTAGGTTAAAATGAGTTGACCGTTTTTGATTGGTAAAAGCATCATCTTGTATTATTGAGGGTGGTCAAAATGATAGTAAAAACCAGTCACAATGCCCCTGTGTACACATTTGGGTCAACAGTCAAAACACGCAGTTGACTGATTTTGACCACTATAGCTACTTGCTATATAGTAGGAGAGTTAACACAACAAATCTAACTAACTTCAGGAAGGAGGGATCAGTGCTACACTGTATATACACAAACTCACTGTTTGTTATTTCTCCCAATGGTTTTCCTTAACCCTAACTCCCTAGCCTTAATTACCAGGTACCTTCCTCAATCCTTCATAATCCTCCGAAATGTGTTTGTGCATGAAACTCACTTCCTCAATCCTTCATAATCCTCCAACTTGAGTTTATGCATGAAGCTCACTGCCTCTATCGTTCATAATCCTCCACTATCAAATGCACGACCCTCCTCAATCCTCCATAATCCATAATCCTCCAATTGGTGATTTTCGAACGTGCCTCATTCTTCCAAAATCATCCAAACCCTCCGGAGGATACAAGATTATGTTTCTGTCAATCCTTCACAATCCTCCATAATCCTCCACATTCATCCAAAGTAAATTTCCATTATGCCCTCAATCCTCCACAATCCTCCAGGATCTCTTTGAACCATGCTTCCTCTATCCTCCACAATCCTCCACTATCAAATGCACGACCCTCCTCAATCTTCCAATTGGTGATTTTCGAACGTGCCTCATTCCTCCAAAATCCTCCAAATCCTCCGGAGGATTCGGATTTAGGAGGGTTAGGGTTAATGTGTACACAGATTTCTTGTACAAGAATTCTTCCCAACATTCCCAAATTACTGGATTTATTTCCATATTTCTAACAAACATTTAAATAAAAGTGAACTGAGTAATTGGTTAGGATCAAGAATTTAGGTTTAAAGTTACAGCTTCGGAACTGATTGCAAAATGACAAAAATTTGTCTGAAAGATTTCTTGATATGAAATTGGTATTTAAAGTTGATGTTATCAAACATCCCTTGAAATCTTTCTGTCTGAGGTGATATCATTTTTAAGAATAGTCAAATATTATTCCCAATAATTGAAGTCAGAATTTTTATAATTGTATGTTAGAATAAATACAAGTTTGTGTTTGCCGATTTTTTTTTTCTTATCAATTTTGCCATTTTCTACTTGACAACTTGTGAGATTTTAGGGATCAATTTAGTGTTAACCAGTTCGCGTCGGGAATTAAAAAGTTTTTCTGGGCCCCTGTGGCGGGTTTATTTTTCCTACACACACGTTAATGGAAGCTTCCACATCGGGTGGCCGGCACTTCTGAGCATGTCACCGTACACGTGTGGCTCAACCGAGCATGCATACAAATATTCCGGAATTTCCTCTGGCGTGTTTAGATGCTGTCCGATCAGTGGTGCAAAAAAAAAATGCATGTATAGACGGCCTCCGACGCGAACTGGTTAAGGTGGTAGATACTTATAAACTTGCAGTCAACTCACATAATGTGCCTGACATACAAACAGATTATAACTAATAAAAGGTTGTACATAATCACACTCAGTGAACTCTATCTACATGTAGATTAAAGGTGAACTAGTGTATAAATAAGAACATTTCTTCACAGAAACAATATACATGTAAGCTGGTTTAAACTTATAGGTTGGTGAAATGCTTGCGTCGGGAGATAAACAATTGATTTAATTTTGCCCTACACCGACATGTGTATAGCACTGTATACTCAGTGCTTTCCGAGTGTCTGTGAAAAACTACACAGGCGACTCGGGCGGGATTTGAACTCACGACCTCCTGCTTACTAGTGCAGACGTCTTAACCTCTTGACCACCGAGCTTGCCCGATGACGATTGGTTTAAACAAGTTAGTTGTTTTACATCTTTATTCACATGAAGTGAGCCATAGTATGACAGTTTACCAATGGTATACTTTCCCTTTAAAATGCGAACACAATTTACAAGCAATATTTCAAGAATATTTGATACCATCCTCGACTTTACATTACATATATTTGAGTTCATTTTGTAGAATGCCCGTACGGTAATACAGAAGGCAGATGTTTTCCAGTCAATTTGTTTTTATTGCACAAAAAAAAATATACATTGCAGCACTTTTCCCTTGTGTATTGTTTGGTGATTCAAGTCAGTTTAAGGTAAACCATTCATCATAAATGACTTCATCATCAGTGACCATTAACCCCGTCTTTTTGAATTCTCTTTCATTTGTTCACAGAACAAAATGGCTACCAGTACTGGAGAATTAGGAGCATTGCAAAAGATAAGCCGGTATCATCTCGAGTGTGGCATATGCCATGACCGATACAAGCAACCCAAAATATTGGATTGTTCTCATAGTTTCTGTGAGACCTGTTTAGATGAATACTGGGACGCCACCTGCAGACGCGCTCCAAACATTCCTTGTCCTGTTTGTCGTCAGAAGATTCTCATTCCATCGACTGGCATTCAGGGACTCAAAACCAATTTTCACTTGATTGGCATCGTAGATGAGGTATCACTACTAGAGAAGGTTGCCTGTTCAGGTAACTCCAAGCCACTCTGTGAGTTATGTGATGGAGGCAATGAGGCTCTTAATCGATGTCTTGACTGTGCCCAAAACATTTGCTCTAACTGCAAAAAGATACATCTGCGAAGCAATGCAACATCCAATCATAATGTAGCGACACTGGAGGACATACGTAAGGGTAAGGCAACAGTGAAAAGACCAGAAGAGGCTTCTACATGTCACAAACACAAGGGAGAGATCAATCGATTCTACTGTGAGGCATGTCAAGTCTTGATATGTCGAGACTGTACCGTTGTGGACCATTGTAAACCTGACCATCATTACATTGACAGTGCAGAAGCTTCTCTGAAATACAAGAAGGCTATGAAAGATATCTTGCCAGTTTGCCTCACAGAAATAAAGGAACTGGAAGAATCTTTGGCTGTTTCATCTCAAGCTAAGCAAGAATTCAGAGACAAAGTCATAACAACCATGAAAGTGGTGAAGGAGACAGCAGATCAGATCAGAGCAAAAGTTACAGCTGAGGAGAATAAGATGATTGATGCCATCAAGACCCTTGAACAGGATCGTATGGCAGCATTTGATGAGCATGAGAAAGCAGTGGGTATGATGCTACAAAGGAAACAACATTCTCTGGACACGGCCAATGATGTTACAAATACAGCAACAGACAGTGACTTCCTGTCACTGTATCCCATCATCAGTAATGACTTGAGATCACCGACCAATCACCGCCCTCCTCTGATTGATGGCAGACTTTCATATCTGCGGATCAATCAGAGTAAGAGGGTTGGTGATATCAGTCTGGGTGAGCTGGAGCTGGAGCTGGAAGACAGCAAGTGGGAGCTAAGTCATGAGTTTGGCAAGAAAGGACGTGGACATACAGAATTCAATGGGGCATGGGGTATTGCTGCTCATCAACATGATCAGCTTGCTGTGACAGACTTCCACAACAGACGAGTGGTAATCTACAGCAGTACAGGTCAACACCATAGAACCATTGACATGGAAGCATGTAAGTGTGTCACACACTATTATACATACACAATGTGGTTTTGACAACTGCAGACATTCAGTACAAAAGTGTACAACAAAATATTGAATATATATACAAGTGATGCTAAATTCACCCACTTAAAGTAACACAAGTATTCTAGTCAATGAATGTACATGTACTAAAAAATAATTATTTCATTAAATTTATGAAACATTATATATAACATTATATATGATACTGGTAATCAGAATATTTGCAATACTCTTACAAATAATATATATTCAAGAAGAATTCTTCAAAATCTTCATCAATTTTCATTTTATGAGCATAATATATTTAATTAAATAATATTTTGTCTAAAGCTCATGCAATATTTAATTGATCAGGAACAACATGTATTATTAATAGTGATTTTGAATTGCATTGTTCACAGTTCATATTACAGAATATAATTCTACAGAATGAGGCTATAGTGGATGGTGTGATGTATTTCCACATTCAAATGTATTCACTCAGAATAAATGAATATATAAACAAAATAACAATTATCCACTAATAGAAATGTATGATACATGCATTTGATACATGACATTTATGATGCAGTTTTCACTTAAAAATGTGTTCTTATTTGTTTTTTCTAATACAGGTCCAGTTGCCATTACAAGTGTCAACAATCACTTAGTAGTAGCACATGCCACCAACCAAGTCAAGATGTACAAGGAGGATGGTACATCATTTCAGTTCACCACCGTGCCACTGAATGAGGTCGGTAAGACTGATGTGGGCATCAGAGATGTTACAGCCAAGAAGGATGGTAACATCCTTGTAGGCGATGTAAAGAGAATGGTAGTGACTGTGCACAGGTCCACTGATGGTGGACTAATAAGAACCGTGCCGGTCACTACACATCCCATCTACTTGGCTGTAGACAACAGTGGCAGAGTGGTGGTCAGTGGTGGAGGTCAACAACACGTGGCTGTCATTGATAACAATGGGTCTACACTATTCACCATAACACCAACCATTGATGGTGAGCAAGTCAAATACTGCAGAGGTGTATGCTGTGACACATCAGGTTTATACATTGCAATGTACAATGATCCTGACACTGGTCATATTCACCACTATGATCCCAATGGTAGATTTATCAGCTGCATTGCTAAGGGTCTGTATACACCACGTGGAATCACAGTCATATCAGATGGGAAACAGTTAGCTGTAGCTGACTGGTACTCAGTCAAGATATATCACATTGTATAATATCATCCAACTTGGATGATGTTGAATGGCAATCTATCTTGCTGGTCACATGGTACAATTTTCATTTCTCAATGTTGTAACAAACTTTCCATAAGGCATGAAGCCAACTAAATTACACCTCACCTTCTTTAGAAACTTGTATTTGGGGTTTAAATTTGGCAAGTCAGTGAGTTAATAATAATAATAAAGATTTGTAGCGCGCACATATCCACCCTGCTGGGCACTCAAGGCAGTGATTTGATTTTATTTCTTTTTGTATTTTTTTAAATATTAAAACAATTGACAGCCCGAAACAGTCATTGTTTCAGCTTTCTTCAGCTAAATGCAGTGTATACCTTTGTCATTCCTAATAAACATCAATGTTCAGATTTACATAAAACTTACTTAAGTTGGTGTAAAGTTGATGATGGTATCAAACAAATGTAGTGATATGGAATTTTATGATGAAACAATAATAGTAATTATCAATGTCAACAGGGGGCGCTATTGCTCCTTCGCGGTCGGTTTCATATCCTTGTTTATTTTATTGTCGGCGTAGCTATATCGGAGTACGATGTACAAAATAGTCCGGGGTCACAATATTACTCAGATCATTTAAAGTTTGTTAGTTTTATAAGGCAACAAAATGTTCATTTTACTCTTACAAAATGTTATGGGTAAACAATTCGTTTAATTCTGATGTATTTTAAGTTAAACGTTTAAACTGTTAAGTAGTTCTTGGTTGGTGCGGAACGTTACGTACAAGGACTCTGACGGAAAAGGTCAGGGAGGATGAGAAAGGTTGCTGACCTGTGTTTTTTTGCTTGTTTGACTCGCGGTCCACAAGTAGCCATTTTTGTGGACAGCGGGAAGATTATTTTTACATTCCACCCGTTTGAGTGGCGTTTGCCTAATGATGCAAGGGTAGTTGGCTAGGAAGGAAAAGCACTTTTTATAGCATTGGCTGGTAAGTCAGAATAACTTTTAAATCATAATCTGGACATTCACTTTATGCTGTAATTGAGGGTCATGTTTGGGAGTGTAAAACATGCCTTGTAAATGAACAATGTTCATAGGTCTACATGTTACACTTTTAATGAATAATGGAGTGTCGTGGCCGAGCGGTCTAGCGCACCGAACTCAAGTTCTGGTGTTGCCAGCAGCAGGGTGTGAGTTCCAGACCCAGGTCCTGACACTTGTGTCCTTGAGCAAGGTACTTAACCATAATTGCTTCGTCCTTCGGATGGGACCTAAAGCCGTAGGTCCCGTGTGTTGTGTAATGCATGTAAAAGAATGCGCCTTGAGCACCACTTAGTTGGTGGATACGTGAGCTATATAAGTCCACACATTATTATTATTATTATTATTATGTACATGTATGTATACTTTAAATAAACAGTTAAGTTTTTTTTCAGCTAAATGCAGTGTATACCTTCGTCATTCTCAATCAACATAAATGTTCACAGAGTTACATAAAACTTACTTGGTGTAATGTTAATGATGATGGTATCAAACAAACCTTGAAATATTTCTGAGGTTATATCCTGTCTGAGGTGTTATTCCCCAATTATACATGTCTGTATTTTGCTGTATTTTACATTACAATGAATGTTGTGTTCACCAATTGAAAGGTTTGAAAGAATTTTCTTGTGAACATTAAAATGTATTTTTTTAACCCACAAAATTCTGTTCTTTAGCAACCTTCAGTACATACATGTACAAGCCTGCTGTCCTTTCCAAGTAATCTTACAAAATCAACTATGTGCCACCCAAGGTCACTGTAAATGTTTGAACATATTAGTATGGCCTGCTATGTATCAATGGGAGACCACCTTACCCTGTAATCTCAGTGGTGTTTCAGTGCACAGAAAGGTAACCATAGGAGGCCACTGGCAACAGCTAATGGCTTGGAGTGGCCTGAATGGGTTGTTTCAAAAATTGCACTGATTGTTGAAGGGTTAAATAGTCGTTTTCAGGCTTTTTTTAAAAGTTCTTTTTGCTTTTTTTAAATATCAAAAATAAAACAAATGAAAAGTCAAACTGTCATTGTTTAAGTTTTATTCAGCTTAGAGCTAAAGGCAGTTTAATATTAACCAATGCGGCAAAAAGTAATGTCAAGTACAACAAAATGGGTGGCAAATTCTTCCAAAATTGTTTTTTTACATATTGGTTTTGGTTTATAGCCAGTTAGTAAATTTCTAAATGGTTAGTGCAGATCGGTCAGTAAACCGGTTAACTGTCCCGATCGAAAGTTAATGTATATCTAAATTGATATGAAGTAAGACACAGCAGAATGGTAGTTTACCAATGATATATTTTTCCCTTTACTTTCCCAAATTTTGTAATAAATAAAAGAATTGCTGTTTCAAACTGCTCATGGACTACAGTAACATGTTGTATCAATGTATTTAATGGTTGTTAGTGACCTTTAAGTAACACCCTGCTAGATATAGGGTCGTATAACCTTTGACCTGTAACTAACTGGCTTTGCCCATGCAAAATTGTATAAATATTACTCAAATTTCAATTGCTTTGTATTATATTATGCTCATAGTAAAACAATTTCTTGTTATTCTTGTTTAAACTGATGAATAATTGTGTAAATTATTCCTTTTTAGTCCCAAGTCAGTCTGTCAAACAGTGAAATGACCACAAATTCATCATTTCAAACTGTGACTTAAGGGACCGAGTCCATTCAATGACTGATGAATATGTACGAGTCAATAGACCTTAATGTAATTAATAATACATTACACTTATGAATATTCATATTTCACCTCCGTGACAATTAATATTCTGTGTTTGTCAAACACTTGTTAAATGCATTTACGTACATACGCAGTGCTGCTAGCTAGCCTCATTTGCATATATTGTGATGAAACAGTGGTAGACTGATATGTAAGTTTAGGGCTCTGATCACGCATGCGCTGGCAGCGCGCAGCATGCATTGTGTGGGGTCCTGTGAGAGCTAGAGAGTCGCGTGATCAGGTTTTGCGGGCACTTGTTGCTGAGCGCTGATGCCAAATGGTCGCAACGTAAGTCGTCTGTTGCTGAGTGCTGATGGTGAACGTGATAGAATTCTTGTTGCTGTGCTGACACATTGTGTGGTTACGAAGCGAGCTGCGGGTGGGAATCAACCAAGCCTTAGCAGACGTGATCAGTGAGGTTCGTTGTAGATTATTACAATTAGGCAGATTTTAGGACTGTTTGGGGTAGGATTGTTTTGTGAACGTGAGTGAGCGTGAGTTTTGGATCTATTATTGGGAAGGCTGAGAAGCATAGGAGGGTTGAGGATTACATGCCGTTTGTAGTACACCTCTGGTGGGATTGACGGCTGGATTGTATTCCTATTACCTTTGTGCTTGCTAACCCGGTGAGGTTCATTGGTTGTAGCGCTCTGGGTTCCTGTGAGGGTTATGGTAATCCTCAGGTGTAATCAACCCAGTTAGATAATCTGTTATCGACATTTCACTTGATTGTGGTTAATATTATAACCTGTTGTGAGGTATACCTGTTGCAGGGCTAAGCTGGTGGTGAGCTAGCCTAGTTGAGGTATACTGGTTTACCACGAGGTTATTCTCACTGAGGTATATTGTTATTGAATTGTATTTAAAGAAGGCAACAAGGTGAGGTTTAGCCTTATCTTTGCCATTGTAATTTAATACAAGACTTTATAAAAGAATTATTGATCAGAATAAACCATTAATTACTGTCTTTGGTAACACTGTATCCTTGTGAGGTTTATCGAGGTTACTGGTAATTGCTCTAGTTCCATTGGGGTATAATCATTCCCTAGGCGGTAGTACATTTCCACCAAAACGAACTGCCCCTTGGCTTAGTCCGCCGTTCGTTAATTATCCCCCTTGTGTTCGGGTAGCCGCTCACCCGTGCGCAAGGTTAATAAATATTTTTGTTGGATAATAGGCGCTGGTCGGTGTCCCTGGTTCATAAGATCAGTCTCTTGGGTTTCCCCCGGCGTCGAATAAATGCCACAATATGTTATATAATGTCCAAAAACATTCACTAGTGCACAATGCCCACCTGTTAGTACACTGTATATTGTTAGTAATAGATCAGCCTTATATGAATAAGCACCGTCGTCAACCTCAGCCAACGCACCCTCACTCCTACCGAAACATCAGTACTGTCACTGAGTATGAATTTCGCCCTCACACCCAAATCCATCCCAATGGAAGAAATCATCCAGTCAGTAGAACCAGTCCTACGACGTCTCAACAAAACGGAAGCTGACGATGTCCGACTACAGATAAGTGATGTGTTGCGTAAAGCCAAGCCAGCTAAGCCCAACCTCTCCAAGGGAGAGCTTTCTGCTCTACGTGACATCCGACGGGACAGCTCCATCCACATCCTCACCGCAGACAAAGGCAACACTACAGTCATCATGGATCGATCGCAGTATACAGACAAGGTAAGTGAAATTCTATTATCTGGTTCATACCGCCCCCTCAAGAAGAACCCCATCCCATCCATAGAGAAAAGAGTTGCCAGCAAACTCCTAGCCCTCCACCGTGCCGATGGACTCTCCACCCAACTCTACTGACACATCAGACCCTCCAGCTCATCCTGCCCCAGGTTCTTTGGCCAGCCGAAGATCCACAAATCCGATGTTCCTCTCCGCCCTATCGTCGCCTCCAGAGGTTCACCCACTTACAACACAGCCCGGCATCTAGCTAAGATCCTCCGACCCTTGGTGGGTCTCACTCAGCACCACGTGTCCAACAGTCAGTTCGTGGAGATCACCAGAGGCCTCACCCTACAACCCAGCGACATCTTGGTTAGTTTTGATGTTGTCTCCCTATTCACCAATGTCCCAACTGAAGAGACATGCCTCCTGGTGAAGGACAAGACCTTTCCCTTGATGATCGCACATCACTCACCCCTGACCAAATTCATGATCTGCTACTAATATGTGTCTCTTCAAGTTGTTTTCAATTTCAGGGAAAGTTCTATGAACAGACAGCTGGGACCTCTATGGGATCTCTTCTATCCACGGTCCTTGCTGATATTTTCATGGAAGATTTTGAAAACTCTTCCCTCAACACCGCCGACCTCCAACCAAACCTGTGGCTCCGATATGTTGATGACACCTTTGTGGTTTGGCCACACGGCAGAGACACACTCCAGGATTTCCTACAACATCTCAATCAGCAACATCCGAGCATCAAGTTCACCATGGAAACAGAAGAAGATGGCAAGATCTCGTTCCTCGATGTCGGCATTTCCAGAAACCATGACGGCACCCCACACCACGTTTACAGAAAGCCTACCCACACAGACCGTTACCTTAACCAGCGCTCCTTCCATCACCCGAGCATCAAGTCATCAGTCAACCGTACCCTCGTTCAACGCGCCTACAACATCTGTGACAAGGACAGCCTGCCCAAGGAACTACAGCACATCCAAACTACCCTCGAGCGCAACGGTTACAACCCCAGCAAGATCAGCACAGCGAAGCCGGTTCCAAACCCGAGCCAAGGTAAGTGATCTAACCCTTTCTACTTGTCTCCCCTTTCTAGGTTCGACGTCACACAAACTCCAACGCATCCTCTGACAAGCGGGCATCCAAGTGTACCACTCAGCCCCCAGCAAACTTCAAGGACTTCTACACACCCACAAGGATAAACCGGATCCCAGCAACAGAGCGGGAGTCTACAGGATCACCTGTGAATGCGGCAAGGTGTACATCGGCGAAACAGGACGGAATCTCCCATCAGACTTAAAGAACGCCGAACACGGCCACAGAGGAGATTTCGAAAAGTCAGCCATCGTCAAGCACTCGCACATCAAGGATCACCAGATAGACTGGCAAGAAGCCCAACTCATCACACCCATCCACACATGGCACCCCAGACGCATCAGAGAGGCCATCGAGATCGTCAAACACGACACTGTGCTACAGGACATCAGCTTCTACAAGAGCGACATTTGGCGACCACTACTACGGACTGAAGGATCTTCTATATCCAAAGTCCATAACCCACCCAGACTGAGGGATCTCCTATATCCTAAGTCAACCACCCTCCATCCCCCTGTGCTTGTTAACAACTGATTCAGTTCAGTGAGCACACACTCCTCTCCCTCTCCCCCAACCCCTAGGATCCTAGTCTCAACAGTTCCTGCCTGCGCGCCTCAACGAACTTAATCCTCCAGCATCCATTCATGGGATGATCCTCCAGCAGTCTACTTAAGCAGCAATGGATTGGAAGACCAGAATAAAACACAATAAAAATAAGACACTCTTCAAGATGGTACTCTGAAAAAGAGTACAAGAGAAGGCATGCAAAAATCAACATGAATTGCACAAGAAAAGAAAGAAAAACAAACTAGAGCTCAAGTGTTTGTTAGGACAAACACAGTGTTCTCATGAACTTCCGGTTCAATCAAATTATCATTGATGATGTCACAATCATATTTTTTGAAAATATCCAAAATTTTGTATTATAACACATCAAATTCTGCTTCAAAAGACACATCAATTTTGCATTAGAATATGTTAAATTTAAATTTCCAAAATATGCCCGGAAAGCTACATAATTTCATTGAGATTAATGTGAGATATTTCATTCCCCTTTCCAAACTCATCTGTAAGCTTGAAAACAGCTAACTGTGCCATCATAAAAACGAATATTCTTCCAAATTAATCATAACTAACAACACAGTGAATATGCGACATGAGACACAAGAGGGCGGTATTCAATGTCCACAGTCAACCACAACAGTCTTGTGCATTGTATGCTAAGTGTGTTATGTATTGTTTGCTAAGACAGCGTGTGGCCAACGACCCTGGTGTGTAGCTAAATAGGCTTGTGTATGCACATCTAGACTGCACACAGTTGCACGTCTAGACTGCACGCAGTTGCACGTCGAGACTGCACGCAGTTGCACGTCTATACTGCACACAGTTGCACGTCTAGACTGCACGCAGTTGCACGTCGAGACTGCACGCAGTTGCGTCGAGACTGCACGCGGTTGCACGTCCGAGACTGCACACAGTTGCACGTCTAGACTGCACACAGGTTGCACGCGTCGAGACTGCACACAGTTGCCGGTTGCACACAGTTGCACGTCGAGACTGCACCCAGTTGCACGTCTAGACTGCACACAGTTGCACGTCTAGACTGCACACAGTTGCACGTCTAGACTGCACACAGTTGCACGTCTAGACTGCATACAGTTGCACATCTAGACTGCATGCACACAGTTGCACATCTAGACTGTACACAGTTGCACATCTAGACTGCACACAGTTGCACATCTAGACTGCACACAGTTGCACGTCTAGACTGCACACAGTTGTACGTCTAGACTGCACACAGTTGCACGTCTAGACTGCACACAGTTGCACGTCTAGACTGCACACAGTTGCACATCTAGACTGCATGCACACAGTTGCACATCTAGACTGCATGCACACAGTTGCACATCTAGACTGCACACAGTTGCACATCTAGACTGCACACAGTTGCACATCTAGACTGCACGGTGCATCTGAATAGTTGCGTCTAGACTGCACACAGTTGCACATCTAGACTGCACACAGTTGCCGCTGGGCCTAGACTGCACACAGTTGCCGTCTAGACTGCACAGTTGCGCCTCAGACTGCACACAGTTGCACATCTAGACTGCATGCACGGTTGCATCTAGACTGTACACAGTTGCACATCTAGAACTGTACACAACAGGTTGCCGTCTGAACTGCACACAGTTGCACGTCTAGACTGCACACAGTTGCACGTCTGGACTGCACACAGTTGCACGTCTGGACTGCACACAGTTCCATGTCTGGGCTGCACACAGTTGCACATCTAGAATGTACACAGTTGCACAGTACACATACACAGTTGCACATGTACACGTAAACATGTGGCATACATGCATAACGTTCGTTCAGTCTGAGGCATTGAGGGCAGAATGTATCTAATGACTAATAATAAAAATAATAAAATCAATTAGTGATGAAATTCTTATGTCATCGCCATTACAACAATCTAGGAAATCCAAGGATTGTAACTGCAAATTATGAAGTCATTATGAGCTACGCACCTATATGTTCTTTTTGTTTCACGAGTAAGAAGAAGCAAAAAAACGAGGAAAAAAACCGAACAATTTCACATTGTCGCACTGAACACCTAACAAGATTGCACTAGAACATAGAATAAAAACACTATCATGAATATAATTTCACAAAAGAACAGCAAAATTATATACATTTTCTTTCTAAAAAAACACCCTTGGATAAATAATACGCATTAAAATATGATGTGTACAGATGTGTACATGCAACACAGTAGCTTTTGTGTACA
>CM055816.1:7387841-7442675 GCA_029582265.1 Zoroaster sp. YZ-2022
AAGCTTTTTTTTATTTGGCTGAGAGGATATATTGCAGATTGCAGAGAAGCTGGCGTGGCATTTATCACAGTTTAGAATAAAATGTGTATAATGATTGAGTTTATATATAGTTGTTATATCACATTTTGCTAAAACTGAGTTGGAACTTATGTTTGCCTACCTGTGAACAATGTCTGAGTGGTGTTGGTGCAAAAGTTTTAAATATGGCGTTTATCGCGTTTTGCTATGAAACTCTTCATATGTATATATGTATGTATAATGTACATTTGACTTGCTTTTCCCAGAAGTAGAAAAGATTGAGAGTATTCAGTTATAAATGTTGTCTGGTGGTTTGTAAACACTTACCATACAAGATGCAGTAGACTTTTCAAAAAATGAAGAGAAATTAAAACAGAATTAAACTGAATTGAGATTGGCTAAATCTTCAACACATCAATAGTGGCACAGGGCGTTGGCTCAAATGGTGAAAAAGTGACGCAAACGGTTTCCTTGTGTAAACTTTCACATCGTGTGACATGGAGAGTTCATTGGTATCCCGGCAATAAACTGGGTAGAGCATACATGACCAAATGGGTACCAGGAACAACTTTACATATAAGTAGTTTCCATTGAAACCCTGAAAGGATTGTACAGAAATACACCAATGCAGAGTTGACACATTCATGAACCAGAAAATATGTGCACAATTTTCAACAATGGTGAATCCTGGTTCAAGTGAAGGCCAGGCTGAATAGTTTTAAAAGTACACATACTACACTAAAGCTACTGTGGTACATGTACACATCATATTTTAATCCATATTATTTACCCAGGGGTGTTTTTTAGAAAGAAAATGTATTTAATTTTGTTGTTCTGTTGTCAAATTATATTCATGATAGTGTTTTTGTTCTATGTTCTAGTGCAATCTTGTTAGGTTGTCATGCGCAACAATGTGAAAACCTCTTGAAATTGTTAATTTTTTCTTGTTTTTTTGCTTCTACTTCTTCTTACTTGTGAAACTTATTGAACTAAAAGAACATAGTTGCATAGCTCAGAATGACTTCATAACTTACAATCCTTGAAATTCCTAGATTGTTCTAATGGCGATGACGTAAGAATTTCATCACTGATTGATTTTATTATTTTTATTATTAGTCATTAGATACATTCCACCCTCAATGCCTCAGACTGAACGAACGGTATGCCACATGTTTACGTGTACATGTGCAACTGTATACAGTCTAGATGTGCAACTGTGTGCAGTATGTGTGCAGTCTAGACGTGCAACTGTGCAGTCTAGATGTGCATACACAAGCCTATTTAGCTATACACCAGGGTCGTTGGCCACACGCTGTCTTAGCATACAATACAATGTACGTAACACACAAGACTGTCGTGGTTGACTGTGGACATTGAATACCGCCCTCTCGTGTCTTATATCGCATATTCACTGTGTTGTTAGTTATGATTAATTTGGAAGAATATCCGTTTTTATGACGGCACAGTTAGCTGTTTTCAAGCTTACAGATGAGCTTGGAAAGGGGAATGAAATATCTCACATTAATCTCAAAGAAATTATGTAGCTTTCCGGGCGTATACCGGAAATTTAAAAGTAACTTATTCTAATGCAAAATTGATGTGTCTTTTGAAGCAGAAATTGATATGTTATAATACAATTTTTTTTATATTTTCAAAAAATATGATTATTATGTCATCAATGATAATTTGATTGAACCGGAAGTTCATGAGTACACTCACTAACAAACACTTGAGCTCTTGTTTGTTTTTCTTTCTTTTCTTGTGCTATTCATGTTGATTTTTGTATGCCTTCTCTTACTCTTTTTCAGAGTACCATCGTGAAGAGTGTCTTATTTTTATTGTGTTTTATTCTAGTCTTCCAATACATTTCTCTTGCCCTTGTCTGTATTTGTCCAATTTTGTTTGTTTTTATGTTTAAATATTTATTGATTTTTATCTGGTTGTAATTGTGTAATGCTATTGTCTTTAGTTCCAATCTTATTATTGAAGGACCTCATTGGGAATAATCCTGTATAGATTTATGGGTTTATATCCTGGTTTATCAACCACTTTTGTTTTCTGTCTTGACATTTTGTTTCTATTGATTGTACTGTACTTGATTGTGATGTTGAATGAGCAAATAAACCAAACCAAGCCCAAATCATTTCCTTATATAAAGTAGCTAACAAGAGGAAATGGTAATCTACATGTACAATTGTACATGTGTTGCACAGAATCACTCACAAAGAAATAAGCTACCATCAGGATATTCAAACTTACACTGTAAATACTTGTCACATTGTATGATGTGGCTGATGTCAAAGTACAGATCACAGGGTTGATGTCATCTACACTATCATCCCAATTGAAACCATTCTATACTATTCTTCCAACCCTTAATTGCCAATTACATCTTCTTAATAAGTACATTACTGGTTAGGATTAAATGCTTCTTTAAAATGACATTTTAAGTCTTTTCTGCTGACAGGAAATTTGATTGTGTTTTGATGACCTTGGTCAACAACAATTACCTCATTTGTATACCATAGTTCAGTTGATTGAACTGTAGAAGTAACCATGTGATATGATATTTATATCATCTGTATGGTCTCAAAATACATTCATTGATGAATAATAGGGTCATGAAATTAATCAATTTAGTCATGTTACTCCAGGAAAGTTCTTAGAATCATGATGTCTCTGGAGAGTTCTATGTTAACCATGGCAGACTGAGTTATTATTCAAAGGTTTAGATACATGAGGTCTCTATGTAAGAAAAGACTGTTTGTGGTGACACCATGTGAAATTCTCTATTCAGTAGCAATTAGTTGTGAAAAGAACTAGAGGTTACAACTCGACGTTTCGATCAGTGTGCTCTGATCATCCTTAGGTTGCTCTGATCATCCTTAGTCATAAAAAGACATGGAATGAACCATAAAAGTTGAGCCTCATCAGATCTGCTTACAATTAATAAACTGAATATTCAAAGTTATCTACTCATGAATAATATGAACTTTGACATTTGTCTGCGGTATAATAGTCTCATCATAAGGGTGCTAGATAAATAGTGCTCTAATGCTGGATTGGATATAATTGATTTATTCATGAACTCTGTGAGGATCAGACACATAGCCATGATGTGATGAGGTAAGGGGGATTTAATCATTCATTTATATGAAAACACACACACACATAATGTTATGTATGGTATTAACCAAGGATCTCCGATTTTTGAACTTGATGAAGTGATAAAAGTGAATTACGTTTTTTTGTTAAGAAAAAACCATCATAGCTTTGTGTGTAATGAAGTCTAGCCAGTTTATGTTCAGTTTTCATATGAATGCCTGGATACCAAATACTGACTAGTCTAGCCACGGACTCTCTGGTCTGTCTTAAAGACAATGTGTATAGTTGATTGATCGGATGTTAAAGTGAATCTACATTTTATTGGTCTTTCAAGAATATTGATTAAAAGTTTTCAGAGCTTCTCCAAATTATACAATTTTATTTAAAAAATCTAAAACAATATTTTTATTTTCAAGATTAAAAACAATTTTACAACCATCTGGAATAAGATGAAACATGATTCAACTGTTTGTCTTATTGGGTACATTGTATGTGCCCCATCAACTTTAACAGTTTGGGGGTGAGTCGTTATACCAACATAAATTTTTTGATGACCACAATTCTGTGCGTCTCAAAAAACAGTGCTCAAGACGTCCACGCATATGATCACGCATTGAAATTCAGCATTTTACAAGAGAATCCTTCACTGAAACAAACTGAAACACCAAACTGCTAATTTCATTTGTAAGTTACTGTCCAGTTGATGATATATCCTTAGGTGCATCATTTATGGTAAATTGAGAATATAATAAGTTAGGATTGTTCTATTTTCTGAAGGGGAGGATTTTTTTAGAAGGGAAATAAAGTCCAAAAACCATCATAAAAGTAAATTTTAAAGGTAGTTTTCACTTTCTGTAACCCCAAAAAATCGATAGAATATTTTTTTAACTGGTAACTGGTAAGTGGTTGCAAAAAATTATTTAAAAAGCCTTAAAAAGTGGCAGTTGGATATGACATTATTTCCGCCTCAGCCTTATCAGGGAAAGAATATCGAACCCAACGTCATCAAAGTTTAGAGCACCCCCAGCGGCAGTTTTAAAAAAGGGACTATTTTCCAAAAGCAGGTACTAATGTTATTTTTTCATAATCATGAGGAGGTCATATATGACCTTCAAATCACCTGATCTGACCTTTACTTCCTGTCCAAACAGGAAGTTCAAATTCAACACATTCTAACACAAAATTGATATGTCTATTGAATATGAAATTGATATTGTTATTATAAAATATGATAAACCCTTGCACAATATGATATTGACATCATCATTGATAATTTGATTGAATCAGAAGTTGACTCGAACACCGTGTGTTTGTTCTAACAAACACTTAAGCTCTAGTTTTAACCTGTAAATGTACTTACCACACATATGGTTTGACAGTGTTTGACTTTTTAAGTGCATTAGATATACCTTGGCAAGTATACAGGTATCAACAGTTTGACAGATTTTGACTCTTGCAGTCACAGAAGGGTTAATGTTCAAATGTTATGTCAATAAATGGAGTCTGACTGTCCAAGCAAGATGCAGTATACATATGAAGAGTTTCATAGCAAAATGCGATATTTCCATTTGGCTAAGAGGATATATTGCAGATTGCAGAGTAGCTGGTGTGGCATTTATCACAGTTTGGAATAAAACATGTATAATGATTGAGTTCATATTGTGGTTATATCACGTTTTGCGATAAACTGAGTTCGAACTTATGTTTGCCTACCTGTGAACGATGTCTGAGTGGTGTTGGTGCAAAAGTTTTAAATATGGCGTTCATCGCGTTTTGCTATGAAACTCTTCATATGTATATATGTATGTATAATGTACATGTGACTTGAGAGTATTCAATTATAAATGTTGTTTGGTAGTTTATAAACACTTACCATACAAGATGCAGTAGACTTTTCAAAAAATGAAGAGAAATTAAACAGAATTAAACTGAATTCAAATTGGCTAAATCTTCAACACATCAATAGTGGCACAGGGCGTTGGCTCAAATGGTGAAAAAGTGACGCAAACAGTTTCCTTGTGTAAATTTTCACGTTATGTGACATGGAGAGTTCATTGGTGTCCAATAAATAGGGTAGAACATACATGACCAACTGGGTACCAGGAACACCTTTACATATATATATGTAGTTACCATATCATGTAACATGGAGAGTTCATTAGTATCCAGTACCATGGGTAGAACATACATGACCAAATCAGTACCAGGAACAACTGTACATAGTTTAATACAACATGCAGTTGTAGATACCATTCAAAATCTGGAAGGATTGTACACTGCAGAGTTGAAGCACTTCCTGAACCAGGAAATATATGCACAATTTTCAAGGGGAAATCCTGGTTCAAGTTAAGGCCAGGCTGAATACTGGTTTTGAAAATACATGTACACAAAAGCTACTGTGTTGCATGTACACATCTGTACACATCATATTTTAATGCGTATTATTTATCCAAGGGTGTTTTTTTAGAAAGAAAATGTATATAATTTTGCTGTTCTTTTGTGAAATTATATTCATGATAGTGTTTTTATTCTATGTTCTAGTGCAATCTTGTTAGGTGTTCAGTGCGACAATGTGAAATTGTTCGGTTTTTTTCCTCGTTTTTTTGCTTCTTCTTCTTACTCGTGAAACAAAAAGAACATATAGGTGCGTAGCTCATAATGACTTCATAATTTGCAGTTACAATCCTTGGAATTCCTAGATTGTTGTAATGGCGATGACATAAGAATTTCATCACTGATTGATTTTATTATTTTTATTATTAGTCATTAGATACATTCCGCCCTCAATGCCTCAGACTGAACGAACGTTATGCATGTATGCCACATGTTTACGTGTACATGTGCAACTGTGTATGTGTACTGTGCAACTGTGTACATTCTAGATGTGCAACTGTGTACAGTCTAGATGTGCAACTGTGTGCAGCCCAGACATGGAACTGTGTGCAGTCCAGACGTGCAACTGTGTGCAGTCTAGACGTGCAACTGTGTGCAGTCTAGACGTGCAACTGTGTGCAGTCTAGACGTGCAACTGTGTGCAGTCTAGACGTGCAACTGTTGTACAGTCTAGATGGGCAACTGTGTGCATGCAGTCTAGATGTGCAACTGTGTGCAGTCTAGACGTGCAACTGTGTGCAGCCTAGACGTGCAACTGTGTGCAGTCTAGACGTGCAACTGTGTGCAGTCTAGATGTGCAACTGTGTGCAGTCTAGACGTACAACTGTGTACAGTCTAGATGTGCAACTATGTGCAGTCTAGATGTGCAACTGTGTACAGTCTCGATGTGCAACTGTGTGCATGCAGTCTAGATGTGCAACTGTGTGCATGCAGTCTAGACGTGCAACTGTGTGCAGTCTCGACGTGCAACTGTGTGCAGTCTCGACGTGCAACTGCCTGCAGTCTCGACGTGCAACTGTGTGCAGTCTCGACGTGCAACTGTGTGCAGTCTAGACGTGCAACTGTGTGCAGTCTAGACGTGCAACTGTGTGCAGTCTAGACGTGCAACTATGTGCAGTCTAGACGTGCAACTGTTGTACAGTCTAGATGTGCAACTGTGTGCATGCAGTCTAGATGTGCAACTGTGTGCAGTCTAGACGTGCAACTGTGTGCAGTCTAGACGTGCAACTGTGTGTAATCTCGACGTACAACTGCGTGCAGTCTCGACGTGCAACTGTGTGCAGTCTAGACGTGCAACTGTGTGCAGTCTAGACGTGCAACTGTGTGCAGTCTAGACGTGCAACTGTTGTACAGTCTAGATGTGCAACTGTGTGCATGCAGTCTAGATGTGCAACTGTGTGCATGCAGTCTAGACGTGCAACTGTGTGCAGTCTCGACGTGCAACTGTGTGCAGTCTCGACGTGCAACTGCCTGCAGTCTCGACGTGCAACTGTGTGCAGTCTCGACGTGCAACTGTGCAGTCTAGACGTGCAACTGTGTGCAGTCTAGACGTGCAACTGTGTGCAGTCTAGACGTGCAACTGTTGTACAGTCTAGATGTGCAACTGTGTGCATGCAGTCTAGATGTGCAACTGTGTGCAGTCTAGACGTGCAACTGTGTGCAGTCTAGACGTGCAACTGTGTGTAATCTCGACGTGCAACTGCGTGCAGTCTCGACGTGCAACTGCGTGCAGTCTCGACGTGCAACTGCGTGCAGTCTCGACGTGCAACTGTGTGCAGTCTAGACGTGCAACTGTGTGTAATCTCGACGTGCAACTGCGTGCAGTCTCGACGTGCAACTGCGTGCAGTCTCGACGTGCAACTGCGTGCAGTCTCGACGTGCAACTGTGTGCAGTCTAGACGTGCAACTGTGTGCAGTCTAGACGTGCAACTGTGTGCAGTCTAGACGTGCAACTGCGTGTAATCTCGACGTACAACTGCGTGCAGTCTCGACGTGCAACTGTGTGCAGTCTAGATGTGCAACTGTGTGCAGTCTAGATGTGCAACTGTGTGCAGTCTAGACGTGCAACTGTTGTACTAACAGTCTAGATGTGCAACTGTGTGCATGCAGTCTAGATGTGCAACTGTGTGCATGCAGTCTAGACGTGCAACTGTGTGCAGTCTCGACGTGCAACTGTGTGCAGTCTCGACGTGCAACTGCCTGCAGTCTCGACGTGCAACTGTGTGCAGTCTCGACGTGCAACTGTGTGCAGTCTAGACGTGCAACTGTGTGCAGTCTCGACGTGCAACTGTGTGCAGTCTCGACGTGCAACTGCCTGCAGTCTCGACGTGCAACTGTGTGCAGTCTCGACGTGCAACTGTGTGCAGTCTAGACGTGCAACTGTGTGCAGTCTAGACGTGCAACTGTGTGCAGTCTAGACGTGCAACTGTTGTACAGTCTAGATGTGCAACTGTGTGCATGCAGTCTAGACGTGCAACTGTGTGCAGTCTAGACGTGCAACTGTGTGTAATCTCGACGTGCAACTGCGTGCAGTCTCGACGTGCAACTGCGTGCAGTCTCGACGTGCAACTGCGTGCAGTCTCGACGTGCAACTGTGTGCAGTCTAGACGTGCAACTGTGTGCAGTCTAGACGTGCAACTGTGTGCAGTCTAGACGTGCAACTGCGTGCAGTCTCGACGTGCAACTGTGTGCAGTCTAGACGTGCAACTGTGTGCAGTCTAGATGTGCATACACAAGCCTATTTAGCTACACACCAGGGTCGTTGGCCACACGCTGTCTTAGCAAACAATACGTAACACACTTAGCATACAATGCACAAGACTGTTGTGGTTGACTGTGGACATTGAATACCGCCCTCTTGTGTCTCATGTCGCATATTCACTGTGTTGTTAGTTATGATTAATTTGGAAGAATATTCGTTTTTATGATGGCACAGTTAGCTGTTTTCAAGCTTACAGATGAGTTTGGAAAGGGGAATGAAATATCTCACATTAATCTCAATGAAATTATGTAGCTTTCCGGGCATATTTTGGAAATTTAAATTTAACATATTCTAATGCAAAATTGATGTGTCTTTTGAAGCAGAATTTGATGTGTTATAATACAAAATTTTGGATATTTTCAAAAAATATGATTGTGACATCATCAATGATAATTTGATTGAACCGGAAGTTCATGAGAACACTGTGTTTGTCCTAACAAACACTTGAGCTCTAGTTTGTTTTTCTTTCTTTTCTTGTGCAATTCATGTTGATTTTTGCATGCCTTCTCTTGTACCATCTTGAAGAGTGTCTTATTTTTATTGTGTTTTATTCTGGTCTTCCAATCCATTTCTCTTGCCCTTGTCTGTATTTGTCCAATTTTGTTTGTTTTCATGTTTAAACATTTATTGATTTTTATCTGGTCGTAATTGTTCATTGTTTAATGCTATTGTCTTTAGTTCCAATCTTTTTATTCAAGGACCCCATTGGGAATAATCCTGGTGCGGTGACACCATGTGAAATGCTCAATTGAGTAGTAATTAGTTCTGAAAAGGACTGGAAGTACAACTCGACATTTCGATCAGTATGCTCTGATCGTCCTCAGGAGAATGCCGGACTCTGGAAAATGCTGCTGCTTAAGTAGACTGCTGGAGGATCATCCCATGAATGGATGCTGGAGGATTAAGTTCGTTGAGGCGCGCAGGCAGGAACTGTTGAGACTAGGATCCTAGGGGTTGGGGGAGAGGAGTGTGTGCTCACTGAACTGAATCAGTTGTTAACAAGCACAGGGGGATGGAGGGTGGTTGACTTAGGATATAGGAGATCCCTCAGTCTGGGTGGGTTATGGACTTTGGATATAGAAGATCCTTCAGTCCGTAGTAGTGGTCGCCAAATGTCGCTCTTGTAGAAGCTGATGTCCTGTAGCACAGTGTCGTGTTTGACGATCTCGATGGCCTCTCTGATGCGTCTGGGGTGCCATGCGTGGATGGGTGTGATGAGTTGGGCTTCTTGCCAGTCTATCTGGTGATCCTTGATGTGCGAGTGCTTGACGATGGCTGACTTTTCGAAATCTCCTCTGTGGCCGTGCTCTCGATGTTCTTTAAGTCTGATGGGGAGATTCCGTCCTGTTTCGCCGATGTACACCTTGCCGCACTCACAGGTGATCCTGTAGACTCCCGCTCTGTTGCTGGGATCCGGTTTATCCTTGTGGGTGTGTAGAAGTCCTTGAAGTTTGCTGGGGGCTGAGTGGTACACTTGGATGCCCGCTTGTCAGAGGATGCGTTGGAGTTTGTGTGACGTCGAACCTAGAAAGGGGAGACAAGTAGAAAGGGTTAGATCACTTACCTTGCGTTCGGGGTTTGGAACCGGCTTCGCTGTGCTGATCTTGCTGGGGTTGTAACCGTTGCGCTCGAGGGTAGTTTGGATGTGCTGTAGTTCCTTGGGCAGGCTGTCCTTGTCACAGATGTTGTAGGCGCGTTGAACGAGGGTACGGTTGACTGATGACTTGATGCTCGGGTGATGGAAGGAGCGCTGGTTAAGGTAACGGTCTGTGTGGGTAGGCTTTCTGTAAACGTTGTGGTGTGGGGTGCCGTCATGGTTTCTGGAAATGCCGACATCGAGGAACGAGATCTTGCCATCTTCTTCTGTTTCCATGGTGAACTTGATGCTCGGATGTTGCTGATTGAGATGTTGTAGGAAATCCTGGAGTGTGTCTCTGCCGTGTGGCCAAACCACAAAGGTGTCATCAACATATCGGAGCCACAGGTTTGGTTGGAGGTCGGCGGTGTTGAGGGAAGAGTTTTCAAAATCTTCCATGAAAATATCAGCAAGGACCGTGGATAGAGGAGATCCCATAGAGGTCCCAGCTGTCTGTTCGTAGAACTTTCCCTGAAATTGAAAACAACTTGAAGAGACACATATTAGTAGCAGATCATGAATTTGGTCAGGGGTGAGTGATGTGCGATCATCAAGGGAAAGGTCTTGTCCTTCACCAGGAGGCATGTCTCTTCAGTTGGGACATTGGTGAATAGGGAGACAACATCAAAACTAACCAAGATGTCGCTGGGTTGTAGGGTGAGGCCTCGGGTGATCTCCACGAACTGACTGTTGGACACGTGGTGCTGAGTGAGACCCACCAAGGGTTGGAGGATCTTAGCTAGATGCCGGGCTGTGTTGTAAGTGGGTGAACCTCTGGAGGCGACGATAGGGCGGAGAGGAACATCGGGTTTGTGGATCTTCGGCTGGCCAAAGAACCTGGGGCAGGATGAGCTGGAGGGTCTGATGTGTCAGTAGAGTTGGGTGGTGAGTCCATCGGCACGGTGGAGGGCTAGGAGTTTGCTGGCAACTCTTTTCTCTATGGATGGGATGGGGTTCTTCTTGAGGGGGCGGTATGAACCAGATAATAGAATTTCACTTACCTTGTCTGTATACTGCGATCGATCCATGATGACTGTAGCGTTGCCTTTGTCTGCGGTGAGGATGTGGATGGAGCTGTCCCGTCGGATGTCACGTAGAGCAGAAAGCTCTCCCTTGGAGAGGTTGGGCTTAGCTGGCTTGGCTTTACGCAACACATCACTTATCTGTAGTCGGACATCGTCAGCTTCCGTTTTGTTGAGACGTCGTAGGACTGGTTCTACTGACTGGATGATTTCTTCCATTGGGATGGATTTGGGTGTGAGGGCGAAATTCATACTCAGTGACAGTACTGATGTTTCGGTAGGAGTGAGGGTGCGTTGGCTGAGGTTGACGACGGTGCTTATTCATATAAGGCTGATCTATTACTAACAATATACAGTGTACTAACAGGTGGGCATTGTGCACTAGTGAATGTTTTTGGACATTATATAACATATTGTGGCATTTTTTCGACGCCGGGGGAAACCCAAGAGACTGATCTTATGAACCAGGGACACCGACCAGCGCCTATTATCCAACAAAAATATTTATTAACCTTGCGCACGGGTGAGCGGCTACCCGAACACAAGGGGGATAATTAACGAACGGCGGACTAAGCCAAGGGGCAGTTCGTTTTGGTGGAAATGTACTACCGCCTAGGGAATGATTATAACCCAATGGAACTGGAGCAATTACCAGTAACCTCGATAAACCTCACAAGGATACAGTGTTACCAAAGACAGTAATTAATGGTTTATTCTGATCAATAATTCTTTTATAAAGTCTTGTATTAAATTACAATGGCAAAGATAAGGCTAAACCTCACCTTGTTGCCTTCTTTAAATATAATTCAATAACAATATACCTCAGTGAGAATAACCTCGTGGTAAACCAGTATACCTCAACTAGGCTAGCTCACCGCCAGCTTAGCCCTGCAACAGGTATACCTCACAACAGGTTATAATATTAACCACAATCAAGTGAAATGTCGATAACAGATTATCTAACTGGGTTGATTACACCTGAGGATTACCATAACCCTCACAGGAACCCAGAGCGCTACAACCAATGAACCTCACCGGGTTAGCAAGCACAAAGGTAATAGGAATACAATCCACCCGTCAATCCCACCAGAGGTGTACTACAAACGGCATGTAATCCTCAACCCTCCTATGCTTCTCAGCCTTCCCAATAATAGATCCAAAACTCACACTCACTCACGTTCCCAAAACAATCCTACCCCAAACAGTCCTAAAATCTGCCTAATTGTAATAATCTACAACGAACCTCACTGATCACGTCTGCTGAGGCTTGGTTGATTCCCACCCGCAGCTTGCTTCGTAACCACACAATGTGTCAGCACAGCAACAAGAATACTATCACGTTCACCATCAGCACTCAGCAACAGACGACTTACGTTGCGACCATTTGGCATCAGCGCTCAGCAACAAGTGCCCGCGAAACCTGATCACGCGACTCTCTAGCTCTCACAGGACCCTACGCAATGTGTGCTGCGCGCTGCCAGCGCATGCGTGATCAGAGCCCTAAACTTACATATCAGTCTACCACTGTTTCATCACAATATATGCAAATGAGGCTAGCTAGCAGCACTGCGTATGTACGTAAATGCATTTAACAAGTGTTTGACAAACACAGAATATTAATTGTCATTAAGGTGAAATGTGAATATTCATAAATGTAATGTATAATTAATTACACTCAGATCTATTGACTCATACATATTCATCAGTCCTTGAATGGACTCGGTCCCTTAAGTCACAGTTTGAAATTATGAATTTGTAATCAACTCGCCGTTTGACAGACTGACTTGGGACTAATAAGGAATAATTTACACAATTATTCATCAGTTTAAACAAGAATATTAACAAGAAATATTATTTTACTATGAGCATAATATAATACAAAGCAATTGAAATTTGAGTAATGTTTATACAACGGTATAAGAAAGCTGAAACAATGACTGTTTGGGCTGTCAATTGTTTTAATATTAAAAACAAATACAAAAAGAAATCAAATCAAATCAACTCACTGACTTGCCAAATTTACACCCCAAATACAATTTCCAAAAGAAGGTGAGGTGTAATTTAGTTGGCTTCATGCCTTATGGAAAGTTATTTTTGTTCCAACATTGAGAAATGAAATATGAACTATGTCAATTGTACCATGACTAGCAAGAGAGATTGCCATTCAACATCATTGGGTTGAATGATATCATACAGTGTGATATATCTTGACTGAGAAGATGTCAGCTACAGCCAACCGTTTCCCATCTGATGTGAATGTGATTCCACATGGTCCAAGCAGACCCTTAGCAATGCAGCTGATAAATCTCCCATTGGGATCATAGTGGTGAATATGACCAGTGTCAGCATCATTGTACATTACAATGTATAAACCTGATGTGTCACAGCATACACCTCTGCAGTATTTGACTTTCTGACCATCAATGGTTGGTGTTATGGTGAATAGTGTAGAACCATTGTCATCAATGACAGCCACGTGTTGTTGATCTTCACCACTGACCACCACTCTGCCACTGTTGTCTACAGCCAAGAAGGAGGGTTGTGTAGTGACCGGCATGGTGCTTATTAGTCCACCATCAGTGGACCTGTGCACAGTCACTACCATTCTCTCTACATCGCCCACAAGAATGTTACCATCCTTCTTGGCTGTAACACCTCCGATGCCCACATCAGTCTTACCGACCTCATTCAGTGGCAGGGTGGTGAATTGAAATAACAGTGTACCATCCTCATTGTACATCTTGACGTGGTTGATCTCATCTGTCACTATTAAGTGATTGTGGACACTTGCAATGGAAAGTGGACCTGTATTAGAAAAACAAATAAAAACACATTTTAAGTGAAAACTGCATCATAAATGTCATGTATCAAATGCATGTATCATACATTTCTATTAGTGGATAATTGTTATTTTGTTTTATATGTTCATTTATTCTGAGTGAATACATTTGAATGTGGAAATACATCACACCATCCACTATAGCCTCATTCTGTAGAATTATATTCTGTAATATGAACTGTGAACAATGGAATTCAAAATCACTATTAATAATACATGTTGTTCCTGATCAATTAAATATTGCATGAGCTTTAGACAAAATATTATTTAATTAAAATATATTATGCTCATAAAATGAAAATTGGTGAAGATTTTGAAGAATTTCTTTTGAATATATATTATTTTTAAGAGTATTGGAAATATTCTGATTACCAGTATCATGTATAATGTTATAATTATATAAAGTTTCATGAATTTAATGAAATATTTATTTTTTAGTACATGTACATTCATTGACTAGAATACTTGTGTTAGTTTAAGTGGGTGAATTTAGCATCACTTTTAAATATGTTCAATATTTTGTTGTACACTTTTTGTACTGAATGCATGCAGTTGTTAAAACCACATTGTGTATGTATAGTAGTGTGTGACACACTTACATGCTTCCATGTCAATGGTTCTATGGTGTTGGCCTGTACTGCTGTAGATTACTATCCGTTTGTTGTGGAAGTCTGTCACAGCAAGCTGATCATGTTGATGAGCAGCAACATCCGAAGCCCCATTGAATTCTGCCACACCATGTCCCATCTTGCCAAACTCATGACGTAGCTCCCACTTGCTGTCTTTCAGCTCCAGCTCACCCAGACTGATATCACCAACCCTCTTACTCTGATTGATCCGCAGATATAAAAGTCTGCCATCAATCAGAGGAGGGCGGTGACTGGTCAGTGATCTCAAGTCATTACTGATAATGGGATACAGTGACAGGAAGTCACTGTCTGTTGCTGTATTTGTAACATCATTGGCCGTGTCCAGAGAATGTTGTTTCCTTTGTAGCATCATACCCACTGCTTTCTCATGCTCATCAAATGCTGCCATACGATCCTGTTCAAGGGTCTTGATGGAATCAGTCATCTTATTCTCCTCAGCTGTAACCTTTGCTCTGATCTGATCTGCTGTCTCCTTCACCTCTTTCATGGTTGTTATGACTTTGTCACTGAATTCTTTCTTAGCTTGAGATGAAGCAGCCAAAGATTCTTCCAGTTCCTTTATTTCTGTGTTGCAATCTTTCAAGATATCCTTCATAGCCTTCTTGTACTTCAGAGAAGCTTCTGCAATGTCATTGTACTGATGCTCAGGGTGACGATGGTCCACAACGGTACAGTCTTGACAGATCAAGACTTGACATGTCTCACAGTAGAATTGATTGATCTTTCCCTTGTGTTTGTGACATGTAGAAGCTTCTTCTGGTCTTTTCACTGTTGCCTTACCCTTACGTATGTCCTCCAGTGTAGCTACATTGTGATTGGATGTTGCTTTGTGTCGCAGATGTATTTTTTTGCATTTAGAGCAAATATTTTGGGCACAGTCAAGACATCGATGAAAAGCCTCATTGCCTCCATCACATAACTCACAGAGTGGCTTGGAGTTACCTGAACAGGCAACCTTCTCTAGTAGTGATACCTCATCCATGATGCCAATCAAGTGAAAATTGGTTTTGAGTCCCTGAATGCCCGCTGATGGAATGAGAATCTTCTGACGACAAACAGGACAAGGAATCGTTGGAGTGCGTCTGCAGGTTGTGCCCCAGTATTCATCTAAACAGGTCTCACAGAAACTATGAGCACAATCCAGTATTTTGGGTTGCTTGTATCGGTCATGGCATATGCCACACTCAAGATGATACCGGCTTATCTTCTGCAACACTCCTAATTCTCCAGTACTGGTAGCCATTTTATTCTGTTAACAAATAAAATAGAATTCAAAAAGACTGGGTTAATGAGGAGGAGGAGGAGGAGGAGGAGGAGGAGGAAAAATTATGTACTGAGATACATGTATATCATCTTTGAAGAATTGTGACATAAGATGAGTTTTAAGCATCGACTTAAATTTAGTTATACTATGACAAGATTTGAGTTTAGTTGGAAGATGATTCCAGAGTCTCGGAGCCGTGACACAAAAAGACATATCACCCCAGTTCCGTTTTGAAGTTGGATCCTTTAGGAGTGACATGTTGCTGGAGCGCAAATTGCGTAATGAAGTGTAGACTTTAAGCAGCTCAGAAATATAAATTGGAGCAATGTTATTAAAAGATTTATGAACAATTAGCATAATTCTCTGTGAAACAGGAAGCCAGTGCAGTTCTTTGAAGATTGGCGTGATATGGCATGACGTTCTGGACAAAGTTACAACACGAGCTGCTGTGTTTTGTATGTGCTGAAGATGAGATATTTGATTCTGTGGGAGACCATAAAGGAGAGCATTCCCATTATCGAGCCGTGATGTGACAAACGCGTGTATAATTTGTTCAGCAGCACTTTTATTCAAGTATTTCCTGATTCGGCTAATATTTCAGATATGAAATGATGATATGCGAACAATGTTGGAGATATGAGGTTTAAATGTCATTGTCGAGTCAAATATAACACCCAAATTACGTGCTTGTGATGAGGGGGTTATCTGCGTGTCACCAAATGGAAGAGAAACTTTAGATAATTGCTGACGTGATCCAAATAGAACAAATTCTGTTTTTTTTTGTCTTTCAATTTCAAGAAGTTTTGTCTTATCCAACTACGAATCTCTTGAATACATTTCTCCAGTGTTCTAATGCACGAATCGGCAGGTTCTTGAGAAGATTTAAAAGTAATGTAAAGCTGCGTGTCATCAGCGTAAACATGGTAATTTAAATTATACTTCAAAATGATATCACGAACTGGAAAGGTATAAACAGTAAACCACTGTGGGCAGAGCATAGAGCCTTGGGGTACAGAAGAATAACAGGCTCGGAGATAGCGTTACCAATACAAACATGCTGAGGCCTATTTAAAAGGTAGGACTTACACCAATCCAGGGCTGTGTCATGTATTCCAAGATGATATTGAAGGCAGGAGAGAAGGATTTTGTGATCGACTGTGTCAAAAGCGGCGCTCAAGTCTAACAAAACTAATGCAGTGATTTTTTCCATCATCCATGGCAGATAAAATGTCATTGTTGGCCTTGAGAAGAGCAGTTTCCATTCCATGAAATGGTTTATAGGCTGACTGAAATGTGTCCAACAGGTTATTAGCACGAACATGGTCAGAGATCCATGATGAAACAACTCGCTCGATTGTTTTTCCAAGGTACTTTAAATTCGCTACCGGTCGGTAATTTTTGAAAACTTCCTTGTCCAAATTGGGTTTCTTCAGGAGTGGTTTAACATGAGCAACCTTCTGGCTATCAGGGAAACAACCGGAAGAAAGAGATCTGTTTACAATAATTGTGATATACTTAGCAAACATATCAATATTTTGTTTTATTAGCGAAGTTGGCACTGGATCAAGTTCACATGATTTTGATGGCGATTTCATGATGAGTTTCTTGATCTCCATAACACTAGTAGGCTCAAACATAGACAGTCTACATTGTAGATCCTTGCGTGGCGGTGTTTGTGATAGAATGGCAGATACTGGGGAAAAAGAACGATGTATATTCTCAATTTTTGTGTCAAAAAAGTTTGAAAATGCATTTGCGAGGTCCTGATCGGAGTGTGTAGATGGAAGCACTGGAGTTTTGGGTTTATGAAGCAGCTTTTCAACAATGTTAAAGAGTTTTTTTCTGATCGCCAGAGCTCTCTTCCACAAGAGATGAGTAGTGAGTTATTTTTGCCTGGTTAATCATGTTCTTCACAATATCACGTTGGTTACAGTATTCTTGCCGATGTACTCAAAGTTTCCCATTGTCACGCCATTTTCACTCAAGTTGATGGCGGATTTTCCTTGCAGCACGAATATCATCATTGAACCAGGGAGATTCAGATTGTATTTTAACAGTTTAAGTTTTTTGCGGATCATGATCGGTCAAGATGTTAGAGACAGTAGATTCAAATACACATGTAGATTGACACAAAAATCCAGCTCACCATATTCAAGGTTTACATTTTCCAGTTGAGATTCAATATTATGACATAAATCTTTTTTCCAGTGGTGAGTAGTTACAGAAATGGTAGGTATGGGAGGTTTTTTAAGGTTCATATCTGTCATGATTGCATAATGATCAGATAAGCCAGGATGGATAGTTATATTTGAGATGAGAGGTGAAGTATTTTCACGCGTTATCATGAGGTCAAGACAGTGACCATATCGATGAGTGGGTGCTGTGATGTGCTGGATAAGTCCATGAGCAGAGAGCAGATAGCAGATCTTTAAACTGATTTGCATAATTGTTTGAAGTTATGTCCATATAAATGTTAAAATCGCCGGTTAAAATAATGTCAGATGGGTGCAAGAGATAATCCACAATTAATATCTCAAATTCCTGCAGAAAAATGGAGAAATTTACATGTTTACCATCAACATCCCTTTCTGGTCGATATATATTAACAATGCGAACAGATCTAGAGTTGCATGATACCTCATACTGACAGATAAACTGGACCTAAAAAGAAGTGCAACCTCTCCACTAGTCTTTTTTGGTCTGGGGATATGATGGAGAGAGTAGCCAGCAGGAGTGCACTCGCGGGGTAGCAAGTCATCATCAGGTTTAAACCATGTCTCGGATATAGCAACAAGATCCAAATTGTTTTGAAGTACAAACTCAACAAATTCATCTGATTTGTTACATATGGATTGAGTGTTCAAGACACAGAGCTGAAGTTTAGACTCATCATGAACATTTGGAGTTGAAGTTATGCCAATGTCGCTTGTTGATCGTGGTTAAGTTCACTGTTGGGGGTTGGTAAGGCCGGAGTGCTAGTTGTGTAATTCTACGGCGACCAGCTTTTTTACCTCTATGTGTGCGGCGGTATGTTTGGAGTTGATTGGCAAGTATTCCAAGACAGTTCAATTGAGTCAATGCTGAATAAGATAAAGCTGCATCAGTACATGGAGTATTGCGAAGATTGAGTAGTTCATTGTGGCTGTAGGAAATTTTATGGAGCTGATCTATGAGTGGCGTTGGTGGGGATGTTGGTCCGTGTTTCAGGTCCAGGGTTTGGGTTTATGTCACCAGAAATTAAGAGTTCCAGCTGAAAGGTGGCAGATGAATCATCACAATATGATATAGGACAACTCAAAAATTTAAGATGGCGGATTTGTTGTTTTTTATTTAGCGCACAAGCGGTAGGTTGCATGCTGTAGCCATATTCTAAAGATGAGTCATTGAGACACAATGGTTCAGATAGCAAGATCAGAATAAACAGAATGTAGACCTCCATTGTCTAATCACAAAGTTATTGATCTAAACAAAAGGCTTGTGGTCAAGCTACAGGTTATACTCTAAGTCAGGGTTGACTGCACAAACTAATGAAGATACAAGATGTGTATCCACTACACAGTAAAATCTTACAGCAGAGACAGACAAAATACAACAGTTTTCCACTTATTATAAGAAGACAAATGTACCAATACTCGCATAAAACGTCCAGTAGATTCTAGGTGTAATAAGAAATACACCAGTATAAAAATGAAGACAAACTTGTAGCTACAAAACACTTACTTAGCACAAAAAGTAGAGGGCTGTTATGAGTGGCTGCATGTTAGGCGCTCACTCGCTAACTAGTTGTGTTAACCCTCCTACTGTATAGAAAGTAGCTATAGAGGTCAAAATCAGTCAACTGCCTGTTTTGACTGTTGACCCAAATGTGTACACCGGGGCATTTCTGACTGGTTTTTATTGTCATTTTGACCACCCTGAACAATACCAGACAATGCTTTTACCAATCAAAAGTGGTCAACTCCTTTTAACCTGTAAATGTACTTACCACACATAAGGTTTCACAGTGTTCGTCTTTTTAAGTGCACTAGATATACCTTGGCAAGTATACAGGTATCAACATTTTGACAGATTTTGACTCTTGTAGTCACAGAAGGGTTAATGCTCAAATGTTATGTCAGTAAATGGAGTCCGACTGTCCAAGCAAGATGCAGTATACATATGAGGAGTTTCATAGCAAAACCATGGGCGGATCCTGAACATTTTTTAGGGAGGGGGGCTGAGAATCAAAAACAATTATTTTTCAGTATTACAAAAATTACAATGAAATAATCAAAGGGAGAGAAAAACAAAGCACACTGTGGGAATGGGAGTGCGTTCTCCCCTCCCCTCCCCTCCCCTCCCCTCCCCTTTCTCTCTCTTTTTCTCTCCCCTTTTTTTAATACGATTTTAGGGGGGGGGGGGCTAGAGCCCACTTAGCCCCCCTGGATCCGCCAATGAAAACACTATATCCATTTGGCTGAGAGGATATATTGCAGATTGCAGAGAAGCTGGTGTGGCATTTATCGTAGTTTGGAATAAAACGTGTATAATGATTGAGTTTATATAGTTGTTATATCACATTTTGCTAAAACTGAGTTGGAACTTGTGTTTGCCTACCTGTGAACGATTTCTGAGTGGTGTTGGTGTCAAAGTTTGAAATATGGCATTTATCGCGTTTTGCTATGAAACTCTTCATATGTATATATGTATGTATAATGTACATTTGACTTGCTTTCCCCAGAAGTAGAAAAGATTGAGACTTTTCTGTCCAAAATATTCAGTTATAAATGTTTTCTGGTGGCTTATAAACACTTACCATACAAGATGCAGTAGACTTTCCAAAAAATGAGAAATTAAAACAGAATTAAACTGAATTCAAATTGGGTAAATGTTCAACCCATCAATAGTGGTACATGGCGTTGGCTGAAATGGTGAAAAAGTGATGCAGACAGTTTCCTTGTGTAAACTTTCATGTTATGTGACATGGAGAGTTCATTGGTGTCCAGTAAACAGGGTAGAACATACATGACCAACTGGGTACCAGGAACAACTGTACATAGTTACAACATGCAGTTGTAGATACCATTCAAAATCTGAAAAGATTGTACAGAAATACACCAATGCAGAGTTGACTCACTTCATGAACCAGAAAATATATGCACAATTTTCAACAATGGTAAATCCTGGATCAAGTTAATAAGGCCAGGCTGAACAGTTTTAAAAGTACATGTATATACACTGAAGCTACTGTGGTACATGTACATATACACATCATATTTTAATGTGTATTCTTTGAGAAAGAAAATGTATATAATTTTGTTGTTCTGTTGTCAAATTGTATTCAAGCTAGTGTTTTTATTCTAAATGTTCCAGTGCAATCTTTTTTTTTTCTTTCTTTTCTTGTGCAATTCATAGTGATGTCTGTATGCCTTCTCATACTCTTTTTCAGAGTACCATCATGAAGAGTGTCTTATTTTTATCATATTTTATTCTAGTCTTCCAATCCATTTCTTGCCCTTGTCTGAACTTGTCCGAATTTGTTTGTTTTCACGTATAAACATTTATTGATTTTTATCTGGTTTGTAATTTTTTTAATGCTATTTCTATTGTCTTTATCCAATCTTTTTATTCAAGGACCTCATTGGGAATAATCCTGTATAGATTCATGGGTTTATATTCTGGTTTATCAACCACTTTTGTTTTCTGTCTTGACATTTTGTTTCTATTGATTGTGCTGTACTTGATTGTGATGTTGAATGAGCAAATAAACCAAACCAAGCCCAAATCATTTCCTTATATAAAGTAGCTAACAAGAGGAAATGGTAATCTACATGTACAATTGTACATGTGTTGCACAGAATCACTCACAAAGAAATAAACTACCATCAGGATATTCAAACTTACACTGCAAATACTTGTCACATTGTATGATGTGGCTGATGTCAAAGTACAGATCACAGGGTTGATGTCAACTACACTATCATCCCAATTGAAACCATATTCTCCCAACCCTTAATTGCCAATTACATCTTCTTAATAAGTACATTACTGGTTAGGATTAAATGCTTCTTTAAAATGACATTTTAAGTCTTTGCTGCTGACAGGAAATTTGATTTTGTTTTGATGACTTAGGTCAACAACACTTACCTCTTTTGTATACCATAGTTCAGTTGATTGAACTGTAGAAGTAACCATGTGATATGAAATTTATATCATCTGGATGGTCTCAAAATCAAAATATATTCATTGATGAATAATAGGGTCATGAAATGAATCAATTTAGTCATGTTAATCAAGGAAAGTTCTTAGAATGTTGATGTCGCTGGAGATTTCTATGTTAACCATGGCAGACTGAGTTATTATTCAAAGGTTTAGATACATGTAGGTCTCTATGTAAGTAAAGACTGTTTGTGGTGACACCATGTGGAATTCTCAATTGAGTAGTAATTAGTTGTGAAAAGAACTGGAGGTTATAACTCGATGTTTCGATCAGTGTGCTCTGATCATCCTCAGGATGCTCTGATCGTCCTCAGGATGCTCTGATCATCCTTAGTCATAAAAAGACATGGAATGAACCATAAAAGTTGAGCCTCATCAGATCTGCTTACAATTAATAAACTGAATATTCAAGGTTACCTACTCATGAATAATATCAACTTTGACATTTGTCTGCACTGCAAAAGCTGCATAATTAAGTTGTTAAATATACTGCTCAAAATAAAATAGGACTCAAAAGTAATTCTTGGTCCATTTTGTCCATGTGAGGACACAAAAGCAGTTTTTGGTGGAAGTAAAGTACTAAAGGTTTCTCTGCAACATTATAAACACTTTTCACGTGTTGTGCATGTCTAATGACGGTTTAAACTGGCAGATCATGTGATTAGGCATGAAAATGCAGATAACAGGTTGATGGGAGATGTTTTCATTCTAATGGATGACAACGCCCGTCCTCATAGAGCAAGAATCATAACAGCGTTCCTTACAGGTAACCATATTCAGCGTCTGGAATGGCCTGCCATTTCACCAGACCTTAACCCTATTGAGAACATTTGGGCAATTCTCAGTTAGAGTCAGAAGTCACAACCCTCCTGTAAGGAACGTTGCCAACCTGACAGCAGCTCTACAGGATGAGTGGAACAACCTCGACCAAGCTGTGATCCGGAACACCGTACTGTTAATTCATGAGGAGGCGTTGTGCAGAATGTGTGCGAGTCCGGGGTGCTGCAACATCCTACTGAAGTCAATTGTGGAGTCACCCATGAAGAAATAAAGCTGATTAGCCAAGTTTGATATTGAGTACTGTACATCAACCTGTTATCTGCATTTTCATGCCTTATCACATGATCTGCCAGTTTAAACCGTCATTAGACATGTACAACACGTGAAAAGTGTTTATAATGTTGCAGAGTAACCTTTAGTACTTTACTTCCACCAAAACTGCTTTTGTGTCCTCACATGGACAAAATGGACCAAGAAATACTTTTGAGTCCTATTTTATTTTGAGCAGTGTAAATAGTGTTCTAATGGTGGATTGGATTGGATTGGATATAATTTATTTATTCATGTACTCTGTGAGGATCAGACACATAGCCATGATGTGATGAGGTAAGGGGGATTTAATCATTCATTCATATGAAAACACACACACATAATGTTATGTATGGTATTACCCTATTTTTTAACTTGATGAAGTGACGAAAGTGAATTACATTTTTTTATTGACAAAAACCTTTATGTGTAATAAAGTCTAGCCAGTTTATGTTCAGTTTTCATATAAATGCCAAGATACCAAATACTGACTAGTCTAGCCACGGACTCTCTGGTCTGTCTTAAAGACAATGTGTATAGTTGATTGATCGGATGTTAAGGTGAATTTGGTATTTTAATATTTCAGTAATTATTTTAGTCATTCAACATATTCTTTGTTTCATGACAATATTTTGTGGATTACCTACAAGTAAAGTCAGGAAACTGTTTACCAAACATACGGCTTCAAAATGGAAACAAAAATGATGGTACACATAATACGACATAATTTATTATTTTTTATTATTGGACAGAGCCAGTCCTTTTTACCTTACCTGAACAGATTATTTAATATTCTATCCATCAATAATAAAGTTTACAATCCTCTCAGAGCATTCTTATGAGATTCAAATAAGAGTGATATACATGTACATGTAGGTTTCCTATACATGTAGGTTTCCTATACATGTAGGTTTCCTATACATGTACATGTAGGTTCCCTGAAGGTTTCCTGTTGGTTTCCTTTAGAATTCTTTACGACTTGTTGCATGCAACTATCAGATATCAAATGAGAATGATAAAAAACGACAAACAACTAGGAAAAAGATTACATTACATGTATTTCAGCTTGAAAGTTCAAATTAAACATTTAATTGAAATTTCAATTCTAGGTTTTGTATAATTCTTATTCATATAAGGCTGATCTGATACTAACAATATACAGTGTACCAACAGGTGGGCATTGTACATTAGTAAATGTCTTTGGACATTATGTAACATATATGCAAATGAGGCTAGCTAGCAGCACTGCGTACATGTGTATGTATGTAAATGCATCTAACAAGTGTTTGACAAACACAGAATATTAATTGTAATTGAGGTGAAATATGAATATTCATAAATGTAATGTATTATTAATTACACTAAGATCTATTGACTCATACATATTCATTAGTCCTTGAATGGACTCAGTCGATCCCTTAAGTCACATTTTTGAAATTATGAATTTGTGGTCATCTCACTGTTTGACAGACTGACTTGGGACTAAAAAAAGAATAATTTACACAATTATTCATCACTTTAAACAAGAATAACAAGAAATTATTTTACTATGAACATAATATAATACAAAGCAATTGAAATTTGAGTAATATTTATACAATTTTGCATGAGCAAAGTCAATATACAACAATGGTAGTTACAGGTCAAAGGTTAATAACCCTAGCAGGGTGGTTCTTAAAGGTCACTAACAACCATTATTACATTGATACTACAGGTTACTGTAGTCATTGAGCAGTTTGAAACAGCAATTCTTTTATTTATTACAAAATTTTGGAAATTAAAGGGTAAAAATATCATTGGTAAACTACCATTCTGCTGTGTCTTACTTCATGTCAATTTAGATATACATTAACTTTCGATCGGGACAGTTAACCGGTTTACTGACCGATCTGCACTAACCATTTAGAAACTTACTAACTGGCTATAAACCAAAACCAATATGTAAAAATAAACAATTTTGGAAGAATTTGCCGCCCATTTTGTTGTACTAGACATTACTTTTTGCTGCATTGGTTATTAAACTGCCTTTAGCTCTAAGCTGAAGAAAGCTTAAACAATGACAGTTTGACTTTTCATTTATTTTATTTTTGATTATTTAAAAAAAGCAAAAAGAACTTAAAAAAAACCTGAAAACGAGTATTTAAAAAAGTACATTTTAATGTTAACAAGAAAATACTTTCAAACCTTTCAATCGGTGAACACAACGTTCATTGTAATGTAAAATACAGACATGTATAATTGGGGAATAACATTTGACATTTCTGTGACAGGATATCACTTCAGACAGAAATATTTCAAGGTTTGTTTGATACCATCATTAACTTTACACCAAGTAAGTTTTATGTAAATCTGTGAACATTTATGTTTATTGAGAATGACAAAGGTATACACTGCATTTAGCTGAAGAAAAGAAACCTGTTTATTTAAAGTATACATACATGTATTATTCATTAAAAGTGTAACATGTAGACCTATGAATATTGTTCATTTACAAGGCATGTTTTACACTCCCAAACATGACCCTCAATTAGAGTATAAAGTGAATGTCTGGATTATGATTTAAAAGTTATTCTGATTTACCAGCCAATGCTATAAAAAGTGCTTTTCCTTCCTAGCCACCTACCCTTGTATCATTAGGCAAACGCCACTCAAACGGGTGGAATGTAAAAATAATCTTCGCGCTGTTCACAAAAATGGCTACTTGTGGACCGCGAGTCGAACAAGCAAAAAAACACAGGTCAGCAACCTTTCTCATCCTCCCTGACCTTTTCCGTCAGAGTCCTTGTACGTAACGTTCCGCACCAACCAAGAACTACTTAACAGTTTAAACGTTTAACTTACAATACATCAGAATTAAACGAATTGTTTACCCATAATATTTTGTAAGAGTAAAATGAACATTTTGTTGCCTTATAAAACTAACAAACTTTAAATGATCTGAGTAATATTGTGACCCCGGACTATCTTGTACATCGTACTCCGATATAGCTACGCCGACAATAAAATAAACAAGGATATGAAACCAACCGCTAAGGAGCAATAGCGCCCCCTGTTGACATTGATAAATACTATTATTGTTTCATCATAAAATTCCATATCACTACATTTGTTTGATACCATCATCAACTTTACACCAACTTAAGTAAGTTTTATGTAAATCTGTGAACATTTATGTTTATTAGGAATGACAAAGGTATACACTGCATTTAGCTGAAGAAAGCTGAAACAATGACTGTTTGGGCTGTCAATTGTTTTAATATTTGAAAAAATACAAAAAGAAATAAAATCAAATTACTGCCTTGAGCGCCCAGCAGGGTGGATATGTGCGTGCTACAAATCTTTATTATTATTATTATTAACTCACTGAATTGCCAAATTTAAACCCCAAATACAATTTCCAAAAGAAGGTGAGGTGTAATTTAGTTGGCTTCATGCCTTATGGAAAGTTATTTTTGTTACAACATTGAGAAATGAAATATGAACTACATGTACATGTATGTAAATTGTACCATGTGACCAGCAAGATAGATTGCCATTCAACATCATCCAAGTTGGATGATATCATACAATGTGATATATCTTGACTGAGTACAAGTCAGCTACAGCCAACTGTTTCCCATCTGATGTGAATGTGATTCCATGTGGTGCATACAGACCCTTAGCAATGCATCTGATAAATCTCCCATTGGGATCATAGTGGTGAATATGACCAGTGTGAAAAGGATTATACATACATGCAATGTATAAACCTGATGTGTCACAGCATACACCTCTGCAGTATTTGACTTTCTGACCATCAATGGTTGGAGTTATGGTGAATATTGTAGAACCATTGTTATCAATGACAGCCACGTGTTGTTGATCTGAACCACTGATCACCACTCTGCCACTGTTGTCTACAGCCAAGAAGATGGGTCGTGTAGTGACCGCCATGGTGCTTATTAGTCCACCGTCAGTGGACCTGTGCTCAGTCACTACCATTCTCTCTACATCGCCTACAAGGATGTTACCATCCTTCTTGGCTGTAACACCTCTCATGCCCACAGCTATGTTATCAACCTCATTCAGTGGCAGGGTGGTGAATTGAAATAACAGTGTACCATCCTCCTTGTACATCTTGACTTGGTCGGTGACATCTGCTACTACTAAGTGATTGTTGACACTTGCAATGGCAAATGGACCTGTATTAGAAAAAACAAATAAGAACACATTTTTAAGTGAAAACTGCATCATAAATGTCATGTATCAAATGCATGTATCATACATTTCTATTAGTGGATAATTGTTATTTTGTTTATATATTCATTTATTCTGAGTGAATACATTTGAATGTGGAAATACATCACACCATCCACTATAGACTCATTCTGTAGAATTATATTCTGTAATATGAACTGTGAACAATGCAATTCAAAATCAATATTAATAATACATGTTGTTCCTGATCAATTAAATATTGCATGAGCTTTAGACAAAATATTATTTAATTAAATATATTATGCTCATAAAATGAAAATTGATGAAGATTTTGAAGAATTCCTCTTGGATATATATTATTTGTAAGAGTATTGCAAATATTCTGATTACCAGTATCATGTATAATGTTACATATAATGTTTCATAAATTTAATGAAATAATTATTTTTTAGTACATGTACATTCATTGACTAGAATACTTGTGTTAGTTTAAGTGGGTGAATTTAGCATCACTTTTAAATATGTTCAATATTTTGTTGTACACTTTTTGTACTGAATGCCTGCAGTTGTCAAAACCACATTGTGTATGTATAGTAGTGTGTGACACACATACCTGCTTCCATGTCAATGGTTCTATGGAGTTGGCCTGTACTGCTGTAGATTACCACTCGTCTGTTGTTAATGTCTATCACAGCAAGCTGATCATGTTGATGAGCAGCAATGCTAATAGCCCCATTGAATTCTGTATGTCCACGTCCTCTCTTGCCAAACTCATGACTTAGCTCCCACTTGCTGTCTTCCAGCTCCAGCTCACCCAGACTGATATCACCAACCCTCTTACTCTGATTGATCCGCAGATATGAAAGTCTGCCATCAGTCAGAGGAGGGCGGTGACTGGTCAGTGATCTCAAGTCATTACTGATGATGGGATACAGTGACAGGAAGTCACTGTCTGTTGCTGTATTTGTAACATCATTGGCCGTGTCCAGAGAATGTTGTTTCCTTTGTAGCATCATACCCACTGCTTTCTCATGCTCATCAAATGCTGCCATACGATCCTGTTCAAGGGTCTTGATGGCATCAATCATCTTATTCTCCTCAGCTGTAACCTTTGCTCTGATCTGATCTGCTGTCTCCTTCAACTCTTTCATGGTTGTTATGACTTTGTCACTGAATTCTTGCTTAGCTTGAGATGAAGCAGCCAAAGATTCTTCCAGTTCCTTTATTTCTGTGAGACAAACTGGCAAGATATCTTTCATAGTCTTCTTGTATTTCAGAGAAGCTTCTGCAATGTCAATGTACTGATGCTCAGGGTGACGATGGTCCACAACGGTACAGTCTCGACAGATCAAGACTTGACATGGCTCACAGTAGAATCGATTGATCTCTCCCTTGTGTTTGTGACATGTAGAAGCCTCTTCTGGTCTTTTCACTGTTGCCTTACCCTTACGTATGTCATCCAGTGTAGCTACATTGTGATTGGATGATGCATTGCTTCGCAGATGTGTCTTTTTGCATTTAGAGCAAATATTTTGTGCACAGTCAATACATCGATGAAGAGCCTCATTGCCTCCATCACATAACTCACAGAGTGGCTTAGAGTTACCTGAACAGGCAAACTTCTCTTGTAGTGATACTTCATCTACGATGCCAATCAAGTGAAAATTGGTTTTGAGTCCCTGAATGCCTGTCAATGGAATGAGAATCTTCTGACGACAAACAGGACAAGGAATCGTTGGAATGCGTCTGCAGGTTGTGTCCCAGTATTCATCTAAACAGGTCTCACAGAAACTATGAGAACAATCCAATATTTTGGGTTGCTTGTATCGGTCATGGCATATGCCACACTCGAGATGATACCGGCTTATCTTTTGCAATGCTCCTAATTCTCCAGTACTGGTAGCCATTTTGTTCTGTGAACAAATGAAAGAGAATTAAAAAAGACGGGGTTAATGGTCACTGATGATGAAGTCATTTATGATGAATGGTTTACCTTAAACTGACTTGAATCACCAAACAATACACAAGGGAAAAGTGATGCAATGTATAATTTTTTATGTGCAATAAAAACAAATTGACTGGAAAACATCTGCCTTCTGTATTACCGTACCAGCATTCTACAAAATGAACTCAAATGTACATGTATGTAATGCAAAGTAGAGGATGGTAGCAAATATTCTTGAAATATTGCTTGTAAATTGTGTTCGCATTTTAAAGGGAAAGTATACCATTGGTAAACTGTCATTATACTATGGCTCACTTCATGTGAATAAAGATGTAAAACAACTAACTTGTTTAAACCAATCGCCATCGGGCAAGCTCGGTGGTCCAGAGGTTAAGACGTTCTGCACTAGTAAGCAGGAGGTCGTGAGTTCGAATCCCGCCCGAGTCGCCTGTGTAGTTTTTTCACAGACACTCGGAAAGCACTGAGTATACAGTGCTATACACACGTCGGTGTAGGGCAAAATTAAATCAATTGTTTATCTCCCGACGCAAGCATTTCACCAACCTATAAGTTTAAACCAGCTTACATGTATATTATTGTTACTGTGAAGAAATGTTCTTATTTATACACTAGTTCACCTTGAATCTACATGTAGATAGAGTTCACTGAGTGTGATTATGTACAACCCTTTATTAGTTATATCTGTTTGTATGTCAGGCACATTATGTGAGTTGACTGCAAGTTTATAAGTGTTCTGCCAGCTTAACACTAAATTGGTTCCCTAAAAACTCAAGTTGTAAAGTAGAAAAATTGCAAAATTGATAAGAAAAAAAATGATCGGCAAACACAAACTTTGTATTTATTCTAACATACAATTATAAAAATTCTGACTTCAGTTATTGGGGAATAATATTTGACAATTCTCAAAAATGAAATCAACTCAGACAGAAAGATTTCAAGGGATGTTTGATACCATCATCAACTTTAAATACCAATTTCATATCAAGAAATCTTTTAGACATCAATTGTTGTCATTTTGCAATCGGTTCCGAAGCTGTAACTTTAAACCTAAATCGTTGATCATAACAAATTACTCAATTCACTTTTATTTAAATGTTTGTTATAAATATGGAAATAAATCCAGTAATTTGGGAATGTTGGGAAGAATTCTTGTACAAGAAATCTGTGTACACATTAAGGAGAACCATTGGGAGAAATAACAAACACAGTGAGTTTGTGTATATAGCACTGATCCCTCCTCCCTGAAGTTAAAGTTAGATTTGTTGTGTTAACCCTCCTACTATATAGCAAGTAGCTATAGTGGTCAAAATCAGTCAACTGCCTGTTTTGACTGTTGACCCAAATGTGTACACAGGGGCATTTCTGACTGGTTTTTACTGTCATTTTGACCATCCTGAACAATACCAGACAATGCTTTTACCGTTCAAAAGCGGTCAACTCCTTTTAACCTGTAAATGTACTTTATACCACACATAAGGTTTGACACTGTTCGACTTTTTAAGTGCACTAGATATACCTTGGCAAGTATACAGGTATCAACATTTTGACAGATTTTGACTCTTGCAGTCACAGAAGGGTTAATGTTCAAATGTTATGTCAGTAAATGGAGTCCGACTGTCCAAGCAAGATGCAGTATACATGTACATATGAAGAGTTGCATAGCAAAACCATGGGCGGATCCAGAACATTGTTTAGGGGGCTGAGAATCAAAAATTATTATTTTTCAGTACTACAAAAATTACAATGAAATAATCAAAGGGAGAGAAAAACAAAGCACACTGTGGGAATGGGAGTGCGTTCTCCCCTCCCCCCCTCTCTCTCTTTTTCTCTCCTTTTTTAAAAACGATTTTAGGGGGGGGGCTACAGCCCCCTTAGCCCCCCTGCCCCCTGGATCCGCCAATGAAAACGCTATATCCATTTGGCTGAGAGGTATATTGCAGATTGCAGAGTAGCTGGCGTGGTATTTATCACAGTTTGGAATAAAACGTGTATAATGATTGAGTTTATATAGTTGTTATATCACATTTTGCTAAAAACTGAGTTGGAACTTGTGTTTGCCTACCTGTGAACGATGTCCGAGTGGTGTTGGTGTCAAAGTTTTAAATATGGGGTTTATCGCGTTTTGCTATGAAACTCTTTATGTGTATATATGTATGTATAATGTACATTTGACTTGCTTTCCCCAGAAGTAGAAAAGATTGAGAGTATTCAGTTATAAATGTTGTCTGGTGGTTTGTAAACACTTACCATACAAGATGCAGTAGACTTTTCAAAAAATGAAGAGAAATTAAAACAGAATTAAACTGAATTCAAATTGGCTAAATCTTCAACACATCAATAGTGGTACAGGGCGTTGGTTGAAATGGTGAAAAAGTGACGCAAACGGTTTCCTTGTGTAAATTTTCACATCGCGTGACATGGAGAGTTCATTGGTATCCCGGCAATAAACTGCGTTAGAGCATACATGACCAGATGGGTACCAGGAACAACTTTACATATGTTAAGTAGTTTCCATTGAAACCCTGAAAGGATTGTACAGAAAAACACCAATGCAGAGTTGACACATTCATGAACCAGAAAATATATGCACAATTTTCAACAATGGTGAATCCTGGTTCAAGTTAAGGCCAAGCTGAATAGTTTTGAAAATACATGTATGTACACTGTGGTACATATACACATCGTATTTTAATCCATATTATTTACCCAGGGGTGTTTTTTTAAGAAAGAAAATGTATTTAATTTTGTTGTTCTGTTGTCAAATTATATTCATGATAGTGTTTTTATTCTATGTTCTAGTGCAATCTTGTGAGGTTGTCACGTGCAACAATGTGAAAACCTCTTGAAATTGTAAATTTTTTCTTATTTTTTTTGCTTCTTCTTCTTCTTACTTGTGAAACTTATTGAACTAAAAGAACATAGTTGCATAGCTCAGAATGACTTCATAACTTACAATCCTTGGAATTCCTAGATTGTTCTAATGGCGATGACGTAAGAATTCCATCACTGATTGATTTTATTATTTTTATTATTAGTCATTAGATACATTCCGCCCTCAATGCCTCAGACTGAACGAACGGTATGCCACATGTTTACGTGTACATGTGCAACTGTATACAGTCTAGATGTGCAACTGTGTGCAGTATGTGTGCAGTCTAGACGTGCAACTGTGTGCAGTCTAGACGTGCAACTGTGTGCAGTCTAGACGTGCAACTGTGTGCAGTCTAGACGTGCAACTGTGCAGTCTAGATGTGCATACACAAGCCTATTTAGCTATACACCAGGGTCGTTGGCCACACGCTGTCTTAGCATACAATACAATGTACGTAACACACTTGGCATACAATGCACAAGACTGTCGTGGTTGACTGTGGACATTGAATACCGCCCTCTCGTGTCTTATATCGCATATTCACTGTGTTGTTAGTTATGATTAATTTGGAAGAATATCCGTTTTTATGACGGCACAGTTAGCTGTTTTTAAGCTTACAGATGAGCTTGGAAAGGGGAATGAAATATCTCACATTAATCTCAAAGAAATTATGTAGCTTTCCAGGCGTCTACCGGAAATTTAAAAGTAACTTATTCTAATGCAAAATTGATGTGTCTTTTGAAGCAGAAATTGATATGTTATAATACAATTTTTTTTATATTTTCAAAAAATATGATTATGATGTCATCAATGATAATTTGATTGAACCGGAAGTTCATGAGTACACTCACTAACAAACACTTGAGCTCTTGTTTGTTTTTCTTTCTTTTCTTGTGCTATTCATGTTGATTTTTGTATGCCTTCTCTTACTCTTTTTCAGAGTACCATCGTGAAGAGTGTCTTATTTTTATTGTGTTTTATTCTAGTCTTCCAATCCATTTCTCTTGCCCTTGTCTGTATTTGTCCAATTTTGTTTGTTTTCATGTTTAAATATTTATTGATTTTTATCTGGTTGTAATTGTGTAATGCTATTGTCTTTGGTTCCAATCTTATTATTGAAGGACCTCATTGGGAATAATCCTGTATAGATTTATGGGTTTATATCCTGGTTTATCAACAGCTTTTGTTTTCTGTGTCTTTGACAGCATCTCGGCAAATTACATGTATTGCTAGGGAAGATTGATACCATCATCAGCTTTACACTGAGTAAGTGTCACATAACAATTTTGTTTATTTTTTAATTATAAATTTCATAATTTAGTTTTATGTTTTAATATCAATTGTAAATATTGATTGTCTCATCAGATACGTATTCCCTTGGGGGCACTACATCATGTACCACATGTTCTGCTGGTTACAGCTGTACAAACACGTCAACATCAGCGTGTCCCGGAGGCTGGTATAGCCCTGCAGGAAGTAAGTGGTAGTATGGGTGTGGTCATAGTTGAGTTCAGGGAGGGAGGGTGGGGACACACCCAGTATAGGGGAAAATCAAGTGGGGGGAATACTCAGTATAGGGGAACACACCCAGTATAGGGGGACACACCCAGTATAGGGGGAACACACCCAGTATATGGGGGAACACGCCCAGTATATGGGGGAACACGCCCAGTATATGGGGAAAACGCCCAGTATAGGGAGAACACACCCAGTATAGGGGAAACACACCCAGTATATGGGGGAACACGCCCAGTATATGGGGGAACACGCCCAGTATATGGGGAACACGCCCAGTATAGGGAGAACACACCCAGTATAGGGGGAACACACCCAGTATAGGGGGAACACACCCAGTATAGACTGTGTAAGTCTCGCGATGAAAAGGTCACCATTGACTTCCGGGCACCTCAGAGCCATCAGCTATGGGAGGTTAACGCGTGTATAATTTTGTATGATTGTTATTTTTGTCACATCACCTTTTTTCCACCCCAAAAACATATTGATGGAATGATTACATTTAAAACTTACAATGTAATAAATAAAATATTAAAAAAGCTTGGAAACTTTCGAGAAAATGAAGAAATAATGCTTGACCTCTAACGTCCAGTTTGGAGAGTCAAATTGCGAATTTAGGCCGACTGTGTTACGCACACCGTGTTCGAATGCACTGACAAACCGAAGTTAGGTAATATTTTAAATTGGGATAAGTGATTCGTTACGTAGCGTGAAAACAAGACCCTGTATCGCATGGATTTTGCGTGACGTTGCATCCTTTGCAAGTACTTGATTGATCTTACTACCACTACCGACAGCATCGGAAGGGGAGAACCCTGCAACAATTAACTGCGTTTTCACTTTTTCTTGCCAGTTTCGATCCGTCCTTTACATAATTTAACCAATATTGCAATGAAAGGGCCATGGTGACAACACTCGCTCACGGACAATAACAACAGAACGAAACTTTATACACACGACCTACGGTTTTCGCGAGGTTTGGGTACCGTACTACGACTAAATCTAGCAGCTTGCTCGAGTATGCATGCGTGTATGTCAAGGATCACGACGATCGCCTTTTGTTGCATGGGCTTTAAGGTTTCAAACGTAAAAGCAGAAATCAAGGTCGGTTTAAAAAAAAATTATTTGACCAAGATTTGCGAAATTGTTTACAATTTACAAAATATAAACCAAGCTTTTATTAAGTCAAACCATATTCAATGGATGAAATTTATTAAAACAGCACAATAAAGTTCTTTTCATAAAACATTTGCACACAATACACGTTGTAAATGCTATGCGAGGTGCCCGGAAGTCAAGATTCTCGCGAAAACTCGTCGTTCTCGAGGTCAACTTACAGTCTATTGGGGGAACACACCCAGTATAGGGGAAACACACCCAGTATAGGGGGACACACCCAGTATAGGGGGGGAACACACCCAGTATAGGGGAAAACACACCCAGTATAGGGGGAACACACCCAGGATAGGGGGAACACACCCAGGATAGGGGAAATAGAGAGCTTGCATTCGCTATGGTCGAGGTCAAACAATGAGCCAATGAGATACCTTCTTTTGACTTAATATAAGTGGCATATTATGGTTGTACACACATTAAAACAAAAGGAACTCACTTATGTGTTTGCCTGGTGTCATAGTATTAGCCAGAGGGGCATCTGGGTGTCTTTTGGACACCCTGTTTCAATTTTGGACACCCTATTTCATCTGTCATTTACATGTATGCGTATAAAGTGAACAATTTGGACACCCTGTTTTGTAATTCCTAGCAAATTTGGACACTCTATTTCTAAATCCTGACTAATGCTCTGCCTGGTGTGTATACTTGAGCCAATGTGGGACTTTTGTTTGATTGGGATTATGGTTGTACACACATTAAAACAATAGGAACTCACTTTATGTGTTCGCCTGGTGCATGTACATGAGGCAATGATGGACATTTCTTGTGACCTCAGCGAGGGCGCCCTTTGATCCTGTTACATCGTAATGCAACCTCAAGTGGGACTATGGGTTCACACAACGTTTCATTCAGAAGGGTTGGGGAGACACACGGCACAGGAAAAATATAACAGGGGGGTTGGGGAAGGGAGAGGGAGACCCAAAATAGGGGAAATATATGTGGGATTATGGTTGTAGTTGAATATCGCGATGCCTTTTTTATTCGATTATGATATCGAGAACCTTTCTATATTATCGAGATATCGGTAAATCGCAATTAAAAATATATATCGCGATTTAAAAAAATTGCCATTGTAAGTCGAGTCAGAAATTCCATGGAAACAAATTATTAGAACAGTCTTTTCAGCTTTTGGAAGTGAGAAACAAAAGTGAACTACTTCAGAAGTACATACATGCAAATGAATTTACGATTTGTTGTGACGCTTGTAGAGGGGTACATACTTGTGGTTCTCAGTGCTAATGCATCATGTATGAATGAAAATATGATCGTGATTATATCGAAAATTGCTATATTTGTTTGTCGATATATCATGGATGAAAACAATTAATATCGCCCAAGCTTATTATCAAAACAATCTGCTATCTCTACCTTATCATAGATTCCGTCTGCTACGAATGTGGAGCAGGGTTCTACTGCCCTCTAGGGTCAGCCGAAGCCTTTGCCTGCGAAGATGGATACTACAGTGCCTCACCGGCTCAACAGAATTGTCTTGAATGCCCGGCCGGCTCAATGTGCCCCACAAAGTCTGCCGTAGAGAGCTGCAATGCTGGGTACTACTCACTGGCAAGGTCAACAGCCTGTACACCATGCCCTGCAGGTAAATGACCTTTGAACTTTGAACTTTGAACTTTGAACTTTGAACTTGCTAAGTCTACTTGCTCTAAACATTAGCTGGACCTGTACATTTTTTATTGGACTAAAGGTCTTAAAAGTAAGGAATTTCTTCAAAATGACAGCACCTCAAACATCCTATTTCTAAGAAAGATTAATACTATAAGCAGCTTGACACTAACTCAATTTTACATAAAAATTTGACCATTTTGTTATTTCTGAATAACCAATCCTATATCTTACCTTATCTTAGCGTAAAATATCACATTTAAACCATTTAGTATTCTCTCAATGACGGAACAATTTAGCAATTGATTTGAATGTTTTCCCTTAACCGACATATAATAATAATAATTATATTAAGTCATACTCCTGGGTGAAGAGAAGCAATAATTATCTCTACCCTCACAGGTACCCATTTATACTCATGGGTGAAGAGAAGCAATAAATATCTCTACCCTCACAGGTACCCATTTATACTCATGGGTGAAGAGAAGCAATAAATATCTCTACCCTCACAGGTACCCATTTATACTCATGGGTGAAGAGAAGCAATAATTATCTCTACCCTCACAGGTACCCATTTATACTCATGGGTGAAGAGAAGCAATAAATATCACTACCCTCACAGGTACCCATTTATACTCATGGGTGAAGAGAAGCAATAAATATCTCTACCCTCACAGGTACCCATTTATACTCATGGGTGAAGAGAAGCAATAAATATCTCTACCCTCACAGGTACCCATTTATACTCATGGGTGAAGAGAAGCAATAATTATCTCTACCCTCACAGGTACCCATTTATACTCATGGGTGAAGAGAAGCAATAATTATCTCTACCCTCACAGGTACCCATTTATACTCATGGGTGAAGAGAAGCAATAATTATCTCTACCCTCACAGGTAGCCTACCCATTTATACTCCTGGGTGAGGAGAAGCAATAAATATCTCTACCCTCACAGGTACCCATTTATACTCATGGGTGAAGAGAAGCAATAAATATCACTACCCTCACAGGTACCCATTTATACTCATGGGTGAAGAGAAGCAATAAATATCTCCCCATTTATACTCATGGGTGAAGAGAAGCAATAAATATCTCTACCCTCACAGGTACCCATTTATACTCATGGGTGAAGAGAAGCAATAATTATCTCTACCCTCACAGGTACCCATTTATACTCATGGGTGAAGAGAAGCAATAATTATCTCTACCCTCACAGGTACCCATTTATACTCATGGGTGAAGAGAAGCAATAATTATCTCTACCCTCACAGGTACCCATTTATACTCCTGGGTGAGGAGAAGCAATAAATATCTCTACCCTCACAGGTACCCATTTATACTCCTGGGTGAAGAGAAGCAATAATTATCTCTACCCTCACAGGTACCCATTTATACTCCTGGGTGAAGAGAAGCAATAATTATCTCTACCCTCACATGTACACATTTATACTCTTGGGTGAAGAGAAGCAATAATTATCTCTACCCTCACAGGTACCCATTTACACTCCTGGGTGAAGAAGCAATGACGTATGAAGCACTCTATACTCAGTGCTTTCCGGGTGTCTGTGGAAAAAAACATGACTTTTATTGATTTACCTTATATTTATATTTATTTATTGTGAAAGGGGCAATATTGTCACGATCAACAGGACATGGAATCGGAGTGCTTGTCTTAAATTAACTCAGTGACTGAAAATAATTTCCCACATGATAAGGTCATATATCCATTGCTGCTGCATAAATAAGTCAGTATTTGCAGTCACTGTGTTCATTTTAAACTAAGACATTGATTCCATGCCCTGTTGAAAGTCTGCTCTAATCATGACGACACCTTTAATAATTTATCATTAACTCTGTGTAGGGCACACCTGTGTTGTACAAAACGTGGAACCTGTGCCTTGTAACGTTGGCTGGTATAATGACGAACCATCGACTGAGGTATGCCGGCAATGCCCAGAGGGCAAGTACTGCACAGATCCAACCCAAGGACCTGTTGATTGCGATGATGGTAGGTACAACTAAGTGAGATCCATGACGTTATAACTTTGGAAACGTTTAATATTTTTTATCAAATTCTAATTTTCTAATTTCAGTTATTTTTATATGCATAAATGTAATATATTTTTCAGAAATCCTAGGCAGTTTCAAGACTTCTAGACCATTGTCATCGATAGCCAGACTAATCCCTAAAGGAGATTTTAACCATCCTACTGATAGACCATTTGAAACTATTCAAAATTTCCACTTTCAAAAATGCCCATTGGTTTTGTACACACATGGTGATACCATTTGAACAGTGTTGGTAGCAAGCTTTACTACCATTCAAATCCATTCAAATGCATAGAGGGTCCATTGATTCACCACTTAGAAGTATCCAAACAAGGTTTTGTATTAGCTGTACTACCATTTGGAAAGATCCAAACAAGGTTTTGTATTAGCTGACCTACCATTCAAAACCATTTGGGGGAATCAATACTGCACACAGTTATTTCACCATTCAAAACCAGAAAAGCGAATGGTTTCAAATGGTGCATCAACTTGTATGAAAAAGGTACCAGAAGTAGGAGGGTTAAATAAGATTTTTTTAAGAGAACAAACTTTCAAATGTTTCAAAAACTGTTGTCTTGCATAGGTTCTTACAGCTACGCAGGCTCAACTGGGGTGTCGTGGCCGAGCGGTCTAGCTTACCGGATTCAAGTTCTGGTGTTAGCAACATAATGTGGGTTCGAATCACGGCCGTGACACTTGTGTCCTTAAGCAAGACACTTAATCATAATTGCTTCTCTCCACCTAGGGGTTAAATGGGTACCTGTGAAGGCAGAGTTGGTTTGCTCTATATGCGCTAGAAATGGCAGCAATTGAGTTGTATACTCCCCAGGGAGCTGAGATGGTTTCAGGAATGATTTATGAGCCTTATGAGCCTTATGAGCAGGGATAATAATATAATGCGCCTTGAGCACCACTTAGTTGGTGGATACGTCGCTATATAAATCACACATTATTATTATTATTATTATTATTATTATTATTATTATTATTATTATTATTATTATTATTATTATTATTATTATTATTATTATTATTATTATTATTATTATTATTATTATTATTATTATTATTATTATTATTATTATTATTATTATTATTATTATTATTATTATTATTATTATTATTATTATTATTATTATTATTAGGGCGAGTTGCATGTACAGCTGGAACGTATGCTACTGGCAAGGCTACCGTCTGTATTGAATGTACTGCAGGCTACTTCTGTCAAAGCACTGTTTAAGTATAAAACCAATGAGATTTAAAGATGTGTCATCATTGCTTTACCAGTTTTATCAGAAATTTCTATTTTATTTAAACATTGGTAATTTCCTTTGAAAAAGGAAAGCAAATACTTTGAAAATAGATACTTCAGAGAAGTATTGTCAAAAGCTTTGTTTTGTAGTGATTAATGGGACAGTATTGTCACAATCAACAGGGCATGGAATCAGAGTGCTAATTCTAGATTAACTTATTGACTTAAAATAATACCGCACATGATTTGGTTTTATTTTGTATGAGCATTGCTGAAGCACAAGGAATTATGAATATAATGAACACAACTTGTAAACGTTTTGGCTTAACAATTTCTTTCAAAAAAACTAAAGTGATGCAATTTAATACATCTACGAGTGACATAAATATTGTCATTGATGGTACTGAACTTGGAAATGTGTCTGAATTTTGCTATCTTGGCCACACCATCTTCAATGATGGTAGAAATTCCACTGACCTAAGAATTGCAAAGGCTACAGGTAAATTTTATGAACTTAAGGGGGTTCTTTGTGACAGGGAAGTACGTATGTCCATTCGGACTAAAATCCTTGAAGCATGTGTTCGTCCTAGACTAACATATGCTACCCAATGCTGGAGGCCTAGTGAGAAAGAAATAAAAAGGCTTGAAAGTAGTTGGTATGGTTTCCTAAGGCGAATGATTAAAGATGGTTTCCGTAGGAAACCTTCACTTGTAGAAGGTGAAATTAATCATGCTCTTTACTTTGCTAATATAGATCTAGAGTGCATAACAAAAAGTCAACCACTTCGGAATTATATTAACTCCCAGTATCTGAAATACATAGCTCATACTTGTCGTAGGGAAAATACAAATTTGACCAAGCTTAGTTTATTTTTTATTCCTAGAGTCCCATACTATCGAGATCCCTGGATAGGTATCTCAAGACTTCTGGCTGATATTTCTATTGAGCAGATTAAAAGAGAAACACAGTCAACAGTCAAAGACTGGTTTCACCATGCTCCTAGGAGTCCTGACTCATATGAAGCCTAAAGCTTCAAAATGAGGACCTAAACTGTACTGTACTGTACTGATAAGGTCATATTACCGTTTCTCCTGCATAAATGAGCCAGTAATTTTCAGTCACTGTGTTCATCTTAAACCGATTCCATGCCCAGTTGAAAGTCTGCTCTGATCGTTACGATGCTGTCTCATGAAGTTCCCAAATTAATTTATGACGGGATAAACCACACACAACCATACTTTTGAATCATCAATATTTCTCAAGTAAAATAATGAATGTTCCAATAAAGAAAGTTACCAAAATTGCCTGTAAAATACAGTGGTACAAAACACAATTGATACATCTTGAAAGTTGTAAACCAATCTTTGTTAATAGTTCATTGTATTGAAACTTGTAAATTGTTGATTTAATTTTGCCTGACAACGACGGGTGTATAGCACTGTATACTCAGTGCTTTCTGAGTGTCTGTGAAAATAAAACCACACAGGCGACTCGGGCAGGATTCGAACCCACGACCTCCTGCTTACTAGTGAAGAAGTCTTAATCTCTCGACCACCGTGCTTGTCCGATGATAATTGGCTGGCTAGAATCCTATATAGCAGCGGGTTCCATGATATTTATGGGTTGATGAAATTCTTGCATTGGGTGATAAACAACTGATTTAATTTCGCCTTACACCAACGTGTGTATAGCACTGTATACTCAGTGTAAATTGTTAATTAAGGGAAAGAGTACTCTTGCTCAATTTCCAAAAACTGAATGCATTTTCACTATTTAATCTTGATTAACGACAAAAAGGTAATAAGCTAAAACTTTCACAGGTTGGTAGTTTAACCCTAACTCCTTAATGGTTTTGGCTAAGAACATTACCGAATCCATCAAAATCCAACACCATGCAGTAACACTACCACCCAACTGTTGGACTTAGCTGGAATTGGGACACCCGGCACCATGTAAAGTATCCCTGTCTGGGCTATACAGTACTGAGTCCATCAAAATCAAACACCATGCAGTAACACTACCACCCAACTGTTGGACTTAGCTGGAATTGGGACACCCGGCACCATGTAAAGTATCCCTGTCTGGGCTATACAGTACCGAGTCCATCAAAATCCAACAAAAACAGCCGTTGGAGTTTGATGGGATTGGGGTTGTTAAGGTTAATGTATTGATTCAAAGAGAGTTAGCATACTCGTAATAGCAATTTTTGCCGATATTACCATTGTTGCACCTTCCCTAAGCATAAAATCATATGTGTGAGTCTGACGCTCAACCCTCCAGTGTACACTTTGTACACTTATTTAAGATTATTAAACAAAAAATCACCGGATAGTTCTTTCCCAACATTCAAACGCTGATGTTTACTATTGACAGACCTGTGATTTCTCAGGATTTTTCCTGATTTCACGATTTTTTACAATTCTCTCTTTGCCTCAAAATTTTCTTGAAATAAGAGAAATATCCACCAAGGAAAGAAAGAAGTAGCCTGTTTTGTGTCCAAATATCTAGTTTCTTGTTTGTGAGGATGTGGAGAGTCTGTAAATCCTCAAAAATTAAACATCCAGAAGGTTCATCAGGCGGCTTTGTCCTCTAGACCAAAGGGAGAACCAGGCCCACTGCCCATTTTCAGGATTTTTTACTTTTGTCAAATCACACCCCTGTGTTGATTATATTCCTTGCAGTGTTGCCAACGAGATAGAGTGTGCCCCTGGAACCTACTCCTCCAGCAGAGCAACCTCTTGTCAAATCTGCCTAGCCGGTCAAGAATGTTCGAGAACAGACGGCCTAGACATCCGTAACTGCAGCTTGGGCGAGTACAGTACGACACAGAGTACAAGCTGCTTACCATGTCCGGTTGGGTATGCATGTCCACAGACTGACAGCGATTATAAACTACTCTGCAGAAGTGGCTTCTACTCAACGGGAATGCAGAGTGAATGTACCGGGTGCTCAGCTGGATTGTAAGAACTTTTTCTATTAGGCATATTAAAACGCTTTCAAGACTTTATCGTCAGCTGTTTTTAGCAGACTCATTTGCTAACTCAGTTTCAGACTCGGTTTCCATCTTACTTGTCGAATCATGCTTTGACTCAGTCACTTACTCAATTGTAGACTCAGTCACATCAGTCACAGACCAAGTTGATGACTCAGTTTCATACGTAATAACTGATTAGTATCAGATTCATTCATTGACTCTGCTACTGACTCAGTTCAGAGTCAGTCACTGACTCAGTTCAGAGTCAGTCACTGACTCAGTTCAGAGTCAGTCACTGACTCAGTTCAGAGTCAGTCACTGACTCAGTTCGGAGTCAGTCACTGACTCAGTTCGGAGTCAGTCACTGACTCAGTTCAGAGTCAGTCACTGACTCAGTTCAGAGTCAGTCACTGACTCGGTTCAGAGTCAGTCACTGACTCGGTTCAGAGTCAGTCACTGACTCGGTTCAGAGTCAGTCACTGACTCGGTTCAGAGTCAGTCACTGACTCAGCTCACATTCAGCTACAGACTCAGTTTAGAGTCAGTCACTGACTCAGTTCAGAGTCAGTCACTGACTCAGTTCAGAGTCACTCACTCAGCTCAGATTCAGCTACAGACTCAGTTTAGAGTCAGTCACTGACTCAGTTCAGAGTCAGTCTGACTGACTTAAGTCAGACTCAGCCACTGACTCAGTTCAGACTCATCCACTGACTCGGTTCAGACTCATCCACTGACTCGGTTCAGACTCATCCACTGACTCAGTTCAGACTCATCCACTGACTCGGTTCAGACTCATCCACTGACTCGGTTCAGACTCATCCACTGACTCAGTTGATGCTTTTTGGTTGCAAATGCATACACAAATGCTGATTATCTAGTTTGTGTGGCCACTGGGTGCCAACTTTTGGTTAACCATAAACCGTGAAAGTTTTAATTCAACGGTTAGTGAACTAATCACTAAAAATATTAATACTGATGTATTGTGCAATCGCCAGGAATGTAATTTCATCTACATTTTTTAATGGCATGACAAATCGTCCCTAATTTGCCATAGTGACCAATCCCGAATTAAGTTGGCATAGTGACCAATGCGGTATTGGTCACTTTGCCAAATTACAAAAATAGCCAGTTAGAGCATTCGTCATTTGAATGCATGCTCTATCTCCAAAACTATAAGGAATACGTGCATGTGGATTAGATACAATGGTAGGTCTCTTCCTGAATGTACTAATGGGCGGGAAAACTTAAAATTGAAAAAAAAGTCAGATTGGTCACTATGGCAAATTAGGGACGAAATAAAATATTTTAATTATTGAATTATATGCTATTAAAGAAATTGTTTTCAGCAGTTTTTCTATTTTTGTTTTGTTTTACAGCTTCTGTCCTAATCCGTTCACTGACCAGATGTTGGAATGTCCAACTGGTTACTACTCTCTGGGTAATGCATCTATCTGTACACAATGCCCTGCTGGTTACTACTGCACTGACAAAATGACTGCACCAAGGTAAAGAGAATCTGTAGCAAGACATTTGAGTATTTCTGCTTCTCTCAACCCAGGAGTATAAAATGGAAACATGGCAATCGCTTGGAAAGTAACCTGATAGACTTAGGCAAATGGTCCTTATAGAGCCCATTGAGCAGTCATTAACCCTAACTCCCTCGGCCCACTTGCTTACAACATAACCTGAATCCTTCCTAACTCCCTAGGCCCACTTGCTTTAACCTGAATCCTTCCTAACTCCCTAGGCCCACTTGCTTACAACATAACCTGAATCCTTCCTAATTCCCTAGGCCCATTTGCTTACACATAACCTGAATCCTTCCTAACTCCCTAGGCCCATTTGCTTACACATAACCTGATTCCTCCAAAATCCTTCAGTACCGGTAGTAAAGCAAGCACATGACATGTATGCACACATGTGTTTCTAATCTGTGATACATGTACATGGCCAGGGACCCTCCCTGCATGCATGGAGCAATAAACAGTGTCCACTGACCCAAGCGCTGACCTTGCAATCACTACAACAAACATGGATGTACATGTACCATGGAAAGGCAAGTATGCCTAAGAATCTCAATCCTCCAAAATCCTTCACTTTAGCAAAGAGCATGTACACGGTAGCATGTAACCTCAATCCTTCAAAAATCCTTCACTTTAGCAAAGAGGATTTTGGAGGATTTGGGAATGTTAGGGTTAAACTATTGAAAGAAGATTCAACGGTCGATTGATTGAGCCAATAGTTTCTTCAATGCTTGAATGCACCCAGCCAAACTGGCCTTCCTGGGTCAGACAAAATGGCTATTAAGGGATTACTGCCTATTGTGTAGAGAGGATTAGTGAAGGATAAGCAGTGGCAGCGCCATTGATGTTCCAGACTACAGTAACTAGTTGCTTTGTAGGTATTAGGACTGTTGATTATCACTTTTTTTGTCAGCTTCTAGAAGCTGTTCCACGCAGTCGCTTTCAAATCTGGTAAACGAAAGAAGCAAGGTTAACCCTAAACCCCTAGGTATTCTGGCTGGGAACCTTCCTGTATCCTCCGAAATCCATCAGTGCACTTTTGGAAACATGCCCTCATCTTCAAAATGCACCATGCATTTTTGTTGATCTTTCATATTCAGCACTTATGGCCTGTACTACTTGCCAGACTTGAAGAGGTGAAAGTACCAGAAGTTTCCCAAAAAGTGCCCCTTGGAGGATTTTTGCCAATAATTTAACGATTGTTCAGGAGGCTCTATAAGGACCGTAGGCCTTATATTCCATCCAGGGGGACAGGAATATTCTCAGTCGTTTCATGCCAACGAAAGCAGAGATAAACACCGGCCTGATGAGCCAACTTGGCTTGGGGAAAAACTTTACTGTATTCTCCAAAGGGTCAACACTGTAGCGCCCTCGTCTGGTCAAACATAGGCTATTGTTTCATCTGATGATACCAAAAAATCTGCGAAATAAATCAAAATGTATTTCATTTTTCTTCTTTATAGCGATATATGCGAGCCTGGCACTTACTCTGTAGGTGCACAGATATCCTGCACAAACTGTAACCCTGGTTACTTTTGTCCATCGATCTACTCTGGACCAATCAAATGCTACAAAGGATACTACAGTACTCTGAATGCAGTCAACTGTACCATATGTGAGGCTGGGTACCAGTGCTCTGATCAGACAGGTGAGTGTATGGACAATAGCTGGTAGCCATGAAGATGATGTACTTTGCAAACTACGTACCTGTTACAATGAATATACACAAACGGTTTTACTGTAGTGGGGTGTCATGGCCGAGCGGTCTAGCACATCAGACTTGATATGATGGCTGAGAATGTGGGTTTCGAATCCTGGCCGCGACCATGGTACTTGTGTCCTTGAGCAAGACACTTCACTGTACAGTGCTCCTCTTCACCCAGGAGTATAAATGGGTAACCTGTGAGGGTAGAGGTTGATTGTGGTTGAAAAAGCTTCCGATGCACTACGGTAGCTCAGGGCTGTATACTCCACAGGGAGCTGATGAAAGTTTGATATTGGCCCAATGACCAGGGACAATAATGCAGGGTTCGTACGGGTCATGGAAAACCTGGAAAGTCAGGGAATTTTGCTTTTGCATTTTCCAGGCCTTGAAAGTCATGGAAAAGGGTAAACTTCTTTAAAAGTCATGGAAAGTCATGGAATTTTAAGACTTATTAAAACCAGTTCGCGTCGGAGGCCGTGTAGACAGGCAATTTTTTTCCGCAATGCGGATCGGAGAGCATCTAAACACACCATAGGAAACTCGGGAATATTTGTATGCATGCTCGGTTGACGTGATAACGAGCCACGTGCGTAAAGTGACGTGCACAGAAGACGTGACCACACGCTGTGGAAGCTTCCATTGTCCTTTCGGGTGACGTGAAAACACGCCATTTTGGCAGAGCTCGTGCTTCGGTTGACGTGTTATTGTGCAACACTTGTTCGGCACAAGAGCGGAGGCCGTGTAAACGCGCCGCTTCACATGGGTGGTTCAGACCTGCCAACTAGTGATTTTGCCGTGCCCGTGCGAAATTTGTTGAAAATACGACCGTCGTTTTCCCCCATAAAATACGGGTTTTGACCATTTTTGACACGCCCGAAAAAATCCGAGTTCAAAGCGGCTGCGAGTGTAGATTATGCAAGATAAAAAAAATGGCTGCGAGTGACTGTAGAGGGCACGAGGCTCGACACTACTCTACATCGCGATCTCGTAAGCAAGGGCCTCCGTGGTTGGTGCATGGGATGTAAACAAATGCATTTGGGACCGGGCGTATTAACCAATCGGAACGTTGTATACAAAACACTAGGCATTACGATAGATGAATGGCCGTCATTTGAGTAGTGCACGACCATGCATGCAGACGATAATTTTATGATCTAGTTTGAGCGTGAAATGAATGTTTAAATATGGCTTCGACCTCCAATAAAAGATAAAAGGAATCAATCGTACAAAACAGAATACTCAGAGAAATGGGATTTCATACAGCCATCTCAGAAAGGAGAAAATCATGCACGATGTACATTGTGTAGTTCGGCCTTTCAGCATCGCTCACAGACACAGTGGATCGTATGACATTACGCACCACATTGAAACCGCCAAGCACCGAAGTATTGCCGAGACTAAGTGCGCTAATCGCCGTGCCATCTACATCCAACTTTAGGTGGATTAATTAAGCTTACTTTGATAGACCATAGAGGGAGTATTAGGTCTGATTACCAGCTCTGAAGCTGTATGACTATGAATAAATCTGAATCGGACCTAGAGGCTATGGCATTTTCTGTGTTGTATGTAATCTGGGAACCTCATTCCAGGGAAATAATCTTCCGATTCCGACACACACCATATAATATTATTATAACATCAACATGCTAATATTTAGGCCCTATACAGTGCGTATCAAAAAAAAAAGGTAATCCGAATTCAGGGGATTAATATGCCAAGGTTATTTAGTTTGACAATTTACATGTAGTGTACCAAAGAAGAGGAACTCCTCAGCTTTCCATTGATACCTTTATTGACCCATTGCTGTCACACATGACCGAGTACATTGTTATTGAAAATGACAAATTCAAATCGCATTTTTGCAAGTTTGGGTAATCAGTGCAAGGCAGGATAATTAGTGAAAGTCAGTATGATAAACCAGATTTTCTTTAGGAATGACTGGACATTATTCAAGAAGAATCTCTTCTAACATTGCCCTTTTATGCACCCACACCTTCAACATGTCCACCTCCCTTCGACACAAAGCTGACAGCGACGGAGCATGTCCTGCACTGCTCTGCGTCTCACCATAGCCGGATTATTGCGTAAAGCATCCACTTCATTTCGAATACGGCCCTGCAATTCATCAAGATCACGGGGAGGAGTTGCAAACACCTTATTCTTCAAATGTCCCCAAAGGAAATAGTCACATGGTGTGAGGTCAGGTGATCTTGGTGGCCATTCCACCTCATGGTTGACGCGATGACTCGTTCGCCAAAGAGTTCCCTCAGACGATCTCGGACAGCGATAAGGCGATGTGCTGGGCGCCATCTTGGGCCCACCAGAGTTGTCTGAAGACCCCACGAACCTGTCGCTCAAAGTGTTCCTGCAGCTGCGGTAAAGCGTTATCATTGAGCATCTGCAGATACATGTTACCATTGACATTCCTTTGAAAGAAAAACGGTCCAATCAGCTGACCACTTCCACAAAGTCCTAACCAAACAGTCCACTTTTGTCGACTGATGTTAACCTCAAAATTGAATTCTGGGGGTGTCTTGCTGGTGCATATTCAAGAACATTATGCGTATTGACCTTGCCGTTCATGGAGAAAGCAGCTTAAATGGCCGATTACGAGATTCCGCAGAAAATTGACATCTCTCGGTGCACGGGACTATCAACCATCAGTGGCAAACGCCAGCCTTCTAGCAAAATCTCCTGGCGTAAGTTGATGTGGGATGTGAATCCGATATGGATGCTGGTGGAGGTCCAATCTCGTGATTCTGTTGAATGTCGCCGAAGGCAATCTCAGCCCATTTCGCCTTGCGCTGGTGTCCCTAGGATGCTCCAAAAGTTGCTGCCTTACTGCTGCAATGTTCCCTTCTGATCGCCCGGCGCGCCTCCTGCCAGAATTCCCCTTGTTGCGGTTGAGGCTAGTGCCATACTCTTGATATTTTCTAACATTCGCCCAGATGGTTTTGGCTGCTGGGGCTCCCGTTCTGGGAAAGCGTTCCCTGAAAGCATCGCGAGTTTGCTGCAAACTGTGAGTTTGGTGAAATGTTGTAATCACGAAAATTCGCTGTTCAGTCGTTAGTTGTACCATCTTTCCAACTACCTGTCCCTAAACCCAGGCCCTTCTTAAATACCCAACTTGAAGAAAAGGATGTCGTAACAGACGATTACCGCACCAGCTTAAAAATCTTACATAATCATCTAGGCAGTCAAGTGATGCGTCCATTTCATACTGCCTTGAACTGATTACCCAAACTTGCAAAAATGCGATTTGAATTTGCCATTTTCAATAACAATGTACTCGGCCATGTGTGACAGCAATGGATCGATACAGGTATCAATGGAAAGCTGAGGAGTTCCTCTTCTTTGGTACACTACATTTAAATTGTCAAACTAGATAACCTTGGCATATTAACGCCCTGAATTCGGATTACCTTTTTTTTGATACGCACTGTATAGTGAAAATATATTATGTTACCTGTTACCTTTTGACTTAGTTTCTGCGGGCACTTTTCTTAAAAGTCCCCGCATACGGCGAAGCTCTGTTCAATTTTGTTTTAATGAATTATTTTTAATCTGACCTCACCATGTGCTTTTTATAGAAAACTATAATGTACACCTGTAAGTAGTTGGAGCATTGCAGCCACATTAAACCTTTGTTCGTAAACTTTTGGAGTTTCAGAATACAGTTTTGTGATCCCAAAGGTTGGCAAGTCTGGTGGTTGTGCGGGGGCACTCGTAAACCTGTTCCACACCTTTGTCTTTGTCTCCATTGAAATCTGTAAAGCTGCGGTATACTAAGATTTCTATAGACCAATTACCGTGCACCATTGTTACTCGGTACCATGCCACTCGGATAATGGGGAAGGAATCCTTCCTCCATGCTCGGTTGATGTGTAAATACAACGAAGAATTCTTTCGAGGGCTCGGTGGACTTCTAAAGACGCAACACCAAATACGCCCTCCTGGCTATAATTCCCACGGAAACTTCGTAATTTATCTGCTAATAAGCTAAATGGGGCTGTCTCATCTTAGTTTCATTGACGTAACCAAAAATAATTCACGCAAAAAAAAAAAACCCTTTTGTTTGGGAAAAAAAAACCCCCACAGGGGCCCAGAAAAACTTTTTTTTATTCCCGACACAAACTGGTTTTAAAAGAAAAAGAAACAAGACAACCGGCAACCAAAAATACACAATTTCTGGGTCACAAGTTCACATCAAAGAAATGTCTGCTGACTTTGGAATGTTGAATGTATCAATTTGGGATTAGAGCCAAGACAAGAGTTGGGGCTATTGTTCACTTGACAATGACTGACAGGTTGTGGTTTTACACTCCCAGACCAAGAGACAATAACCTCTGGTACCTGGTTCTTGGCTGGTTTACAAGCTATTATAAACTAAACACGCGTGGGTCCCACTCTGCCTGACACGCGGGTACCCCGCTCATCTGGTTTTTGCCTAAGCAGTGTGGTAGCGGAACCAGTGTCGTTTAACGTTGAACGCTTATAAATAGATCGCGGCAGGCCGCATAGTTACAAATGCGGTGCATCAAAACATTCTCTTGAAAAGAAACAAAGTTGCTGGCCAATTAAAATGTATCAATAAAGCTTCCTTCAAGATAAAATAAATCTCTCAGTGGCAACAAATTATTGTTCACAATTAGTTCTCGAACTGAACAAAGGAAATTTTGGGGTGTTTTTTTTTTCACCGTGGAATAAATTATAGCGTATCGGTATTTTTTATAGCGTATCGGGCATGCCTGGCTAGAACACTGGTGTTATGCGAATCTACTTAGATTCGTGTTGTTAATGTTGGGCGCGAATCTTCGCGCGAATCGAAAAGTCATGGAAAAGTCATGGAAAAGTCATGGAATACTTGTTGTAAAGGTCATGGAAAGTCATGGAATTATCTTAGTAAAAAAGTGTACGAACCCTGACCTGCCAATCTACGTAACCTGGGCTACTGGAGGGCCTGGCCCAGCCAAGTAAAGCTCATTATAATGGCTGCAGTTGTGAACAAAAGACAGCTGAGGTGTCAGTCAAGTCTGTTAACAATGAGAGCTATTTGAGATCTATTCATTAGTAAAGGGTTGTTTGTGCTCAGCTAGGGGATTATATAGGCCTCTGGGCCTGGGCAAATCCTGGGTCTGGCCGGGCAAAGTCTGTACCAAGACTTTGGCCCTCCTCCCATAATGTTTTGGTTCTATGAATGACATTTCTACTCCCTTCCTTTCTTAGGTTACTACTGTCCTGGACCAGGCGATGCTGACTACATCACAAACACCTGTCCAACGGGTCACTACTGCCCAGTCGGCACAACATATGAGACTGCATTCCCATGCCCAGGTGAGAAGTTTGCAAGGAATCAATACGTGTGTGTATGTTGTCAATATACGTTTGCGTATAATGCATCTTCCTTATACAAAGAGGATTATAAGTAAAGACTGTTTGCGGTGACACCATGGGAAATTCTCAATTTGAGAAGTAATTAGTTCAAGAAAGAACTAGTGGTTACAACTCGACGTTTTGATCAGTATGCTCTGATCATATTCAGGAGAATGCCAGACTCTGGGAGATGCTACTGCTTAAGTAGACTACTGGATGATCTGCACGAAGACTGGATGCTGGAGGATTAGTGTGGTGTAGTGTGCAGGCGGGAAACGGCGGAACTGGGATCCTTGGAGTGGAGGGGGGCGGGGGGTGGGGAGAGGATGATTGTGCTTAATAGCCAAAATACATTTAGAACCATCAGTAGCTGCAGTTGTGCACATCACATTAAAATAAGTTTGGGGCATCTTCTTATAATTATATTTAATTGTAGATACTCATGTACATGCTGTTGGGACACCAAGAAGAGAAGTGACCACCCTATATCCCCCCTACTCCTTCCGTAGAGCTAAGCAGCTCTTTGAAAATGTCCCAGTCAAGAGAATTTTGCTCGGCAAACAACAGACTACCAGCAAAAATCCATACATTAGTACGAAAGTTTGGCTGCTAATCAAAGAAATCTACTTGGTGAATTTTATAGGTTGGTTAATTCTTGCGTTGGGTGATAAACAACTGATTTAATTTTGCCCTACACCGACGTGTGAATAGCACTGCATACTCGGTGCTTTCCGAGTGTCTGTGAAAAAAAAAACTTCACAGGTGACTCAGGTGGGATTCGAACCCCTGACCTTCCTGCTTACTAGTGCAGACGTCTTAACCTCTCTACCACCGAGCTTGCCTGATGACGATTGGCTGGCTAGAATCCTATATAGCAGCAGGTTCCACGATATATATAGATTGGTTAATTCTTGCGTCGGGTGAATTTTTCTGTTAAGCTAAGCAGCTGTATGGTATTGGCCCCAGATGAGATGGTTTCAAGCGATGCTTACAGATCATTGGCTGAATATACCCTTTGACCTTTGACCCATTACAGGTGGTACTTACAATGACCTGACAAATCAGACGTCGGAAGCCCTTGCGTGTAAGCAATGCCTGGCCGGCTACTACTGTCCACAGGGGAGTTCTAACTACGATGAGTTATGTCCTCGTGGATTCTATTGTTTGGAAGGACAAGCCTCTGGATTTGACAATGCCTGTCCGCTTGGATATTATGGGTAAGTACAATGAGCTTTTTTCTATGTAATAGGCCGTGTCCGAATTTGGCTATGGCTATTGGCTGCAGTGGCAATGCTGATGTATAGGAAGAAACAGTGATATCTTCTCATAGCCACAGCCGTAGCATATTTGGCTGTGGCTATTGGCTGCGGCTATTGGCTGCAGTGGAAGAAACAGTGATCTAGTCATAGTCGTAGCCGTTGCATTTTTGGCTACAGCTACGGCTATTGGCTGCAGCGGCAATGGTGAAATATAGAAAGAAACAGTGATATCTAGCCACAGCCGTAGCATATTTGGCTACAGCTATGGCTATTGGCTGCAGTGGCAATGCTGATGTATAGGAAAAAACAGTGATATCTAGTCATAGCTGTAGCCGTAGCATATTTGGCTACGGCTGTGGCTATTGGCTGCAGTGGCAATACTGATGCAAAGGAAGAAACAGTGATATCTAGTCATAGCTGTAGCCGTAGCATATTTGGCTACGGCTGTGGCTATTGGCTGCAGTGGAAATGCTGATGTATAGGAAGAAACAGTGATATCTAGTCATAGCTGTAGCCGTAGCATATTTGGCTATGGCTGTGGCTATTGGCTGCAGTGGCAATGCTGATGTATAGGAAGAAACAGTGATATCTAGTCATAGCTGTAGCCGTAGCATATTTGGCTACGGCTGTGGCTATTGGCTGCAGTGGCAATGCTGATGTATAGGAAGAAACAGTGATATCTAGTCATAGCTGTAGCCGTAGCATATTTGGCTATGGCTGTGGCTATTGGCTGCAGTGGCAATGCTGATGTATATGAAGAAACAGTGATATCTAGTCATAGCTGTAGCCATAGCATATTTGGCTATGGCTATGGCTATGGCTATTGGCTGCAGTGGCAATGCTGATGTATAGTAAGAAACAGTGACTTAGCCATTAAGCTTGGGCGATAACTCGATTACAATATTGAGAACCTTTTTAAGTTATTGAGATATCGGAAAATAAAGTCACAAATTCCATGGAAACAAAATTTGAACAGTCTTTTCAGCTTTTGGAAGTGAAAAACAAAACGAACTACTTCAGAATTAGTACATACACACTACGCAAATGAATTTTGGATTTATTGTGACGCTTATAGAGGGGTACATACCTGTGGTTATCGGCTCTAAAACAATCATGCATTAATGAAAAAATAATCGCGATACTATCAAAAATCACAATATATGTTTGCTGAGATATCGTGGATGAAAAAAAAATCGATATCGCCCAAGCTTATTAGCCATAGCCGGATACAGCCTTAGCCTTTGATCACACTATGGCCATCTTTGTCCGATTACCTGTATACTCTATGCAGATTAGTGTCAAATCTCATTACATAATTAGGGACCAGACTATTTTCCCTTCCAGCCTAGGTTTGGTAACGTGGACTTGTATTGAAGACAAACAAGATGACTACGCCGTGATAAGGTCTATAGGACATATTCTTGGTGTCTAAATTTAAGATCTAAATTTGTTCAGATTCCATAGGAAAATAAAAAACATGCTGATTTTCGCTTGCCACATGTTTTATCATGTGAGTTTAAAAGCAAATGTACATCTCAGAGGTAAAGTTTTGTCTTGAGATCCACCGTATGTCTGTGTGATGAATGGGGGTGATTATTGTGTAATTTTTTGAGTTTCTTGTAAATTATCAATCTTCATAACGTTTAACATCTTGTGAAAGTTAAAAACAGGGTTGTGATTTTTCTGGATTTGTTTGGATTTTCAGGTTTTTACAAATCACAATGTTGTGACCATCCGGATTTTAAAGATTTAACCAGATCACGTCGGAGGCCGTGTATACACGCAATTTTTTTTTGCACCGCAGATCGGAGAGCATCTAAACACGCCATAGGAAATTCCGGAATATTTGTATGCATGCTCGATTGAGCCCAGCGTGTCTGATGACATGCTCTGAAGACGTGGCCACGCACTGTGGAAGCTTCCATTAATGTGTGTGTGGGAAAAAGAAACCCGCACAGGGGCCCAGAAAAACTTTTTTATTCCCGACGCGAACTGGTTAAGCAATATAGGAAAGCAAAGCAAACGTTCAAAACGAGAGATTTCGGCCCAGCGCTGTTCACAACAGCAGCCCCAATACCCCTAGCTAAATTGACGTGGATTTTTCAAAACTGCCCAATCACACCCCTGATAAAAGCATGTTTTTTTTAGATGTAGTAAGTCATGTCAATAACCAACTTAGTTGTGATATCTTGCCTATAATGTGTCTGATTCCGGTGTAACACATTACATATGACCTATCTGCTTTATACACATTGTACATGTATTTATCTAGCACGGAAAATGAATTAAGGCTCCAAGTTTGCATTATTTCGCAGGGCGAATATATGGTCTGAATACATACATGTACAAATGGACATGTTTCAGTGAATTTAAT
>CM055816.1:7443175-7499206 GCA_029582265.1 Zoroaster sp. YZ-2022
AAGTGAAATCTGGTTTTGAGTCCCTGAATGCCAGTCGATGGAATAAGAGTCTCCTGGACGACAAACAGGACAAGGAATCGTTGAGTCGTCTGCAGTTTCTGTCCCAGTATTTATCTAAACAGATCTCACAGAAACTATGAGAACAATCCAGTATTTTGGGTTGCTTGTATCGGTCCTGGCATATGCCACACTCGAGATGATACTGGCTTATCTTCTGCAAGGCTCCTAAGTCTCCAGTACTGGTAGCCATTTTATTCTGTTTAGAAATGAATGAGAATTCAAAAAGACTGGGTTAATGGTCACTGATGATGAAGTCATTTATGATCAATGGTTTACCTTAAACTTAGTTGAATCACAAAATAATACACAAGGGACAAGTTTTACCAATTTTGTTTTGTCAATAAAAATAAATTGACTACAGTAGGATCAAAACATCGCTTTCCAGGATAACCATATTGACACTCAACAGTGAACTTAAATGTGTGTATGTATAGAGCAATAGATAATTGGCATAAGTGGACCGCCCACCAACATAGGGGCTGGTTAGCTCAGTTGGTAGAGCGCTCGTACGGTAATCGAGAGGTCGCGGGTTCGAGTCCGGGATCAGCCAATTTTTCTTTGCTCGCGAACCGTTTATATATATATATATATTTATATATATTTATATATATATATTTATTTATATATATATATATATATACATATATACGTATATGTATATATATAAATTAATTAAATCTGGAGGGTGGCTTTAGCTTTCGATCCAATCCGGACCTTCATCAGAGGCTTTGACAAAGTACAAACATAAAAAACACATCGATATAAACACATCACAAAAAGTAAGTTCGCCCCTAAATAACTCCTCATAATTTCTAAAGTAACAATTTCTTACAGATTACAACTAGCATAGAATATACCTATGGTTATCAAGGAAATGTTGTGTGAAGATTGGAGGCATCCATGACTTTATGGTTGACTGAGCACAAATTGAAGACAAAATCACCCAAAGTCAAAGTTCACATGCAGGCCTGGAATTTCACGGCGGCCACGACGGCCATTGCCGTCGTTGCCCTTTTAGTGGCCGTGATGCCCCTTGCAAATGAACCAATATTTTTCTATTTCAAACTTGTGAAGCTATCAGGTGCTGGAATATATTGTTTAAGTTTTTTGTTACTTATTTTATAGTATTTTTTATTTTTTTTCCTTCCAAACGGAATAGTGTTACTTTCAAATGAGAATTCAAAATGTTATTAAAGAAAGTTATATAATGCAAAATAGTAGTTATTGGCCTTACATTTCCAACCTAGCAGGTTCTTTCTCAAAGGCAAAATGGACGATATTCAAACATGAACAAATACATAAACACAAGAGTAAATAGAGAATTAGCTGATTGCAAACTGTTTACCAACCTAAAGGACCTGTAGTATAAATGCAAAATAGTAGTTATTGGCCTTGCATTTCTAACCTAGCAGGTTTGTTCTCGAATGCAAAACGGAACAGAATATAGACAACATGTTAATACATAAGCCCATGAGTAGGCAGAAATTAGTCAGGTACATGTTGTCTGTGTTTTGTCCCATTTGAGAAAGAACCTGCTAGGTTGGAAACGTAAGGCCAATAACTACTATTTTGCATTTATACTACAGGTCCTTTAGGTTGGTAAGCAGTTTGCAACAGCTAATTCTCTATTTACTCTTATGTTTATGTATTTGTTCATGTTTGTAAATCGTCCATTTTGCCTTTGAGAAAGAACCTGCTAGGTTGGAAACGTAAGGCCAATAACTACTATTTTGCATTTATACTACAGGTCCTTTAGGTTAGTAAGCAGTTTGCAACAGTTAATTCTCTATTTACTCTTATGTTTATGTATTTGTTCATGTTTGTAAATAGTCCATTTTGCCTTTGAGAAAGAACCTGCTAGGTTGGAAACGTAAGGCCAATAACTACTATTTTGCATTTATACTACAGGTCCTTTAGGTTGGTAAGCAGTTTGCAACAGCTAATTCTCTATTTACTCAAATGTTCATGTTTGTATATTGTCCATTTTGCCTTTGACTAAGTCTCTATTTAAAAAAGTTACATACTACAAATATATGTCATTGTACAATTCTAGTTTTGTATCTTCTTCCATTGTAATGTTGATATTAATTTAATTTAATTTGATATTTGTTGACAAGCTTGTATTTTATTGTTCAAATTGTCTGTTGAAATAGACAATTTATCGTTTTACATTTTATTATCTGGCAGGATACTACTGTCCGAATGGAACCATTACCAACGACCAATTCCCATGTCCCCCTGGGACATTTAACGGGTCAACCTCACTCACATAATCTGAGGAATGCTCACCGTGTCCAGCGGCAAGGTACTGCAGTTGGTCTACAGGTAAGGAAAACAAACAGACAGACAGACAATCAGACGGACGGAAGGATTGACGGATTAAAGGCCGGTTTATACTTCATTGCGAATGCCAAAATGAAGCGATTTTTCTGTGACGTTGACAATGAAGTTGCGCTATTTTACCATGTTGATGTCATGAAACTTGCTTCCCTTTCACATCCGTGTGAATTATGAACAGGCCTTTCCAGATAGACAGACAGAGAGAGAGATGCATAGCTGCCAACTATTACGAAAAAATAGTAATTATTACGAATTAATGAAAAAAATACGAAAATACGAATTTACTCTTGAAAGTTACGATTTTCAAATTTTCTGCCCCAAACTTTGCTTTGACAACCAAATTCACGGAATTCGGATTCAGATCAATTCTTTTTTCTCATGTACTTACGTTGATTTCATTGCAAACAAAACCGAAACACCTAAAATCGGTTAGTAGTATCGATGTTATTGCAGGGCACCAGCCAGTTCGTAGATTACATGTGTGAAAATGACTTAGAACCAGCGTGTTTGTCGTACAATCGCTTTTCGGTTAGTGTAGTATCGATATTATTCAAATGAAAAGTATACCATTGGTAAACTATCATTCTGCTGTGGATCACATCATGTGAATAAAGATCTATAAAACTACTATCAGCTCATATTATTGTTTCTAGTTATTTATAACTAGTACACCTTTAATCTAAATGCAATTCACCAAGTGTAATTATGCATAACCTTTATATATATAGTTTTTATGTACACACATGCCTGTAAATGGCACATTATGTGAGTGGACTAAAAGTTTAACAGTAAATTCATTTCCTAAAAACTCTTAAGTTGTCAAGTAGAAAATAGCAAAATTGATTACAAAAAAATTGATCGGCAAACACAAACTGTATTTATTCTTACATACAGTTATTATAAAAATTCTGACTTCAGTTATTGGGGAATAATATTTGACTATTCTTTAAAATGATATCACCTTAGACAGAAAGATTTCAAAGGATGTTTGATAACATCATCAACTGTAAATACCAACTTCATATCAAGTAATCTTTTAGATATAAATTTCTGTAATTTTCAAAACTATAGATTTAAATCCCTTGATCCTAATTCCAATTACTCAGTTCACTTTTATTCAATGGTATAATAAATAAATAGACATAATATAGACAAGAAAATTGTGTATATGTTAAGGGACATGCGAACCGTTTATAATATTTCAGGTCAGTTTCTCCATATAAAGCTACTTTGTGTACAACCACATAAAAGGCTTGTGTCCCGTTAATTGTGTGATCCCCACTACTGCAGTTTACCCAGGTTGTTTGCATCTGACCGGGGCTTGATCCCTGGCTACTCGGCAGATATGGTTTGGCCTCTGACCTGGCCCCCATAGAGCAATAGATAATTGGCATAAGTGGACCGCCCACCAACATAGGGGCTGGTTAGCTCAGTTGGTAGAGCAAGTTGGTAGAACAAGTTAAATGTAGATTTATAGTTTGTTCAAATCATATAATTCAGAAAATGCCATCCAATTGTCCAAACAAGATAGCCTACAGTATGTACATATTGTACATACATATATGTATATGTAGTACACTGCTCAAAGTTTGAGAATGTTTGTCCAAAGTATTCAGTTATAAATGTTGTCTGGTGGTTTATAAACACTTACCATACAAGATGCAGTAGACTTCTCAGAAAATTAAGAAAAGTTAAGACAGAATAAAGCTGAATTAAAGTTGGCTAAATCTTCAACCCATCAATAGTGGTACAGGGCGTTGGCTCAAATGGTGAAAAAGTGATGCAAACAGTTTCCTTGTGTAAGCTTTTACATCATGTGATATGGAGAGTTCATTGGTATCCAGTACACTAGGTAGAACATACATGACCAAATCAGTAACCAGGAACAACTGTACATAGTTACGACATGCAGTTGTCGTTACCATTCAAAATCTAAAAGGATTGTACAGAAATACACCAATGCAGAGTTGACACACTTCATGAACCAGAAAATATATGCACAATTTTCAATGGTTAATCCTTGTTCAAGTTAAGGCCAGGCTGAATAGTTTTGAAAATACATGTACACTAAAGCTACTGTGTTGCATGTACACATCATATTTTAATGTGTATTATTTGAGAAAGAAAATGTATATAATTTTGTTCTGTTGTCAAATTGTATTCAAGCTAGTGTTTTTATTCTAAATGTTCCAGTGCAATCTTGTTTTTTATTTCTTTTGCTTGTGCAGTTCATGTTGATTTCTGTATGCCTTCTCTTACTCTTTTTCAGAGTACCATCTTGAAGAGTGTCTTATTTTTATCATGTTTTATTCTAGTCTTCCAATCCATTTCGTGCCCTTGTCTGAATTTGTCCGAATTTGTTTGTTTTCACGTATAAACATTTATTGATTTTTATCTGGTTTGTAATTTTTTTAATGCTATTTCTATTGTCTTTATCCAATCTTTTTATTCAAGGACCTCATTGGGAATAATCCTGTATAGATTTATGGGTTTATATTCTGGTTTATCAACCACTTTTGTTTTCTGTCTTGACATTTTGTTTCTATTGATTGTGCTGTACTTTATTGTGATGTTGAATGAGCAAATAAACCAAACCAAGCCCAAATCATTTCCTTATATAAAGTAGCTAACAAGAGGAAATGGTAATCTACATGTACAATTGTACATGTGTTGCACAGAATCACTCACAAAGAAATAAGCTACCATCAGGATATTCAAACTTACACTGTAAATACTTGTCACATTGTACGATGTGGCTGATGTCAAAGTACAGATCACATGGTTGATGTCAACTACACTATCATCTTGTTAATAAGTACATTACTGGTTAGGATTAAATATTTCTTTAAAATGACATTTTAAGTCTTTGCTGCTGACAGGAAATTTGATTTTGTTTTGATGACTTTGGTCAACAACACTTATCTCTTTTGTTTGCCATAGTTCAGTTGATTGAACTGTAGATATTTATATCATCTGTATGGTCTCAAAATCAAAATATATTCATTGATGAATAATAGGGTCATGAAATTAATCAATTTAGTCATGTTACTCCAGGAAAGTTCTTAGAATGATGATCTCTCTGGAGAGGTCTATGTTAACCATGGCAGACTGAGTTATTATTCAAAGTTTTAGACACATGTTGGTCTCTATGTAAGTAAAGACTGTTTGTGGTGACACCATGTGAAATTCTCTATTGAGTAGCAATTAGATATGAAAAGAGCTGGAGGTTACAACTCAACGTTTCGATCAGTGTGCTCTGATCGTCCTCATGATGCTCTGATCATCCTTAGTCATAAAAAGACATGGAATGAATGATTACATTACATAAAAGTCAAGTCTCATCAGATCTGCTTACAATTAATAAACTGAATATTCAAGGTTACCTACTCATGAATAATATGAACTTTGACATTTGTCTGCGCTATGAAAGCTGCATAATTAAGTAGTTAAATAAATAGTGTTCTAATGCATGGATTGCAGCGGCGTAGCCACGGGGGGGCCTCATAGTGCCCCAAAAAACAGAAAAGATAAAGAAAAGGGAAAAAACCCATACCCCTGGGCCCCCCCACTGAAAAAGTCCTGGCTACGCTGCTGATGGATTGGATTGGATATAATTTATTTATTCATGTATCAGACACATAGCCATGATGTGATGAGGGAAGGGGGGTTTAATCATTCATTCATATGAAAACACACACACATAATTGTGTGTATATTATTAGCCAAGGATCTCCTATTTTTGAACTTGATGAAGTGAGGAAGGTGAAATACATTTTTTATAGACAAAAACCATTATAGCTTTGTGTGTAATGAAGTCTAGCCAGTTTATGTTCAGTTTTCATATGAATGCCTGGATACCAACTACTGACTAGTCTAGCCACGGACTCTCTGGTCTGTCTTAAAGACAATGTGTATAGTTGATTGATCGGATGTTAAGGTGAATTTATTATTTTAATATTTCAGTAATTATTTTAGTCATTCAACATATTGTTTCATGACAATATTTTGAGGATTACCTGCAAGTAAAGTCAGGAAACTGTTTACCAAACATACGGCTTCAAAATGGAAACAAAAATGATGGTACACAGAATATGACGTAAATTTATTATTTTTTATTATTGGTCAGAGCCAGTCCTTTTTACCTTACCTGAACAGATTATTTAATATTCTATCCATGAATAATAAAGTTTACAATCCTGTCAGAGCATTCTTATAAGATTCAAATAAGAGTGATATACATGTAGGTTTCCTATACATGTAGGTTCCCTGAAGGTTTCCTGTTGGTTTCCTTTAGAATTCTGTACGACTTGTTGCATGCAACTATCAGATATCAAATGAGAATGATAAAAAACGACAAACAACTAGGAAAAAGATTACATTACATGTATTTCAGCTTGAAAGATCAAATTAAACATTTAATTGAAATTTCAATTCTAGGTTTTGTATAATGCTTATTCATATAAGGCTGATCTAATACTAACAATATACAGTGTACCAACAGGTGGGCATTGTGCACTAGTAAATGTCTTTGGACATTATGTAACATATATGCAAATGAGGCTAGCTAGCAGCACTGCGTATGTACGTAAATGCATCTAACAAGTGTTTGACAAACACAGAATATTAATTGTAATTGAGGTGAAATATGAATATTCATAAATGTAATGTATTATTAATTACACTAAGATCCATTGACTCATACATATTCATCAGTCCTTGAATGGACTCAGTCTCTTTAGTCACAGTTTGAAATTATGAATTTGTGGTCATCTCGCCGTTTGACAGACTGACTTGGACTAAAAAGGAATAATTTACACAATTATTCATCAGTTTAAACAAGAATAACAAATTATTTTACTATGAGCATAATATAATACAAAGCAATTGAAATTTGAGTAATATTTATACAATTTTGCATGAGCAAAGTCAAGATACAACAATGGTAGTTACAGGTCAGAAGTTAATGACCCTAGCAGGGTGGTTCTTAAAGGTCACTAACAACCATTATTAGTTGATACTACAGGTTACTGTAGTCGGTGAACAGTTTGAAACAGCAATTCTTTTATTTATTACAAAATTTGGGAAAGTAAAGGGAAAAATATATCATTGGTAAACTACCATTCTGCTGTGTCTTACTTCATGTCAATGTAGATATACATTAACTTTCGATCGGAACAGTTAACCGGTTTACTGACCAATCTGCACTAACCATTTAGAAATTTACTAACTGGCTATAAACCAAAACCAATATGTAAAAATAAACAATTTTGGAAGAATTTCCCACACATTTTGTTGTACTAGACATTACTTTTTGCCGCATTGGTTATTAAACTGCCTTTAGCTCTAAGCTGAAGAAAGCTTAAACAATGACAGTTTGACTTTTCATTTGTTTTATTTTTGATATTTCAAAAAAGCAAAAAGAACTAAAAAAAAAAACCTGAAAAGTATTTTTTTTAAGTACATTTTAATGTTAACAAGAAAATACTGTCAAACCTTTCAATCGGTGAACACAACGTTCATTGTAATGTAAAATACAGCAAAATACAGACATGTATAATTGGGGAATAACGTTTGACATTTCTTTGAAAGGATATCACCTCAGACAGAAATATTTCAAGGTATGTTTGATACCATCATTAACTTTACACCAAGTAAGTTTTATGTAACTCTGTGAACATTTATGTTTATTGAGAATGACAAAGGTATACACTGCATTTAGCTGAAGAAAAAAAACCCTGTTTATTTAAAGTATACATACATGTATTATTCATTAAAAGTGTAACATGTAGACCTATCATGGGCGTCAACAGGTGGGGGACGGGGGGGGACATGTCCCCCCCCCCACTTTTGAAAGTGGGGGGATATCATATCGTTTGTCCCCCCCACTTTTCAGAACAATAATTTAAAAAAATGGCAGGCATATGTTTGATTTTTTGTATCAATTGCTGACTCAAATACAATCAAACTCGATATTAGTGAAAACAGCCATTTTTCGACTCATTATCAAAATCATCAAAAATTAGAGGCAGACGAACCGTTGCCGCCGTGTATGCCTACTAGGTAGACCTATAACGTTACTCACGGAGACATTGAGATGACTCAGATGAGCATGTGAAATACTAACACAAATGTTGGGACAGGCAAAAAGTAGATATAATCTGAATTATTCGTGGAATTATAATAGAACTAGGACCTTTAATTCAGGAGCGGATGATCGCGGATCCAGGGGGGGGGGGGGTAAGTTTTTTTTAGCATGATTAGTTTGAACAAATAGTATACATTTTTTCTTCAAGAAATATACAATTATTTAACAAAATATAGCACCATTTAGCACCTGAGCACCTTTAATTATGCAAACAATCTCTAAGGGCAAGGGGACACCCCCTCCCCTTAGATAACTCCCCAGGACACAGATCACTAATTGGGGCTCATGTCCCCCCCACTTTTCATAAGCTGTTGACGCCCATGAGACCTATGAACATTGTTCATTTACAAGGCATGTTTTACACTCCCAAACATGACCCTTAATTAGAGCATAAAGTGAATGTTCGGATTATGATTAAAAAGTTATTCTGACTTACCAGCCAATGCTATAAAAAGTGCTTTTCCTTCCTAGCCAACTACCCTTGTATCATTAGGCAAACGCCACTCAAACGGGTGGAATGTAAAAATAATCTTCCCGCTGTCCACAAAAATGGCTACTTGTGGACAGCGAGTCGAACAAGCAAAAAAACACAGGTCAGCAACCCAGTGGCATAGCCACGGGGGGGCCTGGGGGGGCACGTGCCCCCCACAAATTTCCAGTGCCCCCCCCAGGTGCCCCCCCATGAAAAATCCTCATAGTGCCCCAAAAAACAGAAAAGATAAAGAAAAGGGAAAAAACCCATACCCCCTGGGCCCCCCCACTGAAAAGCAATGCCCCCCCCCTGTGCCCCCCCACTGAAAAAGTCCTGGCTACGCCGCTGCAGCAACCTTTCTCATCCTCGTCAGAGTCCTTGTACGTAACCTTCCGCACCAACCAAGAACTACTTAACAGTTTAAACGTTTAACTTACAATACATCAGAATTAAATGAATTGTTTACCCATAACATTTTGTAAGAGTAAAATTAACATTTTGTTGTCTTATAAAACTAACAAACTTTAAATGATCCGAGTAATATTGTGACCTCATGCTATTTTGTACATCGTACTCCAATATAGCTACGCTGACAATAAAATAAACAAGGATATGAAACCGACTGCTAAGGAGCAATAGCGCCCCCTGTTGACATTGATAATTACTATTATTGTTTCATCATAAAATTCCATATCACTACATTTGTTTGATACCATCATCAACTTTACACCAACTTAAGTAAGTTTGATGTAAATCTGAATATTTATGTTTATTAGGAATGACAAAGGTATACACTGCATTTAGCTGAAGAAAGCTGAAACAATGACTGTTTGGGCTGTCAATTGTTTTAATATTAAAACAAATATACAAAAAGAAATAAAATCAATCTACTGCCTTGAGCGCCCAGCAGGGTGGATATGTGCGCACTACAAATCTTTATTATTATTATTAACTCACTGACTTGCCAAATTTAAACCCCAAATACAATTTCTAAAAGGTGAGATGTAATTTAGTTGGCTTCATGCCTTATGGAAAGTTATTTTTGTTACAACATTGAGAAATGAAATATGAACTATGTCAATTGTACCATGACTAGCAAGAGAGATTGCCATTCAACATCATTGGGTTGGATGATATCATACAATGTGATATATCTTGACTGAGAAGATGTCAGCTACAACCAACTGTTTCCCATCTGATGTGAATGTGATTCCACTTGGTTCATACAGTCCCTTAGCAATGCAGCTGATAAATCTACCATTGGGATCATAGTGGTGAATATGACCAGTGTTAGGATCATTGAACATTGCAATGTATAAACCTGATGTGTCACAGCATACACCTGTGCAGTGTTTGACTTGCTCACCATCAATGGTTGGTGTTATGGTGAATAGTGTACATCCATTGCCATCAATGACAGCCACGTGTGGTAGATCTGCAGCACTGACCACCAGTCTGCCACTGTTGTCTACAGCCAAGAAGATGGGTCGTGTAGTGACCGGCATGGTGCTTATTATTCCACCATCAGTGGACCTGTGCTCAGTCACTACCATTCTCTCTACATCACCGACAAGGATGTTACCATCCTTCTTGGCTGTAATAGCTGAGAGGCTAACATTTGTGTTACCAACCTCATTCAGTGGCAGGGTGGTGAACTGAAATGACACTGTACCATCCTCATTGTACATCTTGACTTGGTCAGTGTTATCTGCTACTACTAAGTGATTGTGGACTGTTGCAATGGCAAGTGGACCTGTATTAGAAAAAACAAATACGAATACATTGTTAAGTGAAAACTGCAACATAAATGTCATGTATCGAATGCATGTATCATACATTTCTATTAGTGGATAATTGTTATTTTGTTTATATATTCATTTATTCTGAGTGAATACATTTGAATGTGGAAATACATCACACCATCCACTATAGACTCATTCTGTAGAATTATATTCTGCAATGTGAACTGTGAACAATGCAATTCAAAATCACTATTGATAATACATGTTGTTCCTGATCATTTAAATATTGCATGAGCTTTAGACAAAATATTATTTAATTAAATATATGTAAGGGGTGTGTAGCGCTTCAAATAATAAAACTACTTTATTCTTTAATCACTTACCTATACTTGCATATTCTTATCGTATCCCTTTGCTAAAGTCTTTTCACTTTAATATACAGTATAGTTTATCTATGTACTTTCCACTGTCATGAAACAGCAGCGAGGTCAAACTAAGCCAATCATTTGCATATTTCCACTGTCATGAAACAGCAGCAGGGTCAAACTAATTAAGCCATTCATTTGCATATTAAAAGAAGTGATTCCACATGTAGTTCATAAATTTTGTGGTTATTAAAGTAGGGAAATCTAACATTTGTTTAATTACTTATTTTATTCAATATTAAATAATAGAACATTTTTGTTGAAGATTTAATTGGCAAGGAAGTTTTAATTAATTATTAGAAAAATAATCAAGCTGACACGAACTACATATTGTTTACTGCTCCTTTGGATCTGCCTAGACAAATAACCATAATTTTTATGGATGTAACTTGGCAATTGGGTAGAGATTGCAGGCGGATTTATGTGATGGGTGGGTTTGCTACGCGTTACTTTTGTCGGTGCTTAGGACTGCCTAGCTTGGGGTTTTTCTGCCTTATATGTATGTTTTAACACAATTGCTGAGTCATCTAAACAAAAAGAAATGAAAGAAAACTGTAACTAAGCAACTCTTTTTGTCTGCCTGCCCTGACATTACAGGCCATTACTCCAATAAAGATCAACCTGAAATCCAGAAAACCTGCGTGCCCTAGCCCTTTTTCCTTGATGTTGATGTTCAACGCCCCCTTCCCCCGTCCCTCTCATATATTATGCTCATAAAATGAAAATTGATGAAGATTTTGAAGAATTCTTCTTGAATATATATTATTTGTAAGAGTATTGCAAATATTCTGATTACCAGTATAATGTATAGGCCTAATGCTATATATAATGTTTCATAAATTTAATGAAATAATGATTTTTTAGTACATGTACATTCATTGACTAGAACACTTGTATAAGATTTGAGGCTTTGCATGGTGGAATATCGATATCGTTTCGGTTTGCGGTAACACCATGTGTTTATCTCAACTAACGTGAAGCTGAGGTACAGGTTCTGAAAAGAACCGTATCGCACCTGACGAAGATTAGAGCAGGCTAATCGAAACGTTGAGAATGCCCGTGAAGTCCCCATGGTTCTCCCTGAACCATATTAACCCGTGAAGTCCCGTGGTTCTCCCTGAACCATATTTCTCACTTAGCGACAGTAGAGAAAAAACAAGTTGCCCGAAATTGGTTCTCCCTTGAACCTTTCTCACTTAACGAAGGTTGAGATATGAGTTGTGCGATACGGTTCTTTTCAGAACCTGTACCTCAGCTTCATGTTAGTTGAGATAAACACATGGTGTTACCGCAAACCGAAACGATAGAACACTTGTGTTAGGTGAATTTAGCATCACTTTTAAATATGTTCAATATTTTGTTGTACACTTTTTGTACTGAATGCCTGCAGTTGTCAAAACCACATTGTGTATGTATAGTAGTAGTGTGTGACACACTTACATGCTTTCATGTCAATGGTTCTATGGTGTTGGCCTGTACTGCTGTAGATTACTACTCGTCTGTTGCCAATGTCTATCACAGCAAGCTGATCATGTTGATGAGCAGCAATGCCAGTAGCCCCATTGAATTCTCCACATTCACTTCCCTCCCTGCCAAACTCATGACTTAGCTCCCACTTGCTGTCTTCCAGCTCCAGATCACCCAGACAGATATCACCAACCATCTTACTCTGATTGATCCGCAGATATGAAAGTCTGCCATCAATCAGAGGAGGGCGGTGACTGGTCAGTGATCTCAAGTCATTACTGATGATGGGATACAGTGACAGGAAGTCACTGTCTGTTCCTGTATTTGTAACATCATTGGCCGTGTCCAGAGAATGTTGTTTCCTTTGTAGCATCATACCCACTGCTTTCTCGTGCTCATCAAATGCTGCCATACGATCCTGTTCAAGGGTCTTGATGGCATCAATCATCTTATTCTCCTCAGCTGTAACCTTTGCTCTGATCTGATCTGCTGTCTCCTTCACCTCTTTCATGGTTGTTATGACTTTGTCTATGAATTCTTGCTTAGCTTGAGATGAAGCAGCCAAAGATTCTTCCAGTTCCTTTATTTCTGTGAGGCAAACTGGCAAGATATCTTTCATAGTCTTCTTGTATTTCAGAGAAGCTTCTGCAATGTCAATGTACTGATGCTCAGGGTGACGATGGTCCACAACAGTACAGTCTCGACAGATTAAGACTTGACATGTCTCACAGTAGAATCGATTGATCTCTCCCTTGTGTTTGTGACATGTAGAAGCCTCTTCTGGTCTTTTCACTGTTGCCTTACCCTTACGTATGTCATCCAGTGTAGCTACATTGTGATTGGATGTTGCTTTGCTTCGCAGATGTATCTTTTTGCAGTTAGAGCAAATATTTTGGGCACAGTCAAGACATCGATGAAGAGTCTCATTGTCTCCATCACATAACTCACAGAGTGGCTTGGAGTTACCTGAACAGGCAACCTTCTCTTGTAGTGATACCTCATCTACGATGCCAATCAAGTGAAAATTGGTTTTGAGTCCCTGAATGCCTGTCGATGGAATGAGAATCTTCTGACGACAAACAGGACAAGGAATCGTTGGAGTGCGTCTGCAGGTTGTGTCCCAGTATTCATCTAAACAGGTCTCACAGAAACTATGAGAACAATCCAGTATTTTGGGTTGCTTGTATCGGTCATGGCATATGTCACACTCAAGATGATACCGGCTTATCTTCTGCAATGCTCCTAATTCCCCAGTACTGGTAGCCATTTTGTTCTGTTAATAAATGAAAGAGAATTAAAAAAGACTGGGTTAATGATGATGAAGTAATTTATGATCAATGGCTTACCTTAAACTTACTTGAATCACCAAACAATACACAAGAGAAAATTGACTGGAAAAATCTGTATTATCGTACCATCATTCTACAAAATGAATGAACTCAAATATACGTAATGTAAAGTAGAGGATGGTGTCAAACATCCTTGAAATATTGCTTATAAATTATGTTCTCAATTTAAAGGGAAAGTATACCATTGGTAAACTGTCATTATACTATGTCATTACCATTGGTAAACTGTCATTATACTATGTCATTACCATTGGTAAACTGTCATTATACTATGTCATTACCATTGGTAAACTGTCATTATACTATGTCATTACCATTGGTAAACTGTCATTATACTATGGGTCACTTCATGTGAATAAAGAAGTAAAACAACTAACATGTTTAAACCAGCTTACATGTATATTATTGTTACTGTGAAGAAATGCTCTTATTTATACACTAGTTTACCTTTAATCTACATGTAGATAGAGTTCACTGAGTGTGATTATGTACAACCCTTTGTTAGTTATATCTGTTTGTATGTCAGGCACATTATGTGAGTTGACTGCAAGTTTATAAGTGTCTGCCAGCTTAACACTAAATTGGTAGAAAATGGCCAAATTGATAAGAAAAAAAAAATCTGCAAATACATCTTTGTATTTATTCTAACATACAATTATAAAAATTCTGACTTCAGTTATTGGGGAATAATATTTGACTATTCTTAAAAATGATATCACCTCAGACAGAAAGATTTCAAGGGATGTTTGATACCATCATCAACTTTAAATAGCAATTTCATATCAAGAAATCTTTTAGACATCAATTGTTGTCATTTTGCAATCGGTTCCGAAGCTGTAACTTTAAACCTAAATCCTTGATCCTAACCAATTACTCAGTTCACTTTTATTTAAATGTTTGTTATAAATATGGAAATAAATCCAGTAATTTGGGAATTTTGGGAAGAATTGTTGTACAAGAAATCTGTGTACACATTAAGGAGAACCATTGGGAGAAATAACAAACACAGTGAGTTTGTGTATATAGCACTGATCCCTCCTCCCTGAAGTTAAAGTTAGATTTGTTGTGTTAACCCTCCTACTATATAGCAAGTAGCTATAGTGGTCAAAATCAGTCAACTGCCTGTTTTGACTGTTGACCCAAATGTGTACACAGGGGCATTTTTGACTGGTTTTTACTGTCATTTTGACCACCCTGAACAATACCCGAAGTTACAGTTAGATTTATTGTGTTAACCCTCCTATAGGGTCAATGTTCAAATGTTATGTCTGTAAATGGAGTCCGACTGTCCAAGCAAGATGCAGTGTACATATGAAGAGTTTCATAGTAAAACGCTATATTTCCATTTGGCTGAGAGGATATATTGCAGATTGCAGAGAAGCTGGCGTGGCATTTATCACAGTTTGGAATAAAATGTGTATAATGATTGAGTTTATATACATGTAGTTGTTATATCACATTTTGCTAAAAACTGAGCTGGAACTTATGTTTGCCAACCTGTGAACAATGTCTGAGTGGAGTTGGTGCAAAAGTTTTAAATATGGCATTTATTGCGTTTTGCTATGAAACTCTTCATATGTATATAAGTATGCATGTGTAATGTACATGTGACTTGCTTTCCCCAGAAGTAGAAAAGATTGAGAGTATTCAGTTATAAATGTTGTCTGGTGGTTTATAAACACTTACCATACAAGATGCAGTAGACTTTTCAAAAAATGAAGAGAAATTAAAACAGAATTAAACTGAATTCAAATTGGCTAAATCTTCAACCCATCAATAGTGGTACATGGCGTTGGCTGAAATGGTGAAAAAGTGATGCAAACAGTTTCCTTGTGTAAACTTTCACATCGCGTGACATGGAGAGTTCATTGGTGTCCAATAAACAGGGTAAAACACACTTCCTGAACCAGGAAATATATGCACAATTTTCAAGAGTAAATCCTGGTTCAAGTTAAGGCCAGGCTGAAAGCTCCTGTGGTACTACATGTACACATCATATTTTAATGCATATTATTTACCCAAGGGTGTTTTTAGAAAGAAAATATAATTTTGTTATCTGTTGTCAAATTATATTCATGATAGTGTTTTTATTCTATTGTGGCGGAATCTCTACTGCTGAAGATGATTTATCCCAGTGACCTTAAATTGAGACAAATCCTCCGGCTCGGATGGCTGAATATCGGCCGGAAGATGCAGGGCCGTTTGGTCGGAAATATACCGCCCTATACACAAGTTAAACTGTTCCCTGGTTCGATCTTGGAGTGGCAAAGACTGACAAATTAATCCACAAGGACACACATGAATGAATTGATTCTCATTTAATAAATCAACATGAATTATCATCGGACCCCAAGTGACTGTAATGTAATTAATTGTCGTACCCTCAATAAACCTTAATTGTACCCTCAATATGGCGCCTTGAAAGCGTCGCCTAGCTAAGCCTTGCTGGGGGTCCTGTATTCTCCTTGGTCTGTATTTTGCTACTGAGGCCGTCAGCCTTCCTTGACCAACGCGACCGCCTCCTCGATCCTCGCGTCCACCTTCCACTTTAACAGTATCAGCTAATCCGACTGCTCCTCGGTGGCTGTGACGTGGGCGTCCCAAGGCTTATCCACGCAATGCACGTTCCGCCGTCAGTCCCCGTGGCTGCACCTCCAGTAGCCTCCTTACTTTGGTCGTTATTAGGCCCCAGCTCGGCCGTTAGCTAATCTTGTATGCACGACGCTGCAGGGCGTACCTTCCTATCCAAGGGCTTGGCTCACACTGCCGCTGCGATCTCAATCGCCAGCTGCGCGCACTACGCACATGATCCAAATCTCATGCACTACCGCACGCGCCACGCAGCAACCCGCGCCGCTAGTCGCGCGCCCTCTGTCTGCTACAATTAATTAGCCTGACTTGCACTACACTATGTTCTAGTGCAATCTTGTTAAGTGTTCACATGCAACAATGTAAACACCTTGAAATTGTTCGTTCTTTTTCCCCGTTTTTTACTTCTTCTTCGTCTTCTTACTCATAAAACTCATCAAACAAAAAGGTGGATATGTGCGCGCTAAAAATCTTTATTATTATTATTAGATTATTATTATTATTATTATTATGAAACCCCAATCCTTCAAAATCCTTCACTTTAGCAAAGAGGATTTTGGAGGATTTGGGAATGTTAGGGTTAAACTATTGAAAGAAGATTCAATGGTCGATGATTGAGCCAATAGTTTCTTCAATGCTTGAATGCACCCAGCCAAACTGGCCTTCCTGGGTCAGACAAAATGGCTATTAAGGGATTGCAGCCTATTGTGTAGGGAGGATTAGTGAAGGATAAGCAGTGGCAGTGCCATTGATGTTCCAGACTACAGTAACTAGTTGCTTTGTAGGTATTAGGACTGTCAACAAAAATCAACAAAGATCAACAGAAATGCACCATGCATTTTTGTTGATCTTTCATATTCAGCACTTATGGCCTGTACTACTTGCCAGACTTGAAGAGGTGAAAAGTACCAGAAGTTTTCCTAAAAAGTGCCCCTTGGAGGATTTTTGCCAATAATTTAACGATTGTTCAGTAGGCTCTATAAGGACCGTAGGCCTTACATTCCATCCAGGGGGACAGGAATATTCTCAGTCATTTCATGCCAACGAAAGCAGAGATAAACACCGACCTGATGAGCCAACTTGGCTTGGGGAAAAACTTTACTGTATTCTCCAAAGGGTCAACACTGTAGCGCCCTCGTCTGGTCAAACATAGGCTATTGTTTCATCTGATGATACCAAAAAATCTGCGAAATAAATCAAAATGTGTTTCATTTTTCTTCTTTATAGCGATATATATAAGAGCCTGGCACTTACTCTGTAGGTGCACAGATATCCTGCACAAACTGTAACCCTGGTTACTTTTGTCCATCGATCTACTCTGGACCAATCAAATGCTACAAAGGATACTACAGTACTCTGAATGCAGTCAACTGTACCATATGTGAGGCTGGGTACCAGTGCTCTGATGAGTGCTCTGACAGGTGAGTGTATGGACAATAGCTGGTAGCCATGAAGATGATGTACTTTGCAAACTACGTACCTGTTACAACGAATATACACAAACGGCTTTACTGTAGTGGGGTGTCATGGCCGAGCACATCAGACTTGATATGATGGCTGAGAATGTGGGTTCGAATCCTGGCCGCGACCATGGTACGTGTGTCCTTGAGCAAGACACTTCACTGTGCAGTGCTCCTCTTCACCCAGGAGTATAAATGGGTAACCTGTGAGGGTAGAGGTTGATTGTGGTTGAAAAAGCTTCCGATGCACTACGGTAGCTCAGGGCTGTATACTCCACAGGGAGCTGATGAAAGTTTGACATTGGCCCAATGACCAGGGACAATAATGCAGGGTTACGTGCAGGTCATGGAAAACCTGGAAAGTCAGGGAATTTTGCTTTTGCATTTTCCAGGCCTTGAAAGTCATGGAAAAGGTAAACTTCTTTAAAAGTCATGGAAAGTCATGGAATTTTAAGACTTATTAAAACCAGTTATTCGCGGAGGCCGTGTAGACAGGCAATTTTTTTTCCGCAATGCGGATCGGAGAAACATCTAAACACACCACCAGGAAACTCGGAATATTTGTATGCATGCTCGGTTGGCGTGATAACGAGCCACGTGCGTAAAGTGGCGTGCACAGAAGGCGTGACCACACGCTGTGGAAGCTTCCATTGTCCTTTCGGGTGGCGTGAAAACCAGCATTTTGGCAGAGCTCGTGCTTGATTGGCGGTGTTATTGTGCAACGCATGTTCGGCACAAGGCGGAGGCCGTGTAGCAACGCTCGCTTCACATGGGTGGTTCAGACCTGCCAACTAATGCGATTTTGCCGTGCCCGTGCGAAATTTGTTGAAAATCGACCGTCGTTTTCCCCCATAAAATCTGAGGTTTTGACCATTTTTGACACGCCCGAAAAAAATCGAGTTCAAAAGGCTGCGGTGTAGATTATGCAAGATAAAAAATGGCTGCGGTGACTGTAGAGGGCACGAGGCTCGACACTACTCTACATCCAGCGATCTCGTAAGCAAGGCGTCCGTGGTTGGTGCATGGGATGTAAACAAATGCATTTGGGACGGGCGTATTAACCAATCGGGAGCGTTGTATACAAAACACTAGGCATTACGATAGATGAATGGCGTCATTTGAGTAGTGCTGCGACCATGCATGCAGGCGATAATTTTATGATCTAGTTTGAGCGTGAAATGAATGTTTAAATAAACTTGACCTCCAAAAAGATAAAAGGAATCAATCGTACAAAACAGAATACTCAGAGAAATGGGATTTCATACAGCCATCTCAGAAAGGAGAAAATCATGCACGATGTACATTGTGTAGTTCGGCCTTTCAGCATCGCTCACAGACACAGTGGATCGTATGACATTACGCACCACATTGAAACCGCCAAGCACCGAAGTATTGCCGAGACTAAGAGTGCTAATCACCGTGCCATCTACATCCAACTTTAGGTGGATTAATTAAGCTAGAGGCAGTATTAGGTCTGATTACCAGCTCTGAAGCTGTATGACTATGAATAAATCCGAATCGGACCTAGAGGCTATGGCATTTTCTGTGTTGTATGTTATCTGGGAACATCATTCCAGGGAAATAATCTTCCGACACACACCATATAATATTATTATAACATCAACATGCTAATATTTAGGCCCTATATAGTGAAAATATATTATGTTACCTGTTACCTTTTGACTTAGTTTCTGCGGGCACTTTTCTTAAAAGTCCCCACATACGGCGAAGCTCTGTTCAAATTTTTTTTTAATGAATTATTTTAATCTGACCTCGCACCATGTGCTTTTTATAGAAAACTATAATGTACACCTGTAAGTATTAAAGTTGGAGCATTGCAGCCACATTAAACCTTTGTTCGTAAGCTCGTCTATGTATATTTTTGGAAAATACAGTTTTTTATGAAAAATACAACTTTTGGAGTTTCAGAATACAGTTTTGTGATCCCAAAGGTTGGCAGGTCTGGTGGTTGTGCGGGGGCACTCGTAAACCTGTTCCACACCTTTGTCTTTGCCTCCATTGAAATCTATAAAGCTGCGGTATACTAAGATTTCTATAGACCAATTACCGTGCACCATTGTTACTCGGTACCATGCCACTCGGATAATGGGCTAGGAATCCTTCCTCCATGCTTGGTTGACGTGTAAATACAACGAAGAATTCTTTCGAGGGCTCGGTGGACTTCTAAAGACGCAACACCAAATACGCCCTCCTGGCTATAATTCCCACAGGAAACTTCGCCAATTTATCTGCTAATAAGCTAAATGAGGTGTCTCATCTTAGTTTCATTAGCGTAACCAAAAAAATTCCATAAAAAGCAGCGTTTGTGTGTGAAAAAGAAACCCGCACAGGGGCCCAGAAAAACTTTTTTTATTCCCGACGCAAACTGGTTTTAAAAGAAAAAGAAACAAGACAACCGGCAACCAAAAAGACACAATTTCTGGGTCACAAGTTTACATCAAAGAAATGTCTGCCGACTTTGGAATGTTGAATGTATCAATTTGGGATTAGAGCCAAGACAAGAGTTGGGGCTATTGTTCACTTGACAATGACTGACAGGTTGTGGTTTTACACTCCCAGACCAAGAGACAATAACCTCTGGGACCTGGTTCTTGGCTGGTTTACAAGCTATTATAAACTAAACACGCGTGGGTCCCACTCTGCCTGACACGCGGGTACCCCGCTCATCTGGTTTTTGCCTAAGCAGTGTGGTAGCGGAACCAGTGTCATTTAACGTTGAATGCTTATAAATAGATCGCGGCAGGCCGCATAGTTACAAATGCGGTGCATCAAAAACATTCTCTTGAAAAGAAACAAAGTTGCTGGCCAATTAAAATGTATCAATAAAGCTTCCTTCAAGATAAAATAAATCTCTCAGTGGCAACAAATTATTGTTGTTCACAATTAGTTCTCGAACTGAACAAAGGAAATTTTGGGGTGTTTATTTTTCACCATGGAATAAATTATAGCGTATCGGCCGATTTATAGCGTATCGGTATTTTTTATAGCGTATCGGGCATGCCTGGCTAGAACACTGATGTTATGCGAATCTACTTAGATTCGCGTTGTTAATGTTGGGCGCGAATCTTCGCGCGAATCGAAAAGTCATGGAAAAGTCATGGAATACTTGTTGTAAAGGTCATGGAAAGTCATGGAATTATCTTAGTAAAAAAGTGTACGAACCCTGATAATGTATCCTTTGCCAATTTGGCGCTCTATAAATCCAGTTATTATTATTATTATTATATTATGGTTATACATAGCTATGCTAATAAAGTGGGAATGATTTCAGGCGTGAAGCTAGAAATTTGTCATTTGGGGGGAGGTGAATTGTTTTGGAAAAACTTAGGCCCCCCAAAAAAATCCCCCCCAGGGGATTTTGTCATTTGAATTGCTTTGGATTCAGAGTCCAGATTCAGGTACATAATTTTTCTTAAATCTACTCTGTCACAGTTCCCGAAGTTTGCCCGCCTGGCACCTGGTCGGAAGCCGGCTGGGTCGGCTGCAAAGCCTGCGAGGCCGGCTACGCCTGTGATGAGGGTTCCAAGGTTCCCAACCCCCCGGCTGATATCTGTGAGCCCGGTGGATGGTGTGATGGGAAGACACGGTACGAATGCCCGCCGGGAACCTATAACCCAAATAATGGATCAACGACACAGAAGACAGCGTGTATACCATGCCCTGCAGGTCAGTATGATAATTTAGTTTTTTAAATTGACAATTTTTTACCAAATGTACCGTGCGTTGGACGCACTCACTAATAGAACTTTCTGTTTGGTCATTCATAATAAGTGCTAAAGTCAAAGTGAGATTTGCGGTGGCACCATGTATTGAAATACTCTGTTTTGAGTAGTGAAGGTTATTCTCATAACCCTCATTACTCAAAATAGATTATTTCACTTCATGGTATCCCTGCAAATGTCATACCTCACCAAGGGAGGAGGGCCAAAGTCCTGGTACAGCCAAGCCTTTGAGAAGCCCTAATCATGTAACAATACAGTACCTGCCAATCAACATAACCTGGGCTTCTGGAGGGCAAGTAGAGCTCATTATAATGGCTGCAGTTGTGAACAAAAGACAGCTGAGGTGTCAGTCAAGTCTGTGTTAACTGTGAGAGCTATTTGAGATCTATTCATTAGTAAAAGGTCCCTTGTGCTCAGCTAGGGGATTATATAGGCCTCTGGGCCTGGGCAAAGCCTGGGTCTGGCCGGGCAAAGCCTGTACCAAGACTTTGGCCCTCCTCCCATAATGTTTGGGTTCTATGAATGATATTTCTACTCCCTTCCTTTCTTAGGTTACTACTGTCCTGGACCAGGCGATGCTGACTACATCACAAACACCTGTCCAACGGGTCACTACTGCCCAGTCGGCACAACATATGAGACTGCATTCCCGTGCCCAGGTGAGAAGTTTGCAAGGAATCAATACGTGTGTGTATGTTGTCAATATACGTTTGGGTATAATGCATCTTCCTTTTACAAAGAGGATTATAAGTAAAGACTGTTTGCGGTGACACCATGGGAAATTCTCAAGTTGAGTAGTAATTAGTTCTAAAAAGAACTAGTGGTTAAAACCCGACGTTTCGATCAGTATGCTCTGGTCATCTTCAGGAGAATGCCAGACTCTGGGAGATGCTACTGGATGATCCGCACGAAGACTAGATGCTGGAGGATCAGTGTGGTGTAGTGTGCAGGCGGGAAACGGCGGAACTGGGATCCTTGGAGTGGGGGGGGGGGATGATTATGCTCATTTATATAGAAGACACCTTAACCCTCCTACACATGGAGGCCACTCCCAACCACAAAATTCTGTTCTTTAGCAACCTTCAGCAAGCCTGCTGTCCAAGTAATCTTACAAAATCAACTGTGTGCCACCCAAGGCCACTGTAAATGTTTGAACATATTAGTATGGCCTACAATGTATCAATGGGATACCACCTTACCCTGCAATCTCATTGGTGTGACAGTGCACAGAAGGGTAACCATAGGAGGCCACTAGCAACAGCTAATGGCTTGGAGTGGCCTGAATGGGTTGTTTCAAAAATTGCACTGATTGTAGGAGGGTTAATACCCAAAATACATATAGAACCATCAGTAGCTGCAGTTGTGCACATCACATTAAAATAAGTTTGGGGCACCTTCTTATAATTATATTTAATTGTAGATACTCATGTACAAGCTGTTGGGACACCAAGAAGAGAAGTGACCACCCTATATCCCCCCTACTCCTTCCATAGAGCTAAGCAGCTCTTTGAAAATGTCCCAGTCAAGAGAATTTTGCTCAGCAAACAACAGACTACCAGCAAAAATACATACATTAGTACGAAAGTTTAGCTACTAATCAAAGAAATCTACTTAGTGAGTTTTATAGGTTGGTTAATTCTTGCGTCGGGTGATAAACAACTGATTTAATTTTGCCCTACACCGACGTGTGTATAGCACTCTATACTCAGTGCTTTCCGAGTGTGTGTGAAGAAAAGCTTCACAGGTGACTCGGGCAGGATTACTAGTGCTTACTAGTGCAGACATCTTAACCTCTCGACCACTGAGCTTGCCTGATGACGATTGGCTGGCTAGAATCCTATATAGCAGCAGGTTCCACGATATATAGGTTGGTTAATTCTTGCGTCGGGTGAATTTTTCTGTTAAGCTAAGCAGCTGTACGGTATTGGCCCCAGATGCGATGGTTTCAAGCGATGCTTTTTTACAGATCATTGGCTGAATATACTCTTTGACCTTTGACCCATTACAGGTGGTACTTACAATGACCTGACCAATCAGACGTCGGAAGCCCTTGCGTGTAAGCAATGCCCGGCCGGCTACTACTGCCCACAGGGGAGTTCTAACTACGATGAGTTGTGTCCTCGTGGATTCTATTGTTTGGAAGGACAAGCCTCTGGATTTGACAATGCCCGTCCGCTTGGATATTATGGGTAAGTACAATGAGCTTTTTTCTATGTAATAGGCCGTGTCCGAATTTGGCTATGGCTTTTGGCTGCAGTGGTAATGCTGATGTATAGGAAGAAACAGTGATATCTTCTCATAGCCACAGCCGTAGCATATTTGGCTACGGCTGTGGCTATTGGCTGCAGTGGCAATGCTGATGTATAGGAAGAAACAGTGATCTAGTCATAGCCGTAGCCGTTGCATTTTTGGCTACAGCTACGGCTATTGGCTGCAGCGGCAATGGTGAAATATAGAAAGAAACAGTGATATCTAGCCACAGCCGTAGCATATTTGGCTACAGCTATGGCTATTGGCTGCAGTGGCAATGCTGATGTATAGGAAGAAACAGTGATATCTAGTCATAGCTGTAGCCGTAGCATATTTGGCTATGGCTGTGGCTATTGGCTGCAGTGGAAATGCTGATGTGTAGGAAGAAACAGTGATATCTAGTCATAGCTGTAGCCGTAGCATATTTGGCTATGGCTGTGGCTATTGGCTGCAGTGGCAATGCTGATGTATAGGAAGAAACAGTGACTTAGCCATTAAGCTTGGGCGATAACTCGATTACAATATTGAGAACCTTTTTAAGTTATTGAGATATCGGAAAATAAAGTCACAAATTCCATGGAAACAAAATTTGAACAGTCTTTTCAGCTTTTGGAAGTGAAAAACAAAACAAACTACTTCAGAAGTACATACACTACGCAAATGAATTTGCGATTTATTGTGACGCTTATAGGGGGTACATACCTGTTATCGGCTCTAAAACAATCATGCATTAATGAAAAAATATTCGCGATACTATTAAAAATCACAATATATGTTTGCTGAGATATCGTGGATGAAAAAAAATCGATATCGCCCAAGCTTATTAGCCATAGCCGGATACAGCCTTAGCCTTTGATCACACTATGGCCATCTATGTCCGATTCCCTGTATACTCTATGCAGATTAAAGTGTCAAATCTCATTACATAATTAGGGACGAGACTATTTTCCCTTCCCGCCTAGGTTTGGTAACGTGGACTTGTATTGAAGACAAACAAGATGACTACGCCGTGATAAGGTCTATAGGACATATTTTGGTGTCTAAATTTAAGATCTAAATTTGTTCAGATTCCACAGGAAAATAAAAACATGCTGATTTTTGCTTGACACATGTTTTATCATGTGAGTTTAAAAGCAAATGTACATCTCAGAGGTGAAGTTTTGTCTTGAGGTCCACCGTATGTCTGCGATGAATGAAGGTGATTATTGTGGAATTTTGAGTTTCTTGTAAATTATCAATCTTAAACGTTATGAATCATAACGTTTGACATCTTGTGAAAGTTAAAAAAACAGGGTTGTGATTTGTCTGGATTTGTTTGGATTTTCAGATTGTTACAAATCACAATGTTGTGACCATCCGGATATTAAAGATTTAAGCAATAAAGGAAAGCAAAGCAAATGCTCAGAACTATAGATTTCACCCCAGCGCTGTTCACAACAGCGGCACCAATAATAACCCTAGCAAAATTTACGTGGATTTGTCAAACCCCTGATAAAAGTATGTTTTTACAGATGTAGTAAGTCATGTCAATAACCAACTTAGTTGTGATATCTTGCCTATAATGTGTCTGATTTCGGTGGAACACATAACTTGCTTCAGCAGCCCTCCAGTGGTGTAACGGGATCGGGGGGATGGGGGGTGTAACAAGGTAAGCAGGAGGTCGTGGGTTCGAATCCCGCCCGAGTCGCCTGTGTAGTTTTTTCACAGACACTCGGAAAGCACTGAGCATACAGTGCTATACACACGTCGGTGTAGGGCAAAATTAAATCAAAGGTATATAATGTTCAGTGGGTTTCTTGTGGTAGGAATAAGGATGGCCTTGTAGAGGTGCTGGTCACCTGTTCTATCTTACCACTCACTGGCTTTGTTTAACATGAATTTTTGTGGATTTTTCATTTTATAGGGTTTGGTTTTATATTTAATTGATGTAATCTGATTGCCAGTGTAAAATGTAATAAAATAAATTAAATTAAAAAAATTAAATATCTGCTTTATACACATTGTACAATGTACGTGTATTTATCTAGCACAGAAAATACATTAAGGCTTCAAGTTAGCGTTATTTCACAGGGCAAATATATGGTCTGAATACATACATGTACAAATGTACGTGTATGCAGTGATATCACTACAGTTAATTAAGTCCCTGGATTGTAACAGTTCTATATGCAAAATTATGTACGATTTTGTAGACAAATTTACAGTGGAAATTGCTTCCGTGGTAACTGTTAAAACTTGAATGTAAATGAAACCAGTAGTATAAGCTGGTACAAGTGAAAAAAATCACTGCTTGTTTAAACATCGCCCTCATAAGACCATGCGAACCAGCCAAAATGTGGTCCTCCCAAAGGCCAAGCCTTTGAGAAGCCCTAATCATGTAACAATGCAGTACCTGCCAATCTACATAACCTGGGCTTCTGGAGGGCCTAGCCCAGCCAAGTAGAGCTCATTATACTGGCTGCAGTTGTGAACAAAAGACAGCTGAGGTGTCAGTCAAGTCTGTGTTAACAATAAGAGCTATTTGAGATCTATTCATTAGTAAAGGGTCTTTTGTGCTCAGCTAGGGGATTATATAGGCTCGTAGGCCTGGGCAAAGCCTGGGCAAAGCCTGGGCCTGGCTGGGCTTCTCAGGGGCTTGCCTGTACCAGGACTTTGGCCCTCCTCCCTTAGGTCTTTGAATGGACTCAGTCATCACAAGTCACAGTTGGAATTGTGGATTTGTGGACATCTCGCTTTTTGACAAACTGACTCGGAACAAACACAAATAAATTCCATCAGTTTCATTTATCAAGAATAACAAGACATTATTTTAACGAGTATAATATTTAAGTAAGACTAATTGCGGTGACAACATGTGAAATTCTCAATTGAGTACATGTAGTAATTAGTTCCAAGTCATAAAAGACATGCAATGAACAATTGCATTACATAAAAGTCAAGTCTCATCAAATCTGCTTACAATTAATAAACTGAATATTTAAGGTTATCAACTCATGAATATAATATGAACTTTGACATTTGTCTGTGCTCTGAAAGCCTCATCGTTAGGTAGCTAAATAAATAGTGTTCTAATGCTGGATTGGATTGTATATAATTTATTTATTCATGTACTCTGTGGGGATCAGATGCATACATGTAGCTAAGATGTTTCGGGGTAGGAGGGGGGTGGAGGAGGAGTTTCAATCATTCAATCACATGTGTAAACACCTGCAAACATGGACCTCATATTGTTTTCCATTGTGATAGCAACCAAGGACTTATTGTTCCTTTTTTTATAGTCCTGGGTTTGTGTGCATAAACACACACAACTCACAATTTTGTAGGCCGAGGACCTCCCATTGTTCTCCTCTATGTTCTGACAACCGAGGACCTAATGTCCCTTTGTTATAAGTCCTGGGTTTAAATGCGTATGCACATGCACAATTTTGTATATGGTGTAAGCCGAGGACCTCTTCTTCCTTTTGTTATAAGTCCTTGGTTTGAATGTACGTGTACACACACAATTTTGTGTACGGTGTAAGCCAAGGATCTCCTATTGTTTTCCTCTATTGTTCTGACAACCGAGGACCTATTGTCCCTTTGTTATACCCTGCAAAACAAGAGGTGTTAAAATAACACCAGAGGTGTCAACTTTATTCTTCCATGGTGTTTATATTAAAGAAGTTGCCTAATATAAACACCAATGGTGTAGTTTTTAACATCACAGTTTTTGCAGTGTAAGTACTGGGTTTAAATGCGTATGTACACGCACAATTGTGTATATGATGTAAGCCAAGGACCTATTGTTTTCCTCTATTGTTCTGACAACCGAGGACCTATTGTCCCTTTTGTTATAAGTCCTGGGTTTCAATTTTGTATATGATCAGGCCTGTGAAATCTCCGCGTTTTAGCGGATTTCCGCTTTTTTCATTTCCTCTCCCGATTTTAATTTCCGCTTTTTTAAAAAATCCGCCCGAAAAAAAAATTCCGTTTTTTATTTAGTTGTAAATTGCGCATTGCGTGTAATTATTGTTTCACGCGGATCTCGATCTCGATCGGCGATCCGCGCTGGTTCCCACACCAGATACCGCCTGTTGTTGGATATAAAGCCGTGAATCAGCGTGTATGGCTGATCGTCACACCGTGTTTCGGCTGGGTCCTACTTGGGCTGGCTATGGCTGGAAAGTGTGCTCACGGAAGCCAATAGCCTTTGGCGCAGTCAATTCCCATAGACTTGCGTGTTATTTCCGGCCGTAGCCAAGGAATTATACGGCCTAACAACACGCGCGACACACCACAACAACCACCATTTTGTATTCTACGTCCATGTGACACCGGGTCTTTTTTAGGTTCTCCTCTTTTTCCGCTTTTTTTATCAAACCCCACTCACAGGCCTGTATGATGTAAGCCAAGGACCTATTGTTTCCCTCTTATGTAATGAAAGTGAATTTCAGTTTTTATTGACAAAAACCATCATAGCTTTGTGTGTAATAAAGTCTAGCCAGTTCATGTTAAGTTTTCATATGAATGCCAAATACTGACTAGTCTAGCCACGGACTCTCTGGTCGGTCTTAAAGACAATGTGTAGAGTTGATCGAACGGATGTTAAGGTGTTATTTTAATATTTCAGGGGGAGGAAGGGGGAGGAGTTTAATATTTAAATGTTTTAGTCATTCAACATATTCTTGATTTCATGACAATATTTTGAGGATTACCTACAAGTAAAGTCAGGAAACTGTTACTAAAATATGGCTTCAAAATGGAAACTAAAATGATGGTACAAAGAACACAACATATTTTTTTATTATTGGCCAGAGCTAGTCCTTTTTACCTTACCTATAAACAGATTATAGAATTTTTTTTTTTTAAATAATTAAGTTTGGATCCCAACATTTGGTAGGGATTTCTATATGGCTTTATGTGTGCAACTACATGTATCAGATATCAAATGAGAAAAAAAGGACAAACAACTAGGAAAAAGATTATGTTACATGTATTTCAGCTTGAAAGTTCAAATTAAACATTTAATTGAAATTTCAATTCTAGGTTTTGTATAATGCTCATATAAGGCTGATCTAATACTAACATTGTACACTAGTAAATGTCTTTGGACATTATGTAACATATATGCAAATGAGGCTAGCTAGCAGCACTGCGTATGTATGTAAATGCATTTAACAAGTGTTTGACAAACACAGAATATTAATTGTCATTGAGGTGAAATATGAATATTCATAAATGTAATGTATTATTAATTACACTAAGATCTATTGACTCATACATATTCATCAGTCCTTGAATGGACTCAGTCTCTTAAGTCACTGTTTGAAATGATGAATTTGTGGTCATCTCGCCGTTTGACAGACTTGGGACTAAAAAGGAATAATTTACACAATTATTCATCAGTTTAAACAAGAATAACAAATTATTTTACTATGAGCATAATATAATACAAAGCAATTAAAATTTGAGTAATATTTATACAATTTTGCATGAGCAAAGTCAAGATACAACAATGGTAGTTACAGGTCAGAAGTTAATGACCCTAGGGTGGTTCTTAAAGGTCACTAACAACCATTATTACATTGATACTACAGGTTACTGTAGTTGGTGAGCAGTTTGAAACAGCAATTCTTTTATTTATTACAAAATTTTGGAAATTAAAGGGGAAAATATCATTGGTAAACTACCATTCTGCTTTGTCTTACTTCATGTCAATTTAGATATACATTAACTTTCGATCGGGACGGTTAACCGGTTTACTGACCGATCTGCACTAACCATTTAGAAATTTGCTAACTGGCTATAAACCAAACCCAATATGTAAAAATAAACAATTTTGGAAGAATATGCCGCCCATTTTGTTGTACTAGACATTACTTTTTGCCTCATTGGTTATTAAACTGCCTTTAGCTCTAAGCTGAAGAAAGCTTAAACAATGACAGTTTGACTTTTCATTTTTTTTTTTGATATTTAAAAAAAAAATAGAATTAAAGAAACCCTGAAAACGAGTATTTAAAAACGTACATTTTAATGTTAACAAGAAAATACTTTCAAACCTTTCAATCGGTGAACACAACGTTCATTGTAATGTAAAATAAAGAAAAATACAGAAATTTATAATTGGGGAATAACATTTGACATTTCTTTGAAAGGATATCACCTCAGACAGAAATATTTCAAGGTTTGTTTGATACCATCAATAACTTTACACCAAGTAATTTTTATGTAACTCTGTGAACATTTATGTTTATTGAGAATGACAAAGGTATACACTGCATTTAGCTGAAGAAAAAACCCTGTTTATTTAAAGTATACATACATGTATTATTCATTAAAAGTGTAACATGTAGACCTATGAACATTGTTCATTTACAACGCATGTTTTACACTCCCAAACATGACCCTCAATTAGAGCATAAAGTGAATGTCTGGATTGTGATTTAAAAGTTATTCTGACTTACCAGCCAATGCTATAAAAAGTGCTTTTCCTTCCTAGCCAACTACCCTTGTATCATTAGGCAAACGCCACTCAAACGGGTGGAATGTAAAAATAATCTTCCCACTGTCCACAAAAATGGCTACTTGTGGACCGCGAGTCGAACAAGCAAAAAACACAGGTCAGCAACCTTTCTCATCCTCCCTGACCTTTTCCGTCAGAGTCCTTGTAATGTGAATGCTCCGCACCAACCACGAACGCCTTAACAGATTAAACGATTAACTTACAATACATCAGAATTAAACGAATTGTTTACCCATAACATTTTGTAAGAGTAAAATGAACATTTTGTTGCCTTATAAAACTAACAAACTTTAAATGATCTGAGTAATATTTGTGACCCATGCTATATTTGTACATCATTACTCCGATAGCTACTTCATGACAATAATAAAATAAATAAGGATATGAAACCGCTTGGGAGCAATAGCGCCTGTTGACATTGTTGATAATTACTATTATTGTTTCATCATAAAATTCCATATCACTACATTTGTTTGATTCACTCATCAACTTTACACCAACTTAAGTAAGTTTTATGTAAATCTGAATATTTATGTTTATTAGGAATGACAAAGGTATACACTGCATTTAGCTGAAGAAAGCTGAAACAATGACTGTTTCGGGCTGTCAATTGTTTTAATGTTTAAAAAAAAATACAAAAAGAAATAAAATCAAATCACTGCCTTGAGCGCCCAGCAGGGTGGATATGTGCGTGCTACAAATCTTTATTATTATTATTAACTCACTGACTTGCCAAATTTAAACCCCAAATACAAGTTTCTAAAGAAGGTGAGGTGTAATTTAGTTGGCTTCATGCCTTATGGAAAGTTTGTTACAACATTGAAAAATGAAATATGAACTACATGTATGTAAATTGTACCATGTGACCAGCAAGATAGATTGCCATTCAACATCATCCAAGTTGGATGATATTATACAATGTGATATATCTTGACTGAGAAGATGTCAGCTACAGCCAACTGTTTCCCATCTGATGTGAATGTGATTCCACGTGGTGCATACAGACCCTTAGCAATGCAGCTGATAAATCTCCCATTGGGATCATAGTGGTGAATATGACCAGTGTCAGGATCATTGAACATTACAATGTATAAACCTGATGTGTCACACCTTTGCAGTGTTTGACTTGCTCACCATCAATGGTTGGTGTTATGGTGAATAGTGCAGAACCATTGTTATCAATGACAGCCACGTGTTGATGTTCACCACTGACCACCACTCTGCCACTGTTGTCTACAGCCAAGAAGATGGGTCGTGTAGCGACTGGCATGGTGCTTATTAGTCCACCATCAGTGGGCCTGTGCTCAGTCACTACCATTCTCTTTACATCACCCACAAGGATGTTACCATCCTTCTTGGCTGTAAAACCTGTGATGTTCACATCAGTCTTACCGACCTCATTCAGTGGCACGGTGGTGAACTGAAATGATAATGTACCATCCTCCTTGTACATGTTGACTTGGCCGGTGGCATCTGCTACTACTAAGTGATTATGGACACTTGCAATGGCAAATGGACCTGTATTAGACAAAACAAATAAGAACACATTTTTAAGTGAAAACTGCATCATACATGTCATGTATCAAATGCATGTATCATACATTTCTATTAGTGGATAATTGTTATTTTGTTTTATATATTCATTTATTCTGAGTGAATACATTTGAATGTGGAAATACATCACACCATCCACTATAGACTCATTCTGTAATATGAACTGTGAACAATGCAATTCAAAATCACTATTGATAATACATGTTGTTCCTGATCAATTAAATATTGCATGAGCTTTAGACAAAATATTATTTAATTAAATATATTATGCTCATAAAATGAAAATTGATGAAGATTTTGAAGAATTCCTCTTGAATATATATTATTATTTATGCAAGTATTGCAAATATTCTGATTACCAGTATCATGTATAATGTTATATATAATGTTTCATAAATTTAATGAAATAATTATTTGTTAGTACATGTACATTCATTGACTAGAACACTTGTGTTAGTTTAAGTGGGTGAATTTAGCATCACTTTTAAATATGTTCAATATTTTGTTGTAAACGTTTTGTGTATGTATAGTACTAGTAGTGTGTGACACACTTACCTCCTTTCATGTCAATGGTTCTATGGTGTTGACCTGTACTGCTGTAGATTACTACTCGTCTGTTGTAATAGTCTGTCACAGCAAGCTGATCATGTTGATGAGCAGCAATACCCCATGCTCCATTAAATTCTGTATGTCCACGTCCGTTCTTGCCAAACTCATGACTTAGCTCCCACTTGCTGTCTTCCAGCTCCAGCTCACCCAGACTGATATCGCCTCCTGCAACCCTCTTACTCCCTGATTGATCCATGAGATGTAAAGTCTGCCATCAATCAGAGGAGGTGAAACGACTGGTCAGTGATCTCAAGTCGGCCACTATTGATGATGGGATACAGTGACAGGAAGTCACTGTCTGTTCAAGGCTGTATTTGTAACATCATTGGCCGTGTCCAGAGAATGTTGTTTCCTTTGTAGCATCATACCCACTGCTTTCTCATGCTCATCAAATGCTGCTTATACGATCCTGTTCAAGGGTCTTGATGGCATCAATCATCTTATTCTCCCCTCAGCTGTAACCTCGCTCAGATCTGATCTGATCTTGTCTCCTTCCACCTCTTTCCACGGTTGTTATGACTTTGTCTCCTGGAATTCTGTGCTTAGCTTGAGATGAAGCAGCCTTGAATATCTTTCCAGTTCCTTGCTACATTGGGAGGCAAACTGGCAGGAGATATCTTTCATAGCCTTCTTATGTATTTCAGAAGAAGCTTCTGCACTGTCAATGTACTGATGGTATGCTCAGAGTTTACAATGGTCCACAACAGTACAAATGTCTCGACATATCAAAGACTTCACATGGCCACAGTAGAATCGATTGATCTCTCCCTTGTGTTTATGACCTTGAAGCTCTCTTCTGGAGTCTTTTTCACTGTTGCCTACCCTTACGTGATATGTCATCAGTGTATAGCTACATTGTTGTGATTGGATGTTGCATTGATTCGCAGATGTATCTTTTTTTGCAGTTGGAGCAGATATTTTGGGGCACAGTCAATACATCGATGTAGAGAGCCTCATTGCCTCCATCACATAACTCTCACAGGGCGGCTTGGAGTTACCTGAGCGGGCAACCTTCTCACGGTGATCATCACCTCATCTCGAGTGCCAATCAAAAGTGAAAATTGGTTTCCCAGGTCCTGAATGCCTGTCGATGGAATGAGAATCTTCTGACGACAAACAGGACAAGGAATCGTTGGAGTGCGCTTCTGCAGGTTGTTGTCCTGTGTGGCTTCATCTAAACAGGTCTCCCACAGAAACTACAAAGAACAATCCAGTATTTTGGGTTGCTTGTATCGGTCCATGGCATATAAATACACGCCAAAGATGATATTCGGCTTATCTTCTTTACAGTACTCCTAATTCCCCAGTACTGTGTATTGTAGCCATTTCTTTGTTCATAATTCTTCGTGAAATGAGAATTCAAAAGAAGCGGGAGGTTAATGGTCACTGATGAGTGAAGTCATTTATGATCAATGGTTTACAGCAAACTTACTTGAATCGACCAAACAATACACAAGGAAAAAGTAGTTCAATGTTATTGTTCACGACCAATAAAAAGAAATTGTTGACTGGAAAAAATCTGCCCTTCTATTATTCTGTATTATCGCATTATAATATTCTACAAAATGAATGAACTCAAACATATGTTAATGTAAAGTAGAGGATGGTGTCAAACATCCCCAACCTTGGAAATATTATTGCTTATAAATTATGTTCTCAATTTAAAGGGAAAGTTACTGCTATTAGTAAGCTGTCATTTATACTATATCATTACCATTGGTAAGCTGTCGTGCTGCTACTATGGGTCACTTCATGTGAATAAAGAAGTAAAACAACTAACATATTTAAACCCAGCTTATGTATATGTATATTATTGTTACTGTGAAGAAATGTTTCTTATTTATAATAACTAGTTTACCTTTAATCTCTACATGTAGATAGAGTTCGATTGAGTTTGATTATGTACAACCCTTTGTGCCAGATTATATCTGTTTTATGTACACACATGCATAGAAATGTATGTCAGGCACATTATGTGATTGACTGGCAGGTTTATAAGTATCTACCACTTAACACTTCATTGGTTCCTAAAATCTCCAGAAGTTGTCAAGAAGTAGAAAAATGGCCAAAGTGATAAGAAAAAAAAATAATTAGTAAACACAAACTTTGTATTATTTATTCTTACATACAATTATCTAAAATTCTGACTTTAGTTATTGGAGGAATAATATTGCTTACTTATATTCTTACAAATGACATCACCTCCAGATATGAAAATTTCAAAGGGATGTTTGACAATTACCATCATCAACTTTAAATACCAATTTCATATCAAAGAAATCTTTTAGGAAACGTCAATTGTTGTCATGCTTTTGCAATCAGTTCCAGGCTGTAACTTAATCCTAAATCTAAACCAAAACTAAATCCTTGATCGCAACCAACCAAGACCTCAGTTCACTTTTATTTAAATGCTATATGTTATAACAAAATATAGAAATAAATCAGTAATTTGGGAATGATGGGAAGAATTTTTTACAAGAAGATCTGTAATAGTAGACATTAAGGAGAACCATTGGATAGAAATCAACACTAAACACAGTGAGTTTTGTGTATATAACTGCAGTCCCTCCTCCCTGAAGTTAAAGTTAGATTTGTTGTGTTAACCCTCTACTATGCCACTGTAGCAAGGTGAGCTATAGTGGTCAAAATCAGTCAACTGCCTGTTTTGACTGTTGACCCAAATGTGTACACAGGGGCATTTCTGACTGGTTTTTACTGTCATTTTGAGCACCCTCAATAATACATGTACAAGACAATGCTTTTACCAGATCAAGTGGCGGTCAACTCCATTAGGTGTCTCGAAGCGACCGATGTCGTAACACCTATTATTCTTCCTGCTGTTTAAAAAAGTTTTTTTTTTTTACTTCTTCTCAGTGGCTATTGTCCGGTAACAAAGGCATCCTTGCTAAGCAAACTTAACACACTAACAGCATAACAAGCTGACGAAATCGTTCGCTGTGACGTCATGGTGACATCATCAGGTGTTGAATTATGCTAAATCAAAGTTTAATATTTCAAAAAATCATATCTCATGAACCACAAAAGATATTTTCACAATCTTTGCATCGTCTGAAAGATCTTTGAACTATGTCACATTTTCGTTTTCAGACCTGGACCCTCAATCTGACCTTTCCTTCTGGTCCGAAACTGGAGAATTTAAGTATGAAACAATAGCTTGGATTATCTGTTACCCTGTATGTACATGTACTGAATAGCCCATATCAAGTATGTGTGTGCACAGAATACGTACACACAGCAATATACAGAGGTTTAATATGGGTCTGGCACAACTTGAACAGACTAGAAAATTGTGTGGAAGAATTTCTCCCTTTTTTACATGATATTGGGTCACAAATGTTTCCTTCCTCAAGTCCACCTCTCAACCTGTATAACAAACCTAGAAAATTTTGTGGGAAAATGGATGGAAATTTACACCATTCTCGTGAATCATTGAATGCATTTATACGTTGCGATAAACTCCGCATGAGTATAACCTGAGTATGTGTGTTGTGTATGAGCGTCAATGAAATTTGTGCTTTGCTAAGACTGCTTACATAAGAATCTTGCTTTAAGTAGAAGCAGGTCCAAACTACAGTTACAAGAGCTCAGACTGTCAGGAGTGCGGATGTTGTACCTAAGCAATATAAGACTTTCTAGTGCATTACTCCATCCAGGTAATTTTTCTTATAATTATGGTGATTTAGGTTTTAGGAGGGTAATTAATATTATTGCATTAAGGGATCTGTCCGTTTAAAATGTGAATTTGTGGTTTCTGTTTGACAGACTGACTTGGGACTAAAGGAATAATTTACACAATTATTCACCCAGTTTAAACAAGAATAAAAAAGTTGTTTTATGGCATAATATAATAAAACAATTGAAATTTGAGTAATTTTTATACAATTTTGATGGGCAAAGCCAATTACAGGTAAAAGGTTATCGACCCTATATCAGCAGGGTGTTACTTAAGGTCACAAACAACCATTAAATACATTGATACAACATGTTACTGTGGTCCATGAGCAGTTTGAAACAGCAATTCTTTTATTTATTAAAAAAATTTGGGAAAGAAAAGGGAAAAATATATCATTGGAAACTACCATTCTGCTGTGTTTTACTTCATATCAATTTAGATATACATTAACTTTCGATGGGACGGTTAACGGTTTCCGATCTGCAAAATCATTTAAAATTTACTAACAGCTATAAACCAAAACCAATATGTAAAAACAATTTTGGAAGAATTTGCCACCCATTTGTTTGACATTACTTTTTCCCGCATTGGTTAATATTAAACTGCCTTTAGCTCTAAGCTGAATAAAACTTAACAATGACGTTTGACTTTTCATTTGTTTTTTTTGATATTTAAAAAGAAAAAAGAATTTTAAAAAGCCTAAAAACGACTATTTAACCCTTCAACAATCAGTGAATTTTGAAACAACCCATTAGGTTACTCAACCCATTACCTGTTGCCAGTGGCCTCCATGGTTACCTTTCTGTCATGAAACACCACTAAAGTTACAGGGTGGGTGGTCCCCCATTGATACATAGCAGGCCATACTAATATGTTCAAACATTTACAGTGACTGGGTGGCACATAGTTGATTTTGTAAATTACTTGGAAAGGACACAGGCGGCATGTATGTACTGAAGGTTGCTAAAGAACAGGGTTTTATGGTTAAAAGCCATTTAATGTTCGAAAATTCTTTCAAACCTTTCAATTGTGAAAACAACATTCATTGTAATTCAAAATACAGACATGTATAATTGGGGAATAACACCCCAGACAGGATATAACCTCAAAATATTTCAAGGGTTTTTTTGATACCATCATCATTAACATTAAACCAAGTAAGTTTTAAACTCTGTGAACATTTATGTTGATTGAAATGCAGATACCTGCAAGCTGAAAAAACAACTGTTTATTTAAAGTATCATACATTACATAATAATAATAAAATAATGTGTGGACTTAAAAACTATACCAACTAAGGGTCTCGGGCATTCTTTTACATGCATTACACAACACCCGGGACCTTGGGCCCCATCCAAAGCAAGCATATGGTTAAGTACTGCTCAAAAGGCCCAAAGTGTCGGACCTGGGTCGGAACCACCCCTGCTGCGGGCCCCGAACTTGAGTTGGGTCGCTGAAACCCTCCCCCGACCCTTATTCTTTAAAAAAATTAACATGTAAAACCTAGTTGTTCCATTTAAAAAATTTTACACCCCCAAACGCCCCTCAATTACAGCATAAAGTGAATGTCGATTATGATTTAAAAGTTATTCTGACTTACCAGAATTTAAAAAAAGTCTTTTCCTTCTAATAACTACCCGTCTTTGGAAGCCACTCAAGCGGGGGGAAATTTAAAAATAATCTTCCTGTCACAAAAGGGCTACTTGGGCCCTGGTCAAAAAAAAAAAAAAACACAGGTCAGAAACCTTTCTCATCCCCCCTGCCTTTTTGAGTCCTTTGCAATTCACTTTCAAAAAACCCAGTTTAACTTTCAAAATACATCAGAATTAAAATTGTTTACCCTAACTTTTTGTAAAAATGTTTTGTTCCCCCTTTAAAAAAAAACTTTAAATGATCTAGTAATATTGTGACCCCCGGGCTATTTTTTACATTATCCCATATAACTCCCGACAATAAAATAAAAAGGAAAATGAAACCGACCCAGAAAAAACCCCCCTGTTGACATTTATAATTACAATTTTTTCATCAAAAAATTTCCCTATCACTACATTTGTTTTTAAACCTATCCTTTTTCCCAACTTTAAGTTTTTTTAAAACGAACATTGATGTTTAAAAGGAATAAAGGTATAAATCATTTTCTGAAAACTGAACTGACTGTTTCGGGCTGTCAATTGTTTAATATTTAAAAAAAAAAAAAAAAAATAAATCACTCCTTGATGAGCAAGGGGGGATAAACGGGCCCCAAATCTTTTTTATTATTATTAACTCATGACTTGCCAAAATTTTAAACCCCAAATACAAGTTTCAAAGAAGGTGGGTGTAATTTGGGTTGCCATGCCTTTGGAAATTTTTTACAACTTGAAAAGAAAATTGACCATGTGACCCGCAAAATAGATTCCTTCAACATCATCCAAGTTGGATGTTTTTACAAAGGGTATATTTGACTGGTAATCCTACAGCCTGTTTCCCCTCTGATATTAATGTGATTCCCGTGGGGTTTGACCCTTACTCGGATAAATACCATTGGGATCAAATGGTGAAAAGAATTCAGGATCATTGTACATTCAATGTAAAACCTGATGTGCCCGCATACCCTCTCGATTTGACTTGCTCACCATCAATGGTTGGTGTTATTGAATAGTGTGCCCCATTGTTATCTACAGCCCTTTTGGGACCTCCCCCCCGCCACCACTCTACTTTTTCTGCCAAGTAGATGGGATGTGTATGACCACGGTTCTTATTCCCCCCCAATCAGTGGCCTGCCCCAATCCTCCCTTCAGCTTTTTCCCCTCGGATTTTCATCCTTCTTGGCTGAAATCTCTGACCCCACATCAGTCTTCCGACCTCATTCGTGCAGGTGGTAAACTGAAATGAAATTCCCCCTTGTCCCCTTTTTGGGTTTTCATGTGCTACTACAAAGTGATTTTGACATTTAAAGGGCCCTGGACCTTTTTGAAAAAAAAATAAAAACACTTTTTTAAGAAAATTCATCATAAATTTTTATCAAATCATTTTCATACATTTCTATTAGTGGAAATTTTTTTTTGTTTATATATTCATTTATTCTGGTGATACATTTGAATGTAAATACATACCATCACTATAGCCTCATTCTGTATATATTCTGTAATATGAACGAACAATGCAATTAAATCACTATTAATAATACATTTGTTCCTGATCAATTAAATTTTGCATGATTTTGAAAAATTTTTTTAATTAAATTTTTTTACTCAAAAAAGAAAATTATAAAAATTTTGAAAATTCTTCTTGAATATATTTTTTTGAAAGGGTATTCAAATATTCTGATTACCATATCATATAATTTATATATAATGAAAATTACTGAAATAATTTTTTTTTAGAAATTACATTCATTGACTAAAATTTTTTACTTTTAAGTGGGTGTTTGCACCCACTTGTATATATATTCAATATTTTTTTTTTTGTATGAATGTCTGCGTTTAAAAACCATTGTGTATGTATAAAGTGGGGACACCCACCTTCCATTCAATGGTTTTTGGTTTGACCCGTGCCGGAACTACTTCTTTTGTAATGTCTGTCAAAAAGGCTGATCTTTGATGAGCAAAAACCCACCCATTAATTCTTTTTTGTCCCCCCGTTCTTGAAACTCAACACCCCACTTGCTTTTGGCTCAGCTCCCCCAACGATATCACCAACCTCTTACTCTGTTGATCCGCGAATGAAATTTGCCATAAATAGAGGGCGAAACGTCGTGACCCAAGTCTTTCGATGATGGGATACAGTGACGAAATCACTGTCTGTTGCTGTTTGTAACATCATTGGCGTGCAGAGAATGTTGTTCCTTTTACACTCCACCCCCTTTCTCTTATCAAAGCCATAGATCCTGTTCAAGGGTCTTGATGGGATCAATCATCTTATTTCCCCAGCTGTAACCTTTTCTCATCTGATCCTGTCTCCTTCCCCCTTTCATGGTTTTTGACTTTGTCTTAATTCTTGTTGAGATGACTGAAAATTTTTTCCCGTTCCTTTAATTCTTTTCAAACCAAAATATCTTTCTTCCCTTTTTTATTTTAAGCTTCTGCAATTCGATGTACTGATGCTCAGGGGACGTGGTCCCGCAGTCTCCCGTTAAGACTTGACATGTTTCCGTAGAAACGATTGATTGCTCCTTGTGTTTGTGACATGTAAACCTCTTCGTCTTGTCACTGTTTTACCCTTTTCCCCAGTGTCTACTTTGGTTTGGGTATTGCTTTTTTCCCGAAAGTATCTTTTTTCAGTTAGAGCAGATTTTGGGGGTCAAAACATCGATGAAACCCCTTGCCTCCATACATAACTCCAGAGTGGCAGGTTCCCGAACGGCAACCTTCTCTTGGTTTTTATTCTGATCCCCAAACAAGTGAAAATTGGTTTTGAATCCCGAATGCCCCTCGTGGGAAAGAGAATCTTCTGACAAAACAGGACAAAGGGAAATTTTGGGGTGTCTGCAGGGTTGTGTCCAGTATTCATCTAAACAGGCCCCACAGAAACTTAAACAATCGATTTGGGCTGCTTGTATCGGTCATGGGATATACCTCAAGTATCGGGATCTTCTGGGGCTCCTAATTTCCAGTATGGGAGCCATTTTTTTCTGTTAACAAATTAATAAATTCAAAAGACTGGGTTAATGGTCACTGATGATGAATCATTTATGATCATTGGGTTTTCCTTAAACTTACTTGAATCACAAAATAATACCAGGGGAAAATTTTACCAATTTGTTTGTCAATAAAAAAATTTAAATTTACTTCGGGATCAAAAATCCGCTTTGGATAAAAATTGACATAAAAGAACTAAAATGTATGCATGTATGAGCAATAATTTGGTAAGTGGGCCCCCCCAACATGGGGCTGGTTAGCTCGTTTGGACCCTCTTTGTGTCGGGGGTGATTCCTCAAAAAATTTATATATATATAAAATATAAAAAATATATAAAATAATATATATTTAATATATAATATATTTTAATATATAATAAATATATATTTAATATATAATAATATATAAATCTCATAAAAATCTACTTTTTTACAATCACAAAAAAGGCTTGTGCCCCGTTAATTTGTGATCCCTCCCTTCCGGGTTGTTTGCATCGAGGGGGTTGACCCCCTGGCTCTGGCGATATGTTTGGCCTCTGAGCGGGCCCCCTGGTAATAGATAATTGGCAAAAGTGGCCCCCGAACACAGGGACTGGTTAGCTCATTGGTGGGGGGCTTGCTATTGGTCGCGGGTTAGAACCCCGGCATCACAATTTTTTTTTTCCACCTTTTTAAAAATATATGTATTTTTTTATATATATACATGTATACATATAAATATACGTATACATGTTTATATTAAATCTCGGTGGCCCTTCGATCCCGGGCCCCATCAGACTTTGAAAAAGTACAAACATAAAAACACATGATATATATATTTAATTTTTGTTTGTAAAAGCCTCTGATAAAATGTCGCAAAACCCCCTAATTTATATATATATATATATAAAATTATATATATATATATAATCTAATATAAAGGCGAAATCCTGGGCCCTTCAAAAGTTTGTTACATAGGGGCTCGGAACTGGGGGTCGGCTGGGGGGGGGGTACCTCGTGTTGGGAAAAATCCACAGGTGGTTCGCACTTCGGGTTTCCCCCGGAGCGTTGTTTTGCATCCAATACTTTATTTTGTTATTCACTGTTTTTTGTAACGGTGGCCATCTTCGACCTCAGTTGTCGGACTCCTCTGTTGCTATGGTGTTTTTTTATTCTTTACCGTTTTTAAATACCCAATGGCCACTTTTTGTTTCTTAAAGCTTCGTCAACCCCGTTATGGTCCGCGTTATCGGGGGTTTTGCAAATCAAACATTTTTCTCAAATCTTGCAACAGTGTACCTACAGTTTCTTTGTGTTGTTAATTTCCTGTTTTCCCCACTGTTGTTTTGCATTTCAGGGCATTCACTAACCCAAAATGTGTTCTTTGCAAGTATATCGTCTTTATAAACCCCTTTCCCCCCCTCTTTAATTCCCAACTCCCCCGCTAAAAACCCGATATTCAGATCGGGTAATTTCCCCCTTTATTATATGGGTGTGTGGGGGTGTTTTTTTCTACCCCCAAGTAAAAAAGTTTGGGGTTTTCTGTTTATTAATTAAAAACCACCCTATCGTAGACTTCTCAAAAAAGAAGAAATTTTAAAGACAAATTTCTGAATTAAAGTTTAAATTTTCCCAAACATCAAAAAGTGGAAATGGCTTTGGGCTCAAATGGTAAAAAAGTGATGCAAACGTTTCCTTTTTTAGCTTTTACATCATGTGACTGGAAGTTCATTGGTATCTCCATGGGTGCTCAATAAAATCAGAAACCCAGGAAAAACGACATAGCGACATGCAATCTAAAAGGGTTGTAAAAAATACCCAATGCAGGTTGACAGTTCAAAACCCGGGGAAATATGACAATTTTAACAATGGTAAACCCTGGTTCAAGTTAAGGCCAGGCAAATAGTTTAAAAATCATGTACACAAAAGCGACTTGGGGTCAACATCATTTTTTTAATGTGTGTTTTTGAAAGAAAATTATAAAATTTGTTGTTCTTTTTTTTTAAGCTAGTTTTTTTATTCTAAATGTTCCAATCTTGTGTTTTTTTTCTTTTCTTTAATTCAGGGATTTTTGTATCCTTTTCTTACTTTTTTTAAGTCCCTCTTGAAGAGTGTCTTTTTTTTTATCATGTTTTATTCTAATTTTCCCTATCCTTTTTTCCTTCCTGTTTTTCTCAATTTATTTGTTTTATTTTTAAATTTTATTTTATCTGGTTTAATTTTTGGTACTTTTCTTTTTTTTTTAATTTTTTTTTTTATTCATGCCCCCATTGTATGGGTTTTTGGTTCTATCAGGGTTTTTATAAACCATTTTTGTTTTCTGTCTTGACTTTTGTTTCTATTGACTTTTGCTTGATTGTGATGTTGAATGAGCATGAAAAACCCAAAACCAACCTTTTCCTTATAAAAAGTATAACAAGGAAATTAATCTACAAAACAATTGTACATGTGTTAAAGAATCTAAGAAAAAAGCTACCATCGGATATTAAAACTTACATGTACTTAAATACTTGTCAGTCAGGCTGATTAAAATTACAGATAAATGGTTGTTTCCCTCACTATCATCTTTTAAAAAATTCATTTGGTTGGTTTGTTTCTTTAAAATGACATTTTAAGTCTTTGCGGGACGGGAAATTTGATTTTTTTTTTGATGACTTGGGTCAAAAACCCTTTATCTTTTTTTGTCCCTGGTTCATTTTGAATTTAAATATTTATATATCTTGTTCTCAAAATCAAAATATTTATTGATGAATAATGGGTCTAAATTAATAAATTTTGTCATTTCTCAAAAGTTCGGAATTTGTGTCTCTGGAATTTCTATTTAACCATGGCAACTGAGTTAATAAATTTTTTAGACTCATTTTGCTCTCTATGTACATGAAAGAAAAGACTTTTTGTGGTGCCCCAATGTGAAATTCTCTTTGAGTACTTGTTATGAAAAGAGCGGGGGGTTACAACTCGATGTTTTCATTTTGCACTTTTCCCTCATGATGCTCGTCATCCTTATCATAAAAGGCAGGGAAATGAATGATTACTAAAAAGTAAAGCCCATCAGATCTGTTTAAAATTAAATAAATGAATATTAAAGGGGTTCCTCCATGAATAATATGAACTTTGACATTTGTCTGCGTAAACTGCATAATTAAGTAGTTAAATAAATAGTGTTCTCATTTGCCCCAAAAAAAGAAAAAAAAAAGGAAAAAAACCCAACCCCGGGCCCCACTGAAAAAATGCCCCCCTTCCCCTGAAAAGTTGGCTCCTGCTGTGGTTGGATTGGATATAATTTTTTTTTTTGTATCAGAAAAACATATGTGATGGGGGAAGGTTTAATATTCATTCATGAAAAACACACATATAATTGTTTTATAGTAAAAAGGATCCCCTTTTTTGAACTTGTGAGGGGGAAGGTGAAATACTTTTTTATAAAAAAAACCTTTTAACTTTGTTTTAATGGGTCTGCATTTATGCTTTTTCATGAATCCTGGATCCCAGTAGTCTAAGGACTCTCGGTCCTTTTTAAAAGAAAATTTTATTTGATTGATCGGATGTTAGGTGAATTTATTATTTTAATATTTCAGTAATTTTTTATTCATTCAACATATTCTTTGTTTCATGACAATATTTTGGGATTACCTACAAAAAAAGTCGGGAAAACTTTTACCCTTTATTTAAATAAAACAAAAATGATGGTACACAGAAACAACGTAATTTATTATTTTTATTATTGGAACTAGTCCTTTTACCTTCCCTATAAACAGATTATTTATTTTATTCAAAAAATAATTTTACAACCCTTCCTTTTATAGTTAAAAAAAGTGGTTGGTTCCTTATGGGTTTCAAACAACATTGGTTTCCCCTAAAGGGTTTTCCCTTTTGGGTTTTCCCTTTAAATTCTGTATTTTTTTTTAAACTATCATATATCAAATGAGAATAAAAAAGACAAAAACTAGGAAAAAAGATTACTTACGTATTTCAGCAGTTCAATTAAACTTTTAATTGGAATTTCAATTCTGGTTTTTATAATGCTTATTCAAAAAGGCTGATCTAAACTAACAATATACAGTGTCCCAACAGGTGCATTGTCCCTAAAATGTTTTTGGACATTATAAATATATCAAATGATTAGCTACACGGTATGCGTAAATCATTTAAAAAGTTTTAAAACCCAAAAATATTATGTCAAAAATAAATAAAATATTCATCAATGTAATGTATTAAAATTCCCTAAGTCTATTGACTCATACATATTCATTGCCCTTGAAGGGACTTTTAAAAATCATTTGAAATTATGAATTTGTTCATCTCACCTTTTACAAACTTGGGACTAATGAAAAATTTTACACAATTATTCATCTTTTAAAAAAGAATAACAAAAATTTTTTATTTGGCATAATATAATAAAAACAATTGAAATTTGATAATTTTATACAATTTTGCATGAGAAAATCAATATACAACAATAGTGACGGTCAAAGTTAATAAAAGGGGGTTTTTAAAAGGTCACTAACAACCAAACATTATTAGGTTACTGTGTGGTGACATTTGGGGCCAAAATTCTTTTATTTATTACAAATTTGGGAAAATTTAAAAGGGGAAAAATATATCTTGGGAAAACCCATTCTCGGGTTCTTCAACATGTCAATTTAGATGTCATTAATTTTTTGTTTGGGGACATTAAAACCCGGTTTCTGACGATCTGCTAACCTTTTATAAATTTTAACTGGCTAAAACCCCCAAATGTAAAATAAAAAATTTTTGGAAGAATTTGCCACCCATTTGGTTTATTGACATTATTTTTTGCGCTTGTTTTAAAACCTTTTTTGGCTTAAGCTAAAAACAAAACAATGACGGTTTGTTTTCACTTCTTTTTTGATTTTTAAAAAAAAAAAAAATTAAAAAAACCCAAAAAAAATGAGTATTTAAAAAGTGTATTTTAATGTTAACAAAATTTTCAAACCTTTCAATCGGTAAACCCAAAGCTTGTAAATTAAATACAGCAAAATACGACTTAAAATTTGGGGGAATAAGTTTCTTTAAAAGGAATCCCTCAGACGAAATATTTAAAGGTATGTTTTCATCTCAATTTTACACCAGTAAGTTTTGTAAATCTGTGAACATTTATGTTTTTGGGGAATGAAAAAGGTTGCATTTAGCTGAAAAAAAACCTTTTATTTAAAAAGTAATTTATTATTCTTTAAAAGTGAAAATTACCTGAACTTTTCATTTAAAGGCATGTTTCCCCCCAAACATGCCCCTAAATTACAGCATAAAGTAAATGTCGGATTATGTTTAAAAAAAGTTATTCTATTTTCAGCCAATCTAAAAAAATTTTTTTCCTTCCTAAACTCCCCTTTTTCAAAACCCCCACTCAACGGGGAATGAAAAAAATAATTTTCCCCGCTTCCCAAAAAAACCCTTGGGGGGAGCCCAAAAAAAAAAAACGGGTAAAATTTCCTCCTCCGCCCTTTTTCCGTCAGAGCCCTTTCGTTTCCTTCCCAAAAGAACACAACAGTTTAAGTTTCACTTTCATAAATTAAAAAATTGTTTACCCATAATATTTTGGAGAAAATAAATTTTGTTCCCTTATAAAACAAAAAATTTTAAAATGATCTGATTTTTTGGACCCCGGACTTTTTGTACATCGTCCCCCGATCTCGCGAAAAAAAATAAAAAAGGACATGAAACCCCCGCGCAAAAACCCCCCTTTGACTTTGAAATTACTATTATTGTTTCATCATAAAATTCCTTTCCTCCTTTTGGTTCCATCAAATTTTACACCAACTTAAAAGTTTTTATAAATCTGAATATTTTGTTTAAAAATGAAAAAATATCCTCTTTTCAAAAACTGAAACAATTTGGGGGCTGATTGTTTTAATAAAAAATCAAAAAAAATAAAAAAAAATTCTTGGGTGAGCAGGGGATATTGGTGCTCAAATCTTTATTATTATTAACTCACTGACTTGCCTTTAAACCCCAAATACAAGTTTCAAAAGGGGTTGGGAATTTTTTTTCATTTATGGAAAGTTTTAAACTTTAAAAAATAAATTAACTACATGTATTAAATTGCCTTTGGACCACAGATGATTGTCATTCCTCATCCATGTTGGATTTTTTTACCTGTGATATATCTTATGGTTTTATTCCTAACTGTTTCCCCTTGAGAAGTTTAGGGGTTTATACAGACCCTTAACAATGCATGATAAATCTCCCCTTGGGATCAAAAGGTGGCCATGTTAGGATTTGAACATTGCAATGATAAACTTTTGTCGCATAAACCCCTCTTTTTGTTTCACCTGTAGTTGGTGTTATAGTGAAAGTGTTCCCTTGTTTAAACAGCCCCTGTTTTGGGTTTCCCCCCCTGGCCACCCCTGCCCTGTTGTCTACAGCCAGGGAAGTCGTGTAGACTGGCATGGTGGTTATTGTCCCCATCAGTGGACCTGTGTCATCTACCATTCTCTTTCATCCCCCCAGGGTTTCCATCCTTTGGGTGTAACCCCATTATGCCCCATCTGTTTTCAACCCCATTCAGTGGGAGGGGGGTGACAAATGACCTTCCATCCCCCTTTTCATCTTTACTGGGGGGTTTTCTCCAAATGATTTGGACTTCTGGGTACTGGACCTGTTTTTAAAAAAAACAAAAGAACACATTTTTTTGTGAAAAACCCCTCATAAATTCATGTATAAAAAGCATGTTCATACATTTTTGTGGATAATTGTTATTTTGTTTATATATTCTTTTTCTTGAAAACTTTGAATTGAAAAAATAATCCACCCATAGCCTCATTCTGTAGAATTATATTCTGTATAGAAATGTGAACAATCAATTCAAAAAACACTATTGATAAAAATGTTCTTCCCGATCAATTAAATATTATGACTTTAGACAAAATATTTTTTAAATTTAAATATATTATTCATAAAAAGAAAAATTTATGAAACTTGGAAAATTCCTCTGGATATATTATTTTAAATATTAAATATTCTGATTAATATGTATAATGTTATATATAATTTTCATAAATTTAATGAAATAATTTTTTTTAAAACTTCATTCATTATGAACACTTGTGTTGTTTTAATGGGGGTTTTGCATCCTTTTTAAAATTTCAATATTTTTTGTACCTTTTGTACGAATCTGGTTTAAAACCCATTGTGTATGTATAGTATTTGACACATTTCTTTCCTGTCAATGGTTCTATGGAGTTGCCCGTACTGCGATTTTCCCTTTTGACTGTTATAGTCTGTCACCAAACGTCATGTTGATGACAACCCTCCCCCCGAATTTTGGTACGTCTCGCCAAACTCCGCTTGCTCCCCTTTGTCTTAGCTCACTCACCAGACAATCAAACCCTCTTTCCCCGTTGATTAAAAAGGAAAGCCCATCAATCAGAGGGGGGGTGACGGTCAGGGGTCTCAAGTCATTACATGTGGGATACGTGACGGGAAATCGCCTTTTTTCTGTATTTTAACATCATTGGGTGCCAGAGAATTTGTTTCCTTTTAGCATCATACCCCCCTTTCTCATTCATCAAATGCTGCCATCATCCCGTTCAAAATCTTGACATCAATCTCTTTTTCTCTCAGCTGTAACCTTTGCCCGATCTGATCCTGTCCCTTCCTCTTTCATGGTTGTTGTTTTTTTCCTTAATTTTTCCCCTTGAGATAAGCGAAGAAATTTTTCCCGTTCCTTTATTTCTGTGAGGAGGGGAAAATTCTTTCTCCCCTTGTATTTCAGAAAAAATTCTGCACTGTCAATGTACTGATGCCGGGTTTTGGTCCAAAACAGTACAGTCTCGACAGATCAAGACGACATGTCTCGGGGAAAAGATTGATCTCTCCCTTTGTTTTTGACTGAAGCCTCTTTTTTTCACTGTTTTACCCTTAAAAGTCATCAGTGTAGCTACATTGTGTTTGGGTAACTTTGGAATTATCTTTTTTTCAGTTAGAGCAAATATTTTGGGTTTTAGTCAAGACTCGATGAAACCTCTTTTCCATCACATAACTCCAAGTGGGGTTACCTGAACAGGGCCCTTTTTTTGTGTACCTCTCTCCCATGGCAATCAATAAAAGGTTTTTGGGGCCCCGAATTGATGGAATGAGAATCTCCAACAAACAGGACAAAAAGGGAAAGTTTGGGGGGTCTGCAGGTGGGGTCCCATATTCATTAAACGGTCTCACGAAACTTGAAAAAATCCCAAAATTTTGGGTTGCTTTATCGGTCTGGCAAAGCCCCACTGAATATCCCGGGTTATCTTTTGCAATGCTCAATTTCAGTACTGGTAGCCGTTCTGTGAACACATGAAGAAATTCAAAAGGCGGGTTAATGGTCACTGATGATAAGTCATTTATGATGAAGGGTTTTAAACTCAAAAAACAATACACAAGGAAAAGTGATGCATAATTTTTTGTTCAATAAAAAAAAATTATGGAAAAATTTCCCTTTTTTTACCTGGGGGTTCAAAATGAACTCAAATATATGTATTAAAGTCGGATGGTATAAATATTCTTAAAATTTTGTAAAATTTTGTTGCAAAAAGGAAATTGGCCCCATACCATAGTAAAATGTCTCATGGGTCACTTCATGAATAAAAATGTAAAAAAACCCCTTTTTAAACCAAACATCATCGAACAAACCGGGGGCAAAAGGGGGAAAAAGTCTGCACTGTAAGCGGGGGGTGAGTTCAAATCCCCCCAGTCGCCTGTGGTTTTTTTGAACCTCTGAAAACACGGGTTCAGTGCTATACACGTTTGGGGAAAATTTAATCAATTGTTTTCTCCCAAAAAAATTTTCCCAACCTTGTTTAAACCACCTTACATTTTATTATTGTTACTGTGGGAAAAGTTCTTTTTATACACTAGTTCCCGAATAACATGTGATAAAATTTACTGATTATTATTTCAACCCCTTTTTTAGTTATTCTGTATTTTGTAGGGACATTATTTATTGACTGCAATTTTTAAGTGTCTGAACCCTTTAAATTTTTCCCAAAAAATCAAATTGTCAAATAGAAAAATGGCAAAATTTATAAAAAAAAAAATGATGGCAAACCCTTTTTATTTATTCTAACAAAAATTATAAAATTCTGACCAGTTTTGGGGGAAAAATATTTATATTCTTAAAATGAAATCCTAGCAGAAAGATTTCAAGGGATTTTTAACCATCTCAACAAATACCCAAATTTTATATCAAAAAATCTTTTAGACATCAATTGTTTTCATTTTTCAATAGTTCAAACTGTAACTTTAAACCTAAAACCTTGATCTAACCAATTATAGTTCCTTTTATTTAAATGTTTGTTTAAATATAAATAAATCCCGTAATTTGAATGTTGGGAAGAATTTTGTACAAAAAAATCTGTGTAAAATTAAGGAGAAACCCTTGGGAGAAATAACAAACACAGTAGTTTTGTATAGCACTATCCCTCCTCCTGAAATTAAAGTTAGTTTTTTTGTTAACCCCCCTACTTTAAAATAGCTATAGTGGTCAAAAACAGTCAACTGCCTGTTTTGACTATTGAAATAATTACCGGGGGATTTGGACTGGTTTTACTTTATTTTTACCCCTCAATAATACAAAATGATGCTTTTTCCAATCAAAGGGGCAACTCATTTTTAAACCCGCACGTGGGTTTTTTTTTAAGGGGTAATATACCCTTGCAGAAAGGTATCAACATTTTGACGATTTTGACTCTTGATCACGAAGGGGTTTAAAATTCAAATGTTATATCAGTAAATGTCCATTCCCCCAAGATGATATCATATGAAGATTTTTAAAAACACATCCATTTGGCGAGAGGATATTTGCAGATTGCAAAAAAGCTGGGGTATTTATCCGGGGTTTGGGAAAACATTTTCTTTTTCCCAAAAAAGAAAAAAATTGAGGTTTTTCTGTCCCAAAATATTCAATTATAAATGTTGTCTGGTGGTTTTAAAAAACTTAATACAAGATGCAGTAGACTTTTCGAAAAAAATGTAAATTAAAAAAAATTAAACTGAACTTTTTTCTTCAACCCATCAATAGTGGCCGGGCGTTGGCTCAAATGGTGAAAAAAATGACCAAAAAAGTTTCCTTTTTAAAAATTTCCCTCGCGTGACATGGGGTTCATTGGTTCCCGGGAATAAATGGGTAGAGCATATTATGACCCAAAAAGGGGTCCGGGAAAAACTTTACATACATGTCATGTAGTTACCAGGTGTCTGAAAGGATTGTGCAGAAATACACCAAGCGGATTGTTCATGAACCAGGAAATATTCAATTTTCGGGGGTAAAACTGGTTCAAATTAAAAAATGAAAAGTTTAAAAACACACCAAAAATACTTTGGTTTTAAAATCATATTTTTAAAGCAATTTTTATTTACCCAAGGGGTTTTTTGAAAAAAAATTTATAATTTTTTTTTATTTTAATTTTTTTTATTCAAAATGTTTTTATTCTCTGTTCTATCAATCTTGTTGGGGGTTGAAATTGTTGTTTTTTTCCCGTTTTTTTCTTCTTCTTCCGGGGAAAATTATTTAACAAAAAAAAACTATTTTGAGCTCAGAAGCTTCATAATTTTATTACAATCCCTTGGAATTTTTAATTGTTGTAATGGCGATCGTAAAATTTCATCACTGATTGATTTTATTATTTTGATTATTGTCATTTAACCTATGCATACAATACCCTTTTACGTGTCATTATGTCTTTTTACAGTCTGATGTCAATTTACAGTCTAAACATAAAAAGCCTTTTTATAAACCCCGTTTTTTTTACACGCTGTTGTCTTCGTCATGCCCCTTATTTCCCTTCAAGCTTCGGGGGTTTTTGACTTGGACATTGTACCCCCCTGGGGTCTTTTGCATATTCACTGTTTTTAGTTATGATTAATTTGGAAGAATATTTTTTTATGGGGGGAATTAGCTTTTTTAAACCAAAATAGTTTTGGAAAAAAATAAATACCATTATAATCTCAAAAAAAATTTTTAGCTTTCGGGCATATCGGTTTTAAAAAAAAAAATTTTTCTTCAAAAGATGTCTTTTAAGCGAAATTGGTATTTATACATAATACAAAATTTTGGATATTTCAAAAAAAATATTTACGTCATCAATGATAATTTGTTGAACGGAAATTCTGGTACACTTTGTTTGTCTAAAAAACCCTTTAGTTCTTGTTGTTTTCTTTATTTTCTTGTGCAATTCATGTTGATTTGTATGCCTTCTCTTACTTTTTCAATCAATCTTGAAGTGTGTCTTATTTTTATTGTGTTTTATTCTGGTCTTCAATCATTTCTCTTGCCCAATTTTTTTTCGTGTTTAAAATTTATTGATTTTTATCTGGTTGTAATTGTTTAATGCTATTGTCTTTAGTTCCAATCTTTTTATTCAAATGACCTCATTGAGAATAATCCTGTATAGGTTAATGGGTTTATATCCTGGTTTATCAACCACTTTTGTTTTCTGTCTTGACATTTTGTTTCTATTGATTGTGCTGTACTTGATTGTGATGTTGAATGAGGAAATGGTAATCTACATGTACAATTGTACATGTGTTGCACAGAATCACTCAAAATAAGCTACATCGGATATTCAAACTTACACTGCAAATACTTGTCACATTGTATGATGTGGCTGATGCCAAAAGTACAGATCACAGGGTTGATGTCATCTCCCTATCATCCATTGAAACCATATTCTCCCAACCCTTAATTGAATTATCTTCTTAATAAGTACATTTTGGTTAGGATTAAATGCTTCTTTAAAATGACATTTTAAGTCTTTGCTGCTGACGGAAATTTGATTTTGTTTTGATGACTTTGGTAAACCTTATCTATTTTGTCTGCCATAGTTCAGTTGATTGAAGTCACCATGTGATATGATATTATATCATCTGTATGGTCTCAAAATACATTCATTGATGAATAATAGGGTCATAAATTAATCAATTTAGTAATGTTACTCCGGGAAAGTTCTTAGAATCATATGTCTCTGGAGGGTCTATGTTAACCATGGCAGACTGAGTTTATTACAAGGTTTAGATACATGAAGGTCTCTATGTAAGTAAAGACTGTTTGTGGTGACCCATGTGAAATTCTCATTAAAAGTAGTAATTGGTTGTGAAAAAAACGGGAGGTTAACTCGATGTTTCGATCAGTGTGCTCTGATCGTCTTCATGATGCTCTGATCATCCTTAGTCATAAAACACATGAATGAACCTACATGACATAAAACCCAAGTCTCATCAGATCTCTTACAATTAATATACTGAATATTCATGAATAATATGAACTTTGACATTTGTCTGCCCCAAAAAGCTAAAATTTAAGTTGTTAAATAAATAGTGTTCTAATGGTGGATTGGATATAATTTATTTATTCATGTACTCTGTGAGGATGAGACACATAGCCATGATGTGATGAGGTAAGAGTTTGATCATTCATTTATGAAAACACACACACATAATGTTATGTATGGTATTACCTATTTTGAACTTGATGAAGTGAGGAAGGTCAATTACATTTTTTTTATAAAAACCTTTATAGCTTTGTTGTAATGAAGTCTAGCCAGTTTATTTCATTTTTCCCATATGAATCCTAGGCCCATATTCATAAAGCCCTAAAACAGCCTAGGCCTTTGCAGGCTGCTAAATGCCTAGTTGCCTGCTCCATAGTTTCTTGCTATTTTCATATTCATAAAACCCTGCTAGGGACAGTGCCAGGTGGTTGTCACTAGGATTTAGTTGGTTGTTAACTTAGCAGTTGGCATTGTTCCAAACCACAAACACAATATGGGTAAGTTTCACTTTCAATGGTGGCATGTTTATGTGTCTAACAATGAGGCTGTGCATGCGAACTGTGTGTGCCTACCCAGAATCAATGTCAGGCGTTCTATGTTCTCAGCATCGTGAACACCAGGTTTCAGAATGGCAGATACGATGGGGCAAAAAAAAAAAAAGGGAAAGCTAATTATTCATAGCTGAAAATATGATGAATTCAAGGATGTCATCGAGCAGTAAACAAAAAGATTAAACCCAACGAAAGCTAATGCTTGGAAGACTATTTACAGCGATATCAAAACAAATTAACAAAACTCAAGTCGGTGGAAAGATTGTGTTTTAGCAAAAATCTCGGTTCAAGGGGGAGGAGAAACCTTTGCCAGGAACCCACCATGTTTTCACGTCAGGTCAAACATCCCAAATGAAGGTTTGGTTGTCAACTAGTGACTTAGAGGTACCCAAGATCACCTCTAAAAATTTGGACAACAGCAGTCCACCTAAGCTTAGCGGCATTTATGAATAACATTAGTATCACTAAGCATTGGCAGTTAAGGCAATTTAGTTGCCAACTAGCTTAGCAGGCTTTTATGAATATGGGCCCTGGATACCAAATACTGACTCCATGGTTAACCCGGACTCTCTGGTCTGTCTTAAAGTAAAGTAGAGGATGGTATCAAATATCCTTTACATATTCTTTAAATGTACTTTTAATTCAAATGAAAAGTATACAAATTAGAAACTATCATTCTGCTGTCCACTGTGAATAAAGATCTATAAAACTACTATCAGCTCATATTATTGTTTCTAGTTATTTATAACTATTTTAATCTAAATGCAATTCACAAGTTAATTATAACCTTATATATATAGTTTTATGTACCCCAATTAAATGGCACTTTTGTGAGTGGACTAAAAGTTTAACAGTAAATTCTTTTTCTAAAACTCTTAACCCATATCCGATCTCGTGATAACCCAATATATAGCTACAAGCGGACCTACGTGTTTTTCCGTCCATGTTTTGTCCAATTCAATTTACTCGTTTTTCGATGACTGTATTTCATGATTATAGATATAAATTAGACAAGTCTGACATCATAATAAAGTGCCGTTCTCCTTTTTCCCATCAGTAGTGTCTGTGTCAGTGATTGTAATATTCTCTAAATAAGGAATCTTTCGATTGTGTGCAAAAACAATGTATCTCTGTTAGGGGGGCATAGTCTTTTGTGTGTTTACAGGGTTTTGGCGGATTGGGTTTGTTCAAATAAAATAAAAAATTGATTACAAAAATTGATCAGCAAACACAAACTTTTATTCTTACATTCGTTATTAATAAAATTCTATTAGTTGTTGGGGAATAATATTTGACTATTCTTTAAAATGATATCACCTCGAACAGAAAAATTTGAAAGGATGTTTGATACCATCATCAACTGTAATTATGTAAATACCAACTTCATATCAAGTAATCTTTTAGACATAAATTTCTTAATTTTCAAAACTATAGATTTAAATCCCTGATCCTAATTCCAAATTACTGAGTTCACTTTTATTCAAAAGGTATAATAGATAAATAGACACAATATAGACAAAGAAAATTTGTATATGTTAAGGGACATCTGAACCGTCTATAATATTTCAGGTCAGTTTTTACATATAAAGCTACTTTGTACAACCACATAAAACGTGTCCGTTAATTGTGTGATCCCCTACTGCCGTTACCCAGGTTGTTTGCATCTGACCGGGGCTGATCCTGCTACTCGGCAGAAAAAGTTTTGGGCCCCTGACCTGGCCCCTGAGCAATAGATAATTGGCATAGTGGACGCCCACCAACGAGGGGCTGGTTAGCTCGTTGGTAACAAGTTGGTAGAACAAGTTAATTAGTTATGGTTTGTTCCAAACATATAATTCAGAAAATGCCGTCCAATTGTCCCAAAAAAGATAGCCTGGGATGTACAGTGTACATATTTAATAATTGTTGCCTGGCGTGATGGGGTCCATGGCGTTTTGTCACCGGGGGATGGCACCGAGGCGAAGCCAGGTGCCATCGGGCCCGATCTGCTCATGGACCCATCCCGGCTTCTTACCATTATTTATTAGATTCGTTACCGAAGAAATCTTCCAGTAAACTGTCTAAATCTGTAACTGGAAGTGTCTGGAAGTTGCTGTCATCTCGTCCGTTTCGTTTTCAGTATTCGGGAAATATTCGTACTGCATAAAGCGAACAAATTCACACCAGACTGAAGCTGGCCCAAACGGGCCCCAAAAGCCCCGGGGGGCCGGTTC
>CM055816.1:7499706-7521146 GCA_029582265.1 Zoroaster sp. YZ-2022
TTTGTAAGATTACTTGAAAGGACAGCAGTTTGCTTGTACATGTACTGAAAGGTATGCTAAAGAACAAGAATTTTGTGGGTTAAAAATACATTTTAAATGTTCACAAGAAAATTCTTTCAAACCTTTTCAATTGGTGAACACAACATTCATTGTAATGTAAAATACAGCAAGAAATACAGAACATACTTATAATTGGGAATAACTTGCCTCAGACAGGATATATAACCTTCAGAAATATTTCAAAGGGTTTTGTTTGAGTACCATCATCATTAACATTACACCAAGTAAGTTTTATGTAACTCTGTGAACATTTACGCAGTGTTACTGATTGAGAATAGACGGTATACACTGCATTTAGCTTCGAAAAAACTTAACGCTGTTTATTTAAAGTATACATACACATGTACATAATAATAATAATAATAATAATGCTGGCAGACTTATATAGCTCACGTATCCACCAACTAAAATTGGTGCTCAAGAAACATTCTTTTACATGCATTACACAACACACGGGACCTACGGCTTTAGGTCCCATCCGGCGACTAAGCAATTATGGTTAAAGTACTTGCTCAAGGACACAAGTGTCAGGACCTGGGTCTGAACTCACACCCTGCTGCTGGCAACACCAGAACTTGAGTTGGTGCTAGACCGCCGCCCACGACCTCCATTATTCATTAAAGTGTAACATGTAGACCTATGAACGTTGTTCATTTACAAGGCATATTTTACACTCCCAAACATGATCCTCAATTACAGCATAAAGTGAATGTCCAGATTATGATTTAAAAGTTATTCTGCCTTACAGCCAATGCTATAAAAGGTGCTTTTCCTTCTTAGCCAACTACCCTTGCAACATTAGGCAAACGCCACTCAAACGGGTGGAATGTAAAAAATAATCTTCCCGCTGTCCACAAAAATGGCTACTTGTGGACCGCGAGTCAAACAAGCAAAAAAACACAGGTCAGCAACCTTTCTCATCCTCCCTGACCTTTTCCGTCAGAGTCCTTGTACGTAACGTTCCGCACCAACCAAGAACTACTTAACAGTTTAAACGTTTAACTTAAAATACATCAGAATTAAACGAATTGTTTACCCATAACATTTTGTAAGAGTAAAATGAACATTTTGTTGCCTTATAAAACTAACAAACTTTAAATGATCTGAGTAATATTACTCGGACTATTTTGTACATCGTACTCCGATATAGCTACCGACAATAAAATAAACAAAGGATATGAAACCGACCCATGAGAAGAAGCAAGAAGCCCTGTTGACATTGATAATTACTATTATTGTTTCATCATAAAATTCATATCACTACATTTGTTTGATACCATCATCAACTTTACACCAACTTAAGTAAGTTTTATGTAAATCTGAACATTGATGTTTATTAGGAATGACAAAGGTATACACTGCATTTAGCTGAAGAAAGCTGAAACAATGACTGTTTAGGGCTGTCAATTGTTTTAATATTTAAAAAAATACAAAAAGAAATAAAATCAAATCACTGCCTTGAGTGCCCAGCAGGGTGGATATGTGCGCGCTACAAATCTTTATTATTATTATTAACTCACTGACTTGCCAAATTTAAACCCCAAATACAAGTTTCTAAAGAAGGTGAGGTGTAATTTAGTTGGCTTTATGCCTTATGGAAAGTTTGTTACAACATTGAGAAATGAAAAATTGTACCATGTGACCAGCAAGATAGATTGCCATTCAACATCATCCAAGTTGGATGATATTATACAATGTGATATATCTTGACTGAGTACCAGTCAGCTACAGCTAACTGTTTCCCATCTGATATTAATGTGATTCCACGTGGTGTATACAGACCCTTAGCAATGCAGCTGATAAATCTACCATTGGGATCATAGTGGTGAATATGACCAGTGTCAGGATCATTGTACATTGCAATGTATAAACCTGATGTGTCACAGCATACACCTCTGCAGTATTTGACTTGCTCACCATCAATGGTTGGTGTTATGGTGAATAGTGTAGACCCATTGTTATCAATGACAGCCACGTGTTGTTGACCTCCACCACTGACCACCACTCTGCCACTGTTGTCTACAGCCAAGTAGATGGGATGTGTAGTGACCGGCACGGTTCTTATTAGTCCACCATCAGTGGACCTGTGCACAGTCACTACCATTCTAGCTTCATACATTCACAAGGATGTTACCATCCTTCTTGGCTGTAACATCTCTGATGCCCACATCAGATCTTACCGACCTCATTCAGTGGCACGGTGGTGAACTGAAATGATGTACCATCCTCCTTGTACATCTTGACTTGGTTGGTGGCATGCTACTACTAAGTGATTGTTGACACTTGTAATAGCAACTGGACCTGTATTAGAAAAACAAATAAAAACACATTTTAAGTGAAAACTGCATCATAAATGTCACGTATCAAATGCATGTATCATACATTTCTATTAGTGGATAATTGTTATTTTTGTTTATGTATTCATTTATTCTGAGTGAATACATTTGAATGTGGAAATACATCACACCATCCACTATAGCCTCATTCTGTAGAATTATATTCTGTAATATGAACTGTGAACAATGCAATTCAAAATCACTATTAATAATACATGTTGTTCCTGATCAATTAAATATTGCATGAGCTTTAGACAAAATATTATTTAATTAAATATATTATGCTCATAAAATGAAAATTGATGAAGATTTTGAAGAATTCTTCTTGAATATATATTATTTGTAAGAGTATTGCAAATATTCTGATTACCAGTATCATATATAATGTTATATATAATGTTTCATAAATTTACTGAAATAATTATTTTTTAGTACATGTACATTCATTGACTAGAATACTTGTGTTACTTTAAGTGGGTGAATTTAGCATCACTTGTATATATATTCAATATTTTGTTGTACACTTTTGTACTGAATGTCTGCAGTTGTCAAAACCACATTGTGTATGTATAATAGTGTGTGACACACTTACATGCTTCCATGTCAATGGTTCTATGGTGTTGACCCGTACTGCTGTAGATTACTACTCGTCTGTTGTCAATGTCTGTCACAGCAAGCTGATCATGTTGATGAGCAGCAATACCCCATGCCCCATTGAATTCTGTATGTCCACGTCCGTTCTTGCCAAACTCATGACTTAGCTCCCACTTGCTGTCTTCCAGCTCCAGCTCACCCAGACTGATATCACCAACCCTCTTACTCTGATTGATCCGCAGATATGAAAGTCTGCCATCAATCAGAGGAGGGCGGTGACTGGTCAGTGATCTCAAGTCATTACTGATGATGGGATACAGTGACAGGAAGTCACTGTCTGTTGCTGTATTTGTAACATCATTGGCCGTGTCCAGAGAATGTTGTTTCCTTTGTAGCATCATACCCACTGCTTTCTCATGCTCATCAAATGCTGCCATACGATCCTGTTCAAGGGTCTTGATGGCATCAATCATCTTATTCTCCTCAGCTGTAACCTTTGCTCTGATCTGATCTGCTGTCTCCTTCACCTCTTTCATGGTTGTTATGACTTTGTCTCTGAATTCTTGCTTAGCTTGAGATGAAGCTGCCAAAGATTTTTCCAGTTCCTTTAATTCTGTGTGGCAAACTGGCAAGATATCTTTCATTGCCTTCTTGTATTTCAGAGAAGCTTCTGCAATGTCGATGTACTGATGCTCAGGGTAACGATGGTCCATAACAGTACAGTCTCCACAGATTAAGACTTGACATGTTTCACAGTAGAATCGATTGATTGCTCCCTTGTGTTTGTGACATGTAGAAGCCTCTTCTGGTCTTGTCACTGTTGCCTTACCCTTACGTATGTCCTCCAGTGTAGCTACATTGTGATTGGATATTGCTTTGCTTCGCAGATGTATCTTTTTGCAGTTAGAGCAGATATTTTGGGCACAGTCAAGACATCGATGAAGAGCCTCATTGCCTCCATCACATAACTCACAGAGTGGCTTGGAGTTACCTGAACAGGCAACCTTCTCTTGTATTGATACCTCATCTACGATCCCAATCAAGTGAAAATTGGTTTTGAGTCCCTGAATGCCCGTCGATGGAATGAGAATCTTCTGACGACAAACAGGACAAGGAATGTTTGGAGTGCGTCTGCAGGTTGTGTCCCAGTATTCATCTAAACAGGCCTCACAGAAACTATGAGAACAATCCAGTATTTTGGGCTGCTTGTATCGGTCATGGCATATGCCACACTCAAGATGATACCGGCTTATCTTCTGCAGGGCTCCTAATTCTCCAGTACTGGTAGCCATTTTGTTCTGTTAACAAATTAATAAGAATTCAAAAAGACTGGGTTAATGGTCACTGATGATGAAGTCATTTATGATCATTGGTTTACCTTAAACTTACTTGAATCACAAAATAATACACAAGGGACAAGTTTTACCAATTTTGTTTGTCAATAAAAATTAATTGACTACAGCAGGATCAAAACATCCGCTTTACAGGATAACCATATTGACACTCAACAGTGAACTAAAATGTATGCATGTATAGAGCAATAGATAATTGGCATAAGTGGACCGCCCACCAACATAGGGGCTGGTTAGCTCAGTTTGTAGAGCCCTCGTATGGTAATCGAGAGGTCGATTACCGTACGATAATAATATATATATATATATAATATATAATAATATATATATAATAATATATATTTAATATATAATATATATTTAATATATAATATAATATATATTTAATATATAATAATATATAAATCTCCATATAAATCTACTTTGTGTACAATCACATAAAAGGCTTGTGTCCCGTTAATTGTGTGATCCCCGCTACTGCCATTACCCGGGTTGTTTGCATCTGACCGGGGCTTGATCCCTGGCTACTCGGCAGATATGATTTGGCCTCTGAGCTGGCCCCATAGAGTAATAGATAATTGGCATAAGTGGACCGCCCGCCAACACAGGGACTGGTTAGCTCATTCGGTAGAGCGCTCGTACGGTATTCGAGAGGTCGCGGGTTCGAGTCCGGCATCAGCCAATTTTTTTTTGCTCGCTACCTGTTTATAAATATATGTATGTATATGTATATATATATACATGTATACATATATACATATATACGTATACATGTATGTATATATATAAATTAATTAAATCGGTGGCCTTAGCTTTCGATCCAAACTGGACCTTCATCAGAGGCTTTGACAAAGTACAAACATAAAAAACACATCGATATATATATATATATATATTTATGTTGTACTTTGTCAAAGCCTCTGATGAAGGTCCGGATTGGATCGAAAGCAAAGGGCCACCCTCCAGATTTAATTTATATATATATATATATATATGTATATATATATATATATAATCTAATATAATAAGAGCGAAATCCTGAGGCCCTTCTAAAAAGTTTGTTACATATAGGCTCCGGAACTGCTGGGTCCCGCGGCTCGGGAGGGGTACCTGCGTGTTGGGAAAAATCCACAGGGTGTCGTCGTCGCACTTCTGGTTCCGCCGAAGACGTTGTTTTTGCATCACGGCGAATCGCCGCTTTTCCGCATTTATTCACTGCTTTTTGTCAAGCAGTGGCCATCGTTCCAGACCCGTCAGTTGTCCGAACGCACTCCCTCTGTATTCGCTATAGGTGTTGTGTTATTCTTGACCCGTGTGCTTAAATACCGCAATGGCCACACTTTCGTGGTGTTTCTTAAAGCTTACGTACAACAGCCGTTATGGCTCACGCGTGTATGCGTGTTGTGTGTGCATAGCATCAAGCATGGTCTTCTCAAATCTTGCAACAGTGCTAACGCTACAGTGTGTTCTTTAGTGTTGTGCGCAAAATTTCCACATGTTATCGCACACTGTTGTTTGTGCATTTCAGGGCATTCACTAGCGCTACGGTGTGTTCTTTGCTTAAAGTAGTATCATGTGCAAAATCTTTATCAACCCTTCATCCCCACCCTCTTTAATTCACCCAACTCCCACCGCTCCAAACCCGATATTCAGATCGGGTAACTTCACTTGTGTATATATATGTAGGTGTGTGGGGGGGTGTAAGTACATTTGAATTGCTATCCCCAGAAGTAGAAAAGTTTGAGAGTTTTCTGTCCAAATTATTCAATTATAAACACTTACCATACAATATGCAGTAGACTTCTCAGAAAATGAAGAAATGTTAAGACAGAATTTAGCTGAATTAAAGTTGGCTAAATCTTCAACACATCAATAGTGGTACATGGCGTTGGCTCAAATGGTGAAAAAGTGATGCAAACAGTTTCCTTGTGTAAGCTTTTACATCATGTGACATGGAGAGTTCATTGGTATCCAGTACCATGGGTAGAACATACATGTACATGACCAAATCAGTAACCAGGAACAACTGTACATAGTTACGACATGCAATCTGAAAGGATTGTACAGAAATACACCAATGCAGAGTTGACAGTTCATGAACCAGGAAATATATGCACAATTTTCAACAATGGTAAATCCTGGTTCAAGTTAAGGCCAGGCTGAATAGTTTTGAAAATACATGTACACTAAAGCGACTGTGGTACATGCACACATCATATTTTAATGTGTATTATTTGAGAAAGAAAATGTATATAATGTTGTTGTTCTGTTGTCAAATTGTGTTCAAGCTAGTGTTTTTATTCTAAATGTTCCAGTGCAATCTTGTGTTTTTATTTCTTTTCTTGTGCAATTCATGTTGATTTTTGTATGCCTTTTCTTACTCTTTTTCAGAGTACCATCTTGAAGAGTGTCTTATTTTTATCATGTTTTATTCTAGTCTTCCTATCCATTTCTTGTCCTTGCCTGTATTTTTCTCAATTTATTTGTTTTTATGTTTACATATTTATTTTATCTGGTTTAATTTTTTAGTACTATTTCTATTGTCTTTAGTTCCAATTTTTTTTTATTCAAGGACCCCATTGTATAGGTTTATTGGTTCATATCATGGTTTATCAACCACTTTTGTTTTCTGTCTTGACATTTTGTTTCTATTGACTGTGCTGTACTTGATTGTGATGTTGAATGAGCATGATAAACCAAACCAACCCAAATCATTTCCTTATATAAAGTAGCTAACAAGAGGAAATGGTAATCTACATGTACAATTGTACATGTGTTGCACAGAATCACTCACAGAGAAATAAGCTACCATCAGGATATTCAAACTTACATGTACACTGTAAATACTTGTCACATTGTACGATGTGGCTGATGTCAAATTACAGATCACATGGTTGATGTCAACTACACTATCATCTTGTTAATAAGTACATTACTGGTTAGGATTAAATGTTTCTTTAAAATGACATTTTAAGTCTTTGCTGCTGACAGGAAATTTGATTTTGTTTTGATGACTTAGGTCAACAACACTTATCTCTTTTGTCTGCCATAGTTCATTTGATTGAACTGTAGATATTTATATCATCTGTATGTTCTCAAAATCAAAATATATTCATTGATGAATAATAGGGTCATGAAATTAATCAATTTAGTCATGTTACTCCAGGAAAGTTCTTGGAATGTTGATGTCTCTGGAGATTTCTATGTTAACCATGGCAGACTGAGTTATTATACAAAGTTTTAGACTCATGTTGCTCTCTATGTACATGTAAGTAAAGACTGTTTGTGGTGACACCATGTGAAATTCTCTATTGAGTAGCAATTAGTTATGAAAAGAGCTGGAGGTTACAACTCGATGTTTCGGTCAGTGTGCTTTGATCGTCCTCATGATGCTCTGATCATCCTTAGTCATAAAAAGGCATGGAATGAATGATTACATTACATAAAAGTCAAGTCTCATCAGATCTGCTTACAATTAATAAACTGAATATTCAAGGTTACCTACTCATGAATAATATGAACTTTGACATTTGTCTGCGCTATGAAAGCTGCATAATTAAGTAGTTAAATAAATAGTGTTCCTCATAGTGCCCCAAAAAACAGAAAAGATAAAGAAAAGGGAAAAAACCCATACCCCTGGGCCCCCCCACTGAAAAGCAATGCTCCCCCTGTGCCCCCCCCCCCCACTGAAAAAGTCCTGGCTACGCTGCTGATGGATTGGATTGGATATAATTTATTTATTCATGTATCAGACACATAGCCATGATGTGATGAGGGAAGGGGGATTTAATCATTCATTCATATGAAAACACACACATATAATTGTGTGTATAGTATTAGCCAAGGATCTCCTATTTTTGAACTTGATGAAGTGAGGAAGGTGAAATACATTTTTTATAGACAAAAACCATTATAGCTTTGTGTGTAATGGAGTCTACCCAGTTTATGTTCAGTTTTCATATGAATGCCTGGATACCAACTACTGACTAGTCTAGCCACGGACTCTCTGGTCTGTCTTAAAGACAATGTGTATAGTTGATTGATCGGATGTTAAGGTGAATTTATTATTTTAATATTTCAGTAATTATTTTATTCATTCAACATATTCTTTGTTTCATGACAATATTTTGAGGATTACCTACAAGTAAAGTCAGGAAACTGTTTACCAAACATACGGCTTCAAATGGAAACTAAAATGATGGTACACAGAATACAACGTAATTTATTATTTTTTATTATTGGCCAGAGCTAGTCCTTTTTACCTTACCTATAAACAGATTATTTAATATTCTATTCAAAAATAATAAAGTTTACAATCCTGTCAGCATTCTTATGAGATTCAAAAGAGTGGTGTAGGTTTCCTGTACATGTAGGTTTCCTATACATGTACATGTAGGTTCCCTGAAGGTTTCCTGTTGGTTTCCTTTAGAATTCTGTACGACTTATTGTACACAACTATCATATATCAAATGAGAATGATAAAAAAAGACAAAAAACTAGGAAAAAGATTACATTACATGTATTTCAGCTTGAAAGTTCAAATTAAACATTTAATTGGAATTTCAATTCTAGGTTTTGTATAATGCTTATTCATATAAGGCTGATCTAATACTAACAATATACAGTGTACCAACAGGTCGGCATTGTGCACTAGTAAATGTCTTTGGACATTATGTAACATATATGCAAATGAGTCTAGCTAGCAGCACTGCGTATGTACGTAAATGCATTTAACAAGTGTTTGACAAACACAGAATATTAATTGTCATTAAGGTGAAATATGAATATTCATCAATGTAATGTATTATTAATTACACTAAGATCTATTGACTCATACATATTCATTAGTCCTTGAATGGACTCAGTCCCTTAAGTCACATTTTGAAATTATCAATTTGTGGTCATCTCACCGTTTGATAGACTGACTTGGGACTAAAAAGAATAATTTACACAATTATTCATCAGTTTAAACAAGAATAACAAGAAATTATTTTACTATGAGCATAATATAATACAAAGCAATTGAAATTTGAGTAATATTTATACAATATTGCATGAGCAAAGTCAAGATACAACAATGGTAGTTACAGGTCAAAAGTTAATGACCCTAGCAGGGTGGTTCTTAAAGGTCACTAACAACCATTATTACATTGATACTACAGGTTACTGTAGTCGGTGAGCAGTTTGAAACAGCAATTCTTTTATTTATTAAAAAATTTGGGAAATTAAAGGGAAAAATATATCATTGGTAAACTACCATTCTGCTGTGTCTTACAACATGTCAATTTAGATGTACATTAACTTTTGATTGGGACAGTTAACCGGTTTACTGACCGATCTGCACTAACCATTTATAAATGTGCTAACTGGCTATAAACCAAATCCAATATGTAAAAATAAACAATTTTGGAAGAATTTGCCACCCATTTGGTTGTACTTGACATTACTTTTTGCCGCATTAGTTATTAAACTGCCTTTAGCTCTAAGCTGAAGAAAGCTTAAACAATGACAGTTTGACTTTTCACTTCTTTTTTTTGATATTTAAAAAAAAAAAAAATTAAAGAAACCCTGAAAATGAGTATTTAAAAAAGTGTATTTTAATGTTAACAAGAAAGTACTTTCAAACCTTTCAATCGGTGAACACAACGTTCATTGTAATGTAAAATACAGCAAAATACAGACATGTATAATTGGGGAATAACATTTGACATTTCTTTGAAAGGATATCACCTCAGACAGAAATATTTCAAGGTATGTTTGATACCATCATCAACTTTACACCAAGTAAGTTTTATGTAAATCTGTGAACATTTATGTTTATTGAGAATGACAAAGGTATACACTGCATTTAGCTGAAGAAAAGAAACCTATTTATTTAAAGTATACATACATGTACATGTATTATTCATTAAAAGTGTAACATGTATACCTATGAACATTGTTCATTTACAAGGCATGTTTTACACTCCCAAACATGACCCTCAATTACAGCATAAAGTGAATGTCCGGATTATGATTTAAAAGTTATTCTGACTTACCAGCCAATGCTATAAAAAGTGCTTTTCCTTCCTAGCCAACTACCCTTGTATCATTAGGCAAACGCCACTCAAACGGGTGGAATGTAAAAAATAATCTTCCCGCTGTCCACAAAAACGGCTACTTGTGGACAGCGAGTCAAACAAGCAAAAAAAAAACAGGTCAGCAACCTTTCTCATCCTCCCTGACCTTTTCCGTCAGAGTCCTTGTACGTAACCTTCCGCACCAACCAAGAACTACTTAACAGTTTAAACGTTTCACTTACAATACATCAGAATTAAACGAATTGTTTACCCATAATATTTTGTAAGAGGAAAATGAACATTTTGTTGCCTTATAAAACTAACAAACTTTAAATGATCTGAGTAATATTGTGACCCCGGACTATTTTGTACATCGTACTCCGATATAGCTACGCCGACAATAAAATAAACAAGGACATGAAACCGACCGCTAAGGAGCAATAGCGCCCCCTGTTGACATTGATAATTACTATTATTGTTTCATCATAAAATTCCATATCACTCCATTTGTTTGATTCCATCATCAACTTTACACCAACTTAAGTAAGTTTTATGTAAATCTGAATATTTATGTTTATTAGGAATGACAAAGGTATACACTGCATTTAGCTGAAGAAAGCTGAAACAATGACTGTTTGGGCTGTCAGTTGTTTTAATATTTTAAAAAATACAAAAAGAAATAAAATCAAATTACTGCCTTGAGTGCCCAGCAGGGTTGATATGTGCGTGCTACAAATCTTTATTATTATTATTAACTCACTGACTTGCCAAATTTAAACCCCAAATACAAGTTTCTAAAGAAGGTGAGGTGTAATTTAGTTGGCTTCATGCCTTATGGAAAGTTTGTTACAACATTGAGAAATGAAATATGAACTACATGTATGTAAATTGTACCATGTGACCAGCAAGATAGATTGTCATTCAACATCATCCATGTTGGATGATATTATACAATGTGATATATCTTGACTGAGTATTTGTCAGCTACAGCTAACTGTTTCCCATCTGATGTGAATGTGATTCCACGTGGTTCATACAGACCCTTAGCAATGCAGCTGATAAATCTCCCATTGGGATCATAGTGGTGAATATGACCAGTGTTAGGATCATTGAACATTGCAATGTATAAACCTGATGTGTCACAGCATACACCTCTGCAGTATTTGACTTTCTGACCATCGATAGTTGGTGTTATAGTGAATAGTGTAGAACCATTGTTATCAATGACAGCCACGTGTTGTTGCTTTCCACCACTGACCACCACTCTGCCACTGTTGTCTACAGCCAAGAAGGAGAGTCGTGTAGTGACTGGCATGGTGGTTATTAGTCCACCATCAGTGGACCTGTGCTCAGTCACTACCATTCTCTTTACATCACCCACAAGGATGTTACCATCCTTGGCTGTAACACAGTTGATGCACACATCTGTTTTACCAACCACATTCAGTGGCAGGGTGGTGAACTGAAATGACACTGTACCATCCTCCTTGTACATCTTGACTTGGTCGGTGTCATCTGCTACTACTAAGTGATTATGGATACTTGCAATGGCAAATGGACCTGTATTAGACAAAACAAATAAGAACACATTTTTAAGTGAAAACTGCATCATAAATGTCATGTATCAAATGCATGTATCATACATTTCTATTAGTGGATAATTGTTATTTTGTTTATATATTCATTTATTCTGAGTGAATACATTTGAATGTGGAAATACATCACACCATCCACTATAGCCTCATTCTGTAGAATTATATTCTGTAATATGAACTGTGAACAATGCAATTCAAAATCACTATTGATAATACATGTTCTTCCTGATCAATTAAATATTGCATGAGCTTTAGACAAAATATTATTTAATTAAATATATTATGCTCATAAAATGAAAATTGATGAAGACTTGGAAGAATTCCTCTGGGATATATATTATTTGTAAGAGTATTGCAAATATTCTGATTACCAGTATCATGTATAATGTTATATATAATGTTTCATAAATTTAATGAAATAATAATTTTTTAATACATGTACATTCATTGACTAGAACACTTGTGTTAGTTTAAGTGGGTGAATTTAGCATCACTTTTAAAATGTTCAATATTTTGTTGTACACCTTTTGTACTGAATGCCTGCAGTTGTCAAAACCACATTGTGTATGTATAGTAGTGTGTGACACACTTACATGCTTCCATGTCAATGGTTCTATGGAGTTGGCCTGTACTGCTGCAGATTACCACTCGACTGTTGTTATAGTCTGTCACAGCAAGCTGATCATGTTGATGAGCAGCAATACCCCTTGCCCCATCGAATTTTGTACGTCCACGTCCTAGCTTGCCAAACTCATGACTTAGCTCCCACTTGCTGTCTTCCAGCTCCAGCTCACCCAGACTGATATCACCAACCCTCTTACTCAGATTGATCCGCAGATATGAAAGTCTGCCATCAATCAGAGGAGGGCGATGACTGGTCAGTGATCTCAAGTCATTACTGATGATGGGATACAGTGACAGGAAGTCGCTGTCTGTTGCTGTATTTGTAACATCATTGGCCGTGTCCAGAGAATGTTGTTTCCTTTGTAGCATCATACCCACTGCTTTCTCATGCTCATCAAATGCTGCCATACGATCCTGTTCAAGGGTCTTGATGGCATCAATCATCTTATTCTCCTCAGCTGTAACCTTTGCTCTGATCTGATCTGCTGTCTCCTTCACCTCTTTCATGGTTGTTATGATTTTGTCTCTGAATTCTTGCTTAGCTTGAGATGAAGCAGCCAAAGATTCTTCCAGTTCCTTTATTTCTGTGAGGCAAACTGGCAAGATATCTTTCATAGCCTTCTTGTATTTCAGAAAAGCTTCTGCACTGTCAATGTACTGATGCTCGGGTTTACAATGGTCCAAAACAGTACAGTCTCGACAGATCAAGACTTGACATGTCTCACAGTAGAATCGATTGATCTCTCCCTTGTGTTTGTGACATGTAGAAGCCTCTTCTGGTCTTTTCACTGTTGCCTTACCCTTACGTATGTCATCCAGTGTAGCTACATTGTGATTGGATATTGCTTTGCTTCGCAGATGTATCTTTTTGCAGTTAGAGCAAATATTTTGGGTGCAGTCAAGACATCGATGAAGAGCCTCATTGCCTCCATCACATAACTCACAGAGTGGCTTGGAGTTACCTGAACAGGCAACTTTCTCTTGTAGTGATACCTCATCTACGATGGCAATCAAGTGAAAATTGGTTTTGAGTCCCTGAATGCCCGTCGATGGAATGAGAATCTCCTGACGACAAACAGGACAAGGAATGTTTGGAGCGTTGCCTGCAGGTGGTGTCCCAGTATTCATCTAAACAGGTCTCACAGAAACTATGAGAACAATCCAATATTTTGGGTTGCTTGTATCGGTCATGGCATATGCCACACTCGAGATGATACCGGCTTATCTTTTGCAATGCTCCTAATTCTCCAGTACTGGTAGCCATTTTGTTCTGTGAACACATGAAAGAGAATTCAAAAAGACGGGGTTAATGGTCACTGATGATGAAGTCATTTATGATGAATGGTTTACCTTAAACTCACCAAACAATACACAAGGGAAAAGTGATGCATAATTATTTTTGTTCAATAAAAACAAATTGACTGGAAAACATCTGCCTTCTGTATTACCGTACCGGCATTCTACAAAATGAACTCAAATATATGTAATGTAAAGTCGAGGATGGTATCAAATATTCTTGAAATATTGCTTGTAAATTGTGTTCGCATTTTAAAGGGAAATTAGGCCCTATACCATAGTAAACTGTCATACTATGGCTCACTTCATGTGAATAAAGATGTAAAACAACTAACTTGTTTAAACCAATCATCATCGGGCAAGCTCGGTGGTCAAGAGGTTAAGACGTCTGCACTAGTAAGCAGGAGGTCGTGAGTTCAAATCCCGCCCGAGTCGCCTGTGTAGTTTTTTCACAGACACTCTGAAAGCACTGAGTATACAGTGCTATACACACGTCGGTGTAGGGCAAAATTTAATCAATTGTTTATCTCCCGACACAAGAATTTCACCAACCTATAAGTTTAAACCACCTTACATGTATATTATTGTTACTGTGAAGAAATGTTCTTATTTATACACTAGTTCACCTTGAATATACATGTAGATAGAGTTCACTGAGTGTGATTATGTACAACCCTTTATTAGTTATATCTGTATGTATGTCAGGCACATTATGTGAGTTGACTGCAAGTTTATAAGTGTCTGCCAGCTTAACACTAAATTGGTTCCCTAAAAACTCAAGTTGTCAAATAGAAAAATGGCAAAATTGATAAGAAAAAAAATGATCGGCAAACACAAACTTTGTATTTATTCTAACATACAATTATAAAAATTCTGACCAGTTATTGGGGAATAATATTTGACTATTCTTAAAAATGAAATCACCTCAGACAGAAAGATTTCAAGGGATGTTTGATACCATCATCAACTTTAAATACCAATTTCATATCAAGAAATCTTTTAGACATCAATTGTTGTCATTTTGCAATCAGTTCCGAAGCTGTAACTTTAAACCTAAATCCTTGATCCTAACCAATTACTCAGTTCACTTTTATTTAAATGTTTGTTATAAATATGGAAATAAATCCAGTAATTTGGGAATGTTGGGAAGAATTGTTGTACAAGAAATCTGTGTACACATTAAGGAGAACCATTGGGAGAAATAACAAACACAGTGAGTTTGTGTATAGCACTGATCCCTCCTCCCTGAAGTTAAAGTTAGATTTGTTGTGTTAACCCTCCTACTATATAGCAAGTAGCTATAGTGGTCAAAATCAGTCAACTGCCTGTTTTGACTATTGACCCAAATGTGTACACAGGGGCATTTTGGACTGGTTTTTACTGTCATTTTGACCACGCTCAATAATACAAGATGATGCTTTTACCAATCAAAAGCGGTCAACTCATTTTAACCTGCACAGTGTTCGTCTTTTTAAGTGCAGTAGATATACCTTGGCAAGTATACAGGTATCAACATTTTGACAGATTTTGACTCTTGCAGTCACAGAAGGGTTAATATTCAAATGTTATATCAGTAAATGGAGTCCGACTGTCCAAGCAAGATGCAGTATACATATGAAGAGTTTTATAGCAAAACACTACATCCATTTGGCCGAGAGGATATATTGCAGATTGCAGAGAAGCTGGCGTGGCATTTATCGCAGTTTGGAATACATTTGACTTGCTTTCCCCAGAAATAGAAAAGATTGAGAGTTTTTTTCTGTCCAAAGTATTCAATTATAAATGTTGTCTGGTGGTTTATAAACACTTACCATACAAGATGCAGTAGACTTTTCAGAAAATAATGTGAAATTAAAACAGAATTAAACTGAATTCAAATTGGCTAAATCTTCAACCCATCAATAGTGGCACAGGGCGTTGGCTCAAATGGTGAAAAAGTGACGCAAACAGTTTCCTTGTGTAAACTTTCACATCGCGTGACATGGAGAGTTCATTGGTATCCCGGCAATAAACTGGGTAGAGCATATTATGACCAAATGGGTACCAGGAACAACTTTACATACATGTACATGTAGTTACCATTGAGTGTCTGAAAGGATTGTACAGAAATACACCAATGCAGAGTTGACACACTTCATGAACCAGGAAATATATGCACAATTTTCAGTGGTAAATCCTGGTTCAAGTTAAGGCCAAGCTGAATAGTTTTGAAAATACACGTACACAAAAGCTACTGTGGTACATGTACACATCATATTTTAATGCATATTATTATTTACCCAAGGGAGTTTTTAGAAAGAAAATGTATATAATTTTGTTGTTATTTTGTCAATTTTGTTATTATTCAATGATAGTGTTTTTATTCTCTGTTCTAGTGCAATCTTGTTAGGTGTTGAAATTGTTCGTTTTTTTCCTCGTTTTTTTGCTTCTTCTTACTCGTGAAAATTATTGAACAAAAAGAACATAGTTGTGTAGCTCAGAATGACTTCATAATTTGCAGTTACAATCCTTGGAATTTGTAGATTGTTGTAATGGCGATGACGTAAGAATTTCATCACTGATTGATTTGATTATTTTGATTATTAGTCATTAGATACATTCTGCCCTATGCATGTACATGTATGCCACACGTTTACGTGTACATGTATGTGTAACTGTATGCAGTCTAGATGTGCAACTGTCTACAGTCTAAATGTGCATACACAAGCCTATTTAGCTATACACCACGGTTGTTGGCCACACGCTGTTGTCTTACGTACATGTAACACACTTACTGTAGCATACAATGCACAAGACTGTCGGGGTTGACTCGACTGTGGACATTGAATACCGCCCTCTCGTGTCTTATGTCGCATATTCACTGTGTTGTTAGTTATGATTAATTTGGAAGAATATTTGTTTTTATGACGGCACAGTTAGCTGTTTTCAAGCTTACAGATGAGTTTGGAAAGGGGAATGAAATATCTCGCATTATAATCTCAAAGAAATTATGTAGCTTTCCGGGCATATACCGGAAATTTAAAAGTAACTTATTCTAATGCAAAATTGATGTCTTTTGAAGCAGAAATTGGTATGTTATACACTGTAATACAAAATTTTGGATATTTTCAAAAAATATGATTGTGACGTCATCAATGATAATTTGATTGAACCGGAAGTTCATGAGTACACTTTGTTTGTCCTAACAAACACTTGAGTTCTTGTTTGTTTTTCTTTATTTTCTTGTGCAATTCATGTTGATTTGTGTATGCCTTCTCTTACTATTTTTCAGAGTACAATCTTGAAGTGTGTCTTATTTTTATTGTGTTTTATTCTGGTCTTCCAATCCATTTCTCTTGCCCAATTTTTTTGTTCGTGTTTAAAAATTTATTGATTTTTATCTGGTTGTAATTGTTTAATGCTATTGTCTTTAGTTCCAATCTTTTTATTCAAATGACCTCATTGAGAATAATCCTGTATAGGTTAATGGGTTTATATCCTGGTTTATCAACCACTTTTGTTTTCTGTCTTGACATTTTGTTTCTATTGATTGTGCTGTACTTGATTGTGATGTTGAATGAGGAAATGGTAATCTACATGTACAATTGTACATGTGTTGCACAGAATCACTCACAAAGAAATAAGCTACCATCAGGATATTCAAACTTACACTGCAAATACTTGTCACATTGTATGATGTGGCTGATGCCAAAGTACAGATCACAGGGTTGATGTCATCTACACTATCATCCCAATTGAAACCATATTCTCCCAACCCTTAATTGCCAATTACATCTTCTTAATAAGTACATTGCTGGTTAGGATTAAATGCTTCTTTAAAATGACATTTTAAGTCTTTGCTGCTGACAGGAAATTTGATTTTGTTTTGATGACTTTGGTCAACAACACTTATCTATTTTGTCTGCCATAGTTCAGTTGATTGAAGTCACCATGTGATATGATATTTATATCATCTGTATGGTCTCAAAATACATTCATTGATGAATAATAGGGTCATGAAATTAATCAATTTAGTAATGTTACTCCAGGAAAGTTCTTAGAATCATGATGTCTCTGGAGAGGTCTATGTTAACCATGGCAGACTGAGTTATTATTCAAAGGTTTAGATACATGAAGGTCTCTATGTAAGTAAAGACTGTTTGTGGTGACACCATGTGAAATTCTCAATTAAGTAGTAATTAGTTGTGAAAAGAACAGGAGGTTACAACTCGATGTTTCGATCAGTGTGCTCTGATCGTCTTCATGATGCTCTGATCATCCTTAGTCATAAAAACACATGGAATGAACCATTACATGACATAAAAGTCAAGTCTCATCAGATCTGCTTACAATTAATATACTGAATATTCATGAATAATATGAACTTTGACATTTGTCTGCACTGCAAAAGCTGCATAATTAAGTTGTTAAATAAATAGTGTTCTAATGGTGGATTGGATATAATTTATTTATTCATGTACTCTGTGAGGATGAGACACATAGCCATGATGTGATGAGGTAAGGGGGATTTGATCATTCATTTATATGAAAACACACACACATAATGTTATGTATGGTATTACCCTATTTTTGAACTTGATGAAGTGAGGAAGGTCAATTACATTTTTTTATTGACAAAAACCTTTATAGCTTTGTGTGTAATGAAGTCTAGCCAGTTTATGTTCAGTTTTCATATGAATGCCTAGGCCCATATTCATAAAAGCCTGCTAAACTAGCAGCCAACTAGGCCTTTGCAGGCTGCTAAATGCCTAGTTGCCTGCTCCATAGTTTCTTGCTATTTTCATATTCATAAAACCCTGCTAGGGACAGTGCCAGGTAGTTGTCAACTAGGATTTAGTTGGTTGTTAACTTAGCAGTTGGCATTGTTCCAAACCACAAAACACAATATGGGTAAGTTTCACTTTCAATATGAGTGGCATGTTTATGTGTCTAACAATAGAGCTGTGCATGCACGAACTGTGTGTGTGCGCCTATCGAATGCAATGTACAGGCAGTTCTATGTTCTCAGCATCGTGAACACACAGGTTCAGAATGGCAGATACACGATAAGGCAAAAAAAAAATAAGGAAAGCTAATTATTCATAGCTGAAAAATATGATGAATTCAAGGATGTCATCGACAGTAAACATAAAGATGTAAACACCAACCGAAAGAAAGCTAATGCTTGGAAGACTATTTACACGCGATATCAAAAACAAATTAACAAAACTCAAGTCCGAGTCGAAAGATTGTGTTTAGCAACGCAAAAAATCTCGGATTCAAACGGGAGGAGGAAAACCTTTGCCAGAGCCCACACCCATGTTTTCACGTCAGAGTCAAACATACAAATGAAGGGTTTAGTTGTCAACTAGTGACTTAGAGGTACCCAAGATCACCTCTAAAGTTAGCAGACAACTTAGCAGTCCACTAAGCTTAGCGGCATTTTATGAATAACACTTAGTATCCAACTAGGCTTAATTGGCAGTTAGGGGCCAATTTAGTTGCCAACTAGGCTTAGCAGGCTTTTATGAATATGGGCCCTGGATACCAAATACTGACTCCATGGTCTAACCACGGACTCTCTGGTCTGTCTTAAAGTAAAGTAGAGGATGGTATCAAATATCCCTTGACATATTGCTTATACAATGTACTTTTAATTCAAATGAAAAGTATACTATTGGTAAACTATCATTCTGCTGTGGCTCACATGTGAATAAAGATCTATAAAACTACTATCAGCTCATATTATTGTTTCTAGTTATTTATAACTAGTACACCTTTAATCTAAATGCAATTCACCAAGTGTAATTATAACCTTTATATATATAGTTTTTATGTACACACATGCCTGTAAATGGCACATTATGTGAGTGGACTAAAAGTTTAACAGTAAATTCATTTCCTAAAAACTCTTAACCCATATCCGCCGATCTACGTGATAACCCATAGATATGTAAAACGCTACAAACGCCGACCTACGTGATTTTCCGTACCATGTTTTTGTCCAATTCCAATTTACTACGTTTTTCCCGATGACTGTATTTCATGATTATAGATATGAAATTAGACAAGTCTGACATCATAATAAAGTGCACGTTCTCCTCTTTCCATCAGTAGTGTCTGTGTCAGTGATTGTAATATTCTCTAAATAAGGAATCTTTCTGATTGTGTGCAAAAACAATGTATCTCTGTGTGGGGGCTTAGGCACATAGTCTTTTGTGTGTTTACATGGTTAGGCGGATATGGGTTAAGTTGTCAAGTAGAAAATAGCAAAATTGATTACAAAAAAATTGATCGGCAAACACAAACTGTATTTATTCTTACATACAGTTATTATTAAAAATTCTGACTTCAGTTATTGGGGAATAATATTTGACTATTCTTTAAAATGATATCACCTCGAACAGAAAGATTTGAAAGGATGTTTGATACCATCATCAACTGTAATTAGTGTAAATACCAACTTCATATCAAGTAATCTTTTAGACATAAATTTCTGTAATTTTCAAAACTATAGATTTAAATCCCTTGATCCTAATTCCAATTACTGAGTTCACTTTTATTCAATGGTATAATAGATAAATAGACACAATATAGACAAGAAAATTGTGTATATGTTAAGGGACATGCGAACCGTCTATAATATTTCAGGTCAGTTTCTACATATAAAGCTACTTTGTGTACAACCACATAAAAGGCTTGTGTCCCGTTAATTGTGTGATCCCCGCTACTGCCGTTACCCAGGTTGTTTGCATCTGACCGGGGCTTGATCCCTGGCTACTCGGCAGATATAGTTTGGCCTCTGACCTGGCCCCATAGAGCAATAGATAATTGGCATAAGTGGACCGCCCACCAACATAGGGGCTGGTTAGCTCAGTTGGTAGAGCAAGTTGGTAGAACAAGTTAAATGTAGATTTATAGTTTGTTCAAATCATATAATTCAGAAAATGCCGTCCAATTGTCCAAACAAGATAGCCTACAGTATGTACAGTGTACATATTTAATAATTGTTGCCTGGCGTGATGGGGTCCATGGCGTTTTGTACACCCGAGGGGGCTGAGGGCACCCGAGGCGAAGCCGCGGGTGCCATCAGCCCCCGAGGGTGTACAAAACCCATGGACCCCCATCACGCCAGGCAACAATTATTTTGTTATACCATGGTATTTATTAGATTACGTTACCGAAGAAATCTTCCAGTAAACTGTCTAAGTCTGTAACTGGAAGTGTCTGGAAGTTGCTGTCATCTCGTCCCGTTTCGTTGCAGTATTCGCGAACTATTCGTACTGCATACGAAGCGAACAAATTCACACCAGACTGAAGCTAGCCGCGAATCGGGCCAGAAAAGCCATCCGCAATTGGCAGCCGCGAATTCGCGGTTGGGAATTCCCAAGAGCGAATTCACAGCCGCGAATTCAGAAAACGGGAATGAGCGACACAATTTACTGACGTTGGTCAAATTATTAACAGTTAATTTTACCTATTACCTTTTATTTAAATGTACTTTTTGTTAAATAATCATAAAGAACATGTCAATGCCCTCACTTA
>CM055816.1:7521646-7620178 GCA_029582265.1 Zoroaster sp. YZ-2022
TCTGATCGTCTTCATAATAATAATAATAATAATAATAATAATAATAATAATGTGTGGACTTATATAGCGCACGTATCCACCAACTAAGTGGTGCTCAAGGCGCATTATATCATTACCCCTGCTCATAAGGCTCATAAGTCTCATAAATCATTCCTGAAACCATCTCAGCTCCCTGGGGAGTATACAGCTCAATTGCTGCCATTACAGCGCATATAGGGCTAATCAACCAACTCTGCCCTCACAGGTACCCATTTAACCCCTGGGTGGAGAGAAGCAATTATGGTTAAGTGTCTTGCTCAAGGACACAAGTGTCACAGCCAGGATTCGAACCCACATTCTGCTGCTAACACCAGAACTTGAGTCCGGTAAGCTAGACCGCTCGGCCACGACACTCCATGAGGTAAGATCATCTCAATCCCATATCAACTCGGCGTCAACTCTCAGTCCCATACCCGTATCAAGTTCCATATCAACTCAGTATCATATCAACTTGGTCCGGTGTCAAATCAACTCGGTCCAAGATATCAAACTCGGTCGGTCCAAACTATTTCATCTACGGTCTTTCTGAAAGATAACAAGACGAAGAATAAAACATGAATAGGTCTTAAATAGTGCCAACTTTTTTATATCATGTAGCTCACTGTTGATAGCATTAGTCATTGGTCGATATATTTCTGTATAAGTGTCATGTGTGTAACATACCGTACGAAACGCTATTATCGGTCTTGCTAAACCGCAATATCATGGATGTATTTTTACTCCAGAGTGTTGAGAAGCAAATATGGTAAGGTTGTTCAAGGAATCAATACTACAAAATAATAAAACAATTATCAGCTGTCCATGATTCGAACCCATACCCATGTATCCAGCCTTACTGAATCAGATCAAACAACTCAACCACCTTGCAACAATTAATGATACACCTTCCAAAATTACGATAATTACAAAGTAATGATCTTCGTCACCATCAACAGGTTAGTTGAGACAGTAGTTAAAAAATGGAAAGACTTAGTTTTAATATCATTATTATTGGAAGCTGTATATCTTAACTGTTTTAGTTATTAGATTAATATCCAATAATGACTTAACTTATTCTGTGTTTCACTTGCAGACCTACATTTACTTTGATTTATCAGACATATAATAGCCCACAGTGAATTTAATGATTATATATTAAAGTGCAATTAAATTAAACTTTCCTGACCAAATTCCCGTGCTGATGGGGTTGGGCTTCTGTTACTGTCTCAACGTCCACAAGGCTTAGGTGTTGATGGTGCAAGACTCTGAATTTTTTGAAAACCGGTTTTAAAAAACCCAGTGTACCTCTCCTCAAACATGTACCAGTATTCATTGACTCCTGTAAACCTACAGTTCCCACAGACAGGGGTCTATCTCACTGATGTCACATATCCCCCCACCCCCCCGATTAACAATATAACAATTAATTAATTCATTTGTATCTACAGATGTCTGGTGAACAACACAATAGCAAGGACCCAAAATAACAATAGGGATCGAGTTACATAATAGCCTGTGGCGTCTAAATGGATACTGCCATTATATATACCGGTGGAGCAAAACTTCGCGGGAACTTGGTAGGGATGTGATTGGCTGTAAACATTTCGTCTGATCCATTTAAAAAAAAGGGTTGGCAAGTTACTTGTAGTCATTGATAATGAATCGCACTGATTTGTGGAGGGAGCTTAGTGGGTCTATTGGGGATAGCGAAGAACCACATCAAACACAATCGACGAAAATTGTAAAAACTTGAAACCCATGAAAATGCTCCCATTTATTTATTTATTTTTGAGGAAAATTGAAATACCTGTTGTCGAAGGGGGCAGGGGATGGGGTAAGACCGTGTTTATTCCATGTCTGACATGTCACAGTGTGCAGACAAAAGATCTATACAGCGCCACACAAACTGGCCTGGCATCTGATAGCGTATGCAAGGCACATCCATTCACTCTAAGGAAAATTTCCCCAAGTAGTTTCTAACTTCTTGGACTATTATCTCCCCATCTTAACTATTATTATAATTCAGTTTATTTGATTACATGATTTCAAAAGTCGTATCCTCTTCTAGTGACCCCCTGACTTCTGCTTCCAAGTTTGTATCGTAGCATGGGCGTACTCCTGACTAATACAATGTAGGCCTACATCATGTTGGATCAATGACTTCTAATTTCATTCCCACTCAAAAAGAAATCAATATTTTTTATTTATTATGTCGAATTCAGTTACAGTTTAAATGTTTCATTTTTGTGTCTTGAACAGGTGATATATTTCGTACAATATTTAGTAAAGTAAGGATAATTCTTTTTTTTAATGATTTTTGTGTGCAGCCCTTTCACGGTATAAATAATTATACTGAACGTATCACATCTTGCCAACAGAGGGCGCTCAACCCACTTAACGGTGCCAAAGCACCTGTCATCAGGTGTGCATGCGGTGTGACCCTTGGCCCGTTGTATTCCGTTTCTAGGCACTGGCTTTGTGTGTGTGTACATGGACTTTGTACGCTTCAGCATACTACTCAGCCGGACAGATCAATACAAATTTTTGAGAATGACAATAGACTACTTCGCCATTGAATGACTGTTCACCCCGATGTCTTTTGTGTTTGATGCAGATAGAATTCCTGTATGACTGCAGTTGATCCAAGTTTGTGTATTTGTTGGCTAAAAAAACTGGGAAACTTTATTCATTGATGAGTTCGGCCACCACAATCAATACCGTCCCGATAGGCAGACCAGTGACTGGAAAGTGACTGGAAAGTCTTCTCAGCTTGCTGTTGACGTCAAAAAGATTGCGATAATTTGAGCCAAACAGTTTTACAAAAACCGAATCGTCGGGTTCTGATTCGCAAATCATAACCATCATGTTAAACACACTAGCTTCAAGTCTTTAACAAATTCTTCAATAATTATATACACTTATCCAGATTACAGTCGAGGAACAATTAATATGTTTATCACAGTGCGATTTGGAGGTGAGTTTTTGTAAAAATTAACTATGTTATTATTGATGTCATCTTATAATTGGATGCCAGTCAACTCGCCCCCTGGCAAACTCGCCCCCTTACAATCTCGCCCCTTACAAACTCGCCCCCTTACAATCTAGCCCCCTTACAAACTCGCACCCTTGCAAACTCGCACCCTTACAAACTCGCACCCTTACAAAGTCGCCCCCTGACAAAGTCGCCCCTCGGCAAACTCGCCCCCGGCAAACCCGCCCCTTACTTATAATAAATCAGTCTCAATAGCGCCTAATAATTCATTAAAATATTTATGTCCCGTACATCCTGCCTTTATAATAATGTTTTATTTGCTCTCTTATATTAAACCAATAGCATGTAATTTTTTGATGCATCTCAATAGCGTGAGATGCGTCAAAAAATTACAGGGGGAGATTTTGTCAGGGGGGGCGAGTTTGTCGGGGGGAGAGCTTTCCGAGGGGCGATTTTGTACAAGCAGGGGGCGAGTTTGTCAGGGGGCGAGTTTGTACCTGCAGGGGGCAAGTTTGTCAGGGGGCGAGTTTGTAAGGGGCGAGATTGTAAGAGGCGAGTTTGCCAGGGGGGCGAGTTGACTGGCATGCTTATAATTTATTCATATGTATTGCAGGTTAAATCTATTTGTAGTCTAATGAAGGAAAGAATGTCGTATCCAATAATGTAATCTTACCTACCCATATGAATGATGATGGACATATACTTATTCCAGGATATTTATTTCATGAAAAATCAGGCATTTTTAGTATACGATGACTTCCTCAGTCATGTCAGTCTGATCTTGTCAACTCCCCGTTAGTGACCAACACGGTCATTGTACAGCGCTCAGTGGCAACTATAGTAGGATCATTCTATTTTCTGAAGGGGAGGATGTTTTTGAAGGGAAATAAAGTCCGAAAACCATCATAAAAGTGGATTTTAAAGATAGTTTTCGCTTTCTGTACCCCGAAAAATCGATAGAATAATTTTTTAACTAGTTAGTGGCTGCAAAAAATTTCCCCCCAGAAACCTTTAAAAGTGGCGGTCGGATATGACATTCTTTCCAATTGCAGTCTTACATGGGTCTGGAAAACAGTGATTGAGTTTTCATAAAAATGGTTTTCACTTTTTCAATTATTTTCATTTCATCTTTTATTTTGTCATTTACAGAGAAGGAAGAAGCATTATTTAATCCCAATTGCCGCACATTATTACTTCTAGAAAACATCAAACAGAGATGTAATTGTGCAGAAGACGGTAAATAAATATAAACAAATAATTTATATAAGGAAGCTTGGGCAATATCAATTTTTTCATTTACTACATTTCGTCAAACATATATCACGATGATAACCACAGGTACATGTATGTACCCCTCGAAGTGTCACAATAAATCACCAGCTCTTAGCTGAGAGACAGTATTCAATTACGCCATTTGCTCATGGACATTGGCAAATTCATGACTAGACTCTAAATCCCAATATAATTTTTACATCGCAATATATTCTTTCCTGAATTATTTTATTTATCAGGCATGCAACCGTTACTTTTCAGCTGATCAGCTGATTTCCTCTTTTTTCTTTAATAATAGTGCTGTAGTAAACTGAAAAACACTGTACAAAGTTTTGTGTGCTCGGCCATTTCCTCGTTTTTTGCAATTACAAAGTCATTGGCGGATCCAGGGGGGGCGAAGCGGGCTGTAGCACCCCCCCGCTAAAATCGTGAAAAAAACAACAAAAAAAAGAAAGGGAGAGAGAGAGAGGGAGGGGAGGGGAGAACGCACTCCCATTCCCACAGTCTGCTTTGTTTTTCTCTCCCTTTGATTATTTCATTGTAATTTTTGTAGTACTGAAAAATAATCGTTTTTGATTCTCAGCCCCCCTAAAAAATGTTCTGGATCCGCCCATGAAAGTTGCATTTATTCATGATGTCATTATTTTGTATTTTTCATTAATACCTGACGTTATACCTGACGTTAAATAATTCCTGAAGTCAATAAATTATTCAAGTGATGTCAATAAATTATTCAAGTGATGTCATTAATTTATTCATTATAGTGGATGTTGACCTTTCGGACAATGAGGGTAATGTAAAGCATCTCTTGGAGACACCCTTGCGACATGCAAATGAGGTTCTTAAAGAACAGGAAACCCTGGTACTTGTACGAGTTGAGAGTAAGTTCACCCTTGACCTTTTAACCTTTGAACTCATAGTCGGCTTTTAGCACAATATTGATTAGGGTCGTTAAATTACATATAAAATGGAACTGAAGGTTGAGGTTTGCAGCCAGATATTTTGATGGATACTATGGGAAAAAACACTGCCCTCTATTGACCAGTTAAACATTCAGGGGAAAAGTAAAAAAAAAATTAGCTGAACTTTCACTGGTTAGTTTCTTGATCCTCATTGATATAGAATTTCTGTTTGCCCTCTTTCACCCACTGTATACTTAGTGCTTTCAAATGTCTATGGAATAAACAAAATCATAGGCATCTGAGGTGGGATTCGAACCCACAACCTCTCACCAATGCAGACGTCTTACCTTTCAACCACCATCTTACCTCGTTAATGCAGACGTCTTCCCTTTCAACCACCATCTTACCTCGTTAATGCAGACGTCTTACCTTTCAACCACCATCTTACCTCGTTAATGCAGACGTCTTGCCTTTCAACCACCATCTTACCTCGTTAATGCAGACGTCTTGCCTTTCAACCACCATCTTACCTCGTTAATGCAGACGTCTTACCTTTCAACCACCATCTTACCTCGTTTATGCAGACGTCTTACCTTTCAACCACCATCTTACCTCGTTAATGCAGACGTCTTGCCTTTCAACCACCATCTTACCTCGTTAATGCAGACGTCTTACCTTTCAACCACCGTCTTACCTTTCAACCACCATCTTACCTCGTTAATGCAGACGTCTTACCTTTCAACCACCATCTTACCTCGTTAATGCAGACGTCTTGCCTTTCAACCACCATCTTACCTCGTTAATGCAGACGTCTTGCCTTTCAACCACCATCTTACCTCGTTAATGCAGACGTCTTGCCTTTCAACCACCATCTTACCTCGTTAATGCAGACGTCTTACCTTTCAACCACCATCTTACCTCGTTAATGCAGACGTCTTGCCTTTCAACCACCATCTTACCTCGTTAATGCAGACGTCTTACCTTTCAACCACCGTCTTACCTCGTTAATGCAGACGTCTTACCTTTCAACCACCGTCTTACCTCGTTAATGCAGACGTCTTACCTTTCAACCACCGTCTTACCTCGTTAATGCAGACGTCTTACCTTTCAACCACCATCTTACCTCGTTAATGCAATTTCAGGCCTGTGATTCCTCTGGATTTTTCCTGATTTCAGGATTTTTTTACAAATCTTCCTTTGCCTCAAAATTTTCTTGAAAGAAGAGATCGAAGTAGCCACCAAGGAAAGAAAGAAGTAGCCTGTATTGTGTCCAAACCTCTAGTTGCTTGTTTGTGGGGATGTGGAGAGTCTGTAAATCCTCCAAAATTAAACATCCAGGAGGTTCAGGGGGCTTTGTCCTCTAGACCAAAGGGAGACCCAGGCCAGCTAGCCATTTTCAGGATTTTTTACTTGTGTCAAATCACACCTCTGCAATTTGTATTAATTAACTTAGACTTGATGTAATCTTTCATATAAAATTGCTTTCATTTGGTCATCTGGTAATTACCATTGTAGTACAATAAATTCCTGGAAATTCCTTGTAAAATAACACTGGTCAAATGTTTTTTAAAGTTTTGGAGATAAAATGTGCTATTTATTATGGATTTTGATGTGCTGAATTCAAATATGACAATTAAAATTGCTGATTGGCTACTGTTTCCAAGATATTTAAAGAGGGGCTCTAAGGTCAAATTTAGTTTTTGTGATTTTCCAATAACTAGAGTCCTTATTGAAGTGTGAAAAAATTTAAAAAAAATTAGTCTCTAACCTCACGTTAAAGTGATGTAAAATGTCATTTTATTTGATAACCTTCCTGTGTGAAATTTGTTAACATCCAAAGACCACGGTGACGTCACATTTCAAATAAATGGATCTCTACATTTTTGTATGGTGAATTTGCAGTTCATTCCTGAATCTCCACAATATTTGATCAAATCGGCGTTGAAATTGACTTTTTGACAAACAAAAAATTCCTGTATGGAATGTTACAGACCCATTTACCGTAAGAAAATAGTGACGTCATGTTTCAAATATCGCTCTGAAAGGGTATAAAATAAAATGATATGTTACACCACTTTAAAGTGAAGTTAGAGACTTGTAATTTTTTCACACTTTAATAAGGACTCAATCTATTGGAAAATGAGTCCATCACAAAACTGAATTTGACCTTAGAGTGCCTCTTTAAGTTTTTACATTTTACGTACTATGTATATGGTGTACATAGCAGATTTTTAATCATGAATTATCATACGCTATTCTCATATATGTGTACACATGTACATGTAGATCTTGAAAACTAGAGCCAATCAACAATTTTAAGCATCATTTCCATTCTCAGTGACCCATAATTAGTCAGGTTTTTGACTTCATTTGTTTCGGAAGCATTTTGGCTGTAGACCAGTGTAATTTAGGAACACATGGGAGATAAACTTTGTGTTTATTTTATATCTCATGATGCTGGCATCTATACATTATATACTTGTTACATGTGGCTAAGTTTTCTAGTTTTCTAGTTTTTATGGAGCGCCTTCTTAGATAACGATGTGGTTAATTTTTGGGCAAACCCAGGCTCTTTTCTTAATGGTTTGTTTGGTTTTCGAATTATGTATACAATTAAATGGAATATTAGCTGATTGCAAACTGCTTACCAACCTAAAGGACCTGTAGTATAAATGCAAAATCTCATAATCTCTTCCTCTGGCCAAAAACTCCCAGGACCAGTATCTGCTTATTATATCTTCTTCTGTTTTCATTTCACACCGAGACTAACTTCCTCTCTTACAGTACGTTTATGTATGTACCTTATTTTCTCCTGCCTCAGTTTGCCTTTGAGAAAGAACCTGCTACAATCCCGGTCAAATCTTGCTGGGCCCCTCTAGCCTCCCGGCCCCCTGAAAATGTTGGCTCTTATTGCGCGGTCTGTGCTGCGGCTGGAGATAACAACATTGGTGTGGAGAGCAGGGACAGGGGAGGGTATGTTTATTGTCACGTGTCCCAACTATTTTGGCCGGGATTGTAGGTTCGAAACGTAAGGCCAATAACATTGATTTTGTATGTATACGATTTACAGATTTAAAGGGACAATACTGCCATGAGTAGAGCAGACTTTCAACATGGCATTGAATCAGCATCCTACTTTTAGATGATCTCTGTGACTGAAAATAATAACCCCAAGAGTGCGCACTGGCCAAGATAACAGGTTGTGATAAGATCATATTACCACGGGTGCTGCATCAATAATGAGTCAGTGACTGCATAATAATTAAATTCCATGCCCTGTCAAATGTCTGCTCTGATCATGACGATATTGGCCCTTTAAATCTGTAAATCATATACACAATATTTACATATACAGCTATGTGACCCGCTCTGGCAAAACCTGAAACTTCTCGGCATTTACCATAAGGCGTAACAGCCATGAAAAGGTCAAAAACTGACCCCAGGGACCATGGACCATGGACCAGTTTGAAATTTTCATGTCACCATATAGAGCATTTTCTCTAGATTTTGATGGAAAAAGGAAAATAGTCCAGTTATTCAAACAAGTTATATCAATCAAAGCTCAGCCACTTTGGTTTTTATTTATCTTGCAATACACATCTTATGGATTTAAAGTACGATGTATTATTTATTAATTCATACACTGTACTGTATAACGCTGTAAAAACGTTGGGCAACATGGGGTTGGGTAAGGTTATTTCTCCAAGAATTGGTCAGTATTTACCACAACTCGTCAACGTTTTCACGAAGAGCCACATATCTCAAATGGCGTGATTGAGATTTACATTTTACACTGTGCTTAGCTTAAAACTGCAAATCTGCAATACTAAAGCCACGGTTTGATTCTGTAAAAGTTTAACCTCTGTATTGACTAACTAATTTCTTTTAAAATATTGGCTAATTGCCATAGTAATTGATTTAATTTTGCCCTACACCGACGTGTGTATAGCACTGTATGCTCAGTGCTTCAATTGTTTATCTCCCGAGGTAAGACGTCTGCACTAATAAGCAGGAGGTCGTGGGTTCGAATCCCGCCCGAGTCGCCTGTGTAATTTTTTCACAGACACTCGGAAAGCACTGAGCATACAGTGCTATACACACGTCGGTGTAGGGCAAAATTAAATCAATTGTTTATCTCCCGACGCAAGAATTTCACCAATCTATAAATTGCCATAGTAATTAGTCAAAGATGTGTCTCTTCGTGAAACCTAAAAAGTGAGATGACCTACTTATACGCCCATCTGAATACGTGTTTTTACATTATAGGAAAGGGATGCGCATGTCATGTGATCACGCGCACACTGACATATGTGGCTCTTCGTGAAAACGCAAAATGCAATTATTGAGATATACGCCCCTACCTGTATTTATCAATAATTTGTCATTTTAACATTAGTGGCTCTTCGTGAAAACGGTGACGAACTGTTCACATATTTTGGCAAAAAAATCATCCAACATTGGGTAATGGTAAACCAACTGTGTAACCTGTTGGGCAACATATCAACCGTGTTTGCCCAATATTTCTTACAGTGATGTGTATACTAGAACTTAAAACAATTATTTTGTTGAATACAAATATAATTGATCAGTCTCCTACTACGGTTGGTGCAGTGGGGGAAATCTGGAGGAACCAGGATTTTCAGACCACATAAGACACTTTAGTTTTTATATCGGTTTTCAAGTTTTGCTTAGAAATCCTAATTACACTGGTCTACAGCCAAAATGCTTCCGAAACAAATGAAGTCAAACTTGACTAATTATGGGTCACTGAGAATGGAAATGATGCTTAAAATTGTTGATTGGCTCTAGTTTTCAAGATATGGTACCGTTTAATGACTACAAGAGACAAGCCAAGAAGCGCAGAGTAGACACTGAATAAGGACTGAACTATGAACTGATACATAGTAAGTGTTACATAAACAGGGCAGGTGACATAATATCAAGTGAAACAACCATAAACACATGAAAAGACCTAGGTTTACAATTCATGATTAAAAATCTGCTATGTACACCATATACATAGTACATAAAGTGTAAACTTAAATATCTTGGAAACAGTAGCCAATCAGCAATTTCAATTGTCATATTTGAATTCAGCACATCAAAATCCATAATAAATAGCACATTTTATCTCCGAAGCAGACAACTTTAAAAAAATAGTTGACCAGTGTTATTAGCGGGGGGGCATGCCCTGTTGAAAGTACGCTCTGATCGTGACCATACTGCCTTTAACAAATAAAATGACGTCATAAGGTGTCATTGACCAATGGGGCACAGCCCTCACACCAGTGGGGGGCAGGTACCCGCAGGCGCCACGTACCCACGTACACTGAGGCCGTAGTAAAAATCCTAATTCCTGCTGATGAGAGCATAATGAATCTATATTGACATTATCATTTCAATTATCGTGTAAACAATACACCATATAGGTTACACTATGACATTCAGTAACCCATGTTAAAGTCTATAATATCATTTGCATAAAATATTATATTTAGTTGATGAATTTCCATTCAAAATGCCCAATTGGGGAACAACCTGTCAATGAGTGGAACGGAAATAATCAAGACTGCATGAACTGCCTTTCAGTCTAATTGATTATGAGAAAAAAACTACTGTAGAATTATGATTTATTTTTCTTTTAAATGCTTTATTTCGCATGGAGGAGAAACAAACCATAATTGTACAACCTGAAATGTTAAATCCTTGTAGGGTTTATTAAGAAAAATGATCATGGCCAACAATACTGTGTATTAAACTATAAAGAACAAAAATATCGGCGCTTTCGCACGTGTAAAACGTTTCATTTTGTATGCATTTCAGATAGCAGTTCGTCTCTGAACTCCATCTTTGACATCAACGGGAAAGGTGGAACGTGAAACCATGGGGTACTTGGGTTTCATCGTTGTAGCTCTTATGGCGCAGGGACTCTGTGTCATCATGGCACAATTAGGTAAGTTATGAGTAAATAACTACTTCTCTAAATCGATCAAGGGAATAATAAGTGTGTCTTAATTTTTCATGGTAGGAAAGTAGAGTACACATTAAGAAGTACACACAACCTATTCTTTTTGCCAAAGCTGTATAACTTTTAGGAAAAAAATACACGGGGACTTGGTAGCAAATAACAATTGATTTGGATATGTATAAATTAAATATATATCACTTAGTCCAGATATTTAACATTAGTTCATACTGTTGTGTTTGAAAGTCCATTTTACGCCATTTTTTACTTGGGTAAAATGTATTTAACATTTTTGATAAATAAAATCACCATTAGATGGCACTTTTTTTTTCTTCAAATTTTTACTCAAATTGGATTTTGTCCACAATTGTTGACCAAAATGGCATGAAACGTAGTTCAGCCTTAATAAAAACATGGCGTCACAATGTTTTATTGACAAATCTGATAACTCTTGAGCTCTTGAATTATTCTCATGCACGTAACGACCTCAGAGCAATGGTTGTATCTAGGCTGAACATTCACAAATAGTTGCGGTCCATACTCGCAAATTTGTCTCTTTCTCTAAAATAAAAACACCTTAGACAGGAAATCCCCTGCAGCAGTGCCCGCTTATAAAGACCGTATACACTATCGGTATTCCATAAAAACCGTAAATGATCACAGTACATGAAACTTACTTTTGTTGTCATCCGGAGACGTGAATTGCATGTTGGAATGGATAGGACAAATCTGAATGCATGTTCACTGTTTTCTCTTTAGCGACACAATGAACTAAGCTCAAACGTTCACAGTTTGGTTTCTGTACATATCTCTTGATTCTAAAGTTTACATGTATTTTTCACAAAGTATATGCTGGCTTTAAGTTTGAATGCAGATAGTCAACCTGTTGATGAGGTTCTTCCTCATTATTCTTCTTCATCCAGGATATGGAGATCAGCGGTGTCCTGATGTCTGCACTTGTTTGAATCAGTATGGTCACGTCGAGTGCATGGATGGTTGGAACCAGGCCACCGTCGGTGGCATCATGAACACATCTCATTCACTGTAAGTACGTGGGTCTGACTGAGCTGGGATATAAATTACACTCGTTAAACTAAATTTAAAAAAAAAATAATACAATAAATACATAACATTAACTGTTATCCTGTGTGGAGCCACAATCGTGGCTACGGTGTTCCGTGCGGAAAGCCACGATCGTGGCTTTCAACAACACTGTGAAAATGATGTTACGTGTCTTGTGATTGGTTAACGCTACCTACCAAGGTTTACATTAGCCAATAGCAGACACTTTTAGGAAGCCAATGGAAAGCCGATGTCATGAAGTGAGCGTTCTAAAATCAGCTATTTGTAGGCCAAATGATGTAATTCATGAAAAAACAACAACGCTCGTTTCATTACAAGCATGACAGAGTCGCGGTATACTATATACCGTAATTTCCTGCGTATAAGTAGCGACCGCAAACACGTTTTCTGCGCAACTACTGCGCATATCGATCTTCGTTACATCGCGCTGTACAAACGTTGGCTCAACGGAAGCTACACGCACTGGTATTACAATAGATCGTTTGGGCGGTGTTCGAAATGCATTGTGGGATTGTTTGCAGTCGTCGCTGCCATTCTTTCATGCTTTGGTTACACATCTTTCGCGCAAAAAAAACCTGATCGAAATCCCCCAATATTTGGCTGAATTACACCATCTTGAAAGGTAAGCAAAATTCCTCATATATAGAACTAATTTTGGAGTAAAATTTAGGGTATAAGGGGTCCATACCGATTAAAACCGACATGAAAAATGAAAATTACGTTAGTTAGTTAGCCTAGACAAATTGTTTGCCAGGGTACCGAGTGTGCCGCATTTTGCCGCATTACGTTTGAAATGTGCTTTTCTGCTGGGCGTGGCAAGCTGGTTCAAAGGTCCAAATAAATGGTTAGGCCAACTTATTATCACCTGTGTTTCTGAATTTATTTAATGATAGTAATTTTTAATTTGTAGGGGCCTAGGCCCTATAACTTTTAGTACTTTATTAGTAGTTCTGTTTATGGATAAAATCGTTTAGAAAACAACAGGTCCTTCCTCTATTTTTTTTTCCCATTTTTTTATTTTACATTTCCTTTTTTTTTAAATTAAGGTCCTTCCTTGATTTTATTAAGGGTCTTTCCTTTTTTGTGGGGGGGGGGGTGTTGGAATTCCATTTTTTAATTAAGGTCCTTCCATTATTTTTTTAAAATTAATTAGGGGCTTTCTTTATTTTAAATTAAGGTCCTTCCTCTATTTTTTAGGGTTATGGTTCCCTTTTTGTTAAATTATGGTCCTTGACCTTGCTTTTTTAGGGTCTTTCCTTTTTTGTGGGTCCCTTTTTAAAATAATTTTGTTTAGGTTTTTTTCTGGGGGCGAGGGTGTCTTCCAATTCCATCCCCATGGATGTTAAAACCTACATGAATTCCTATATTGTATAATATTTGTTTCCTACTGAGATGAAGTTGTTGCTTTCTTTTTATGTATTTCTAATTTTACTTTTTCATGCCAGTTAACTTTCTGGAAACAACATGGGAATTTCCCTCGAAGTCTGGCGCCAACGGATTGGTTTATTTCACCCGCCAAAATCTAAGGCATCAAGAACACTGGCAGAATGAAGTACATGTATTTGCCTCATCTAGCTGGAGACTGGATCCGGGAGTGTCAACCTTTATTGTCATCTTACTGGCTGCTACAATAGGTGAGGATTTGTTTTCTTTTTAATATTATGAATCCTGCACGGAAACATAATCTCCCAATTTACCAAGGATGGGCTAGAAATTCGGCAAGAATCCGAGAATCTATTCTCACAATAATGTACATTGCTTCCCATATGAAATATTTATATTTTTGCATTTTTGTAATAAAAGCATTCCTTTTTGGGGCAGGAAATTTGATACTGCAGACGCAACAACTGCATCGGTATGATGTCTTGGCAACATGTGGTGATGTTGAGTCAAACCCTGGTCCATCGGCGCTCTTAAGTGATGAGTTACTCCAGAGTCTGTCAAGTGGCAACCATTCAGCAATCCAGCCAGTTGAAGGATTGAAAAACAAGCATGTGATACAACTGTTCCAACTAAAGGAAAAGCACACGTGCACTTTGGACACAGTGGTCACATGGCTTAAGCTCGTCATGAAGGACTTCCCCCGGCCTTCTGATGTGAATGCAAACTGGGCGCGGACAATTGGAGATAGTTGGAAAAGCCTCAAGTCAGCACGGCGACGCCTACAGAGTGACAAGAACAAAAGTGACAAGGGCAAAGAACAGTTTGATGCATGGGAGGAAGCCACATACCAGCTACCGTCTGTGCGTGGTCCGAGAATTCCAAAATTAACGCCACCAGGTATTTCTCAATTTGAATTGGAATGTGTCAGAGCCAAAAATATTAAACTTGATGAAGAAAATAAAGTAGCAAAGGAAGAAATTAACAACCTCGCTCTCCAGGTTGAAGCACTGAAACAGCGCCAATCTCCCCATACACAAGCAAACCAAGATAGACGCGAACAACGAAAAAACATTCAAATAATGAATTTACAAAGTCATGAGAAGACACAAACTACGACATTTAACAAGATGAACTCAAAAATTGATCAAATGAAAAGGACAAAGAGAAAGTTGTCTTCCGAGTTCAAGAATTCAACGGCAAAGTTGTCACGCATTGAGGAAGAGACTAAATTGGAAAAGGACGCATACGTGCTTGGAGTAGAGGATGATATTGTTGACGCAGAACGAAAGATACAGGACTTGAAGGAAGAGCTCCTTCAGTGTAAGGAGGTTAATGCCATTTTAATGGATGCTGCTTTAATGTGGAGAACAAAACTAGCTGAAGAACAAAATCAGGAACTTACACTTTTAGTGAATGGCTCTTTCACTGACAATTTGCGGAAGTGTGTTTACGAGCTGTTAGGCTGCCACGTGGCACAAGACAAAGTGCCAAAAGTAATAGAAAGTGTACTAAACCTGGCAAAAGTCAAAATAGATAAACTGCCTAGTACAACGACCATCAGAAACCTTAATAAAGAGATGGTAGCTGTATCACAATTGCACCTGCAAAACTTGGCAAGTGCGGGCAACCTCACATTGCAAAGTGATGAAACGCCCAAGTTTGGCGAAAGCTACGAAGCTTTTATAACGGATGATGATAACGGAAACTCATTTCTTCTTGGAATGAGGCACATGGCAGACAAGTCTGCACAGACTTGCCTTGACACTCTAAAAGAAATTTTGAGTGACATAAATAGTACCTGTGAAAGCATGGGGTCCGACCATGTTGGGTTCAAAATATTGACTAAAATAACTTCAACTATGTCAGATCGGGCTGCAACCGAATCAAAGTTCCATAGACTTTTGGACACATACAGGCAAGAAATTCTTCCACAATATCATGATATGTGGAATGAAATAGGTGAAGAAGCACAAACAAAACTTACAACATTATATCAATTTTTTTGTGGTCTGCACCTCATGATAGGGATGGCAGATACGGTCAATGCAACACTTGCCAAGTTTGAAAAATTGCACGCCACAGAAACATATTCTGATGAAGATGCAGAAACAGTGGAGAAGAAAACATCGGAATCAATTATCGTAAGATGTGTGCGTACTGTTTGCAAAGCCCTGGCAAGAGGGGCTGACCCCAAAAGTGGAAAGTACAAAGAATGGCGCGTACATTGTACTTCAATCAATCATTCAGAGTACATAAGCATGTTACAGACTTTCAAGGGGAATAGGTTCAATATTATTTTTCTTTTGGGGGGGAACACATTTTATTTACACAAAGAGATTATGAAATGCCTAATGGAGGTCCCAGAGCCGAAAAATAAACTTGTAAGGGTGTGTATTAATTTAATGAAGAATGAAATCAATTTAGCAGGTTGCAAAGTTCTTGGACTTCTACGTAAATTTTTAATGATGCCCCTGTGGCGAGTTACAGAAGAGAAAGGACATATACTGGAGATGAACCAACATTATGACAAAATAACAACATTCATTGATAATTGCGTTGGTGAAGGAAACATAGACAACATGATGAAATTTATGAGAGGTGAATATTACCCATTTGCACCCAATCTCATAGAACATGACAATATTTTAAAAGCATTAATTGCTGAAGATGAAAATGATGTACTGGTGTGCGGGATGCTGCAATCATGTTTTCATGCACTTAATTTATATTTGAGAAAAACATTAGCAGAACATTTGCCAGGAGGTAAATACTGGGATTCAACTGGCATAAAAGAAACAACCACAAGCTGTCCAAGGCACAACAAAAACCCAGAGCAGGTTTTTGGACTTTTAGATTTTTTGTGTCGGATTAGACCGAATGCCTCCACACTGTCAAATGAGGCTATTTTAATGTACATATATAATCATACTAGTGATTACCTCAAATCAAAATCACAAACTGAACTAAACCAGCTACTCTATGCGGTAAGGTCTCGCACTCCAGATATTGTGAAGCAATATAAAGCACGGGAACAAGCCATACTTGAAAAACATCTCGAACAGAAAAAAAGTCGTGCTAAACAGGAACAAGTTCGACGTACAAATGCACTCAATAAAAAAACTAAAATCACTGAACATATAGTAAATGAAGGTTTGTGGCAGACTAGGGAGCAAGTTGATGAAAAATTATCGAGACAAGATGTCACTATCAGTGAAGGAGATAAAAGGAAAGCTCTAACCTGGCAACTCCAGTTCAGGCAGCATGTTCTGGGACAATATAATGAGGACAACCAAGTGTTTACAGTTTCAAAGAAAGGAGTCCTAAAGTCATCTGAAGAACTTTACAATCAGCTCATCATACTAATAGACACTGCAGCTTCTGCTAAGGCAACAGTAATTTCAAAAAATCACAAGGAAAGAGAAAAATCACAACTTCTTGCTGGTAAACGGATTAAACACAGATTTAGTGACGGAAAAGACTATTTGGGTGATGTTATTGGACCCGTACCAGGATTTCCCGAATGGTTTAATGTCAAGTATGATGAGGATGAACATGTTTATACTTTCCGTCTTATAGATGATATGAAAGAAGGCAACATTTGGATTATAGTCTAAACACAAATAATACACAATATTGACTCATTCTGTGATTAACTGGTTTAATTCAGTCATTGTATTTCAATACAAGCAAGTATGGCACTTTCACTTTTTTTTCAAAATGTACAATACAAAGTAATAATGCTTTGGATGCAATAATTCCACTTCATGTATGTACAGACTTGGAGTTTTGTTTCCATAGCAACACCCTACTTAATACCAGTGATTTTGTGGCACTTGCATTTGCTTGTTAGATTCACATCTTATATGAAGTCAATACACATTTAAATGATTCTGATCTAAGTAACTTTTGACCCTGGGAAAATGATCTTTAAAAATGATCGTAAATCACACTTTTGGTAAAAAAGTGAAATAAAGCAACATTTTTATATATCCTGTTGCTATGGTAACCAATCATTCTACACTACTCTAAATACAAAAATGAACCAATATACAAGTAACAAAGAAAAATGCTAATACAAGTATTCGGTGTGTACTGTTAATACACCACTCTGAAAAATCAAGGCTGTACTATATCAGAGCATGGAATCAGAGTGCCAAGATATACATGTAGCCATTTCAATTTGTTTACTACATGTACAATGTACTTTGTTTACTAACCAACCAAGTTGTTCATATTAGATAAACAAAACGAAACCTCATTAATTCAGTTAATCAATGCAACTTTTAAACAAGCTTTTGGGATGTTGGGTTGCTACAGATGTACAAAATGTATTAATGGTAATTTATCGACCTAATATTGTGACTTATAGGTCGTTAACACATTATTGTAATTACCTTTTTATTCATGACAGTTCATTTTAATTTAATTACTGTTAATTAATTACCAGTTATTATGTAGTGTTCTGTTGTCTAAACACTTTCATACCTGAGAAAATCAAGTCTGTGCTGTACCAGAGTGCCGAGATATAGCCATTTCAATTTGTTTACTACTTTGTTTACTTACCGAGCAAGAGGTAAACAAAAAGAAACGTCAATAAATAAGGTAATTAATGCAATTTCTAAATGAACTCTACAAATCATGTAATACTGGAGATGTACAAACTGATGGAATGGTAGGTTTATCTTAATTGACCTAATTTCATGACTTTAAGGTCGTTAGCGTATTTTTATTAATTGCTTCGTTTCCGGGACAACGCATTTGAATTTAATTAGTGTTAATTAGTTATTTGAATGTACCATTCTGATTTCATGTTTTGTAACTACCAAACCTGAAAAAATTTGAAAGAAATAAATTTTCAGTAAAGAGTTATACACAAATCAAATTGTTTACTACTTTGTTTACTTTCTTTTAAGGCATACTAACTGTCTATTGTCTTTAAAATTTGACCATGTAAGCCATAGAGAAAGTAGAACGGAAACAATGAATATTGTGACATTTCACATCAACATATCTCCGAAACCACTTGACCGATTTTCTTCATTCCAAGAGTGAATTAACTCAGAATTAGTTACTTGTTCAGAAAACATCACAAACAGACTGATGTAAGCAGTTTGAAAATTTTCATTTCTGTCCCTAGTATAAGACGCGGCTTTTCTGACTTTCAAAGGTACGAAAACGTCACTGCGTCTTATCTAACGGTGCGCCTTATCTGGTGTCGCTTGAGATCAAAGTGATGATTACCGCTTGTGTAACTTTCGGTGGACCTCAACCTAACAAAGCGGCCGTGTTTTCCAATGAAGGTCGTTAGCGCAAGATTTTCATGCATTCATACGAAGACTAGATGCTGGAGGATCAGTGTGGTGTAGTGTGCAGGCGGGAAACGGCGGAACTGGGATCCTTGGAGTGGGGGGGTGGGGGGGGGGGTGGGGAGAGGATGATTATGCTCATTTATATAGAAGACACCTTAACCCTCCTACACATGGAGGCCACTCCCAACCACAAAATTCTGTTCTTTAGCAACCTTCAGTACATACATGTACAAGCCTGCTGTCCAAGTAATCTTGCGTCGGGTGAATTTTTCTGTTAACCCTGCGTGCAGCCGCCTGCTGCCTTTGGGGCAGCAGGTTCGTTTGTTTTAACGATAATAAAACAAATAAGCGCCCCAATAAATTTTTACTCCAGAAATGCCTACCCAGGTATTTTCCGAAAAGGACTGTATAGTCACTTTGTGTCCTGGGTTTGAGGTCAAGCAAGGTCAAACCCTTGAAATGATGCCTCTGAGAAAGTCCCATAGGGTTGTGCACAAACCTCCTTGTGCACAAACCTACATGTACATGTACACTACAACCACATGCTTCCCCATTATATTGGGGGTGGTACGCAATAGTTTGTTTACAAAATCCCCCACCATCCGTCCAACTCCCACCCCCCCCCCCCCACATCCCGCCACAAGATTGCAGACTGTTTTTTTTTTTTTTTTTTTTTTTTTTTTGGGGGGGGGTGGGGACGGATGGTGGGGGGTGGGTTGGAAAGAGTCCAGGGGACCTCCATTCAACTATTTAGACCCTTTGAGAAAGGATTGTGTACATGAGGCAAATGTTCATACGCTACAACCACCTGCTGCCCCAAAGGCAGCAGGTAGTGCAACCGCGTATACTCGGCGAGCGCGTGAGCCGCAGGGTTAAGCTAAGCAGCTGTACGGTATTGGCCCCAGATGCGATGGTTTCAAGCGATGCTTACAGATCATTGGCTGAATATACCCTTTGACCCTTGACCCATTACAGGTGGTACTTACAATGACCTGACCAATCAGACGTCGGAAGCCCTTGCGTGTAAGCAATGCCCGGCCAGCTACTACTGTCCACAGGGGAGTTCTAACTACGATGAGTTGTGTCCTCGTGGATTCTATTGTTTGGAAGGACAAGCCTCTGGATTTGACAATGCCTGTCCGCTTGGATATTATGGGTAAGTACAATGAGCTTTTTTCTATGTAATAGGTAAGACTAATTGCGGTGACACCATGTGGAATCTCAATGAACTAATCCTCCAGCATCCATTGGCGACCACTACTACAGACTGAAGGATCTTCTATATCCAAAGTCCATAACCCACCCCAGACTGAGGGATCTCCTATATCCTAAGTCAACCACCCTCCCCCTGTGCTTGTCAACAACTGATTCAGTTCAGTGAGCACACACTCCTCTCCCCGAACCCATAGGATCCTAGTCTCAACAGTTCCCGCCTGCGCGCCTCAACGAACTAATCCTCCAGCATCCATTCATGGGATGATCCTCCAGCAGTCTACTTAAGCAGCAGCATTTTCCAGAGTCCGGCATTCTCCTGAGGACGATCAGAGCATACTGATCAAAACGTCGAGTTGTACCACCAGTTCTTTTCAGAACTAATTACTACTCAATTGAGATTCCACATGGTGTCACCGCAATTAGTCTTACTTATCATCCTCACCATGCAAAGCTACAAGTTTTATCTATGTAATAGGCCGTGTCCGAATTTGGCTATGGCTATTGGCTGCAGTGGCAATGCTGATGTATAGGAAGAAACAGTCATAGCCATAGCCGTTGCATTTTTGGCTACAGCTATGGCTATTGGCTGCAGCGGCAATGGTGAAATATAGAAAGAAACAGTGATATCTAGCCACAGCCGTAGCATATTTGGCTACAGCTATGGCTGTTGGCTGCAGTGGCAATGCTGATGTATAGGAAGAAACAGTGATATCTAGCCATAGCCGTAGCCGTAGCATATTTGGCTACGGCTGTGGCTATTGGCTGCAGTGGCAATGCTGATGTATAGAAAGAAACAGTGATATCTAGTCATAGCTGTAGCCGTAGCATATTTGGCTACGGCTGTGGCTATTGGCTGCAGTGGCAATGCTGATGTATAGGAAGAAACAGTGATATCTAGTCATAGCTGTAGCCGTAGCATATTTGGCTACGGCTGTGGCTATTGGCTGCAGTGGCAATGCTGATGTATGGGAAGAAACAGTGATATCTAGTCATAGCTGTAGCCGTAGCATATTTGGCTACGGCTGTGGCTATTAGCTGCAGTGGCAATACTGATGTATAGGAAGAAACAGTGACTTAGCCATTAAGCTTGGGCAATAACTCGATTACAATATGTGACCCGCTCCGTCGAAATGAGACTTGTCCCCCAACGGAGGTTTCCGTGTAATTCGACTCTGAACTTGTGCTCGCCAAAAAAAAAATTCGTAAAACATTGCATATCGATTTCTAGGTTTTTATATTTTTAGTTTGATAAAATCTCGATCAATCTTATGGTGGTCTTACCTTTTCATAAAAATATTAATAAATCCATAAAAAAGGACGATTTCTGGACAATGTCTGTATCATGTTTGTCTTTCATGTGGCCTCCGTTAAATCCAAACAGGTCAAAATATCCTTGTTTTCGAGACAGCAACACAAGTATTTCCGTTAACGTTAAGCGTCGTGTTTGGTATCAAAAGAAAGGTCATGACCTCAACTGCGCACTGTTGTGGCAATGACTAAGCAGTATGGAGCTCTAATAGTAGTTTTAAGCATAAAATAAATTGTTAGCCAACGAGCCGAATCATCGGCAAGGTAGAAGAAATACAGCTCTTTGATTGGACAACAGTAAGCAACCAGTTGTCTGAGCATGCGGTTACCAGAAAATGAATGGACGTCACCCTTAATGACGTGCGATCTTTCGGACCAACTCTAGGCCCAGCTTAGCGGTTATACAGACCAGAGTCTGGGCCTGGGCCCGCCGCTCCGTAAGCTGGCTATCTGCATACACCTAGCCTATACCTAGTGCATGCACTGTGTGCGCCAGCGACTCCACACACAGCAGGCGGAATGAATCGCGGGCGGTGTGGACAACGGTGTTTGGTACAAGGGCTGATTAATTATTCATGAGTTGTACATCGAGCGATAGCTCGCGCTTGCTCTGTGTGTGGACCAAGTTTAATGTTGATTTTCTCGAGCGCGAAATTCAAAAGCGAAACAGGCCGAAGTGATGGTTGTCTTCATCGCTCGATAATTCCGAAATGGAATAAGCTACGGAAATAACATTTGTATCATTGGAAAGCCCGTGAGTTACTTGTTAACCTAGCATACATATCTATGAATGTCAGATCTGGGGGACAAGTCTCATTTCGACGGAGCGGGTCACATATTGAGAACCTGTTTAAGTTATTGAGATATCGGAAAATAAAGTCACAAATTCCATGGAAACAAAATTTGAACAGTCTTTTCAGCTTTTGGAAGTGAAAAACAAAACAAACTACTTCAGAAGTACATACACACTACGCAAATGAATTTGCGATTTATTGTGACGCTTATAGAGGGGGTACATACCTGTGGTTATCGGCTGTAAAACAATCATGCATTAACCCTAACTCCCTCGGCATTGTATTAAAACAATAAAAATCCTTCAAAATCCTCCAACTGGCTTTGTTGTCTAGGGAGTTAGGGTTAATGAAAAAATAATCGCGATACTATCAAAAATCACAATATATGTTTGCTGAGATATCGTGGATGAAAAAAAATCGATATCGCCCAAGCTTATTAGCCATAGCCGGATACAGCCTTAGCCTTTGATCACACTATGGCCATCGTTGTCCGATTACCTGTATACTCTATGCAGATTAAAGTGTCAAATCTCATTACATAATTAGGGACCAGACTATTTTCCCTTCCAGCCTAGGTTTGGTAACGTGGACTTGTATTGAAGACAAACAAGATGACTACGCCGTGATAAGGTCTATAGGACATATTCTTGGTGTCTAAATTTAAGATCTAAATATGTTCAGATTCCATAGGAAAATAAAAAACATGCTGATTTTCGCTTGACACATGTTTTATCATGTGAGTTTAAAAGCAGATGTACATCTCAGAGGTAAAGTTTTGTCTTGAGGTCCACCGTATGTCTGTGTGATGAATGGGGGTGATTATTGTGTAATTTTTTGAGTTTCTTGTAAATTATCAATCTTCATAACGTTTAACATCTTGTGAAAGTTATAAAACAGGGTTGTGATTTGTCTGGATTTGTTTGGATTTTCAGGTTTTTACAAATCACAATGTTGTGACCATCCGGATTTAAAAGATTTAACCAGTTCACGTCGGAGGCCGTGTATACACGCAATTTTTTTTTTGCACCGCAGATCGGAGAGCATCTAAACACGCCATAGGAAATTCCGGAATATTTGTATGCATGCTCGATTGAGCCACGCGTGTACGGTGACATGCTCTGAAGACGTGGCCACGCACTGTGGAAGCTTCCATTAATGTGTGTGTGGGAAAAAGAAACCCGCACAGGGGCCCAGAAAAACTTTTTTATTCCCGACGCGAACTGGTTAAGCAATATAGGAAAGCAAAGCAAACGTTCAAAACGAGAGATTTCGGCCCAGCGCTGTTCACAACAGCAGCCCCAATACCCCTAGCTAAATTGACGTGGATTTTTCAAAACTGTCCAGTCACACCCCTGATAAAAGCATTTTTTTTAAAGATGTGGTAAGTCATGTCAATAACCAACTTAGTTGTGATATCTTGCCTACAATGTGTCTGATTCCGGTGTAACACATTACATATGACCTATCTGCTTCATACACATTGTACATGTATTTATCTAGCACGGAAAATGAATTAAGGCTCCAAGTTTGCATTATTTCGCAGGGCGAATATAATGGTCTGAATACATACATGTACAAATGTACATGTATGCAGTGATATCACTACAGTTAAGTCCCTGGATTGTAACAGTTCTATATGCAAAATTATGTATGATTTTGTAGACAAATTTACAGTGGAAATTGCTCCCGTGGTAACTGTTAAAACTTGAATGTAAATGAAACCAGTAGTATATAAAAAATAGTACCAGTGAAAACAATTCACTGCTTGTTTAAACACCGCCCTCATTAGACCATGCGAACCAGCCAAAATGTGGTCAGGCCAAGCCTTTGAGAAGCCCTGATCATGTAACAATGCAGTACCTGCCAATCTACATAACATGGGCTTCTGGAGGGCCTAGTGCAGGCAAGTAGAGCTCATTATAATGGCTGCAGTTGTGAACAAAAGACAGCTGAGGTGTCAGTCAAGTCTTGGTTAATAATAAGAGCTATTTGAGATCTATTCATTAGTAAAGGGTCTTTTATGCTCAGCTAGGGGATTATATAGGCCCGTAGGCCTGGGCAAAGCTTGGGCCTGGCTGGGCTTCTCAGGGGCTTGCCTGTACCAGGAATTTGGCCCTCCTCCCTTAGGTCTTTGAATGGTCTCAGTCATCACAAGTCACAGTTGGAATCGTGGATTTGTGGACATCTCGCTTTTTGACAAACTGACTCGGAACAAACACAAATAAATTCCATCAGTTTCATTCATCAAGAATAACAAGAAATTATTTTAACGAGTATAATATTTAAGTAAGACTAATTGCGGTGACAACATGTGAAATTCTCAATTGAGTACATGTAGTAATTAGTTCCAAGTCATAAAAGACATGCAATGAACAATTGCATTACATAAAAGTCAAGTCTCATCAAATCTGCTTACAATTAATAAACTGAATATTTAAGGTTATCAACTCATGAATATAATATGAACTTTGACATTTGTCTGCACTATGAAAGCCTCATCATTAGGTAGCTAAATAAACAGTGTTCTAATGCTGGATTGGATTGTATATAATTTATTTATTCATGTACTCTGTGGGGATCAGATGCATAGCTAAGATGTTTCGGGGTAGGAGGGGGGGAGGAGGAGTTTCAATCATTCAATCATTCAATCACATGTGTAAACACCTGCAAACATGGACCTCATATTGTTTTCCATTGTGATAGCAACCAAGGACTTATTGTTCCTTTTTTTATAGTCCTGGGTTTGTGTGCATAAACACACACAACTCACAATTTTGTAGGCCGAGGACCTAATGTCCCTTTGTTATAAGTCCTGGGTTTAAATGCGTATGCACATGCACAATTTTGTATATGGTGTAAGCCGAGGACCTCTTCTTCCTTTTGTTATAAGTCCTTGGTTTGAATGTATATGTACACACACAATTTTGTGTACGGTGTAAGCCAAGGATCTCCTATTGTTTTCCTCTATTGTTCTGACAACCGAGGACCTATTGTCCCTTTGTTATACCCTGCAAAACCCGAGGTGTTAAAATAACACCAGTGGTGTCAACTTTATTCTTCCATGGTGTTTATATTGTGCGAGTTGCCTAATATAAACACCAATGGTGTAGTTTTAACATCACAGTTTTTGCAGTGTAAGTACTGGGTTTAAATGCGTATGTACATGCACAATTGTGTATATGATGTAAGCCAAGGACCTATTGTTTCCCTCTTTAGTAATGAAAGTGAATTTCAGTTTTTATTGACAAAAACCATCATAGCTTTGTGTGTAATAAAGTCTAGCCAGTTCATGTTAAGTTTTCATATGAATGCCAAATACTGACTAGTCTAGCCACGGACTCTCTGGTCGGTCTTAAAGACAATGTGTAGAGTTGATCGAACGGATGTTAAGGTGTTATTTTAATATTTCAGGGGGAGGAAGGGGGAGGAGTTTAATATTTAAATGTTTTAGTCATTCAACATATTCTTGATTTCATGACAATATTTTGAGGATTACCTACAAGTAAAGTCAGGAAACTGTTACTAAAATATGGCTTCAAAATGGAAACTAAAATGATGGTACAAAGAACACAACATATTTTTTTATTATTGGCCAGAGCTAGTCCTTTTTACCTTACCTATAAACAGATTATAGAATTTTTTTTTTTTAAATAATTAAGTTTGGATCCCAACATTTGGTAGGGATTTCTATATGGCTTTATGTGTGCAACTACATGTATCAGATATCAAATGAGAAAAAAAGGACAAACAACTAGGAAAAAGATTATGTTACATGTATTTCAGCTTGAAAGTTCAAATTAAACATTTAATTGAAATTTCAATTCTAGGTTTTGTATAATGCTCATATAAGGCTGATCTAATACTAACAATATACAGTGTACCAACAGGTGGGCATTGTGCACTAGTAAATGTCTTTGGACATTATGTAACATATATGCAAATGAGACTAGCTAGCAGCACTGCGTATGTACATCAATGCATTTAACAAGTGTTTGACAAACACAGAATATTAATTGTAATTGAGGTGAAATATGAATATTCATCAATGTAATGTATTATTAATTACACTAAGATCTATTGACTCATACATATTCATCAGTCCTTGAATGGACTCGGTCCCTTAAGTCACAGTTTGAAATTATGAATTTGTGGTCATCTCGCCGTTTGACAGACTGACATGGGACTAAAAATAAATAATTTACAAAATTATTCATCAGTTTAAACAAGAATAACAAATTATTTTACTATGAGCATAATATAATACAAAGCAATTAAAATTTGAGTAATATTTATACAATTTTGCATGAGCAAAGTCAAGATACAACAGTGGTAGTTACAGGTCAGAAGTTAATGACCCTAGCAGGGTGGTTCTTAAAGGTCACTAACAACCATTATTGATCGAAACGTCGAGTTGTACCCCCAGTTCTTTTCAGAACTAATTACTACTCAATTGAGATTCCACATGGTGTCACCGCAATTAGTCTTACTAACCATTATTACATTGATACTACAGGTTACTGTAGTCGGGGAGCAGTTTGAAACAGCAATTCTTTTATTTATTAAAATAATTTGGAAATTAAAGGGTAAAAATATCATTGGTAAACTACCATTCTGCTGTGTCTTACTTCATGTCAATTTTGATATACATTAACTTTCGATCGGGACGGTTAACCGGTTTACTGACCGATCTGCACTAACCATTTAGAAATTTGCTAACTGGCTATAAACCAAAACCAATATGTAAAAATAAACAATTTTGGAAGAATATGCCGCCCATTTTGTTGTACTAGACATTACTTTTTGCCTCATTGGTTATTAAACTGCCTTTAGCTCTAAGCTGAAGAAAGCTTAAACAATGACAGTTTGACTTCATTTTTTTTTATATTTAAAAAAAAAAAAGAATTAAAGAAACCCTGAAAAGGAGTATTTAAAAAAGTACATTTTAATGTTAACAAGAAAATACTCTTCAAACCATTCAATCGGTGAACACAACGTTCATTGTTATGTAAAATACAGCAAAATACAGACATGTATAATTGGGGAATAACATTTGACATTTCTTTGAAAGGATATCACCTCAGACAGAAATATTTCAAGGTATGTTTGATACCATCATTAACTTTACACCAAGTAAGTTTTATGTAACTCTGTGAACATTTATGTTTATTGAGAATGACAAAGGTATACACTGCATTTAGCTGAAGAAAAAAACCTGTTTATTTAAAGTATACATACATGTATTATTCATTAAAAGTGTAACATGTAGACCTATGAACATTGTTCATTTACAACGCATGTTTTACACTCCCAAACATGACCCTCAATTAGAGCATAAAGTGAATGTCCGGATTATGATTTAAAAGTTATTCTGACTTACCAGCCAATGCTATAAAAAGTGCTTTTCCTTCCTAGCCAACTACCCTTGTATCATTAGGCAAACGCCACTCAAACGGGTGGAATGTAAAAATAATCTTCCCGCTGTCCACAAAAATGGCTACTTGTGGACCGCGAGTCGAACAAGCAAAAAACACAGGTCAGCAACCTTTCTCATCCTCCCTGACCTTTTCCGTCAGAGTCCTTGTACGTAACGTTCCGCACCAACCAAGAACTACTTAACAGTTTAAACGTTTAACTTACAATACATCAGAATTAAACGAATTGTTTACCCATAACATTTTGTAAGAGTAAAATGAACATTTTGTTGCCTTGGGACGTCCTCAATAATGACTGTCTGCCGAATGGCTGCAGAGTCTGCCTACTTTATTGAACAAAAGACTTCCCTAGTAACCGAACTGGGATCCAGCCAGTCCGCCTTATTAGCATAACAATGTACTGTATATGAAAAGGTTCCTTGATATTTTAATTTCCACTAAGTCTGCCGAGTAGGCCGACTCTGCCCAGTCCGCAGACCGGCGGTCTGGCCGTACCCACAAAGGGATTTCACCTCCCATTGTGATTAGGATCGGTGATTTCTGCATCAAATACCAGAGTTATTGTGGAGCTGGAGAGGACCCTACAAAATCCTTTGATGTTTTGCCAACCAAGACAGCAGTCAGTTTTAGACAACAATGAACCTGTCAGTCATTCTGCTTGAGTAGTTTACAAACTTTTATTAAAGACCTTTGGGGCAGGATAAAAAAAATAACACTTCAGGGGTAGATATAATTATTGTTGGTTTATCAAGTAATGCTAACCACTTCAAGTAGACTTAATGTATTTTGTAATATTCCGTTTTCAAAAACTAAGGTTAGAAAGTCCAGCATATTAAAATGACCAGGGAACGATTTCGTTCAAAAATTTTGCATTGCAAAACTGCGATGCAAAAACTGAATTTGCATAGCAAAATAATTTTTTTGTATAGCAATCTGTGAATTTTTGTGTAGCAAATTTAAAAATGCTTAAAATTACAGTATGTAGTGTGCATAGGGTAAAGGTGTTTTTTTTTTAAGGCTTTACTGTCGTTTGGTTCATAATATGAATGTCCAAATTTTACCAGAAATAATAATTTTTAGTGTCCGGAAATTGAGCCACAGGTGGTAAAAAAAACTCACGTGTAACCGTTATTTCGCCAAATTGCAATCATTCATGAAAGTTAGTCCTCCGTCCATTTTCTTGTTTTGTTTACATTATTATCGATCGCTAAAACAGAGGCAATATCACGAAAACAAATTACCGACTGCGACATGTTCGGGTGCTTTTCAAAGTGAATTTCGCCGAGTGTAACGTTACTTTGTGGTATGATCAAGCTTGATTTTGATTATTAAAAATTCGTCAGGAAAATGAGTGGTTGAAAACGCGATCATATTGTGTGCCGAAATGATTCTAAATCTCACCACTACATATATAAATGAATGCTCATTTTGTTAATTTTCTAAAACTTTTATTATAAAACGAAGTTACGGTAACGTTTCTAGTGTTTGTTGAACACGGCCGTAGTGATCGTATGAAAGCGCACATGTAAACTGAACACGGTACGTACTATTGTGTATAGGGGGTGGCTCAATTGCTCAATGTTCCAACCCCCAAACTCAGGAGAAGAAAAAATAAACACGTGCGAAGCTAAAAAAAAAACTGGGCGGTTGTTCCATGTTTTCCATTTCGGGAATTTCGCTCGTAGTTAATTCATCAGCAGAAAAATAATGCATGCACATAGAATTTTAGGCATTGCGGAAAAAAACCTTTACGGATTGCTGGAAAATAAAGTTGTGTTTACTGTTGCATCAACACCGTCGCGTCGGCGTAAAGTCATCGTTGAACACGTACGTCGCTCGGAAACAAACCCAGTCGGGACAGATAGCTGGATATTTTTTGGTCGGAAATATACATGTAAACGTTATTTCGGGAAAGGTTTGTGAATATGATTTCAAAAATGTTTATAAATCTGTCGAAATTTGTATCGCAAAATCTGCAATGCATTGTTTGAAATCATGGCCATCGCAGATTGCCCAAATTACATCGCATTTTGCGATGCGATACAGGGGAAATCGTTCACTGAAATGACAACAATGTGTGCCGCTATTCTGCAAGAGAAGTTACAGGATACTATAGGGGGTGACTCAATTGCGCAATGTTCCAACCCCCAAACCCAGGACAAGAAAAAATAAACACGTGCGAAGCGAAAAAAAAGGGGCGGTTGTTGCGTGTTTTCCATTTCGGGAATTTCGCCCGTAATTCGTCAGCAGAAAAATAATGCATGCACATAGCATTTTGGGCATTGCGGATAAAATCCTTACGTATTGCTGGGAAATGAAGTTGCATGTACGGTATGCACATAGATAAAACCGGACGTACCCCGGCGTGGTTAGGACACACGGAAACAAACCCAGTCAGGACGGATCACTTGATAGTTCGGGAAAGATTTGTGAATATGATTTCAAAAATGTTTATTATTAAACTATAATAGTGAAAACAAATCTGTATCGCAAAATCTGCAATGTATTGTTTGAAATTCCATTGCAGATTGTCCAAATTACGTCGCATTTTGCGATGCGATACAGGGGAAATGATTCTGCTGGCTCAGATTATAAACTTTTACAAGGCCTATGGATCAGAATAAAAAAATAGAAATAAAATAAGAATTTATAATTATAGGCATGTCACAGTAACCAGTAATATATCCTGAAATACCACCAGGGAATAAATTCATGTCCGAGATAAATAATGGAGCAGACCGAAATCCCCAGACAGAGTGATTGACAGCAGTATTGTTGTTTTGTTAGGATTACCGTCTTTGTAAAAAAAAAATTAAAAAAAACTTCAAAAGATTCTCGTGGAGCCGCATGGAATTTTCCAGCAGGGTGGCTGATACAAATTGATACATTTTAAACATTTGACTATTGTGGTTGCCGATGGGCACGTGCTCCTCAAGAATTAAGGGGATCCGTTTTCTTTTAAAGATCTTACACTTTCCGCCTCAAAGTAACAATAAAATCAACAACTCAAAGTTTGTCCCACAACTGAGTGTTTTAAGTGCTGGACATTTTTAACGATTATAATAGCCATTCATCTGCTGTATTTTGGAAGACGCAAATTGAATAAACTCCAAAACAAAATCTGTCTGCTGAGTCGGCAGACGGATTAACTACTAAGTTGGAAGTAGTAAATATTCAACAACAACATTAACATAACAAAGCGTCAAGAATTATGGCAGCCTCATTAATTCAGCCAAGCGTGAATTCACTCTGGACGGCGAGTCTGCCGACTGGCCGGTCCTTAGCAACCCGGACAGTCGGCAGACAGTCGGCAGGAATTCGGCCTAGTCATTATTGAGGACGTCCCTGAAAAACTAACAAACTTTAAATGATCTGAGTAATATTGTGACCCCAGACTATTTTGTACATCGTACTCCGATATAGCTACGCCGACAATAAAATAAACAAGGATATGAAACCGACCGCTAAGGAGCAATAGCGCCCCCTGTTGACATTGATAATTACTATTATTGTTTCATCATAAAATTCCATATCACTACATTTGTTTGATACCATCATCAACTTTACACCAACTTAAGTAAGTTTTATGTAAATCTGAATATTTATGTTTATTAGGAATGACAAAGGTATACACTGCATTTAGCTGAAGAAAGCTGAAACAATGACTGTTTGGGCTGTCAATTGTTTTAATATTTAAAAAAATACAAAAACAAATCAAATCAAATTACTGCCTTGAGCGCCCAGCAGGGTGGATATGTGCTCGCTACAAATCTTTATTATTATTATTAACTCACTGACTTGCCAAATTTAAACCCCAAATACAAGTTTCTAAAGAAGGTGAGGTGTAATTTAGTTGGCTTCATGCCTTATGAAAAGTTTGTTACAACATTGAGAAATGAAATATGAACTACATGTATGTAAATTGTACCATGTGACCAGCAAGAGAGATTGCCATTCAACATCATCCAAGTTGGATGATATTATACAATGTGATATATCTTGACTGAGTACCAGTCAGCTACAGCCAACTGTTTCCCATCTGATGTGAATGTGATTCCACATGGTTCATACAGACCCTTAGCAATGCAGCTGATAAATCTCCCATTGGGATCATAGCGGTGAATATGACCAGTGTCAGGATCATTGTACATTGCAATGTATAAACCTGATGTGTCACAGCATACACCCATGCAGTATTTGACTTTCTCACCATCAATGGTTGGAGTTATGGTGAATAGTGTAGAACCATTGTCACCAATGACAGCCATGTGTTGTTGCTTTCCACCACTGACCACCACTCTGCCACTGTTGTCTACAGCCAAGAAGGAGGGTCGTGTAGTGACCGGCATGGTGCTTATTAGTCCACCATCAGTGGACCTGTGCACAGTCACTACCATTCTCTCTACATCGCCTACAAGGATGTTACCATCCTTCTTGGCTGTAACACCTCTGATGCCCACATCAGTCTTACCGACCTCATACAGTGGCAGGGTGGTGAATTGAAATAACACTGTACCATCCTCATTGTACATCTTGACTTGGTTGGTGTCATCTGTTACAACTAAGTGATTGTTGACACTTGCAATGGCACGTGGACCTGTATTAGAAAAAACAAATAAGAACACATTTTTAAGTGAAAACTGCATCATAAATGTCATGTATCAAATGCATGTATCATACATTTCTATTAGTGGATAATTGTTATTTTGTTTATATATTCATTTATTCTGAGTGAATACATTTGAATGTGGAAATACATCAAACCATCCACTATAGCTTCATTCTGTAGAATTATATTCTGTAATATGAACTGTGAACAATGCAATTCAAAATCACTATTAATAATACATGTTGTTCCTGATCAATTAAATATTGCATGAGCTTTAGACAAAATATTATTTAATTAAATATATTATGCTCATAAAATGAAAATTGGTGAAGATTTTGAAGAATTTCTTTTGAATATATATTATTTGTAAGAGTATTGCAAATATTCCGATTACCAGTATCATGTATAATGTTACATATAATGTTTCATAAATTTAATGAAATAATTATTTTTTAGTACATGTACATTCATTGACTAGAACACTTGTGTTAGTTTAAGTGGGTGAATTTAGCATCACTTTTAAATATGTTCAATATTTTGTTGTACACTTTTTATACTGAATGCCTGCAGTTGTCAAAACCACATTGTGTATGTATAGTAGTGTGTGACACACTTACATGCTTTCATGTCAATGGTTCTATGGAGTTGACCTGTACTGCTGTAGATTACTACTCGTCTGTTGTGATAATCTGTCACAGCAAGCTGATCATGTTGATGAGCAGCAATGCCCCATGCCCCATTGAATTCTCCTACACCACGTCCTCTCTTGCCAAACTCATGACTTAGCTCCCACTTGCTGTCTTCCAGCACCAGCTCACCCAGACTGATATCACCAACCGGCTTACTCTGATTGATCCACAGATATGAAAGTCTGCCATCAATCAGAGGAGGGCGATGACTGGTCAGTGATCTCAAGTCATTACTGATGATGGGATACAGTGACAGGAAGTCACTGTCTGTTGCTGTATTTGTAACATCATTGGCCGTGTCCAGAGAATGTTGTTTCCTTTGTAGCATCATACCCACTGCTTTCTCATGCTCATCAAATGCTGCCATACGATCCTGTTCAAGGGTCTTGATGGCATCAATCATCTTATTCTCCTCAGCTGTAACCTTTGCTCTGATCTGATCTGCTGTCTCCGTTACCTCTTTCATGGTTGTTATGACTTTGTCACTGAATTCTTGCTTAGCTTGAGATGAAGCAGCCAAAGATTCTTCCAGTTTCTTTATTTCTGTGAGACAAACTGGCAAGATATCTTTCATAGTCTTCTTGTATTTCAGAGAAGCTTCTGCAATGTCAATGTACTGATGCTCAGGGTGACGATGGTACACAAAGGTACAGTCTCGACAGATTAAGACTTGACATGTCTCACAGTAGAATCGATTGATCTCTCCCTTGTGTTTGTGACATGTAGAAGCCTCTTCTGGTCTTTTCACTGTTGCCTTACCCTTACGTATGTCCTCCAGTGTAGCTACATTGTGATTGGATGTTGCATTGCTTCGCAGATGTGTCTTTTTGCAGTTAGAGCAGATATTTTGGGCACAGTCAAGACATCGATGAAGAGCCTCATTGCCTCCATCACATAACTCACAGAGTGGCTTGGAGTTACCTGAACAGGCAACCTTCTCTTGTAGTGATACCTCATCTACGATGGCAATCAAGTGAAAATTGGTTTTGAGTCCCTGAATGCCTGTCAATGGAATGAGAATCTCCTGACGACAAACAGGACAAGGAATGTTTGGAGTGCGTCTGCAGGTTGTGTCCCAGTATTCATATAAACAGGTCTCACAGAAACTATGAGAGCAATCCAGTATTTTGGCTTGCTTGTATCGTTCTTGGCATATGCCACACTCGAGATGATACCGGCTTATCTTCTGCAATGCTCCTAATTCTCCAGTACTGGTAGCCATTTTGTTCTGTGAACAAATGAAAGAGAATTCAAAAAGACTGGGTTAATGGTCACTGATCATGAAGTCATTTATGATCAATAGTTTACCTGAAAACTTAAACAAAACAAAATAATACACAAGGGACAAGTTTTACAAAAAAAAATTGTCAATAAAAATAAATTGACTACAGTAGGATCAAAACATCCACTTTCCAGGATAACCATATTGGCACTCAACAGTGAAATAAAATGTGTGTGTGTGTGTATATATATATATATATATATATATATATATATATATATATATATATATATATATATATATATATGTATATATATATGTATATATGTATATATAAATCTACTTTGTGTACAACCACATAAAAGGCATGTGTCCTGTTAATTGTGTGATCCCTGCTACTGCCGTTACCCGGGTTGTTTGCATCTGACCGGGGCTTGATCCCTGGCTACTCAGCAGATATGGATTGGCCTCTGACCTGGCCCCATAGAGCAATAGATAATTGGCATAAGTGGACCTCCCACCAACATAGGGACTGGTTAGCTCAGTTGGTAGAGCGCTCATATGGTAATCGAGAGGTAGCGGGTTCGAGTCCGGCATCAGCCAATTCTTCTTTGCTCGCTACCCGCATCTACCATACAGCTAGTCCTATTGTGTGATTCACTAATTCCTCCTTGGTTTACTTCCCACACTCCTATTGGCTTTGCCAGATTGGAAACTATTTTCCCACTTTTTTTTAGATTCCTCCCATGATCCTTTTCTTTCTCTTTTCCCTATAAATGGATATGTATTTTTGTTTGTACCTTGTCTATGCCTCTGATGAATGTCCGGTTTGGATCGAAAGCTAAGGCCACCCTCCAGATTTAATTTATATATAAATATACAGGTGTGTGTGTGTGTGTGTGTGTTTGCACTGCAAACCGTACGAGGACATAAGAAAGGGAATAATAGATCCTCGGACGGCAATTCTTTGTTCCTCGGAAGACGTCAAGTACAAAACCAATATAGATTATTTCAAAAAATTAGAGTCCAGACAATAGAGGAACAACAGGTCCTCAAACATCTTGAAATGCACGACTGGGTGTGTACATTTTAATTGCTATCCCCAGAAGTAGAAAAGTTTGAGGTGTTTCTGTCTAAAGTATTCAATTATAAATGCTGTCTGGTGGTTTATAAACACTTACCATACAAGATGCAGTAGACTTCTCAGAAAATGAAGTGAAATTAAACAGAATTTAGCTTAATTAAAATTGGCAAAATCTTCAACACATCAGTAGTGGCACAGGGCGTTGGCTCAAATGGTGAAAAAGTGACGCAAACACAAAGTTTCCTTGTCAAACTTTAGATCATGCGACTTGGAGAGTGCATTGGTATCCAACAGCTATACCATCTAGCTGTATATAAGGCACACGTGATGAGCCGTGTGCAAGGTACCAGGAAACAACGCAGTTACTAAAACATGATAGGAATTTTACAGAAGTCATAGGTGCAGACTTGACGTGTTAATGATTAACCAGATAATATACATACAATTGCACATTAGTGGTTCAAGTCTAGGCCAAGCTTAATAGTTCCAAGGTTCGTATGTACTCAGGAGTTGCCTTCAAAATCTACATTACTGTAATACAAATAATTATAAACTTCATGTACTATATATGTACATGCTCATAACACTATGAATAACTTTACTCTGAAAATGCCCTGAATATCTGTTTTACCGTGAAATAAATAGTTCACAACAATTTCATGTTGACACAACACCGTGAAAATGCCATGAACTTCTCGTGGCAGTTTTGGGGCAGCTCATTAATTCTCGAGAGCACCATGAAATCCAGGCGCGTAGCCAGCCCTGTCGGTCCGGGGGGGCAAAATTAAGATGATCGTCCAGATTTCATGGTTTAAATTTAATTGCGAAATACTGAATAATATTGAATCAAAACAATCGATATATTGTACAAACATGATCATCTGTGATTTATTGTTCTTTCCTTGGATCTACATGTATACTGTCTGAACTGTTGCTATTAATTTCTACACTGTCATGACTGTGATGAACTTAAACATTCATAATTAATCGTATTCGTAATGTATATATACAATGTATACACACCGTTTACAACACACATTACACTGAAAGTTATTCGTGTACATGTCGTATAAAAACCTTTAATAAAATGTTGTAAGACAAGTTGTAAATACGTTCTGCACGTAACCCGAGTACATACTGGTTCATTGTATTGATTCAAATTTCAAGTTTTTAATGTTTTAATGTTTGTTTCTATATAAATTCGTATATTAATTTAGCGAATTGGCATTTCTTCACTTTTTGGAGGCAATTTAATTTCACTAATTTACATCCTCTTGCTATATAAAACCATAAAAAATATTATATTTGGCAGCAATTTAATTTAGCGAATTGGGCCTCCTAGCGAAATTAAATTGCTAGCGAAATTAACTTGTTTTACAGTATTTGATAAAGTGATTTCCGGGACAAAAACCGGGTATAAAAACTTCAGATCTAACTTCCCTTCCTCAATCCTCCGTCTCCCGTCTCCCTTTATCAATTATTCACTCCCTTTACCATTCCCTAAATCATCCTTTCCTCCCTCCCTAAATCTGCCTGCCTCGGCATCCTTCGTCCCAGGTCCGTCCTTCCCGCCCTTTCCGGTCCCTTACCCTCTCCGGCTCCCTCGGCTCCCTTCCTTTCCTTACCCCTGCCCTACCGCCGTTTCCACCCGCCCTAACCTTGCCTGCCTTAAGTTAGGCTGCCTTGGTACTATCCCCAGCGGTCCTATCCATCCTTTCTTCCATTACCAAGGCCCACATTTCCTTCTCTCCTCCCTTCCTCCCTCCTCCGTCCTCCCTCATTTCGTCAATAATCCCTACTCTTCTAATTTCTTTCTTTACCTCTTTCGTTTTTTCTCCCTCGGAGTCCCTCCCTCAATTTTCCCTCCTTTTCTCTCTTCCTTTCCTTTTCTCTTTTCTTTATTTTTACCGTCCCGATTTTACTTCTATTTTTTTTTCCGGGGGGCAGTCTGTTCCCCCTGCCCCCCCGCTGGCTACGCTACTGATGAAATCACTGTGGACATTATTGCCAATATCTGAGAGGAAGAGACACTGAAATTGCAGTGAAATTACAGTGCACTGTTATTTCAAGGCAAAACGGATTTTCAGGGTATTTTCAAGGTGAAGTTGTTCATAGTGTAATGCATATGTACAGTTGTATATGTGAAGCACAGAATCCCTAATAGATCTTTACAATCAAGATATATAAAGTACATGTATATCTTATGTATAGATTGACGTAATTGTTGTGTCAGAAGCACTGTATACACATACATATAGTGCTTTCCGAGTGTCTGTGAAATAAAATCCACGATACATTGGTGTATCAACCCTAATTACCCCAAATCCTCCAAAATCCTTCTCCTTGTTTTGCCAGATTCAGTACTCCACAGTATAGCCCAGCGAATAGAGCATGTAGCCATGTGTACCCCAAGGACCCCAATGAAAATTAAGGACCCCAATGGAAATAAGCTTATATACATGTATGTTATTGGCTTTTTGGGTTATCCTTGGATAAATTTGGTATGTTTTCTCCTATCTTTGTAATGTGTTTTGTAGTTTTGTCATCTTTTTATCCGAATAAATTCAATCAATCAATCCAAATCCATCAAACTCCACCGGCTGCTTTTGATGGATTCAGGACTGTGTATAGCCAAGCCATGGATGCTTAGCATTTGCTACTGTACCAAATCCATCAAACTCCACCAGCTGCTTTTGTTGGATTCAGGACTGTGTATAGCCAAGCCATGGATGCTTTGCATTTGCTACTGTACCAAATCCATCAAACTCCACCAGCTGCTTTTGTTGGATTCAGGACTGTGTATAGCCAAGCCATGGATGCTTTGCATTTGCTACTGTACCAAATCCATCAAACTCCACCAGCTGCTTTTGTTGGATTCAGGACTGTGTATAGCCAAGCCATGGATGCTTTGCATTTGCTACTGTACCAAATCCATCAAACTCCACCGGCTGCTTTTGTTGGATTCAGGACTGTGTATTACCAAGCCATGGATGCTTTGCATTCGCTATTGCACCAATTCCATCAAAGTCCAACAATTGGGTTACCTTTTTACTGCATGTTGATGGATTTTGGAGGATTTGGGATGGTTTCTAGTAAAAATGTTTAAGGGGTTAGGGTTAAACAAATTTCAAGTGGTGGCCACAATTGGATGGCTCACCATTACACCTTTAAGAAAATTCTTAATCGGATCGGAATGTGAGACCATTAACTTTCATTTTTTAAATTGTTAATATCCTGTAACTAATTCTGTAACAGGTGGAGAGCCCACAGAATCAGGGCCCTGTCCGCCCGGCTATTACTGTCCAACCGGTACCAAGTACGCCGAGCAGTATGCGTGTCCAAATGGCACCTTCAACATGGATTACAGCCAAGATGAAGTCAGTGACTGCAAACAAGGTATTGGACTAGACTTCCTTTAATTTTGAAGGTTTTTATGTGTGGAAGGTGTGGTAGGTTGGTGGAGGATTTTTAAAAAGAAATTGAGTATTTCAATGTTGACAAAGCAATACATTTCAGCAGATACACAAAAGTGAAAATAGGGACAATTTATTTACAGTGGTTATATTAAAAGAATTGAAAACCCTGAAGTGAGAGCATTGTGAAAATCTCATTGCAATTCATGGCACAGAGCCCATCATCCAAATGCTTATCCTGAATCAGATTGGTTCCAATTAACCCTACTACACATGGAGGCCACTCCGATCCACTAAATTTTCTATGTTTTTCACCAACGTTTAGTACGTACAAGCCTGCTGTCCTTTCCAAGTAATCTTACAAAATCAACTGTGTGCCACCCAAGGTCACTGTAAATGTTTGAACATATTAGTATGGCCTGCAATGTATCAATGGGAGACCACCTTACCCTGCAATCTCAGTGGTGTGACAGTGCACAGAAGGGTAACCATAGGAGGCCACTGGCAACAGCTAATGGCTTGGAGTGGCTTGAATGGGTTGTTTCTAAATGCATTGATTGTAGGAGGGTTAATGGCTTGGAGTGGCCTGAATGGGTTGTTTCAAAAATTGCGCTGATTATAGGAGGGTTAAATTAATGTGTTTGTTGTATGCAAAATAGCATGTCATTGAGCCAGATTGTTTCAAGGGACATTGCCTGGAAATTCTCCTTATTTGGCCAAGAAAATAGTTTCCGGTTTCTGGTCTCCGCACGCATCGCCTCAGACCCTGCGCATTGGCATCGCCTCAGACCATGCGCATTGGCATTTTTAGTTTTCTTTCCTATTAAACGATATCTAATTGCAGCCAAAATTGCTGGATCAATTGGAATTCTGCCGCATTGTGTTTTAAACGACTTTTTCACATAGGAATATGAACGTTGCCTGATTTGTGAGGCCTCTTAACCACCATACTTTGTGTGTGGGAAATTCGGTCTGGTTCCAATAACCGCGTATACATGTATCACGTATTTCAGCGGTTGGCAAAAAACAAAAGATTTTGAAGCCAACCTTTGACCAGAAACCAGAGACTTTTGTTAGCCTTATTAACCAGTGTACATTGAGGAGCAGAAACTACCTCATAATTCACTGGATGGTGCGGGATTTTCAAACAACATGACGCTCCCTGTGTACTGCTGAATAGCCAGCCAGAAATCATGATCACAATGGGCTCGTAACTGAGAAAAATCAGCTCTCTCTGCCGGGATCATGTGTACCAAAAGTTCTTTTTTTAATAGATAGAATTTTAAGGGTGGAGGGCCAAAGTTATGGTACAGCAAATGAGAAGCCTAGCCAGGTCAGGGCTTTGCCCAGCCCCATGGGCCTATACATATGGAAAAGTAGTCTCTTTTGCGCCTGACTCTTCAACACGCACTTTTCAGCACAGTCCCAATATCAGTATTTCACCGAAAAACGCTTGCCACGGGAAGTAAAAAATATGTACAACAACGGGAAACTCGGCATTCCAATCTTTATTTGTTTGTCTTCAAATGACCCTTATTTTATTGAAAATGGTCACAAAAATTTGTCGGACGGTCCTGCAAAATACTGCAAGTATAAACCAAAAACGCATCGTTGTTGGACCAGAAGTATGTGGCTTGCACGCACTGAATTGTGACAGCTACATAAAAGACACCCTCATTCGTTAACTACATAACGTATGCAGGTGGGGTTTCCGTTATTTCCCGCTCTATATATTCGTTTATGTTGTGTGTTAAATTAGCTGTGATTGGTTAAATATTTTCGTCGGACTGAACAAAAGAGTGAAATCATCAAAACTTCTGTCCAATCATATGCACTGACAGATCGACTGCACAACACAACGTCTTTGACCCTCAAGCGCGCGCGTGTGCACACACGTTTTACAGCGCGTTGATTATTTGAGACTTTTTACATGAAACTTTTCCATATGAATCCCCTAGCTGAGCACAAAAGACCCTTTACTTAGTGTTAACGCAGACTCGACTGACACCTCAGCTGTCTTTTGTTCACACCTTTATAATGAGCTCTACTTGGCTGGGCTAAGCCCTCCAGAAGCCCAGGTTAGGTTGATTGGCAGTTGCTGTATCGTTGCAGGATCAGGACTCACAAAAGACAGATAAGGAGGCCAGGTAGCCTGGACCTGGTCAGGCTTCTCAAAGGCTTGGCTGTACCATGACTTTGGCCCTCCTACCTTAATACAACACACATACATTTGTACCCCCTGGTGCAAGGTCACCTCACAAAGAGCACTAAATCAGGAATGCCATCACCATTTTGTTGTTTTTAAAGTGGTGTTTGTTTTTCTTACCTCCATATTGTTTAGTACTCACAAAAGACACAGTAGGATGCCAGGTAGCCTAGGCCTGGCCAGGTTTCTCAAAGGCTCCCATGTACCGTGATTTTGGCCCTCCTCCCTTATTTAGCCTGGAATCCAACTTTGACTTTGACTTTGATGTTATTTCCAGGTCATTTCTGTGAATATGGAGTCAATGAACCAGAAGCCTGCCCACCTGGTACCTACATGCCACGTGGCGTTAACGGCTCTGATTATCTCATTGGTGAGACGGCTAAATACCAGAGCGATTGCATTGACTGCCCCGGCGGCTCGTGGTGCGGCTCGGCCACCGTCGACCCCAACGACTGCGGCACCGGGATGTACTCCAGACCGGGCAAGAGCGTCTGCGAGATGTGCGAGGCAGGGTATTACTGCGATAACGTGACGACGTCCGAGTGGGATATGCTTAACAATAAGAAGTGCCCTGCTGGCTTATACTGCACGACGGCGCTGAACAACGTAGCAGAAGCAACTAACTGTAGTCAGTCGCACTACTGTCCTGAGGGTAAGCAGGTTTTCAATGTTATCTGTATATGTAACTGGGGATGGATACAAGGGAACAACCAGGATGTGCATTAACCCTCCTATTACAAACAAGGGTCAAAATCAGTCAAAATGTTGATATACTTGCCAAGGTATATCTAGTGCGCTTAAAAGTCCAACACTGTCAAATCTTACATGTCATATTAAAGTACATTTACAGGTCAAAATGAGTCGAACATTTTTTATTGGTAAAAGCATTGTATGGTATTGTTCAGGGTGGTCAAAATGACAGTCAAAATCAGTCCAAGATTCCCCTGTGTGCACATTAGGGGCAACAGTCAAAACAGGCAGTTGACTGATTTTGACCTCTATAGCTACTACTTGCCACTAAAGTGCAGCTATAGTAGGAGGGTTAATAAATAAAGATGTGGATTGATAAATAAGGAGCGGATTAACAGAGTTTAAAAAGTTTGACACAAAGGATGATGGAGCTGGGTTTGGGGGTGTAGGATACGTCCCACAAGATGTTACCTCATACCGAACCAATCATTTTATAACTTGATAATAAAAGTATTGTCTTGTCTGTTTAGCTACACCAACTGAAATCAACTGTCCCGTGGGTACCTACAATCCCACAACTGGTCTCGGTGACGTCAACGAGTGCACAGCTTGGTACTGCTTGGAGGAAACCAATACGCCTAAAGGCCAATGTGATGAAGGGTATTACTATCCAACTAACATCACCGACCCCTACAGTACGAATCCAGCAACGATCGGCTCTTATGGATCACAACAGGTGATATATCAGTGTACTGTGGAATATTTGTTTTCTCTAAAATACCAGGCCGGTGATTTCTCAGGAATTTTTCATAATTTCAGGATTCTCCCTTGGCCTCCAAATTTTCTTGAAAGAAGAGAAGTAGCCTGTATTGTGTCCAAACCACTAGTTCCTTGTTTGTGGGGATGTGGAGAGTCTGTAAATCCTCCACAATTAAACATCTAGGAGGTTCAGGGGGGCCTGCTATACCCATTTTTCAAAATATACTACTCAAAACAATTTAGGGAACACCGGAATAATCTCAGTTAAGGCAAGATCATTTATTTCAGATAAACACAATGTTTCACAGAATTGATGAGTTAACAAAGAATTTAGACATGTGTGGCAGATTGAACACGGCCATTGTGTCAATATTGCTGGTACATGACATCATTGCACATGGCCCAAACCTATTTGATGTTAAAAATCCGGTGTTCCCTAAATTGTTTTGAGTAGTATATTTAATTTTTTTCAAATCACACCCATAAAAATATGCATTGCTATATTATTTTTTTTATTTTTATTTTAAAAAAGAAACTTCTGAAATTAGTTACGAATACAGGCCTGACTGAATATTCATCTGTTCATGTTTGATAAAGCAGTTCTAGATCAAGTTGTACTGTTTTTACACTGTGTGTGCAGATACCAAGATTTACAAATGATTTATCTCCTAGCAAACTTGAATTCTTGATTCTGATTAGTCAGTGGGAGTGCAATATAAATCCGTATTGCATCGCAGGTACATGCAAAACTTCATGTAAAGCGTCATGCATCAAGTTTGCTGGAAAATAAATTCATTATCTGATAAGCGTTCGTGGAATATGAACATTTTTTAGTGTTTCTGCATCCCATGGCCGCGTGGCATTTTTTTCCCTGTATGTACATGTGTTTTATAAGTAGTGCATTGATCAGTGCATGCAAACATCATAGTCAACACTACACAAGTTGTGCTTTTTGAACATATATCTACTCGACACACCATCCAGTTTTGCTTTTCATTGTCAAGTGTAAATTGTGTTATAAGTTATATTATTTTTTGCCTATATCATTTCTTCAACAGAAATATTGATATAATGAATCACCAAAAACATTCAGTTGCACTGTTTTTCCATTGAAAACAATATGATTATGAGTGATGTAGGCCATAATAAATTTCCTCATTATTTACCAATCCAACACTACATGTAAATCCTCTGTAAAGTCGTGTACATCAGTAAAGAAAAAGGAAACCAGTAGGAAATCTTTGTGTCTGATTATAAACATTTATTGTCATGCTTTCATCAGTAGTACAATGTATGGGCCATCCGGATCCTCTGGACAATGCACATGAAGAATGAATGAGTGTGCATGCTTTGCATTGAAACATGCCTTTAAATTTGTCCCCATGACATATCCCTGGTCAATAAGCAGTGTTGAAAAGCTCCAATTCCAAGACTGCAAATTCTATAATAGATCCACATTAGCTGGTCATACAATAACATGCAGCTCTGGGTTTTATACATGATCAAAGTGTCAAACTTTGAACAGCATGTTTCCTTTTCTAACATTTCTTTTTCAAAGTAACAAACTAACAATCAAACTTGAGTGCAGGGAGCACTCCAACTGAAATAATTTCAAAGCGTAAAATGACTTCATGCACATATCTAGCTGTGTTGTAAAAGCTTTAGCTTGCCTATGTTATATTTTGGTACCAAATGAAAGACCATTTCATGGGCTACAAATGGCATGCACAAAGTTTTTTTATGCAACAAATATTTCACATAGAAAATCGAGTTTGAAAATAGCCAGAAGTTCAAGCTACGTTTTTGCTGTGTGTGTGTGAAAAAACGTGGGACTGGGGAGCACTGTGTGCATAAACAATGTGGGCACTGCAGGCTACATGCACATAAAAAATGTGGGGCTGATAGGGTTAAAGCAAAGATAATTAAAGCCCGTTAATATGGTTATTTTCACCCGTGTTCTTAGATTTTCCAGAAAACAAAATCGCGAAGTTCAAAACATTGTGTTAAAGCAGATATAGTTCTACATCAGTATATGTTCATCAATGTTCAGTGAGCGCACACATTCCTCTTCCCCCAACCCTAGGATCCTAGTCTCACAGTTCCCGCCTGCGCGCCTCAATGAACTAATTCTCCAGCATCCAGTCATCGCGTGACCCCTCCAGCAGCCTACTTAAGCAGCAGCATTTCACAGAGTCCGACATTCTACTGAGGACGATCAGAGCATACTGATCGAAACATCGAGTTGTAACCTCCAGTTCTTTTCAGAACTAACTACTCAACTGAGAATTTCACATGGTGTCACCGCAATTAGTCTTACTTATCCTCTTCACCTCTTCACAAACTGGAAAAACAGTGCTTTAGGAAAAGGGTTTAATTTCGTTTCAACTTGAGCTAAACCACCCCATTCTACTCTTTTGAGTGACATCAACACTTTCCAAAGAAGAATGGGAACTGCATTGTGAACGGTCAACATGCTTTCTAAAAACTCTTGCACTGATCACGTGGCCGCTGGGTATTGATAGTGGATGAAACATAAACCAGACTCTATTAGTGAAGGGATCACCAATTGTCTGACCAACTTAGTTCAGAATTTCAGTGATCCAAAATGGTTAGTGTGTGAAACTGATGACATGAAAACTTACAAGCAATAGAGCTTGTGTAGCCCATCAAATGTTCCTGGTTCAATTGTATTGATTTTGTTGTTCTGCAGTAATCTTAGATAGGAAAACAAATTAGGGTTAAAACATTGTATTAATGTACACTCACTGGCCAAAAGTATTGCAACATGAATTTGTACGAGACATTGCCTAGACGAATGGCCGCAATTATCAGGTCACGTGGTTACCCGACAAGGTATTGAAGGACTTTGTTTCCAAGCAAGAACAGTATAAAAAAGAACATTGACTTAAAAACACAGGCACTTTCAAGAAGTCTTAAGTAGTGTAAATAAAATAAAATAAATTATTGTAACACAGTTCTCCAAACTGAACTTTGGTGTGAATTTCAATGTTGCAATAAAATGGCCAGTGAGTGTATTTAGTTATTGATGTAACTTTTGCCTCATCAAAATATACATCAAACAAATGATTTCTAATTGTTTTATCCAACAATGTTCTTAGGTTTTCCTGAAAGAACCGTTGTAATGGTATCAGACAATCTCAACAATTATCATGCCAGAGGTTCACTTATTTTGGAAAAAGGAGATAATGAAGGTAATGTCTTTATAACGGTAAAGAGTTAAGGCCAAACAAAGTCTCCGGTTTCTGGTACGTCTCTGTGCGCGTCGCCTCAGACCCGCGCATCGCCATTTTTAGTTTTCTGTTTTTTCAATATGAAATGATGTCCAATTGCAGCCAAAATTGCTTGATCGATTGGAATTCTGCCGCTCAGTTTCAGACTCCACACTTTGTGTATGGGAAATTTGGTCTGGTTTCAGTAACTGCGTATACATGTATCACGTATTTCGCTGGATGGCAAAAAAACAAAAACAAAAACAAAAACGGAGAAATTTTTGGCCTACACATTAAATGTCTATTTATAACTAATTTAAATTCAACCGACAAGAGACGTGAACTACGTTAAAAACTCACCAAGATGATTAACTGTTATCCTGCGGAGTTCATTACACAAAATCAATACAGTGTGTGGAGTTTTCATATATTCCGATATAAAATTCACGAAAAGTTACTGTCACCAGACTATTCACAGTGTTTGGTAGTACTAGTACCGTAATTTCCTGCGTATAAGACGCTCGGTGTATAAGGCGCATTACCCCAGAATCGGGGGAATGTGATTAAAGTGTCAACGTATAAGGCGCACCATGACCGCTCAGTAGTATAGTGCAGTGCAGTGCAGTGCAGTGCATGCCAGAAGCGCTATAGCACGACCACCACGCGCGCGTCGTACTAGGAAAGTAGTCTGGATGCGGCCCAAGTGATCCCGCGGTGTTGTGCGTAATACACTGATTAATAATCGAGGTGAAAAACAGACACGGCAAAAGTTGACAACCTTGCACACATCGCATAGAGACTTAGTCATTAGAAAGCGTTGTAGATAAAAATGCGCGATCGTGTACGATGTTGGGCATGCTATTTTTAGAAACAGGGAATTCTGCTTTTGGTACGTCACACACGAGTGAGGTCTTTCGTGAGGTCGAGTACTATTATTTACGGTGAATGATCCGGCTGTTTCAGCCGCGTAAGAAGGCGCCCTCTTTTGGCCTAAAGGCGCCAGGCTGCACAAAGCCAAACCACAGCGCGTCTATGACGTCATTCATTAAGAATGCGTCTTCAACCGTTGACCGGGTGACCTTCCGTCCGTCCTTAATTCCGATCGGCTAGTAAATATTTTTTGGCAGTTCAATCTTTGAATATCATGAATATTCATTTCAGGTCACTTAGAACAGGAGATTTTATGCAAATTTTGTTTACATCGGGCTAGGCAGCCGGAAAATGGTCACGTGACACTTCGGCGAATGGAAAGAAGAACGTTCCCGAAATCGCTCTTGTTTGAGCCCTGTTTTTATAAAATCTGCACCATAGAATTTCCTGAAACTTGGATGGTAATAAAAACAAGTCATCAAGAGCCACTTAAGCCACAAGGTAAGTCTGGGCCAAGGGGTTTTCAGTTTAAAACGGAGAGTTGAAAATGACTCTGATGCAGACATGTCTCAAGAACACGAGGCATTTTGTACACAAAAACTCCGTAGACAGTGCTTACACGTGTAAATGTGCATGTGTCTCATGCGAATTTGTAAACACATGTTTTGTTCACGTTACACCATGGAGGAAGGAAAAGTGTTTCCTTCCTCCATGGTTACACACGTACTGTTTGTGTATTATATAAAATTGTTGCTGGGGAAATAGTCTTTGAGTGGCATGTTTTTCTATCTGTGTTTGACATTTTTGGGGAAAAATTACTTTTTGGGGGAGGAAAATACCCTTTCCTATTTTACGCTACCTCCATGGTCTCCATTTCCTTCCTCCATATGGTTGAATCTCCATTAACGTTAATGGTTAAACGTCGTTAGGTTATGTCAGAGAAGTGGACTAACGTTAAAGTAGTGAACATCCTATATATATATTACGTTTAATCAAGTGGGAGGTGTGACTTAAATTCGAACCTTTATTTTTGTATCAAGTACTAGGCCTACAACTTACAAGTAACATGAATTTATTCACAAATTATTTACAGAATTATGTCAGAAACTAGGGGCCAAGTTAATAATTACTGCGCAATTAATAATTACTTTAAGCTGTTCACAAATTCACAAATTATTTACACAATTTATGTTCAAAATTATTTACAAGTTGTTTAGATAGGTATGTACAATCAACATTTACTTGTATTTATTTACATAATAACATACAAAGTATTTACAGAATTATGCACAGAATTATTTACAAATTGCAATCAATTTTGTCAACTCACGAGTCACATGGTGCTTTCCTCATTACCTAGGCAAAGGACCAGTCAGCATTTTTTCTTAAAAACTAAATCCAGTTTGCAAGTAAATTTGAAAAGCTTTCCTATACAAAATCAAAGATAGACCTAGTGAAAAAGCTTGCGGACTTGTATACAAACATTCTCAGAGCAAACCCTTCACTCGTACATGACCATGTGCGCAGTACGATGAGTAATTTAAAAATCAACATGAAGTTTGATCAATAGCTATTGCTTGACTGTTTAAAATGACGAAGAAATTAAAATACACGGTAACGTTAGACTTTACTTTCCTTTATAGCGGTTAAAAACTTCTGCCCACACCTCGCCTCGTGAATTTAAATCATCAAACATTTTTTACTTAAGTTGAGTGTTTGTCATTACATTGCTCGTGCATAATTTCTAACTATTTCATCCTTCTTGTGTCTAGATACTGATGATCATGGATCGGAGTGGAATTAAATAGATGCACAATGGACTGATTTGTTCCCTCAAAAAGATGATTTACTTGAAAGGTTTGTAGAACCACCTCCATAGAAAAAAGAATAAAGCAAATTCAGACAAGGAACCATAGTCAACAAGTGGTCGATGGCTGTGCACGCTCATTAACAATCTAGTGCAAACAAGGCTGTGTCAGTTTAAGAACCACAAAGCTTATTCTAACCAGTAAAGCAACCATGGTTAGTACGTTGGTTAGTCGACGCTTGTTTTGTCAGAACTTGCTCATTATTGAAGTAGCCTCAGTGTTCTCCAACATGTAGACAATACTTTGTGCACCACCACGCTTTCTGTGGCAACCCGCCAAGCTTTTAGAAATTTCTGCCAAGTTTTAATATTCTGCCGCCATGTTTAAATGTTTTAAAACTCTAGTGTATATTTACAACAGATAGAATTCAGAAACAAGAACAACCAATTTGTGCTCGTGATTAGACCCCCATTTCGCATTAGTCCCTACTCCCAGCACTAACCTTTATTTTTCAAAGTTGGAGAACACTTGATGAATGATTAGGATTTGATCGCTTTTGTTTTTACATTATCTTTTATTTCATTTCAGAGTGAACTTCGGGGAAAGTGGTAGTTAGATGGCAACGCATTATGCTCATCATCTTCAAAAGGTCATCCTTCATACCGCTCACAGCCCTACCAGCTCGATTAAACTCTGTGTGAACGAGTTCCCCTCCTTGCTCATTCAGTAGACCAAAACCTATACCGAAGTTGCGTAGTTGCTCTACAGCATGATCCTCAAGGAGATGGAGCATGGGAGTGATGTTGGCCTAAGGAAATGAATCCCGATAGAGCTGGAGAAATTCTCTGATGCAAATATCTGTTGAAGAAGAATTCCCGTAATGATTGTCATTGAGTGGTAATACATCAATGCTATAATATGCCGACTACAATAAGCTGAGCTACACATCATAGAAATGGAAATGGAAAGGAATTTTACCTGTTCGCTGAATGTCATTTGGCCCCAAGGGATTTGCATGGTTGATTTCTGTGTGCACATCTGCAAATTTAAGGAAGACCTGCTTGAAGATATGTCCTATCTCTGCAGCTCTTCTTCTGATTTGCAAAATAAACATTATATAAAATGTTTTAAAATTGTATTAATTATTTTTCAATTTATTTATAAAAGTAATATGAAAAAAAATTATTGCAAGTTATGAGGTATTTATTTATTTATTTATCTTTAAATTTTATGATATTAAGACAAACCCATGTATGATAGTATCTTTGTACTTGTACTGAGATATGTTTTACCACAATTTATTACTATTGATATTAATACTTAATAACTTATTTAACTTACCCTTCCTCCTGTGTGCAGTACTGTAGCTTTGCCTTGCTGACTGAGTTTCATCCAAGTCCACTTATCCGTGGCCTTCTGAATTGCTTGTGGAATGGGTTTATCGGTGGATGCTGATGATGCATACTCCTGTAGAAGTTTTGCAGCTTCTGCAACATCATCCTTTGTTGGGACGATTTCAACAATTGTACATTTCTGTTTTTGGGGCAAATTTTCCACCATTGTGCACAGGAGTGATGGGTCAGATTTACTAGTTTGCCTATTGTACTACATGTATAGCAAACAACATCCAAGTTTTTCAACTGAACTTACAAAAGTCTTGGACTTTCTGTGACATTGTTGAATGTGACAACTTGTTGGCAACTTGGGCACTTGACTGAAGAGTTTTCCATGAATTTGAAATAATCAGACAAGCATGATGAACAAAAATAATGTTCACATGGAGTTTGAACTGATGGTAATGAGATGATACATTGGCACAGTGTACATGTAAACATGGAGTGTTCATCCCTTTGTACTAGAAAGTCAAGATGCTGAGAAACATCAGTTGATTCTTGTGTCAAGAAATGTGCAAAAATATTATCATCGGTGATTCTGAATGGCAGACTGTTACTACTTGACACATGCTCTCCCAGAGAGCATTTTGTTTTTGCAATTTTTCCCTTAAGTTGAGACTGCTCCTTGAACAATGTACAAACTTTACATTCGCTGGTTCTGGTGTGTGGAGGCCAATTATTATCTGTAGAATCTGTTGAAGTACATGTATATTGGCGAGTTCCAGCTTGTAGATGTCTGACCTTTCTTGCACAGTTATTGCAGATGCAGGGGGGATGTTGCTGCTGAATGTCAGCCCAAGTGTTGATATTAAAAATCAAGCTGATTTCTTTCCTACAATCACAGCAGTGCAAAAACTTACGTTTTTCATCATTTTTTTTCTGCAATCTGTTTCCACAACATCTACAAAGTTTACTCAGTGCATTCACGTGAAAATCGCTCATTTTTTCCAAATCGGGTTCCAATTGTAACCACAGAAATGCTAAAAATCACTCACCACTGACATGTTGGAAGTGGAGAGTCTGTACAAAATAATATTGTACACTTTTTAACTTTTAAATACGCCGCTTTGTGTGTGTGTGTGTGACGTAACAATGTCAATGCATTGTACACGTAATAGCTTCACGTACGTGCACTGTACTGTGTCGTCGCGATGCGACGCCTCGTAGGTTAAAAAAATCTGCAGATTTGGTGTAAAAATAGACTGCTTTAATGACGTGGCCCAGTTTGAATTTTATATTTATCTGTTAGATATGCCATTAAACTACTATTTTCTGAGTGGAAAAGTTTTTCCTATCGGTAGTATTTTTTTAAATAATTTTTGTGTATGTTGTGATTCAACGATATGTAAAATAAAACGTGAAATGTAATCAACGGATAAATCGTCTTTTCTCATTTTTATTTCGTCTCCTGAAACCATTTGATAACAAATAATTATAAGGAATACTGTTCAAAGTAAGCTTTTAATTTAAAGGGTCCATTTTATGCACAGTATTATTGCAAAAGGAGAAAATGGGCCGTCGTTGGATTTCTCGGTTTCGCGTTGTGTGGCGGCCGCCATTTTAAATCCCTCAGTGCATTATTGGAGTAAACAAATTTACAACATGCGTTTGTTCAAAGTTATTTATGCATGGGGCTATGCAACTGAAACAGCTGCAGGGTGTGGGTTCGAGCCCCGGTCGTGACACTTGTGTCCTTGAGCAAGGTACTTAACCATAATTGCTTCGTCCTTCGGATGGGACGTAAAGCCGTAGGTCCCGTGTGTTGTATAATGCACGTAAAGTGGATTGTCGTGCGGTCTAGCGGACTGAACTCAAGTTCTGGTGTTGCCAGCAGCAGAGTGTGGGTTCGAGCCCCGGCCGTGACACCTGTGTCCTTGAGCAAGACACTTAACCATAATTGCTTCTCTCCACCCAGGGGTTAAATGGGTACCTGTGAAGGCAGAGATGGTTTGCTCTATATGCGCTAGAAATGGCAGCAATTGAGCTGTATACTCCCCAGGGAGCTGAGATGGTTTTAGGAATGATTTATGAGACTTATGAGCCTTATGAGCAGGGATAATAATATAATGCGCCTTGAGCGCCACTTAGTTGGTGGATACGTGCGCTATATAAATCTATACATTATTATTATTATTATTATTACATTTATGCATATAAAAATAACTGAAACTTAGAAAATTAGAATTTGATAAAAAATATTAAACGTTTCCAAAGTAATAACGTCATGGATCTCGCTTAGTTGTACCTACCATCATCGCAATCAACAGGTCCTTGGGTTGGATCTGTGCAGTACTTGCCCTTTGGGCATTGCCGGCATACCTCAGTCGATGGTTCGTCATTATACCAGCCAACGTTACAAGGCACAGGTTCCACGTTTTGTACAACACAGGTGTGCCCTACACAGAGTAAATGATAAATTATTAAAGGGACAATATCATCACGATCAGAGTAGACTTTCAACAGGGCATGGAATCAATGTCTTAGTTTAAAATGAACACAGTGACTGCAAATACTGGCTTATTTATGCAGCAGCAACGGATATATGACCTTATCATGTGGGAAATTATTATCAGTCACTGAGTTAATTTAAGACAAGCACTCCGATTCCATGTCCTGTTGATCGTGACAATATTGCCCCTTTCACAATAAATAAATATAAATACAAGGTAAATAAATAAAAGTCACGTTTTTTTCCACAGACACCCGGAAAGCACTGAGTACCGGTATAGAGTGCTTCATACATCATTGCTTCTTCACCCAGGAGTGTAAATGGGTACCTGTGAGGGTAGAGATAATTATTGCTTCTCTTCACCCAGGAGTATAAATGTGTACATGTGAGGGTAGAGATAATTATTGCTTCTCTTCACCCATGAGTATAAATGGGTACCTGTGAGGGTAGAGATAATTATTGCTTCTCTTCACCCATAAGTATAAATGGGTACCTATGAGGGTAGAGATATTTATTGCTTCTCTTCACCCAGGAGTATACATGGGTACCTGTGAGGGTAGAGATAATTATTGCTTCTTTTCACCCATGAGTATAAATGGGTACCTGTGAGGGTAGAGATATTTATTGCTTCTCTTCACCCAGGAGTATGAATGGGCACCTGTGAGGGTAGAGATGGTTATTGTGTTTGATTAGCCCTGTAGCACCAAATAGGTTGCACATAATGGGCTGTATACTCCCCCAGGGAGCTGAGAAAGATTACAGGAATGATATTGACTCAGTGACCAGGGGGAAATAATGTAAAGCATATTAAGACATTATCATAGAGGTGTAATTCGCTGTGTATATAATTACATGTATGACTTAATATAATTATTATTATTATATGTCGGTTAAGGGAAAACATTCAAATCAATTGCTAAATTGTTCCGTCATTGAGAGAATACTAAATGGTTTAAATGTGATATTTACGCTAAGATAAGGTAAGATATAGGATTGGTTATTCAGAAATAACAAAATGGTCAAATTTTAATGTAAAATTGACTTAGTGTCAAGCTGCTTATGATATTAATCTTTCTTAGAAACAGGATGTTTGAGGTGCTGTCATTTTGAAGAAATTCCTTACCTTTAAGACAGACAGCTTTATTGCATCTGATGAAGTAGCTGTAGCTACGAAAGCTTATGCCTATTTTTAAGTTTAGTTAGTCTTAAAAGTGCTACCATTTATATATATATAGCTTTATTTTTAAAACACTTTTAGTCCAATGAAAAATGTACAGGTCCAGCTAATGTTTAGAGCAAGTAGACTTAGCAAGTTCAAAGGTTATTTACCTGCAGGGCATGGTGTACAGGTTGTTGACCTCGCCAGTGAGTAGTACCCAGCGCTGCAGCTCTCTACGGCAGACTTTGTGGGGCACATTGAACCGGCCGGGCATTCAAGACAATTCTGTTGAGCCGGGTGAGACACTGTAGTATCCATCTTCGCAGGCAAAGGCTTCGGCTGACCGTAGAGGGCAGCAGAACCCTGCTCCACATTCGTAGCAGACGGAATCTATGATAAGGTAGAGATAGCAGATTGTTTTGATAATAAGCTTGGGCGATATCAATTGTTTTCATCCACGATATATCGACAAACAAATATCGCAATTTTCGATATAATCACAATTATATTTTCATTCATGCATGATGCATTAGCGCTGATAACCACAAGTATGTACCCCTCTACAAGCGTCACAATAAATCGTAAATTCATTTGCATGTATGTACTTCTGAAGTAGTTCACTTTTGTTTCTCACTTCCAAAAGCTGAAAAGACTGTTCTAATAATTTGTTTCCATGGAATTTCTGACTTTTTTTTAATCGCGATATATATTTTTAATTGCGATTTACCGATATCTCGATAATAATTATAGAAAGGTTCTCGATTACATAATCGAATAAAAAAGGCATCGCGATATTCAATATTATCTTGTTATCGCCCAAGCTTATTTGATAATGCCTCTGAAGCACTGGAGGTCTGGAGAATTACCTAAAGGTAGAGGTTGTATTGTTTTTGAAAATGCTTCTGAAGCACTACGGTTGCTCAGGGCTGTGTACTCTCCAAAGAGAAATCAATGGTGCGTAAATACCAAAGGGGGTCTTGTTTCCTTCTACGATGGGTGTGTCCCACCCCCCCCCCCAGAAATCAACTACAACCATAATCCCACATATATTTCCCCTATTTTGGGTCTCCCTCTCCCTTCCCCAACCCCCCCTGTTATATTTTTCCTGTGCCGTGTGTCTCCCCAACCCTTCTGAATGAAACGTTGTGTGAACCCATAGTCCCACTTGAGGTTGCATTACGATGTAACAGGATCAAAGGGCGCCCTCGCTGAGGTCACAAGAAATGTCCATCATTGCCTCATGTACATGCACCAGGCGAACACATAAATCAGTTTCTATTGTTTTAATGTGTGTACAACCATAATCCCAATCAAACAAAAGTCCCACATTGGCTCAAGTATACACACCAGGCAGAGAGCGTTAGTCAGGATTTAGAAATAGGGTATCCAAATTTGCTGGGAATTACAAAACAGGGTGTCCAAACTGTTGACTTTATACGCATACATGTAAATGACAGATGAAATAGGGTGTACAAAATTGAAACAGGATGTCCAAAAGACACCCAGACACCCCTCTGGCTAATACTATGACACCAGGCGAACACATAAGTGAGTTCCTTTTGTTTTAACGTGTGTACAACCATAATGCCACTTATATTAAGTCAAAAGAAGGTATCTCATTGGCTCATTGTTTGACCTCGACCATAGCGAATGCAAGCTCTCTATTTCCCCTATCCTGGGTGTGTTTCCCCTATACTGGGTGTGTCCCCCTATACTGGGTGTGTTTTCCCCTATACTGGGTGTGTTCCCCCCCTATACTGGGTGTGTCCCCCTATACTGGGTGTGTTCCCCCTATACTGGGTGTGTTCCCCCAATAGACTGTGTAAGTTGACCTCGAGAACGTACGAGTTTTCGCGAGAATCTTGACTTCCGGGCACCTCGCATAGCATTTACAACGTGTATTGTGTGCAAATGTTTTATGAAAAGAATTTTATTGTGCTGTTTTAATCAATTTCATCCATTGAATATGGTTTGACTTAATAAAAGCTTGGTTTATATTTTGTAAATTGTAAACAATTTCGCAAATCTTGGTCAAATAATTTTTTTTAAAACCGACCCTGATTTCCGCTTTCACGTTTGAAACCTTAAAGCCCATGCAACAAAAGGCGATCGTCGTGATCCTTGACATACACGCATGCATACTCGAGCAAGCTGCTAGATTTAGTCGTAGTACAGTACCAAAACCTCGCGAAAACCGTAGGTTGTGTGTATAAAGTTTCATTCTGTTGTTATTGTCCGTGAGCGAGTGTTGTCACCATGGCCCTTTCATTGCAATATTGGTTAAATTATGTAAAGGACGGATCGAAACTGGCAAGAAAAAGTGAAAACGCAGTTAATTGTTGCAGGGTTCTCCCCTTCCAATGCTGCCGATAGTGGTAGTAAGATCAATCAAGTATTCGCAAAGGATGCAACGTCATGCAAAATCCATGCGATACAGGGTCTGTTTTCATGCTACGTAACGAATCACTTATCCCAATTTAAAATATTACCTAACTTCGGTTTGTCAGTGCATTTGAACACGGTGTGCGTAACACAGTCGGCCTAAATTCGCAATTTGACACTCCAAACCGGACGTTAGAGGTCAAGCATTATTTCTTCATTTTCTCGAAAAGTTTCCAAGCTTTTTTAATATTTTATTTATTACATTGTAAGTTTTAAATGTAATCATTCCATCAATATGTTTTTGGGGTGGAAAAAAGGTGATGTGACAAAAATAACAATCATACAAAATTATACACGCGTTAACCTCCCATAGCTGATGGCTCTGAGGTGCCCGGAAGTCAATGGTGACCTTTTCATCGCGAGACTTACACAGTCTATACTGGGTGTGTTCCCCCTATACTGGGTGTGTTCCCCCTATACTGGGTGTGTTCTCCCTATACTGGGCGTGTTCCCCATATACTGGGCGTGTTCCCCCATATACTGGGCGTGTTCCCCCATATACTGGGTGTGTTTCCCCTATACTGGGTGTGTTCCCCCTATACTGGGTGTGTCCCCCTATACTGGGTGTGTTCCCCTATACTGAGTATTCCCCCCACTTGATTTTCCCCTATACTGGGTGTGTCCCCACCCTCCCTCCCTGAACTCAACTATGACCACACCCATACTACCACTTACTTCCTGCAGGGCTATACCAGCCTCCTGGGCACGCTGATGTTGACGTGTTTGTACAGCTGTAACCAGCAGAACATGTGGTACATGATGTAGCGCCCCCAAGGGAATACGTATCTGATGAGACAATCAATATTTACAATTGATATTAAAACATAGAAGTAAATTATGAAATTTATAATTCAAAAACAAACAAAATTGTTATGTAACACTTACTCAGTGTAAAGCTGATGATGGTATTAATCTTCCCTAGCAATACATGTAATTTGCCGAGATGCTGTCAAAGACTTAGTTTAACAGTAACAACATGTAAGTGCCCAAATATCAATCACCATTAAATCATTTTTAGACATGTATTTACTGTAAGACCATGTTTCTGAAGAAAAAATTTGAAAAATATGTCCTTTATAAAGAGTATTTCTTTTCCAGAAATAACTTGTAAATAGCCAAAAACACAGCCCATTTATCTTTATCATTTATTGAATGTAAACAATTCTACGAGCCTTAATTCATGCATTTTTCCTCATTTTTTCCTTGGATTTATGTCAATGACACAAATTAATTGCTTTTAGCGAAAACAAGCATTGACTTTTGAAGTATAGTTTCAATCAATTTCATTGATTTTTTTTTTTAAATTTAAATCATATTCAGTTAGAGATTTTCCCCCTGAAACAAAGATATTGACAAACTTTTTGCGAGACCGCCAACTATAAGGTTGGATAGTTCAAATGATACTGGTACTGGTACAGTTATCCAGAGGTCACAGGTTTGAATCACACACAAAGTCAAGTTTTCACAAAACAAATTGAAAATATATAACTGTACAACACTATCAGAAGTTGAACCACAGCATTTCTTAGTTTTCAAAGTATTCCCATTTACCTGCAGGGCAGTATTCAACCTGTGATTTTGTAGGACAGCGCCTCCCGGCCGGGCACGACTGACAGACACCATCCCCCTCCAAAGCATACTCTCCAGCAGCACAATCAATCGGTGATAACGTCGGATCGCTACACTTCTTCCCTGCAGGACAAGGGTCGCAGGCCGTGTGGAGGTCGTTGCTGATCTGGTTGTTGGCACAGCGGGTGCAGCTGTTGAGCCTGCGTAGCTGTAAGAACCTATGCAAGACAACAGTTCTTGAAACATTTGAAAGTTTGTTCTCTTAAAGAAAATCTTATTTAACCCTCCTACTTTTGGTACCTTTTTCATACAAGTTGATGCACCATTTGAAACCATTCGCTTTGTGGTTTTGAATGGTGAAATAACTGTGTACAGTATTGATTCCCCAAATGGTTTTGAATGGTAGGTCAGCTAATACAAAACCTTGTTTGGATATTTCCAAATGGTAGTACAGCTAATACAAAACCTTGTTTGGATACTTCTAAGTGGTGAATCACTGGACCCTCTATGCATTTGAATGGATTTGAATGGTAGTAAAGCTTGCTACCAACACTGTTCAAATGGTATCACCATGTGTGTACAAAACCAATGGGCATTTTGGTAAGTGGAAATTTTGAATGGTTTCAAATGGTCTATCAGTAGGAGGGTTAATTTTCATTATTTTTGTTATGAAACGATGTCCAATTGCAGCCAAAATTGCTGGGGCGATTGGAATTCTGCCATGCTGTGCTTTAAACGACTTTTTCACAGAGGGGTATGAATGTTTGCCCGATTTGTGAGGCCTCTCTTAGCCACCATACTTTGGTCCCCGCGTATACAATGTGTCATGCATTTCCCTGCTGGCAAAAAAAAAAAAAAAAAACGACACGAGTTGACGCACCGATTTTGAAGCCAACTGATGACCAGAAACCGAAGAAATTTTTTGTTGGCCTTAAGAATAAAATACTAAATTTCTTGAAGGGAACCAAAATCCATTGTGAACATTGGGGGTGAAATCTGACGAGCATGCAGTGCAAAGCCAAGGGCCCAGCCAAGCGCCCCAGAAGCTTTTTTTATCCCAAATAAAAACCCAATTATTATCTAATGGGAGTTAGGTGAAATACCATGTGTGTTCCCCATGTTTTGCAGTTGATTGAGGTCACAGAACAACTACCCTCCTAAAAAGGCACCAAATATTTTACTTTGGGGTTATTTTTTCTTCTTTTTTATTTTTATCGACAACAAAACCAAGGAAAGGCATCCCCCACCACCAAATGAAATAGTTTTGACTATTTTAAAAGCAAAGACATAAATTTTGATGAAAATTTTTTGGTTTTTACAAAAAAATCTAAAAGTGCTTTAAAAAGGTGATTATAAATTAATTTTATCTCGTGATTTAAATTGTGATATAAAATCTTAACTAAATTCTAAAAAATGATGGCACCTCAGACAAAGATTTAAAGAGATGTTTGATACCATCATCAACTACACATACATGTATAGTAAGATTTATTAAGAACAATTGATCATTCAAGCTTTGACTGCCTTTCAGCCTCTCCTGCCCTCTCCCGCCCTCACCCACCCCCCACCCCGCACCCCTCCACTGGCACCACCACTGGTTCCATTCTACCATCTATAGCAAGATACCCACACAGGCCAAATGTTGGAGTAGGTCACACTTGCGAGCACATAGCACGAAGCCATTCACGGCATGCAGGTGGTTCAAGGCCCACTTAAGGGCCCCAGAAATTTTGAATTGTAGGCACTCTCTTATACACATTGGAAAGTCGATGCAGTATTTTAATGAGGCAATATTTTTAATGGTAACTGATTCAGTAGTGACGTGTGCATTAGTGTAGGCAGAAACGGTCCAATGCACTGGACTCTCTCAGTGTCCTTGGCCCTAACCCCACATGTACAAAAAAAAGGGAATTTATTTTTTATTTTTCAACTTTTGATGTGCTATTTATTACAACCTAAAACTTTGTGACTGCCCAAGCAGACACTTTTGGCATAAAGTCAATTTTTCGTTATCGCTCACATTTATAACATTTTCAAGACATTTTTGAAATTAAAAAAAAAATAATAATAAATAAAAAATGTCACCAAAAACACCCATGTCACAATAGTGAACTTTATGCCAAAAGTGTCTGCTTGGGCAACCTTACCTAATCACAATTTAATTTAAGTTTGTGGAAAGAATGTTGTATCTAATGTAACCGCCACTTTTTAAAGTTTTTTTTGTTATTTTGTTGCAACCAATAACCAGTTAAAAAATGATTCTATCGATTTTTGGGGTTACAGAAAGCAAACATTTTCTTTAAAATCCACTTTTATGATGGTTTTCAGACTTTATTTCCCTTCTAAAAAAATCCTCCCCTTTAGAAAATAGAAGGATCCTATTATAATTGATTTAATTTTGCCCTACACCGACGTGTTAAATCAATTGTTTATCTCCCAATGCAAGAATTTCACCAATCTAGATCCTATTATAGTTGCCACTGCGCATGTACAATGATCGTGTTGGTCACTAATGGGGGGAGTTGACAAGATCAGACTGACATGACTGAGGAAATCATCGTATACCAAAAATGCCTGATTTTTCATGAAGTAAATATCCTTGAACAATTTGAAGTATACATGTATGTCCATCATCATCCATATGTTCTCCACCTTACTAGATAGGTAAGATTACATTATTGGTTATATTGAATGAGAAAAAGTGGCGGTCGCATATGACATTCGACAAAATCACCCATTTTGTACATGTGGGGTTAGGACTTAGGGGCAAGGATACGGAAGGAGTTCAGTGTATTGGACTTAGAATAGGGCTACGTGGACACCAAAGTGCCCACTTCCAAAATCCAAGCATCCTGCCCCCCCCCCCCCCCCCGCCCCGAGTGCTAATTAACCTCCATGGCACAATCGCATGTAAATATACGAAGGAAAGCATGTCGTATCCAACCGCCACTTTTTAAGGTTTTTTTTGCAACCACTAAAAAGTAAAATTGATATTGGTGGTACAGAAAGTGAAAACTATCTTTAAAATCCACTTTTATGATGTTTTTGGACTTTAGTTCCCTTTCAAAAAAATCCCCCCTTCAAAAAATAGAAGAAACCTATTACATGTAGTTGCCACTGTGCATGTACATGTACATGTACATGTACATGTATGATCTTGTTGGTCACTTAAGGGGGAGTTGATAATATCAGACTGACATGACTGAGGAAGTCATTGTATAGTATACCAAAAATGCCTGATTTTTCATGAAATAATCAAAATAAATATCCTGAAATAACTTGAAGTATATGTCCATCATCATCTCAACCCCCCCCCCCCCCCCAGCGCTAATTAACCTCCATGGCAAAACCGCAACAACCTGTCAGTGCAAGGAACCACACACTATTGGCATGGTGTCTTCAACGTGGTTATACGTAAATGTACAGAACTTACATGAAGTCATATTCATGTTATTCTTTCAAATATTTACACAAAACATGTTCCCATCTATAATATTAATAACTCACCATTGACTCCACTGGTAGCAATAGCCCCATACACCAATAAAACAACAAATATCTTGCAAGGAAGGTTCATTTGCAGCGAGGAAATTTGCGTTTTCTGTGCGAATTTGTCTGAGTCTGTGTGGTGTTATAATATGCAGGCCGTGACCGACCATTGGCACCAGACCTAATGTAATTTGAAGTCTTCATTTTTGACTAGTCCAGAAACTAGATTTAGATGATTTCTAACCTCTCAACGACACAATTATATATCCAGGTATATTCAGTTCATGTTGACTTCATTTCTGTGTAAAATGTCCATGTTTTTGAGTAAAGTTTCCCGTGAAAGAACGTCCAGCGTGAAAACTTGCATAACTTTGTACACCAATGAATTATTCCGAATAGCTTAGGGGGTCATAGGTAACGTCATTGTCGTTATGGTTCCACGTACGCTGTCAATATCCGGGTACCATAGGACACTTCAATGGGGTGCTAAGGTACGCAACTTCGAACAAAAGACAAGAGAAGAATGGGTAACAATGAAGAGCCAACTGTTTTTATTATTGATCTATTACCATCATCTTCAGGGAGGAGTTAATTGAAACTTTTGAGGGGGTCAAATTAGTTACTGGCATTTATAAGGTCAAAATATAGGTTGTGAATTTATCCTGAACAGACACCCAAACACTCGATCACAATTATACAAAATAATTGTTATTGGCTTTACGTTTAATAATAATAATAATAATAATGAACACTTAGTAAAGCGCCGGTATGACGCTCATGGCGCATAAATACATAAATGCAACAGAAAAGATGAGTTTTGAGGGATGATTTGCAGGGATTGGGGTTGGCGAAGTTGATAAGGAAAATTGTTCCAAAGTTCAGGAGCAGCATTTGAGAAAGAACGGTGACTCCAGGAATGATGTGTACGGGGGACAGTCAATTGTTGTGAAAGTGCAGACCGAAGACTTCTTGCTGGTTGGTACTTGGTGATGATGTCATGGATATAGCCGGGTGAAATGCCATAAAGTAAATGGAAAACAAGAACCTAGCAGGTTCTTTCTCAAAGGCAAAATGTCCCATGTTCTTTCTCAATTAGCCTTTGAGAAAGAACCTGCTAGGTTTGAAACGTAAGGCCAATAACAATGATTTTCAAGTTATACTTCAGGTCCTTTATGCTGGTAAGCACTTTGCAGCTAAACAGCTAATTCTTTAATTATAATACATTATTTGTTACCACTGGTTTCACTTAAACCATTGTGGGGTGCCTCATTACTCAAGGACACCCGAATCTTTAGAGGGTCCGCCGTCCTGCCATTTTACACAATTAATATGATGGAGAACATGTAAATGAAACAAATCCACAAATACAATTTGTTTAAAGGGAGCGTACCAGCTGCCGACTGCCTAATTATGCATTTTTTTTAAATTACTCTGCGTTATAATTTAGTTAAAATCTCATTTTCCTTGACTTTATACATTATACGCTTGAGAAACATATTGTAGAATTTGAGTGGCCTGGGTAAGTTCATTCACCAGTTGTATCAGTTACAAGATACAGGCCAGTAGTCCCACATGGGAATTCCCCATTGACTGTGCACAAAAGGCCTTAGCATTGGGGGTAATTTATGCAAGTAAACATGTGGAAAGCATTACAGCGTTGATTGATGACACGCGGTTTGGTATGTGTATGGTTCTTTATGAATGGATTTATTTCTAATCTGAGGTCTGTCTGGGGGAGGGGGGGGGGGGGGTTAGCGGACGGTGCTTTGTAGTAGCTCTATGTTTGGAGCTGCCTGCTGCCTGAACAGCTGTTTGACTCACCCCCCACCCCACCCCCCCCTGCAAAAATTTCTGGATCCGCACCTGGTTATATACAATCTCTAGACTGTCCGAAAGAATTTGGAAATGCTAAAGGTCCATTTATGCAGGGTATATGCCCCGTTCATTGAGTGACACACTGCCAGCTGTCGACTGGTACACTCCCACAACGGAATGTACCTGGATCGGCCAGCCTCGCCGCAGAGTTAAGTAAAACTTGTAGCTTTGCATGGTGAAGAGGTTAAGTAAGACTAATTGCGGTGACGGCCATGTGAAAATCTCAATTGAGTAGTAATTAGTTCTTAAAAGAACAGACTGTATGCGGTGCCACCATGTAGAAATTCTCTTTTGAGTAGTTAAAGAACTCGACGTTTTGATCAGATGCTCTGATCGTCTTCATGAGGTAAGATCGTCTCAATCCCATATCAACTCGGCGTCAACTCTCAGTCCCATCAACTCAGTATCATATCAACTTGGTCCGGTGTCAAATCAACTCGGTCCAAGATATCAAACTCGGTCGGTCCAAACTATTTCATCTACGGTCTTTCTGAAAGATAACGAGACGAAGAATAAAACATGAATAGGTCTTAAATAGTGCCAACTTTTTGATATCATGTAGCTCACTGTTGATAGCATTAGTCATTGGTCGATATATTTCTGTATACTTAGAGTCATGTGTAACCATGGAGGAAGGAAAAGACATACCGTACGAAACGCTATTGTCGGTCTAGCTAAACCGCAATGTCATAGATGTATTACTCCAGAGTGGAGAGAAGCAAATATGGTAAGGTTGTTCAAGGAATCAATACTACAAATAAAACAATTATCAGCTGTCCATGATTCGAACCCATACCCATGTATCCAGCCTTACTGAATCAGATCAAACAACTCAACCACCTTGCAACAATTAATGATACACCTTCCAAAATTACGATAATTACAAAGTAATCTTCGTCACCATACATCAACAGGTTGGTTGAGACAGTAGTTAAAAAAGGCAAAGACTATTCTTAGTTATAATAGCATTATTATTGGAAGCTGTATATCTTAACTGTTTTAGTTATTAGATTAATATCCAAATAATGACTGAACTTATTCTGTGTTTCACTTGCAGACCTACATTTACTTTGATTTATCAGACATATAATACTATAGCCCGCAGTGAATTTAATAATGATTAAATATTAAAGTGCAATTAAATTCAACTTTCCTGACCGAATTCACGTGCTGATGGGGTAGGGCTTCTGTTACCTGTCTCAACGTCCACAAGGCTTAGCTGTTGATGGTGCAAGACTCAGAATTTTTTGAAAACGGTTTAAAAAAACAAACAGTGTACCTCTCCTCAAACATGTACCAGTACTCATTGACTCCTGTAAACCTGCAGTTCCCACAGACAGGGGTCTATCTCACTGATGTCACATTCCGCCCCCCCACCCCCGATTAACAATATAACAATTAATTAATTCATTTGTATCTACAGATGTCTGGTGAACACCAAAATGACCCAAAATAACAATAGGGATCGAGTTACATAATAGCCTGTGGCGTCTAAATGGATATGTCCATATAACTATATATATACTGGTGGAGCAAAACTTCGCGGGAACTTGGTAGGGACGTGATTGGCTGTACATATTTCGTCTGATCCATTTTTTTTTTAAAGGGGGTTGGTAAGTTACTTGTAGTCATTGATAATGAATCGCACTGATTTGTGGAGGGAGCTTAGTGGGTCTATTGGGGATAGCGAAGAACCACATCAAACACAATCGACGAAAATTGTAAAAACTTGAAACCCATGAAAATGCTCCCATTTATTTTTGAGGAAAATTTAAATACCTGTTGTCGAAGGGGGAGGGATGGGGGTAAGACAAAAGATCTATACAGCGCCACACAAACTGGCCTGGCATCTGATGGCTAAGCAAGGCACATCCATTCAATCTAAGGAAAATTTCCCCAAGTAGTTTCTAACTTCTTGGACTATTATCTCCCCATCTTAACTATTATTATAATTCAGTTTATTTGATTACATGATTTCAAAAGTCGTATCCTCTTCTAGTGACCCCCTGACTTCTGCTTCCAAGTTTGTATCGTAACATGGGCGTACTCCTGACTAATACAATGTACAGCATGTTGGATCAATTACTTCTAATTTCATTCCCACTCAAAAAGAAATAAGGATTTTTTATTTATTATTTCGAATTCAGTTACAGTTTAAATGTTTTATTTTTGTGTCTTGAACAGGTGATATATTTCGTACAATATTTTGTAAAGTAAGGATCATTCTTTTTTATGAGTTTTGTGTGCAGCCTTTTCACGGTAGTTTATACTGAAAGTATCACATCATGCCAACAGAGGGCGCTCAACCCACTTAACGGTCCCCAAGCACCTGTCATCAGGTGTGCATGCGGTGTGACCCTTGGCCCGTTGTATTCCGTTTCTAGGCACTGGCTTTGTGTGTACATGGACTTTGTACACTTCAGCATACCACTCAGCCGGATAGACTATGTCGCCAATGAATGACTGTTGCACCCCGATGTCTTTTGTGTGTGATACATATATAATTCCTGTATGACTGCCTGCAGTTGATCAAAGTTTGTATATTTGTTGGCTAAAAAACTGGGAAACTTTATTCATTGAAGAGTTCGGCCAGTTATCATCCCATAATCAATATTACCGTCTAGGCAGACCAGACGGGATCCCTTCAACCACCGAACTAGTTACTGACTCAGTGACTGGAAAGTCTTCTCAGCTGGCTGTTGACATCAAAAAGATTGCGCTAATTTGAGCCAAACAAACAGTTTTTACAAAACCGAATCGTCGGGTTCTGATTCGCAAATCATAACCATCATCATGTTAAACACACTAGCTTCAAGTCTTTAACAAATTCTTCAATAATTATGTACACTTATCCAGATTACAGTCGAATATTAGCAACAATTAATATGTTTATCACAGTGCGATTTGGAGGTGAGTTTTTGTAAAAATTAACTATGTTATTATTGATGTCATCTTATAATTGGATACCAGTAAACTCGCCCCCAGGCAAACTCGCCCCCTTACAATCTCGCCCCTTACAAACTCGCCCCCTTACAAACTCGCACCCTATTACAAAGTCGCCCCCTGACAAAGTCGCCCCTTTTTGGCAAAGTCACCCCTCGGCAAACTCGCACCCCGACAAACCTGCACCTCTACAAACTCGCCCCTTACTTATAATAGATCAGTCTCAATAGCGCCTAATAATTCATTAAAATATTTGTCCCATACATCCTGCCTTTATATTTATAATAATGTTTTATTTGCTCTCTTATATTAAACCAATAGCGTGTAATTTTTTGACGCATCTCAATAGCGTGAGATGCGTCAAAAAATTGCAGGGGGCGAGTTTGTCAGGGGGAGAGCTTTCCGAGGGGCGAGTTTGTCAGGGGGCGACTTTGTTAGGGGGCGAGTTTGTACAAGCAGGGGGCGAGTTTGTCAGGGGACGAGTTTGTAAGGGGCGAGATTGCCAGGGGGGCGAATTGACTGGCATGCTTATAATTTATTCATATGTATTGCAGGTTAAATCTATTTGTAGTCTAATGAAGGAAAGAATGAATGAATGATGATGATGGACATATACTTATTCCAGGATATTTATTTCATGAAAAATCAGGCATTTTTAGTATACGATGACTTCCTCAGTCATGTCAGTCGATGATCTTGTCAACTCCCCCATTTAGTGACCAACACGGTCATTGTACAGCACTCAGTGGCAACTATAGTAGGATCATTCTATTTTCTGAAGGGGAGGATGTTTTTGAAGGGAAATAAAGTCCGAAAACCATCATAAAAGTGGATTTTAAAGATAGTTTTCGCTTTCTGTACCCCGAAAAATCTATAGAATAATTTTTTAACTAGTTAGTGGCTGCAAAAACATTTCCCCCCAGAAACCTTTAAAAGTGGCGGTTGGATATGACATTCTTTCCAATTGCAGTCTTACATTAATTGGTCTGGAAAACAGTGATTGAGTTTTCATAAAAATGGTTTTCACTTTTTCAATTATTTTCATTTCATCTTTTATTTTGTCATTTACAGAAAAGGAAGAAGCATTATTTAATCCCAATTGCTGCACATTATTACTTCTAGAAAACATCAAACAGAGATGTAATTGTGCAATTTTTTCATTTACTATATATCGCCAAACATATATCACAATTTTCGATAGTATTGTGATTATTTTTTTGTTCATTCATGCATGATTGCATTAGGACTTATAACCACATGTATGTACCCCTCGAAGTGTCACAATAAACCACCAGCGCTTAGCTGAGAGAGACAGTATTCAATTACGCCATTTGCTCATGCACCATGGACATTGGCAAATTCATGACTAGACTCTAAATCCCAATATAATTTTTACATCGCAATATATATATTTTTTCCTGAATTATTTCATTTATCAGTCATGCAACCGTTACTTTTCAGCTAATCAGCTGATTTCCTCTTTTTTTCTTTAATAATACCGGGTAGTGCTATAGTAAACTGAAAAACACTGTACAAAGTTTTGTGTGCTCGGCCATTTCCTCGTTTTTTGCAATTACAAAGTCATTGGCGGATCCAGGGGGGGGGGCTAAGTTGGCTGTAGCCCCCCCTAAAATCGTTAAAAAAAAAAAAAAAAAAAAAAAAAAAAGGGAGAGAGAGGGAGGGGAGGGGAGAACACACTCCCATTCCCACAGTGTGCTTTGTTTTTCTCTCCCTTTGATTATTTCATTGTAATTTTTGTAGTACTGAAAAATAATCGTTTTTGATTCTCAGCCCCCCTAAAAACTGTTCTGGATCCGCCCATGAAAGTTGCATTTATTCATGATGTCATTATTTTGTATTTTTCATTACCTGACGTTAAATAATTCCTTAAGTCAATAAATTATTCAAGTGATGTCATTAATTTATTCATGATGTCATTAATTTATTCATTATAGTGGATGTTGACCTTTCGGACAATGAGGGTAATGTAAAGCATCTCTTGGAGACACCGTTGCGATATGCAAATAAGGTTCTTAAAGAACGGGAAACCCTCGTACTTGTACGCTTTGAGAGTAAGTTCACCCTTGACCTTTGAACTCGTTGTTAAATTACAAATAAAATGGAACTGAAGGTTGAGGTTTGCAGCTAGATATTTTGATGGACACTATGGGAAAAAACACTGCCCTCTATTGACCAGTTAAACATTCAGGGGAAAAGTATAAAAAAAATTAGCTGAACTTTCACTGGTTGGTTTCTTGATCCTCATTGATACAGAATTTCTGTTTGCCCTCTTTCACCCACTGTATACTTGGTGCTTTCAAGTGTCTATGGAATAAAACAAGTCATAGTCATCTGAGGTGGGATTCGAACCCACAACCTCTTACCAATGCAGACGTCTTACCTTTCAACCACCATCTTACCTCGTTAATGCAATTTCAGGCCTGTGATTCCTCTGGATTTTTCCTGATTTCAGGATTTTTTTACAAATCTTCCTTTGGGTAGAATGTCGTATCTGGCCACCACTATTTTTCGTTAAATATAACCAATAATGTAATCTTACCTACCTGGTAAGGTGGAGAACATATGGATGATGATGGACATATACTTCAAATTATTCCAGGATATTTATTTCATGAAAAATCAGGCATTTTTGGTATACGATGACTTCCTCGGTCATGTCGGTCTGATCTTGTAAACTCCACAATTAGTGACCAACACAGTCATTGTACATGCGTAGTGGCAACTATAATAGGATCCTTCTATTTTCTGAAGGGGAGGATTTTTTTAGAAGGGAATCAAGTCCGAAAACCATCATAAAAGTGGATTTTAAAGATAGTTTTCGCTTTCTGTACCACCAAAAATCGATAGAATGATTTTTTAACTGGTTAGTGGTTGCAAAAAAAATCCAAAAAAGCCCTTAAAAAGTGGCGGCCGGATATGACATTCTTTCCCTTCCTTTGCCTCAAAAATTTCTTGAAAGAAGAGAAGTAGCCACCAAGGAAAGAAAGAAGTAGCCTGTATTGTGTCCAAACCTCTAGTTGCTTGTTTGCGGGGATGTGGAGAGTCTGTAAATCCTCCAAAATTATACATCCAGGAGGTTCAGGGGGGCTTTGTCCTCTAGACCAAAGGGAGACCCAGGCCAGCTAGCCATTTTTAGGATTTTTTACTTGTGCCAGATCACACCTCTGCAATTTGTATTAATTAACTTAGACTTGATGTAATCTTTCATATAAAATTGCTTTCATTTGGTCATCTGGTAAATTACCATTGTAGTACAATAAAGTCCTGGAAATTCCTTGTAAAATAATTTAAGAAAACAACTTTGTGTTGACTCTATACTTGTTACATGTGGCTAAATTTTCTAGTTTTCTAGTTTTTATGGAGCGCCTTCTTAGATAACGATGTGGTTAATATTTGGGCAAACCCAAGCTCTTTTGTTAATGGTTTGTTTGGTTTTTGAATTATGTATACAATTAAATGGAATATTAGCTGTTGCAAACTGCTTACCAACCTAAAGGACCTGTAGTATAAATGCAAAATAGTAGTAATTGGCCTTACGTTTCCAACCTAGCAGGTTCTTTCTCAAGGGCAAAATGGACGATATACAAACATGAACAAATACATAAACACAAGATTAAATAGAGAATTAGCTATTGCAAACTGCTTACCAACCTGAAGGACCTGTAGTATAAATGCAAAATAGTAGTTATTGGCCTTACGTTTCAAACCTAGCAGGTTCTTTCTCAAAGGCAAAATGGACGATATACAAACATGAACAAATACATAAACACAAGAGTAAATAGAGAATTAGCTATTGCAAACTGCTTACCAACCTGAAGGACCTGTAGTATAAATGCAAAATCTCATAATCTCTTCCTCTGGCCAAAAACTCCTTGTACTTCTGTTCATACTTAATCCCACTTTTGTTCCAGTCCCAGGACCAGTATCTGACTCTGCTTATTATATCTTCTTCTGTTTTCATTTCACACCGAGACTAACTTCCTCTCTTACAGTACGTTTATGTATGTACCTTAGTTTCTCCTGCCTCAGTTTGCCTTTGAGAAAGAACCTGCTACAATCCCGGTCAAATCTCGCTGGGCCCCCCGACAATGTTGGCTCTTATTGCGCGGTCTGTGCTCCGGCTGGAGATAACAACATTGGTGGGGGGAGTGCATGGGCGGATCCAGAACATTTTTTAGGGGTGGGGGGCTGAGAATCAAAAACAATTATTTTTCAGTACTACAAAGGGTGCCGCCACTTCCTATGCGCAATGGTTAGTACAGTACTAAGTAGGTAGGGAATGGGAGTGCGTTCTCCCCTCTCTTTTTCTCTGACTTTTTTTATTTATTTATTTATTTAAAAAAAAAATGTTTTTATTAATTTTTTTAAAACGATTTTAGGATGGGGGGGGGGGGATACAGCCCCCTTAGCCCCCCCTGGATCCGCCAATGGAGTGGGGGTTGGGGGAGCGGGGAGCAGGGACAGGGGAGGGTATGTTTATTGTCACGTGTCCCAACTATTTTGGCCGGGATTGTAGGTTCGAAACGTAAGGCCAATAACATTGATTTTGTATGTATACGATTTACAGATTTAAAGGGACAATACTGCCATGAGTAGAGCAGACTTTCAACAGGGCATTGAATCAGCATCCTACTTTTAGATGATCTCTGTGACTGAAAATAATAACCCCAAGAGTGAGCACTGGCCAAGATAACAGGCCGTGATAAGATCATATTACCACGGGTGCTGCATCAATAATGAGTCAGTGACTGCATAATAATTAAATTCCATGCCCTGTCAAAAGTCTGCTCTGATCATGACGATATTGTCCCTTTAAATCTGTAAATCGTATACACAATATTTACATATACAGCTATGTGACCCGCTCTGGCTAAACCCGAAACTTCTCGGCATTTACCATAAGGTGTAACAGCCATGAAAAGGTCAAAAACTGACCCAAGGGACCATGTACCAGTTTGAGATTTTCATGTCACCATATAGAGCATTTTCTCTAGATTTTGATGGAAAAAGGAAAATAGTCCAGTTATTCAAACAAGTTATATCAATCAAAGCTCAGCCACTTTGGTTTTTATTTATCTGGCAATACACATCTTATGGATTTAAAGTACGATGTATTATTTATTAGTATAAATGAAGATTCATACACTGTACTGTATAACGCTGTAAAAACGTTGGGCAACATGGGGTTGGGTAAGGTTATTTCTCCAAGAATTGGTCAGTATTTACCACAACTCGTCACCGTTTTCACGAAGAGCCACATATCTCAAATGGCGTGATTGAGATTTACATTTTACACTGTGCTTAGCTTAAAACTGCAAATCTGCAATACTAAAGCCACGATTTGCAGTTTAAAACCCCCTACATGATTCTGTAAAAGTTTAACCTCTGTATTGAGTAACTAATTTCTTTTAAAATATTGGCTAATTGCCATAGTAATTGATTTAATTTTGCCCTACACCGACGTGTGTATAGCACTGTATGCTCAGTGCTTTCCGAGTGTCTGTGAAAAAAGTACACAGGCGACCCGGGCGGGATTCGAACCCACGACCTCCTGCTTACTAGTGCAGACGTCTTACCTCTCGACCACCGAGCTTGCCCGATGACGATTGGCTGGCTAGAATCCTATACAGCACCGGGTTCCGCGATATATATAGATTGGTGAAATTCTTGCGTCGGGAGATAAACAGTTGATTTAATTTTGCACTACACCGACGTGTGTATATCACTGTATGCTCAGTGCTTTCCGAGTGTCTGTGAAAAAAATACACAGGCGACTCGGGCGGGATTCGAACCCACGACCTCCTGCTTAATAGTGCAGACGTCTTACCTCTCGATCACCGAGCTTGCCCGATGACGATTGGCCGGCTAGAATCCTATATAGCAGCGTGTATAGCACTGTATGCTCAGTGCTTCAATTGTTTATCTCCCGAGGTAAGACGTCTGCACTAGTAAGCAGGAGGTCGTGGGTTCGAATCCCGCTCGAGTCGCCTGTGTATTTTTTTCACAGACACTCGGAAGCATTGAGCATACAGTGCTATACACACGTCGGTGTAGGGCAAAATTAAATCAATTGTTTATCTCCCGACGCAAGAATTTCACCAATCTATAAATTGCCATAGTAATTAGTCAAAGATGTGTCTCTTCGTGAAACCTAAAAAGTGAGATGATCTACTTATACGCCCATCTGAATACGTGTTTTTACATTATAGGAAAGGGATGCGCATGTCACGTGATCACGGGCACACTGACATATGTGGCTCTTCGTGAAAACGCAAAAACGATTTGACCTACATTTACGCCCTTCTGTTGCAATGTATTACATGCATCTTTGGGGATGTGTATTCTTCAGAAACGCAAAATGCAATTATTGAGATATACGCCCATACCTGTATTTATCAATAATTTGTCATTTTAACATTAGTGGCTCTTCGTGAAAACGGTGACGAACTGTTCACATATTTTGGCAAAAAATCATCCAACATTGGGCAATGGTAAACCAACTGTGTAACCTGTTGATATGTTGACCATTGTTGGGCAACATATCAACCGTGTTTGCCCAATATTTCTTACAGTGATGTGTATACTAGAACTTAAAACAATTATTTTGTTGAATAAAAATATAATTGATCAGTCTCTACTACAGTTGGTGCAGTGGGGGAAATCTGGAGGAACCAGGATTTTCAGACCACATAAGACACTTCAGTTTTTATATCGGTTTTCAAGTTTTGCTTAGAAATCCTAATTACACTGGTCTACAGCCAAAATGCTTCCGAAACAAATGAAGTCAAACTTGACTAATTATGGGTCACTGAGAATGGAAATGATGCTTAAAATTGTTGATTGGCTCTAGTTTTCAAGATATGGTACCGTTTAATGACTACAAGAGACAAGCCAAGAAGCGCAGAGTAGACACTGAATAAGGACTGAACTATGAACTGATACATAGTAAGTGTTACATAAACAGGGCAGGTGACATAATATCAAGTGAAACAACCATAAACACATGAAAAGACCTAGGTTTACAATTCATGATTAAAAATCTGCTATGTACACCATATACATAGTACATAAAATGTAAACTTAAATATCTTGGAAACAGTAGCCAATCAGCAATTTCAATTGTCATATTTGAATTCAGCACATCAAAATCCATAATAAATAGCACATTTTATCTCCGAAGCAGACAACTTTTAATTTTTTTTTGACCAGTGTTATTAGTGGGGGGCATGCCCTGTTGAAAGTATGCTCTGATCGTGACGATACTGCCTTTAACAAATAAAATGACGTCATAAGGTGTCATTGACCAATGGGGCACAGCCCTCACACCAGTGGGGGGCCAGGTACCCGTAGGCGCCACGTACCCACGTACACTGAGGCCGTAGTAAAAATCCTAATTCCTGCTGATGAGAGCATAATGAATCTATATTGACATTATCATTTCAATTATCGTGTAAACAATACACCATATAGGTTACACTATGACATTCAGTAACCCATGTTAAAGTCTATAATATCATTTGCATAAAATATTATATTTAGTTGATGAATTTCCATTCAAAATGCCCAATTGGGGAACAACCTGTCAATGAGTGGAACGGAAATAATCAAGACTGCATGAACCGCCTTTCAGTCTAATTGATTCTGAGAAAAAAACTAATGTAGAATTATGATTTCTTTTTCTTTTAAATGCTTTATTTCGCATGGAGGAGAAACAAACCATAATTGTACAAACCTGAAATGTTAAATCCTTGTAGGGTTTATTAAGAAAAATTATCATGGCCAACAATACTGTGTATTAAACTATAAAGAACAAAAATATCGGCGCTTTCGCACGTGTAAAACGTTTCATTTTGTATGCATTTCAGATAGCAGTTCGTCTCTGTACTCCATCTTTGACATCAACGGGAAAGGTGGAACGTGAAACCATGGGGTACTTGGGTTTCATCGTTGTAGCTCTTATGGCGCAGGGACTCTGTGTCATCATGGCACAATTAGGTAAGTTATGAGTAAATAACTACTTCTCTAAATCGATCAAGGGAATAATAAGTGTGTCTTAATTTTTCATGGTAGGAAAGTAGAGTACACATTAAGAAGTACACACAACCTATTCTTTTTGCCAAAGCTGTATAACTTTTAGGAAAAAAATACACGGGGACTTGGTAGCAAATAACAATTGATTTGGATATGTATAAATTAAATATATATCACTTAGTCCAGATGTTTAACATTAGTTCATACTGTTGTGTTTGAAAATCCATTTTACGCCATTTTTTACTTGGGTAAAATGTATTTAACATTTTTGATAAATAAAATCACCATTAGATGGCACTTTTTTTTTCTTCAAATTTTTACTCAAATTGGATTTTGTCCACAATTGTTGACCAAAATGGCATGAAACGTAGTTCAGCCTTAATAAAAACATGGCGTCACAATGTTTTATTGACAAATCTGATAACTCTTGAGCTCTTGAATTATTCTCAGTAATGATTTGCCAAACTGTGCTGAACATTTCCTATGACTTGATTTTCATTAAGTTGAATGCACGTAACGACCTCGGAGCAATGGTTGTATCTAGGCTGAACATTTACAAATAGTTGCGGTCCATACTTGCAAATTTGTCTCTTTCTCTAAAATAAAAACACCTCAGACAGGAAATCCCCTGCAGCAGTGCCCGCTTATAAAGACCGTATACACTATCGGTATTCCATAAAAAACGTAAATGATCAGAGTACATGAAACTGACTCAGTGTAAAGTGGTATTAAACTTCACCAGACAATTCATACAATTATTTTGTTGTCATCCGGAGACGTGAATTGCACGTTGGAATGGATAGGACAAATCTGAATGCGTGTTCACTGTTTTTCTCTTTAGCGACACAATGAACTAAGCTCAAACGTTCTGATTTGGTTTCTGTATATACCACTTGATTCTAAAGTATACATGTATTTACATGTATTTTTCACAAAGTATATACAGGCTTTAAGTTTGAATGCAGATAGTCAACCTTTTAAATGGGTTTTAAGTTTATAAGGTTCTTCTTCATTATTCTTCTTCTTCATCCAGGATATGGAGATCAGCGGTGTCCTGATGTCTGCACTTGTTCGAATCAGTATGGTCACGTCAAGTGCATGGATGGTTGGAACCAGGCCACCATCGGTGGCATCATGAACACATCTCATTCACTGTAAGTACATGGGTCTGACTGAGCTGGGATATAAATTACACTCGTTTAACTAAATTTAAAAAATAATAATACAATAAATACATAACATTAATCATCTTGGTGAGTTTTGAACGTAGTTCACGTCTCTTGTCGGTCGAATTTAAATTAGTTATTATTATAAATAGACATTTAATGTGTAATAACATGTTCCTTTATTGTGACACCTTTTAACTACAGTTCATTATCGGGTGGAAATATCAGCGTTCTGCCAACTGGTCTTTTAAAGACTTTTCGTTCTTCTTGAATTGTAAGTGTTAACGTTAGTTCTTCTTTAAATTTAAGATCTACGGAGACGATTTATGACCTCAACTGGAATTGCTCAATATAATCTACAGTAAAATAACATTGTAATGAACACAGCGATGTTTAGGCAAAAATGTCTCCGTTTTTTTTTTTGCCATCCAGCGAATCGTGATACATGTATACGCAGTTACTGAAACCAGACCAAATTTCCCATACACAAAGTGTGGGGTCTGAAACTGAGCGGCAGAATTCCAATCGATCAAGCAATTTTGGCTGCAATTGGACATCGTTTCATATTGAAAAAACAGAAAACTAAAAATGCCGATGCTGGTCTGAGGCGGCAGCGACGCGAGACATTTTCAGAAACTGGAGACTTGTTTGGTCTTAACTCTTTACCGTTATAAAGACATTATCTTCATTATCTCCTTTTTCCAAAATAAGTGTACCTCTGGCATGATAATTGTTGAGATTGTCTGATACCATTACAACGGTTCTTTCAGGAAAACCTAAGAACATTGTTGGATAAAACAATTAGAAATCATTTGTTTGATGTATATTTTGATGAGGCAAAAGTTACATCAATAACTAAATACACTCACTGGCCATTTTATTGCAACATTGAAATTCACACAAAGTTCAGTTTGGAGAACTGTGTTACGATAATTTATTTTATTTTATTTACACTACTTAAGACTTCTTGAAAGTGCCTGTGTTTTGAAGTCAATGTTCTTTTTTATACTGTTCTTGCTCGGAAACAAAGTCCTTCAATACCTTGTCGGGTAACCACGTGACCTGATAATTGCGGCCATCCGTCTAGGCAATGTCTCGTACAAATTCATGTTGCAATACTTTTGGCCAGCGAGTGTACATTAATACAATGTTTTAACCCTAATTTGTTTTCCTATCTAAGATTACTGCAGAACAACAAAATCAATACAATTGAACCAGGAACATTTGATGGGCTACAAGCTCTATTGTAATAGTTTTCATGTCATCAGTTTCACACACTAACCATTTTGGATCACTGAAATTCCGAACTAAGTTGGTCAGACAATTGGTGATCCCGTGGTGATTTGGTGATCCATTCACTAATAGAGTCTGGTTTATGTTTCATCCACTATCAATACCCAGCGGCCACGTGATCAGTGCAAGAGTTTTTAGAAAGCATGTTGACGTCACTCAAAAGAGTAGAACGGCATGGTTTAGCTCAAGTTGAAACGAAATTAAACCCTTTTCCTAAAGCATTGTTTTTCCAGTTTGTGAAGAGGTGAAGAGGATAAGTAAGACTAATTGCGGTGACACCATGTGAAATTCTCAGTTGAGTAGTTAGTTATGAAAAGAACTGGAGGTTACAACTCGACGTTTCGATCAGTATGCTCTGATCGTCCTCAGTAGAATGCCGGACTCTGTGAAATGCTGCTGCTTAATTAGTAGGCTGCTGGAGGGGTCACGCGATGACTGGATGCTGGAGGATTAGTTCGTTGAGGCGCGCAGGCGGGAACTGTGAGACTAGGATCCTAGGGTTTGGGGGAGAGGAATGTGTGCTCACTGAACATTGATGAACATATACTGATGTAGAACTATATCTGCTTTAACACAATGTTTTGAACTTCGTGATTTTGTTTTCTGTATTGGCACTACGTTATATTGAACCAAGTATGCTTTCTGGAAAATCTAAGAACACGGGTGAAAATAACCATATTAACGGGCTTTAATTATCTTTGCTTTAACCCTATCAGCCCCACATTTGTTATGTGCATGTAGCCTGCAGTGCCCACATTGTTTATGCACACAGTGCTCCCCAGTCCCACGTTTTTTCACACACACACACAGCAAAAACGTAGCTTGAACTTCTGGCTATTTTCAAACTCGATTTTCTATGTGAAATATTTGTTGCATAAAAAACTTTGTGCATGCCATTTGTAGCCCATGAAATGGTCTTTCATTTGGTACCAAAATATAACATAGGCAAGCTAAAGCTTTTACAACACAGCTAGATATGTGCGTGAAGTCATTTTACGCTTTGAAATTATTTCAGTTGGAGTGCTCCCTGCACTCAAGTTTGATTGTTACTTTGAAAAAGAAATGTTAGAAAAGGAAACATGGTGTTCAAAGTTTGACACTTTGATCATGTATAAAACTTCTACATGTATATTGTATAAAACCCAGAGCTACATGTTATTGTATGACCAGCTAATTTGCAGTCTTGGAATTGGAGCTTTTCAACACTGCTTATTGACCAGGGATATGTCATGGGGACAAAGGCATGTTTCAATGCAAAGCATGCACACTCATTCATTCTTCATGTGCATTGTCCAGAGGATCCGGATGGCCCATACATTGTACTACTGATGAAAGCATGACAATAAATGTTTATAATCAGACACAAAGATTTCCTACTGGTTTCCTTTTTCTTTACTGATGTACACGACTTTACAGAGGATTTACATGTAGTGTTGGATTGGTAAATAATGAGGAAATTTATTATGGCCTACATCACTCATAATCATATTGTTTTCAATGGAAAAACAGTGCAACTGAATGTTTTTGGTGATTCATTATATCAATATTTCTGTTGAAGAAATGATATAGGCAAAAAATAATATAACTTATAACACAATTTACACTTGACAATGAAAAGCAAAACTGGATGGTGTGTCGAGTAGATATATGTTCAAAAAGCACAACTTGTGTAGTGTTGACTATGATGTTTGCATGCACTGATCAATGCACTAATAAAGCACATGTACATACAGGGAAAAAAATGCCACGCGGCCATGGGATGCAGAAACACTAAAAAATGTTCATATTCCACGAACGCTTATCAGATAATGAATTTATTTTCCAGCAAACTTGATGCATGACGCTTTACATGAAGTTTTGCATGTACCTGCGATGCAATACGGATTTATATTGCACTCCCACTGACTAATCAGAATTCAAGTTTGCTAGGAGATAAATCATTTGTAAATCTGGGTATCTGCACACACAGTGTAAAAACAGTACAACTTGATCTAGAACTGCTTTATCAAACATGAACAGATGAATATTCAGTCAGGCCTGTATTCGTAACTGTAATTTCAGAAGTTTCTTTTTTAAAAAAAAAAAAAAAATAATAATATAGCAATGCATATTTTTATGGGTGTGATTTGAAAAAATTAAAATATACTACTCAAAACAATTTAGGGAACACCGGATTTTTAACATCAAATAGGTTTGGGCCATGTGCAATGATGTCACGTACCAGCAATATTGACACAATCGCCGTGTTCAATCTGCCACACATGTCTAAATTCTTTGTTAACTCATCCATTCTGTGAAACATTGTGTTTATCTGAAATAAATGATCTTGCCTTAACTGAGATTATTCCGGTGTTCCCTAAATTGTTTTGAGTAGTATATTTTGAAAAATGGGTATAGCAGGCCTGGGTCTCCCTTTGGTCTAGAGGACAAAGTCCCCCTGAACCTCCTGGATGTTTAATTGTGGAGGATTTACAGACTCTCCACATCCCCACAAACAAGGAACTAGTGGTTTGGACAGAATACAGGCTACTTCTCTTCTTTCAAGAAAATTTGGAGGCCAAGGGAGAATCCTGAAATTATGAAAAATTCCTGAGAAATCACCGGCCTGGTATTTTAGAGAAAACAAATATTCCACAGTACACTGATATATCACCTGTTGTGGTCCATAAGAGCCGATCGTTGCTGGATTCGTACTGTAGGGGTTGGTGATGTTAGTTGGACAGTAATACCCTTCATCACATTGGCCTTTAGGCGTATTGGTTTCTTCCAAGCAGTACCAACCAGCATCACAAGCTGTGCACTCGTTGACGTCACCGAGACCAGTTGTGGGATTGTAGGTATCCACGGGACAGTTGATGTAGCTAAACAGACAAGACAATACTTTTATTATCAAGTTATAAAATGACTGGTTCAGTATGAGGTAACATCTTGTGGGACGTCTCCTACACCCCAAACCCAGCTCCATCATCCTTTGTGTAAAACTTTAAACTCTGTTAATCCGCTCCTTATTTATCAATCCACATCTTTATTTATTAATTAACCCTCCTACTATAGCTGCACTTTAGTGGCAAGTAGTAGCTATAGAGGTCAAAATCAGTCAACTGCCTGTTTTAACTGTTGACCCTAATGTGCACACAGGGGCATCTTGGACTGATTTTGACTGTCATTTTGACCACCCTGAACAATATACCATACAATGCTTTTACCAGTCAAAAATGTTTGACTCATTTTGACCTGTAAATGTACTTACTACACGTAAGGTTTGACAGTGTTTGACTTTTAAGCGCACTAGATATACCTTGGCAAGTATATCAACATTTTGACTGATTTTGACCCTTGTAGTAGTAGGAGGGTTAATGTACTTACTACATGTAAGGTTTGACAGTGTTTGACTTTTAAGCGCACTAGATATACCTTGGCAAGTATATCAACATTTTGACTGATTTTGACCCTTGTAGTAGTAGGAGGGTTAATGTACTTACTACACGTAAGGTTTGACAGTGTTGGACTTTTAAGTGCACTAGATATACCTTGGCAAGTATATCAACATTTTGACTGATTTTGACCCTTGTTTGTAATAGGAGGGTTAATGCACATCCTGGTTGTTCCCTTGTATCCATCCCCAGTTACATATACAGATAACATTAAAAACCTGCTTACCCTCAGGACAGTAGTACGACTGACTACAGTTCATTGCTTCTGCTACGTTGTTCAGCGCCGTCGTGCAGTATAAGCCAGCAGGGCACTTCTTATTGTTAAGCATATCCCACTCGGACGTCGTCACGTTATCGCAGTAATACCCTGCCTCGCACATCTCGCAGATGCTCTTGCCCGGTTTGGAGTACATCCCGGTGCCGCAGTCGTTAGATAATCAGAGCCGTTAACGCCACGTGGCATGTAGGTACCAGGCGGGCAGGCTTCTGGTTCGTTGACTCCATATTCACAGAAATGACCTGGAAATAACATCAAAGTCAAAGTCAAAGTTGGATTCCAGGCTAAATAAGGGAGGAGGGCCAAAATCACGGTACATGGGAGCCTTTGAGAAACCTGGCCATGCCTAGGCTACCTGGCCTCCTGCTGTGTCTTTTGTGAGTACTAAACAAAATGGTGATGGCATTCCTGATTTAGTGCTCTTTGTGTGGTGACCTTGCACCAGGGGGTACAAATGTATGTGTGTTGTATTAAGGTAGGAGGGCCAAAGTCATGGTACAGCCAAGCCTTTGAGAAGCCTGACTGGGTCCAGGCTATCTGGCCTCATTATTTGTCTTTTGTGAGTCCTAATCTGTCTTTTGTGAGTCCTAATCCTGCAAGGATACAGCAACTGCCAATCAACCTAACCTGGGCTTCTGGAGGGCTTAGCCCAGCCAAGGTGTGAACAAAAGACAGCTGAGGTGTCAGTCGAGTCTGCGTTAACACTAAGTAAAGGGTCTTTTGTGCTCAGCTAGGGGATTCATATGGAAAAGTTTCATGTAAAAAAATCAACGCGCTGTAAAACGTGTGTGCACACACACAACGTGTGGGTATGTGTGCACGCGCGCTTGAGGGTCAAAGACATTGTGTTGTGCAGTCGATCTGTCAGTGCAGTTGCGTGTGAGCTTGGTCCGTCCATAGTGTGCCGTTACAACGCATATGATTGGACAGAAGTTTTGATGATTTCACTGTTTTGTTCAGTCCGACGAAAATATTTAACCAATCACAGCTAATTTAACACACAACATAAACGAATATATAGAGTGGGAAATAACGGAAACCCCACCTGCGTACGTTATGTAGTTAACGAATGAGGGCGTCTTTTATGTAGCTGTCACAAGTCAGTGCGTGCAAGCCACATACTTCTGGTCCAAAAACGATGCGTTTTTGGTTTATACTTGCAGTATTTTGCAGGACCGTCCGACAAATTTTTGTGACCATTTTCAATAAAATAAGGGTCATTTGAAGACAAACAAATAAAGATTGGAGTGCCGAGTTCCCCGTTGTTGTACATATTTTTTTACTTCCCATGGCAAGCGTTTTTCGGCCAAATACTGATATTGGGACTGTGCTGAAAAGTGTGTGTTGAAGAGTCGGGCGCAAAAGAGACTACTTTTCCATATGTATAGGCCCATGGGGCTGGGCAAAGCCCTGACCTGGCCAGGCTTCTCAAATGCTTGGCTGTACCATAACTTTGGCCCTCCTCCCCTAAAATTCTATCTATTAAAAAAGGAACTTTTGGTACACATGATCCCGGCAGAGAGAGCTGATTTTTCTCAGTTACGAGTCCATTGTGATCATGATTTCTGGCTGGCTATTCAGCAGTACACAGGGAGCGTCATGTTGTTTGAAAATCCCGCAACATCCAGTGAATTATGAGGTAGTTTCTGCTCCTCAATGTACACTGGTTTATAAGGCTAAAAAAAGTCTCTGGTTTCTGGTCAAAGGTTGGCTTCAAAATCTTTTGTTTTTTGCCAACTGCTGAAATACGTGATACATGTATACGCAGTTATTGGAACCAGACCGAATTTCCCATACACAAAAGTATGGTGGCTAAGAGAGGCCTCACAAATTGGGCAACGTTCATACCCCTATGTGAAAAAGTTGTTTAAAGCACAATGCGGCAGAATTCCAATCGGTCCAGCAATTTTGCCTGCAATTAGATATTGTTTAACAGGAAAGAAAACTAAAAATGCCAATGCGTAGGGTCTGAGGCGATGCCAATGCGCAGGGTCCGAGGCGATGCCAATGCGCAGGGTCTGAGGCGATGCCAATGCGTAGGGTCTGAGGCGATGCCAATGCGCAGGGTCCGAGGCGATGCCAATGCGCAGGGTCCGAGGCGATGCCAATGCGCAGGGTCCGAGGCGATGCCAATGCGCAGGGTCCGAGGCGATGCCAATGCGCAGGGTCCGAGGCGATGCCAATGCGCAGGGTCCGAGGCGATGCCAATGCGCAGGGTCCGAGGCGATGCCAATGCGCAGGGTCCGAGGCGATGCCAATGCGCAGGGTCCGAGGCGATGCCAATGCGCAGGGTCTGAGGCGATGCCAATGCGCAGGGTCTGAGGCGATGCCAATGCGCAGGGTCTGAGGCGATGCCAATGCGCAGGGTCTGAGGCGATGGCAATGCGCAGGGTCTGAGGCGATGGCAATGCGCAGGGTCTGAGGCGATGCCAATGCGCAGGGTATGAGGCGATGGCAATGCGCAGGGTCTGAGGCGATGCCAATGCGTAGGGTCTGAGGCGATGCCAATGCGCAGGGTCTGAGGCGATGGCAATGCGCAGGGTCTGAGGCGATGCCAATGCGCAGGGTATGAGGCGATGGCAATGCGCAGGGTCTGAGGCGATGGCAATGCGCAGGGTCTGAGGCGATGCCAATGCGTAGGGTCTGAGGCGATGCCAATGCGCAGGGTATGAGGCGATGGCAATGCGCAGGGTCTGAGGCGATGGCAATGCGCAGGGTCTGAGGCGATGCCAATGCGCAGGGTATGAGGCGATGCCAATGCGCAGGGTCTGAGGCGATGCCAATGCGCAGGGTCTGAGGCGATGGCAATGCGTAGGGTCTGAGGCGATGCCAATGCGCAGGGTCTGAGGCGATGGCAATGCGCAGGGTCTGAGGCGATGCCAATGCGCAGGGTCTGAGGCGATGCGTGCGGAGACCAGAAACCGTAAACTATTTTCTTGGCCAAACAAGGAGAATTTCCAGGCAATGTCCCTTGAAACAATCTGGCTCAATTAATGACATACTATTTTGCATACAACAAACACATTAATTTAACCATCCTATAATTAGCGCCATTTTTAAAACAACCCATTCAGGCCACTCCAAGCCATTAGCTGTTGCCAGTGGCCTCCTATGGTTACCCTTCTGTGCACTGTCACACCACTGAGATTGCAGGGTAAGGTGATCTCCCACTGATACATTGCAGGCTATACTAATATGTTCAAACATTTACAGTGGCCTTGGGTGACACACAGTTGATTTTGTAAGATTACTTGGAAAGGACAGCAGGCTTGTACATGTATGTACTGAAGGTTGCTAAAGAACAGAATTTAGTGGTTCGGAGTGGCCTCCATGTGTAGGAGGGTTAACTGTTGCCAGCGGCCTCCTATGTGCACTGTCACACCACTGAGATTGCAGGGTAAGGTAGTCTCCCATTGATACATTGCAGGTCATACTAATATGTTCAAACATTTACAGTGGCCTTGGGTGACACACAGTTGATTTTGTAAGATTACTTGGAAAGGACAGCAGGCTTGTATGTACTAAAGGTTGGTGAAGAACATACAGTAAACAATTTAGTGGATCAGAGTGGCCTCCATGTGTAGTAGGGTTAAATGGAACCAATCTGATTCAGGATAAGCATTTGGATGATGGGCTCTGTGCCATGAATTGCAATGAGATTTTCACAATGCTCTCACTTTTCAATTCTTTTAATATAACCACTGTAAATAAATTGTCCCTATTTTCACTTTTGTGTATCTGCTGAAATGTATTGCTTTGTCAACATTGAAATAGTCAATTTCTTAAAAAAAAATCCTCCAACAACCTACCACACCCACCTACACATAAAAACCTTCAGAATTAAAGGAAGTCTAGTCCAATACCTTGTGTGCAATTCTTGCAGTCACTGACTTCATCTTGGCTGTAATCCATGTTGAAGGTGCCATTAGGACACGCATACTGCTCGGCGTGCTTGGTACCGGTTGGACAGTAATAGCCGGGCGGACAGGGCCCTGATTCTGTGGGCTCTCCACCTGTTACAGAATTAGTTACAGGATATTAACAATTTCAAAAATGAAAGTTAATGGTCTCACATTCCGATCCTTGCAAGAATTTTCTTAAAGATGTAATGGTAAGCCACACAAACGTGGCCAGGATGGACATGTCATGGGCAGATCCAGAACATTTTTTAGGGGGGTGCTGAGAATCAAAAACAATTATTTTTCAGTACTACAAAGGGTGCCGCCACTTCCTATGCGCAACGGTTAGTACAGTACTAAGTAGGTCACCTCCTTATGTTTATCCCGCACACTGTGGGAATGGGAATGGGAGTGCGTTCTCCCCTCCCCTACCCCCACCCCCTCTCTTTCTCTCTCTCTCTTTTTCGTTGATCTTTCATATTCAGCACTTACGGCCTGTACTACTTGCCAGGTAGTAATTTTGTCCCATTTGAACAGGTGAAAGTACCAGTTTCCAACAGTGGTGAATTTTTCCCCAAAAAGTGCCCCTTGGAGGATTTTGGAGGATATTGTTCCAGGCAATGAAAGAACCCCAGTTTTGGCCAAATAATTGTATTCATTTATTTTGGTGGGATGACTAATGATTACAGTTCCTTTCTTTTTACTACAATAAACTATTTGAACTCTGAACACAATTTTGGATCCCCAAAATCTTAGAAATTTCCAAAAATTTGTTGGTGACCTGTATGAGAACAGTCAGTGTTCCAAGGTTTTAGATCCTCATTCGACTAGGACTACAGTACAATTTTTTTAAGTTAATTTTTTATTTACAAATTTCACTTGAAATTAACACATTGGCTTAGCCCTAATCCTCCGAAATCCATCAACATGCAGTAAAAAGTACTGTGTATATGTGTATATCACCTATGTTTTATCAATAATTTCTGATTTTTTTAAAAATCTTAAATGGAACATTGATAATTCTTTTTCTTTAGGAAAACAAATACTTAAAAACGATATCTTTAAAAATTTCAAAAAATAGGCATCAGAAGTGTGGTTTAACAGTAAGATGTGCCAAATTGAATTTATGAAGGGACACACAAACATAGTATTAGCCAGAGGGTGTGTCTGGGTGTCTTTTGGACACCCTGTTTCAATTTTGGACACCCTATTTCATCTGTCATTTATATGTGAAAATATTGTAAGTGAACAATTTGGACACCTGTTTTTAAATTTGCAGCAAATTTGGACACCTTATTTCTAAATCATAGCTAACCTATATATATCGTGGAACTCGCTGGTATATAGGATTCTAGCCGGCCAATCGTCATCGGGCAAGCTCGGTGGTCGAGAGATAAGACATCTGCACTAGGTCGTGGGTTCGAATCCCGCCTGAGTCGCATGTGTAGTTTTTTCACAGACACTCGGAAAGCACTGAGCATACAGTGCTATACACACGTCGGTGTAGGGCAAAATTAAATCAATCATAGCTAACACGCTGCCCACAATAAATTAAATTTTGTATATTTTTACTGTAAAGCCATGAATCTCACGATTATTTTGAAAAACATTTCATTTTAATGTATTTTTTAACGTTTCCTGAATTAAAATAGCAATCTTCTGATAAAAAAAGATTTTTTTTCCAGAAATTGCCATCAAAATAGCAGAAATATGATCATACCAAGACAGTAGTACGTTGCTGTGCAGTCAGTGCATTCTTCTGGTCTGGTGAGGTTAGACAGGGGAGAGAAGGTCCCTTCAGGGCATGGGTACCGGTCAGGACTCGGTGTCTGTAGAGGGCAGTAGTAGCCTGGCTTACAGGGTTGTGGACCGTTCACGTTCTCTCCTATGGATGACATAAGATAACAGTACAGTCAAATCTTTGTATGTTTACTCTCCGAGTATACTTCGTCGTGTGCCCGGAAGAAGGACGTAACGAAAGTTTGGCCAGCAAAAGGATGTAAGTAATTAATGTGCAAAATTGTGTTTCAAGAAAACTGAGGGTGAAAGTTTGGTTGTTTTTCTCCCATTTATAAGTCATTATAGGAAAGTTAAATTCTGCATGGGAATGGAAAAACATGTCTTGGGAGTAATTCTAGCAACAAATATATAACAGTTATGCCCTACTTTTTTTTCAAAGGAGCCATTTTATTGCTTACGACCTTCTGCTGGGACAAAAAGTTGTACTTTGTGTGCCCGGAAGAAGGTCATAGAGCCTTACGACCTTCTTCCAGGCAGACAACGACTTACTCTCTTTGAATCAAGATATTAATATTAAAAAGCCAACTTGTGAAAGTTACAGCTTATCGTTAAAGAGAAAGTACAATTGTGCAACATACCTATGTGGCATTTCAACTCTTTAACCAGTTCGCGTCGGAGGCCGTGTATACACGCAATCTTTTTTTTGCGCCACGGAAGCTTCCATTAACGTGTTTGTGTGGGAAAAAGAAACCCGCACAGGGGCCCAGAAAAACTTTTTTATTCCCGACGCGAACTGGTTAATTTTCAAGAAATATATCATAAAACTAAAATGTGAAAATTTCATTACAATAGGTGTTCATGTTTTCGAAAAAAACAAAGAAAAAAAATGTTAATGTTTTGTGCATTTCTTAGTTTTAGAAATAGATGCAGGGGTGTGATTTGACAAAAGTAAAAAAATCCTGTAAAATGGGTAGCTGGCCTGGTTCTCCCTTTGGTCTCGAGGACAAAGCCCCCTGAACCTCCTGTGGGTAGCAGGCCTGGGTCTCCCTTTGGTCTAGAGGACAAAGCCCCCTGAACCTCCTGTGGGTAGCAGGCCTGGGTCTCCCTTTGGTCTAGAGGACAAAGCCCCCTGAACCTCCTGTGGGTAGCAGGCCTGGGTCTCCCATTGGTCTAGAGGACAAAGACCCCCTGAATCTCCTGTGGGTAGCAGGCCTGGGTCTCCCATTGGTCTAGAGGACAAAGCCCCCTGAACCTCCTGTGGGTAGCAGGCCTGGGTCTCCCTTTGGTCTAGAGGACAAAGCCCCCTGAACCTCCTGTGAGTAGTAGGCCTGGGTCTCCCATTGGTCTAGAGTACAAAGCCCCCTAAACCTCCTGTGTGTAGCGAGCCTGGGTCTACCTTTGGTCTAGAGGACAAAGCCCCCTGAACCTCCTGTGTGTAGCGAGCCTGGGTCTCCCTTTGGTCTAGAGGACAAACCTCCTGTGGGTAGCAGGCCTGGGTCTCCCTTTGGTCTAGAGGACAGAGGCCCCTGAACCTCCTGTGGGTAGCAGGCCTGGGTCTCCCTTTGGTCTAGAGGAATAAACCCCCTGAACCTCCTGGATGTTTAGTTTTGGGGAGTTACAGATTTGCATTCCCACAAACAAGATAATAGAATGTGGACACGATACAGGCGACTTCTTTCTTTCCATGCTTCTCTTCTTTCAAGAAAATTTTGAAGCAAAGGGAGATATGTAAAAAAAATCCTGAAATCAGGAAAAATCCTGAGAAATCACAGATGGCAACTTTTCATAAAATTGACATAATAATTCCTGTTTTATCTAAGATTGCTCTTCAGACAGAACAAATTTAGACTAAGTTAGGTTTTAGATTATAATTTGATAATCTGCTGATTACCAGGGAAGGTACCTTGTAGGGCTGTGCGTTTTCGGATATTTTCGGAACCGGATACCCGAAATCAGGAAATTTCGGATACCCGGATACCCGTTTTCATTTTTGTTGAAAACATGCCTCCGGTGGTGCACAAATACATGTACTGTAAATGCTAACATAATTGACCTTTATAATACAGAGGATACCATACTTAAATCGATCTTTTCTTTACTGTGTCATTTTTATTAAAGTAAAACAATTAGGCAAACAATTAGTCAAAGACATAATTACATTCAGTTGGGAAACACTTTTACTAATTCCATTAAAATTTTAGCACCTAAGATGGAAAGACTTCAATTGATTTTTTATATCAAAATCAACTTTACACAAAGTATATTGAATTTAAATTTTTAAACTGTGATTCATGACAATGTTTTTTGAAATATAAAGTTCAAAGTTTATTTTGAAAGGAATCTCTCAGGATGATTGATATCTTTATGTCCATCTCTCTCACTGTCTGTCTGTCTGGAAAGGCCTGTTCATAATTCACATGGATGTGAAAGGGAAGCAAGTTTCATGACGTCAACATGGTAAAATAGCGCAACTTCATTGTCAACGTCACAGAAAAATCGCTTCACTTTGGCATTCGCATTAAGTGTAAACCGGCCTTTAATCCGTCAATCCTTCTGATTGTCTGTCTGTCTGTTGTTTTCCTTACCTGTAGACCAGCTGCAGTACTTTCCCGCTGGACACGGTGAGCATTCCTCAGATGATGTGAGTGAGGTTGACCCGGTAAATGTCCCAGGGGGACATGGGAATTGGTCGTTGGTAATGGTTCCATTCGGACAGTAGTATCCTGCCCGATAATAAAATGTAAAACGATAAATTGTCCATTTCAACAGACAATTTGAACAATAAAATACAAGCTTGTCAACAAATATCAAATTAAATTAAATTGATATCAACGTTACAATGGAAGAAGATATAAAACTAGATTACAGATTTTCAGAAAAGCTTTTTTAAATAGAGAATTAGCTGTTGCAAACTGCTTACCAACCTAAAGGGACAAAAAACAGACAACATGTACCTGACTAATTTCTGCCTACTCATGGGCTTATGTATGAACATGTAGATCTATTGTGTTCCGTTTTGCATTCGAGAACAAACTTGCTAGGTTAGAAATGCAAGGCCAATAACTACTATTTTGCATTTATACTACATGTCCTTTAGGTTGGTAAGCAGTTTGCAACAGCTAATTCTCTATTTACTCTTGTGTTTATGTATTTGTTCATGTTTGTATATCGTCCATTTTGCCTTTGAGAAAGAACCTGCTAGGTTGGAAACGTAAGGCCAATAACTACTATTTTGCATTATAACTTTCTTTAATAACATTTTGAATTCTCATTTGAAAGTAACACTATTCCATTTGAAAGGAAAATAAAAAAAATACTATAAAATAAGTAACAAAAAACTGAAATATATTCTAGCACCTGATAATAGCTTCACAAGTTTGAAATAGAAAAATAAAATTGTTTTCCTACATATCTTCTGCACATGGATGTGATCTATTGTGTAATCCTGGCAGAGGGCAGGACCGTCCTTGATCACAAAGCCTACAGTTATACTGATGCCCCGCAGTGGCGCACCCAAGGGGGGGGCTCGAGCCCCCCCCCCAAGGGCCCGCTGATGTTTTATTATTTTTTTTTAAAGAAGGGGCCGGGAAAGAGAGCAAAATCTGAGCCCAAGTCTTGTCTACAGAGGAGTTCGGCAAGGAGTAGGGCAGTGGTACAAGGGATGGGGACTCAGGAGACTCAAGCTCCCCTCCAAAAGTTTTCCATTTATTCCACTCACTATTATATTTTACGGCGTTATGTATGCATGTGCATGTAAGCTTGAAGGGCCACCAGTATATATAACAAGCATTTTAGACATTCTCCCCCTGCCATGGTGCACCCTGATCAGGAAGCAGCTTTACTTAATTTTATTTTCATTTTCTGTTGTCTGTTTCTCTTGTTGAGGTCGTTGACTGTCGTTGAGGTTACCAGAATGTTTTTTAAAATTTAAACACGCCCGCATTATAATCAACTCCTTTCCAGTTTGTACACAATGGCCCAGGATCGGGTTTTAATTTACAAAGATTATGCGACACTGTTTTAGCAAACACCGATTGGATAATATTGGGATTTGGTTTTGCCGCCAAATTCGTGTTTGAGAAAATTTAGCTCCGCCCGGATTGATCACAAACTTTACGTCCGCGCAATGAAAATATTTAAATATAGAAATCTTGCAGACGAAACAATTAGCTCAAGTTCTTTACTTCAAGAGGAGGAAATTATATGGAAGGTAAAACCCTACGAGTCTGAATCATGTCATAATGTCTTTTTTTTATGACTAGAAACCACCAGGAAACATTTAACATGTGCCGTAGGTTCACTGACGAGCACGATTAGGGACATGGCTACAGCCGCGCCAGCGGTTATGGTTTGGGTCCGCCATGTCTCTCCCCCATATTGGATTTCAAAAAAAAAAATTTTTTGAGCCCCCCCCCCCCCCAATAAAATCCTGGGTGCGCCACTGCTTGACTGATCATGCTCCGCAAAAAACTTTAACTGTTAAAATACAATCTGAATCTCCCTGGTTCAATGATGATATTTGTGCTGCAAGCGAACTTGAGCGAAAATGGCGTGACAATGGGAAACTTTGAGTACATCGGCAAGAATACTGTAACCAACGTGATATTGTGAAGAACATGATTAACCAGGCAAAAATAACTCACTACTCATCTCTTGTGGAAGAGAGCTCTGGCGATCAGAAAAAACTCTTTAACATTGTTGAAAAGCTGCTTCATAAACCCAAAACTCCAGTGCTTCCATCTACACACTCCGATCAGGACCTTGCAAATGCATTTTCAAACTTTTTTGTCACAAAAATTGAGAATATGCATCATTCTTTTTACCCAGTATCTGCCATTCTATCACAAACACCGTCACGCAAGGATCCACACTGTAGACTGTCTATGTTTGAGCCTACTAGTGTTACGGAGATCAAGAAACTCATCATGAAATCGCCATCAAAATCATGTGAACTTGATGCAGTACCAACTTAGCTAATAAAACAAAATATTGATGTGTTTGCTAAGTATATCACAATTATTGTAAACAGATCTCTTTCTTCCGGTTGTTTCCCTGATAGCCAGAAGGTTGCTCATGTTAAACCACTCCTGAAGAAACCCAATTTGGACAAGGAAGTTTTCAAGAATTACCGACCGGTAGCGAATTTAAAGTACCTTGGAAAAACAATCGACCGAGTTGTTTCATCATGGATCTCTGACCATGTTCGTGCTAATAACCTGTAGGACACATTTCAGTCAGCCTATAAACCATTTCATGGAATGGAAATTGCTCTTCTCCGCGTCAACAATGACATTTTATCTGCCATGGATGATGGAAAAATCACTGCATTAGTTTTGTTAGACTTAAGCACCGCTTTTGACACAGTCGATCACAAAATCCTTCTCTCCCACCTTCAATATCATCTTGGAATACATGACACAGCCCTGGATTGGTGTTAAATAGGCCTCAGCATGTTTGTATTGGTAACGCTATCTCCGAGCCTGTTATTCTTCTGTACCCCAAGGCTCTATGCTCTGCCCACAGTGGTTTACTGTTTATACCTTTCCAGTTCGTGATATCATTTTGAAGTATAATTTAAATTACCATGTCTATGCTGATGACACGCAACTTTACATTACTTTTAAATCTTCTCAAGAACCTGCCAATTCGTGCATTAGAACACTGGAGAAATGTATTCAAGAGATTCGTAGTTGGATGAGACAAAACTTCAGAATTTGTTCTATTTGGATCACGTCAGCAATTATCTAAAGTTTCTCTTCCATTTATTACAATTGGTGACACGCAGATAACCCCCTCATCACAAGCAGGTAATTTGGGTGTTATATTTGACTCGACAATGACTTTTAAACCTCATATCTCCAACATTGTTTGCATATCATCATTTCATATCAGAAATATGAGCCGAATCAGGAAATACTTTAATAAAAGTGCTGCTGAATAATACATGCGTTTGTCACATTACGGCTCGATAATGGGAATGCTCTCCTTTATGGTCTCCCACAGAATCAAATATCTCATCTTCAGTACATACAAAACACAGCAGCTCCTGTTGTAACTTTGTCCAGAAAGTCATGCCATATCACGCCAATCTTCAAAGAACTGCACTGGCTTCCTGTTTCACAGAGAATTCTTTTTAAACTTATGCTAATTGTTCATAAATCTTTGAATAACATTGCTCCAATTTCTGAGCTGCTTAAAGTCTACACTTCATCACGCAATTTGCGCTCCAGCAACATGTCACTCCTACAGGAACCAACTTCAAAACGGAACTGGGGTGATATGTCTTTTTCTGTCACGGCTCCGAGAGTCTGGAATCATCTTCCAACTAAACTCAAATCTTGTCATAGTATAACTACACATTTAAGTCGATGATTAAACTCATCTTATGTCACAATTCTTCAAAGATGATATATCTCAGTACATAATTTTTTTTCCTCCTCCTCCTCCTCCTCCTCCTCATTAACCCAGTCTTTTTGAATTCTATTTTATTTGTTAACAGAATAAAATGGCTACCAGTACTGGAGAATTAGGAGTGTTGCAGAAGATAAGCCGGTATCATCTTGAGTGTGGCATATGCCATGACCGATACAAGCAACCCAAAATACTGGATTGTGCTCATAGTTTCTGTGAGACCTGTTTAGATGAATACTGGGGCACAACCTGCAGACGCACTCCAATGATTCCTTGTCCTGTTTGTCGTCAGAAGATTCTCATTCCATCGACGGGCATTCAGGGACTCAAAACCAATTTTCACTTGATTGGCATCATGGATGAGGTATCACTACAAGAGAAGGTTGCCTGTTCAGGTAACTCCAAGCCACTCTGTGAGTTATGTGATGGAGGCAATGAGGCTTTTCATCGATGTCTTGACTGTGCTCAAAATATTTGCTCTAAATGCAAAAATATACATCTGCGACGCAAAGCAACATCCAATCACAATGTAGCTACACTGGAGGACATACGTAAGGGTAAGGCAACAGTGAAAAGACCAGAAGAGGCTTCTACATGTCACAAACACAAGGGAGTGATCAATCAATTCTACTGTGAGACATGTCAAGTCTTGATCTGTCAAGACTGTACCGTTGTGGACCATCGTCACCCTGAGCACCAGTACAATGACATTGCAGAAGCTTCTCTGAAGTACAAGAAGGCTATGAAGGATATCTTGACAGATTGCAACACAGAAATAAAGGAACTGGAAGAATCTTTGGCTGCTTCATCTCAAGCTAAGAAAGAATTCAGTGACAAAGTCATAACAACCATGAAAGAGTTGAAGGAGACAGCAGATCAGATCAGAGCAAAGGTTACAGCTGAGGAGAATAAGATGATTGATTCCATCAAGACCCTTGAACAGGATCGTATGGCAGCATTTGATGAGCATGAGAAAGCAGTGGGTATGATGCTACAAAGGAAACAACATTCTCAGGACACGGCCAATGATGTTACAAATACAGCAACAGACAGTGACTTCCTGTCACTGTATCCCATTATCAGTAATGACTTGAGATCACTGACCAGTCACCGCCCTCCTCTGATTGATGGCAGACTTTTATATCTGCGGATCAATCAGAGTAAGAGGGTTGGTGATATCAGTCTGGGTGAGCTGAGCTGAAAGACAGCAAGGGGGACCCACCCCCGGTTTTTAAGGGGCTGGGACAGGTGGGCAGAATTAAAGGGGTTTAATCCCGCCCACCAACAGGGATCAGTTTCTTTTTAAGACTTCCCAACAAACGAAAGAATTCCAACGGGCCGGGTTTAAACCAAAAGAACCATTAAATGGAAGCAGAATCCCAAACCCCAACAAAAACCAGTTTTTGATAACTGAAACATTACTAAAAGGGGTACAAAAAAAATTTTGGGAAATATTTTTAAAAATACAATTAACCTTTTTAAAACCAACAAAGAATTCCCTAAAAGAATGACAGTCCCAAAAAATAAAATTTCTTTAAAATTTGGGAAACTTTTATATAATTTTTAAACATTATACATGATCCCGGAAACCGTATTTCCCAAAACCCCCTTTTAATATATTTTCCAAAAAAAATTTTCCCAAACCCCAATTTTCTTTTTAGAGCAAAATTTTTTAATTAAAAATTTTTTGTCTAAATTTTCATGAATTTTTAAATTGACCGGGAAAAATTTATTATTAAAGTGATTTTAAATTTCCATTTTTCACAGTTAAATTTAAAAAAACAGAATGAGGCCATAGGGATGGTGATTTCAATCTAAAATGTATTAAATCAGAAAAAATGAACAAAAAAACAAAAAAAATTACCACCATTGCGAGGACGATAAAATATTTTTGGGATGAAAGCCCATTTAAATGTTTTTTATTTTTTTTTTCGGGTCCAACCCCCCCATGTGGTGCCCCCCAATTTATTAATTGGTAAAGATGAGATAAACCCCGGCCAAGACAAAAAAAACACTTTTTTTAAATTTAAACCAACCCCGCCCCCGACCCCCAAGACTGTTTGGGCCCTGAGGGGGGGGTCAAAAAGGGATTTTAACATTCGGGGCGAGGGAGAATGGTAGTGATTGGGCACAGGTCCACCGATGGGGATTAACCCCCAGGGTTCAACACAACCCTTTTTCTGTAGACAACAGTGGCAGAATGGTGGTAAAAGGGGGGAAGATAAACCGGGTTGTCATTGATGACACCGGCCCCACCAATTAAAAACCCCAAACCCCCAATTGATGTCAAAAATTTAAAACGGAGGTTTTGGCTTGGACACATCGGGGTTTATACATTGTAATGAAAGATGCTGACACTGGTCAATTCACCACCATGACCCCAAAAGGGGAAATCAGTTGCTTGCGGGTTTTTTTTTTGGGAAACCGGGGAATCACATTACACGAGGGGTTTTTGGGTTGGTAGCTGACATTTTCTCAGTCAAGATAACCACATTGTATGTAAATTAAACCCCTGTTGTTGAATCCCAAAACTTTTTTGCTAGTCAGGGAAAATTGGACATGTTCATATTTTTTTTAAACGTTGGAACAAAAACCTAAAACAAATTAACCAAAACACCCCACCTTTTTTTGAAAAAAAGGCAAGCCCCAGTGAGTTGATTTGAGGATTTTTTTTGTAGAAATTAAAACAATTAAAGCCCAAACAGTCTTTTTTTTCCGAAACCCGGGAAAAACAAAAACCTTTTCCCCCAACCCCCTTTTGTATTGTCAAAAAAAATTTTTGTTAATATTTTGGGGAAAACGATGAAAAATTGGGGTTTATTCCCTTATTACCCCAAACAGTCTGTTAAAACGGGGGAAATTTGATTACAAATTATAATTTAAACCAGACTTGGGCCCCCATCCATTAAAGGACTGATGAATATGGGAGTCAAAAATCTGATTTAATTAATTATACATTACATTTAGGAATATTCATTTTCCCCCAAATTAACCCCAATATTCTGTTTTTTCCAAAACACTTGAAATGCAAAACGCAGTGCCGTTACCCAGCCCTTTTGCATATTTTTGGATAAAAAGGGGAACTGATATGTGTTTTGGGGCCCCCTAAACACGAGGGGCCCCGGGCAGCCCCGGAAAAATATCAGGGGTCCTGTGAGCAGAGAGTCCCCAAGATCAGGCCCCGGGCACTTGTTCCCGAGCTGATAAAAGGGGTCGAAGAGCCGCCTGGCTGAGTGCTGAAGAACGGATAGTATTTTGTTTTTGTTTGAAAATTGTGGTTAGGGTTTTGGTGGGGAAATAAAACCAACCCTCGCAAAATAGGGGGCCCTGTAGATTTGGCCCCAATTTTGGGGAGTTTGGGGAATTGTTTGGGGGGGGGAGTGTGGTTTTGGATTTTTTTGGGAAAGGGCCCGAGGGGATTAAAATTCGCTTGTAAAACCCCGGTGGGATTGAGGGGGTATGTATTCCAACCTTTTGTCCCAAACCCGGTGAGGTTAAATTTTGTGGGCCCCTTTTCCCCGGAGGTTATGGTAACCCCTAAAGGTGTAATAAAACCCGTTAGATAATCTGTTATCAACCCCCATTTGTTTGGGTTTTATTTTTAAAACCTGCGGGGCAACCTGTTGCGGCTGGGGGGGGTGACCCGCCCAGTTGAGGAACTGGTTTCCAAGGGTTTAACCTAAAGAGGATTTGTTATTAAATTTATTTTTTAAAGAAGGCAACAAGGTGAGGTTTACCTTCTTTGCCATTGAAATTTAAACAAGATTTTTAAAAAAAGAATTATTGACCGGAAAAACCACACTACTGTTTTTGGAAAACCTGATCCCCGAGGTTCTTTTGAAAATTGGAAATTGCCCCAATTTCCCTTATAATTACCCAGGGGTACATTTCCCCAAAACCTCCCCCTTGGCTGGCCCCGCCTTTAATTACCCCCCTTTGGCCGGGGAGCCTCTCCCGGCGAAAGGTTAATAAAATTTTTTGGAAAAGGCGTGGTCGGTGTCCGGGTTTCCATAAGACCCCCCTTTTTTTTCCCCGGGCCGAAAAATGCCACAATATGAATAATGTCCAAAACACACTAGTGCACAATCCCCCTTGAGTACCCCTGTAAAGTTAAAAAGATCGTTTATATGAAAACCCAAAACCCCCTAAACCCAACGCCCCCTCACCCCCAAACCAAACATCAGCTTTGGGCCCCCGGCGAATTCCCCTCACCCCCAAAACCACCCCAAGGAAAAATCACCCAAACAGAAACCAGTCCCACGACGCCTCAAAAAAACGGAAGCGGGATGCCCCGACCACAGAAAATGATGGGGTTGGAGTTGCCAGCTAAGCCCCAACCCCCAAAGGGGAGAGCTTGCCCTTTTGGGACCCAGGGGAAGCCCATCCACATCCTCACCGGGAGGCAAAAAACGCTACAGTCATCATGGGATCGTGAAAAAGACAAGGTAAGTGAAATTTATTATTTTCCCCTACCGCCTCGGGGGAAAACCCCATCCCATCCATAAAAGGAAAAGAGGCCAGCAACCCCCAGCCCCCAACCCGCCCATGGACCCCCACCCCAAATCTACTGACACATCAGACCCCTCCACCATCCTGCCCCCCGGGGCCGGGCCCAAATCCACAAACCCCGAAAATTCCTCTCCCCCACCCCCGGGCCCCCCCGAGGTTCACCCACTTCCAAACACAGCCCGGGACTAGCTGTCCTCCCAAACCGGGTCTCACTCCCCCGTCCAACAGCTTCCTGGGAGATCACCCGAGGCCCCACCCCAACCCAGGGAAACTTTGGGTTTTATGTTGTCTCCCTTTTACCTTGTCCCAATAAAAGACATGCCTCCGGTAAGGACAAAACCTTTCCCTTGATGATCGGGCATCACTCACCCCGGGCCAAATTTTATGATCTGCTACTAATATGTGTTTTCGTTGCCAATTTTAGGGAAAGTTTCACAACAGACAGTTGGGGCCTCTATTTATTCTCCTTTTATCCACGGTCCTTGTTGATATTTTTATGGAAGATTTTAAAAAATCTTTCCCCCAACAACCCCGGGCTCCAACCAAACCCCGGGTTTTGACATGGGTACCTTTTGTGGTTTGGCCAAAATGGGAGAGACACACCCAGGATTTTAAAACTCAATTTAGCAACATCCGAGCATCAAATTCACCATGGAAACAAAAAAGATGGCAAGATCTCTTCCCCGATGTCGGCATTTCCAGAAAAACCCTGACGGCACCCCACACCACAACGAAGAAAGCCTACCCACACAGACCTTACCTTAACCAGCCCTTCCATCACCCGAGCACGTCATCAGTCAACCGCACTGCTCAACGCGCCACAACATCTGTGACAAGGACAGCCTGCCCAAGGAACTACAGCACATCCAAACTACCCGAGCAACGGTTACAACCCCAGCAAGATCAGCACAGCGAAGCCGGTTCCAAACCCCGAACGCAAGGTAAGGATCTAACCCTTTCTACTTGTCTCCCTTTCTAGGTTCGATCACACAAACTCCAACGCATCCTCTGACAAGCGGGCATCCAGTGTACCACTCAGCCCCCAGCAAACTTCAAGGACTTCTACACACCCACAAGGATAAACCGGATCCCAGCAACAGAGCGGGAGTCTACAGGATCACCGTGAGTGCGGCAAGTGTACATCGGCAAACAGGACGGAATCTCCCATCAGACTTAAAGAACATCGAGACACGGCCACAGAGGAGATTTCGAAAAGTCAGCCATCGCAACACTCGTCACATCAAGGATCACCAGATAGACTGGCAAGAAGCCCAACTCATCACACCCAGCCACGCATGGCACCCCAGACGCATCAGAGAGGCCATCGAGATCGTCAAACACGACACTGTGCTACAGGACATCAGCTTCTACAAGAGCGACATTTGGCGACCACTACTACGGACTGAAGGATCTTCTATATCCAAAGTCCATAACCCACCCAGACTGAGGGATCTCCTATATCCTAAGTCAACCACCCTCCATCCCCCTGTGCTTGTTAACAACTGATTCAGTTCAGTGAGCACACCTCTCCCCAACCCCTAGGATCCTAGTCTCAACAGTTCCTGCCTGCGCCTCAACGAACTTAATCCTCCAGCATCCATTCATGGGATGATCCTCCAGCAGTCTACTTAAGCAGCAGCATTTTCCAGAGTCCGCATTCTCCTGAGGACATCAGAGCATACTGATCAAATGTCGAGTTGTACTTCCAGTCCTTTTCAGAACTATACTACTCAATTGAGCATTTCACATGGTGTCACCCACCAGGATTATTCCAATGGGGTCCTTGAATAAAAGATTGGAACTAAAGACAATAGCATTAAACAATGAACAATTACGACCAGATAAAATCAATAAATGTTTAAACATGAAAACAAACAAAATTGGACAAATACAGACAAGGGCAAGAGAAATGGATTGGAAGACCAGAATAAAACACAATAAAATAAGACACTCTTCAAGATGGTACAAGAGAAGGCATGCAAAATCAACATGAATTGCACAAGAAAAGAAAGAAAACAAACTAGAGCTCAAGTGTTTGTTAGGACAAACACATGTTCTCATGAACTTCGGTTCAATCAAATTATCATTGATGATGTCACAATCATATTTTTGAAAATATCCAAAATTTTGTATTATAACACATCAAATTCTGCTTCAAAGACACATCAATTTTGCATT
>CM055816.1:7620678-7688791 GCA_029582265.1 Zoroaster sp. YZ-2022
CTTGTTAAAACACAGATAAATAAAATCTATCAAAAGTAACTTAAATAACCTATCAAAAAAAGTAACCTATCAAAAGATACTTACTCTTTTATGACCGTATTGGCGATCCACGGGCAACACATATAGGAAACAGCGTCGATCTCGATTGTACATACGGCTCCATTGTAACCCAAATATCGTGTGGTGCACGATATTTAAGCCACAATGGTTACATCAAACTATCCGAGATCGAATCGATTACCTGATTAACATGTAAACTAGCGCCTCCGCATTTGCCATGCGGCGCAAACGATCTTTAATTTATTCATGCAACGTTTAATTTATTCATGCAACATATGAAACGTTTTAAATATTTTACTTTTAGCGTAATTCGACACCTGATGACGTAATCATGACGTCACAGAAAACGGTTTCGTCAGCTTGTTTATGTTCTGTTCATGTGTTAAGTTTGAAGGCAAATGCTTTGCAAGGATGCCTTTGTTGCCGGACAGTCGCCACTGAGATTAAGAAGTAAAAAAAAAAACAGTACAAAAACAATAGGTGTTCGCGCTGCGCTTTCGAACACCTAAAAAACAGTACAAAAACAATAGGTGTTCGCGCTGCGCTCTCGAACACCTAATAATGTTAAAGCTCAACCAAACAGGTAAAATGAACTGACTTATATCCACTTAAAAAAGGATTTCTGACAAACATCCGAGTCCTGTAGGTGTTGCAGCATCTTGACAGCTCAGTAGACCGTTTGTTCAACCGTGTGTGGGGGCCATTCAGGGGTAAGGCCATTCCAATTTTATTAGTTGGTTTACGTATTTTTTTGGTGCTGAAAAAAGTTGTCAGACAGGGGGAAAAAAAAAAAAAAAATGATGGCAAGTGTTGTATACATGCACATGTAAATCCATTGGACGACGATCATAAGGTGTTTTTTATACTGGTTGCCTCCGTCTCGCAATTCCATGTCAGTTATAATAGCCTTCTATGCATCTTTTAAATTTCTGTTTAATACCATTATAATTTATTTATTATTTTGTATTATTTTAATAATTGTTATGAATTGGAAAGGGTTTTTGGAATTTTTAACAACCACTAACCAGTTAAAAATAGTTCCATCGATTTTGAAGGGTACAGAAAGCGAAAACTATCTTTAAAATCCACTTTTGTGATGGTTTTTCGGACTTGATTCCTTCTAAAAATCCTCCCTTCAGAAAAATAGAAGGATGATCCTATTATAGGCTCTAGTTGCCACTACGCATGTACAATGACTGTGTTGGTCACTAAATTTGTGGGTTTAAGATAAGACTGACGTGACTAGAGGGAAGTCATCGTATACCAAAATGCTGATTTTTAATGAAATAAATATCCTGGAATAATTTAAAGTATATTTCTCATCATCCTTAATGTTCTTCACCTTACTAAAAAATACTAGGTAGGTAACGTAAGATTAACATAATTGGTTATATTTAATGAGAAAAAGTGGCGGTCGGATACGACATTTACCCAAGGATCCTTCTATTTTCTGAAGGGGAGGATTTTTAGGGAAATAAATTCTGAAAACCATCATAACACTAAAAAAAGTGGAGTTAAGATAGTTTATGTTTTCTGTACCCAAAAACGATAGAATAATTTTTTACCTGGTTAGTGGTTAAAAAATCCAAAATCCTCTTAAAAAGTGGCGGTCGGAGACGACATTCTTCAGTAACACTAAGCAGAAGTACAAGTGGATTGCTTCTCTTCCTTCTTCCCGGGTTTATCTTCATTTCGATAAATTTCCACCTGAAGTACGAAGCTGTGGATTACAGCCATCGGTGTAGGCCATTATTATTTTAGTTAGGCTTAGCCTAAGTAACGTCAGTTATCACATTTCTAGCCGTTCCGGTGGCAGTCATGTCGACGGCACTTGCAGTGATTCGAGGATTGTTCACCGACGCCCATTGCATTGGACAATGAACCAATACTTTCACATCAAGGGATGCGGCAATAAAGCATTTATCCAGCTTTCCTCCCTCCTTTACAGTCATAGAATTCAGAAAAGTATTCGTTGCTGACAGAACGAACGTGCAACAGCATGGAATTTGATTACATACAAGTATAAAGGGACGGGTATCAAACTATTATGTTTACATCGCGTATTACACTTTCCGTCTAACACCCAATCCCACGGCCGCTGGTCTAGCACCGAACAGTGCACATGGGCTGTTCTCACCGTTGAGCACGCCCCGCTGCGCTGTATGTATTTGATATCAAGACATGAGGGAGGCACGGGTCGGATCGCCGCGCGCGGCAGCCGGCCGATGCACATCATCAGGACGGCACGTACGGATGCGTGATCGAAATGGTATTCAAGTATACAGACACGTAGCCTTCACGATTTTTTTTTCGCAATTCGTTTCTCGACACGAAAAATCAACTTATTTATTTTAATTTTTTTTAAATATTCAGACCAATGTTTTGAATATTCGTCGACGGGCAAAAAAAAAAAAAAAAAGTACAATTTCTAATTTTATTTTTTTCAAAACTCTGGTTAAATCATAATAAAACTACAGTAATACCAAATGAGTATAATACAGGAATACTGCAATTTCACTGCAGTATTACTATAGTTGTATTACATTCAAAACTCTAGTTAAATCATAATAAAACTACGTTGGGGTAATACCAAATGAGTATAATACAGAATACTGCAATTTTACTGCAGTATTACTATAGTTATATTACATTCAAACCTCTAGTTAAATCAATAAAACTACAGTAATACCAAATGGGTATAATACAGGAATACTGCAATTTTACTGCAGTATTACTAGTTGTATTACATTCAAAACTCTGGTTAAATCATAATAAAACTACAGTAATACCAAAATGAGTATAATACAGGAATACTGCAATTTTACTGCAGATAATAGTTGTATTACATTCAAACCTCTAGTTAAATCAACAAAACTACAGTAATACCAAATGAGTATAATACAGGAATACTGCCAATTTTACTGCAGTATTACATAGTTAATATTACATTCAAAACTCTAGTTAAATCAGAACAAAACTACAGTAATACCAAATGAGTGTAATACAGGAATACTGCAATTTTACTGCAGTATTACTAGTTATTACATTCAAAACTCTAGTTAAATCATAACAAAACTACAGTAATACCAAATGAGTATAATACAGGAATACTGCAATTTTACTGCAGTATTACTATAGTTGTATTACATTCAAAACTCTGGTTAAATCATAATAAAACTACAGTAATACCAAATGAGTATAATACAGGAATACTGCAATTTTACTGCAGTATTAATACAGTTATATGACATTAAAAACTGTAGTTAGATCATAATAAAACTACAGTAATACCACAAATGAGTATAATACAGGAATACTACAATTTTACTGTAGTATTAATACAGTTATACATTAAAAACTGTAGTTAGATCATAATAAAACTACAGTAATACCAAATGAGTAATACAGGAATAGTACAATTTTACTGTAGTATTAATACAGTTATATGACATTAAAAACTGTAGTTAGATCATAATAAAACTACAGTAATACCAAATGAGTAATACAGGAATAGTACAATTTTACTGTAGTATTAATACAGTTATATGACATTAAAACTGTAGTTAGATCATAATAAAACTACAGTAATACCAAAATGAGTAATACAGGAATAGTACAATTTTACTGTAGTATTAATACAGTTATATGACATTAAAAACTGTAGTTAGATCATAATAAAACTACAGTAATACTAAATGAGTATAATACAGGAATAGTACAATTTTTACTGCAATAATATTATAATTGAATTACATTGAAAATGTAGTAACAATGCAGTATTATTAAAGGGAAAATATATAGGATTACTGTAATTTTTACTACAGTTTTAGTGTATTTTACATTAAAATTATCATAGTAAAACTACAGTAAAAAATATACTCCACTTTTAGTGTAAATTTACTATAGTTTCTTTTCTACAGTTACTGTAATAAAACTGTAGTAACACAAACTTCATGTTTACTTCAATTATTATAGTAAAACTTTAAATACCACAGTAAAACTACAGTTTTATTACAGTAAAACTGCAGTGGATTTTTATAAGGCCTCTTTGTACAAAAAATAAGAAAAGGCCTGAAAAAGTGCAGACACATTCTAATATTTGTCCCTTTAAACACTGTCTAATTAGACACTAATTAGTGGGCCAAATTTGCTTTAACAGGAATTAAGTGAGGGCATTGACATGTTCTTTATGATTATTTAACAAAAAGTACATTTAAATAAAAGGTAATAGGTAAAATTAACTGTTAATAATTTGACCAACGTCAGTAAATTGTGTCGCTCATTCCCGTTATCTGAATTCCGCGGCTGTGAATTCGCTCTTGGGAATTCCCAACCGCGAATTCGCGGCTGCCAATTGCGGATGGCTTTTCTGGCCCGATTCGCGGCTAGCTTCAGTCTGGTAGGTGACCATCAGACGAGGTATTTTCCAGGGCGATTCCCTGACTCCTCTGTTTGTTTTGGCTCTGTGTAAAATACGACTGGGAACCAGCGTGTGATAGCTATTCAAAATGGCGCCCGAAACATTGCCATGTGAATTTCGAAGTTCGTAGTTTTCACGAAACATTTTTTTCAAACTTTTTGTGAGCGATATCATCATGACTTCCAAGGCAACCAAAAAGGGAGTTTTACAGTGAAAAATACGGAAAGGAATTTGAGTTCATCACAACGTCAAGAGAAGACAAACCGCATGCATTTTGTATACATAGCCTACATGTACATTTAGTATGTACGCGTAGTTGAAAATGACTGCGCGGGTTGATTACGAATTGGAATTTTGAAATGTTAGCAGCTATGAGTGCTATACACACGTCGGTTTATGGCAACATTAAATCAATTGTTTATCTCCCGACGCAAGAATTTCACCAACCTATCTATAAAAACAAACAAGCAAAAACAAAACATTCTTCTGGATATTTTGGTACATAGAATGCAAATGGGTCATACAAAGACAAACAAAACTTGACAAATGTCTTTGTTATACAGGGGTTTTAACACAGTAAACCAGGGTTAAAGGTCAACTCCTTTTAATGATAAGCTAGATATTACCCATCTCAGAATTAACTTCTTTGGCTGAGACATTTGAAAGACTAATGAAAAAAAAAAGACTTAAAGAGAGCAGCTAGAGGAGACTTGTATTCTTTTATAATATTATTTAACTCTTTTCAAAATTATACATAAATCCATTGTTGCTTGTAGGACGTGGTGTTTTTGCAACAAAAAGGTTCTTCAGATGACTTCCTAATTCTTGAGTACCAGGAGAGCTGATCTCTGAAAAAAGCCCTTGAAACGTGAACGCAAATACATTGTAGCTGATGGAAGTTTTTTGTACTTTTTCAAACATAACTCCAAAACAACATGGTGAGCCTTATTAAGTTATAATTTTTTTAATTGAAAATGCAGTCAGCCTTTTCAGCATATTCAAAATTTGTTCCATTTTTTGTTTGTTTTTATTTCATTTATTACTTTTTTCATGTAAAAGCAACATATGCAAATCTTTGAGTTATTTTAAATGTTCTTTGTGTTCAGTGCAAACATTGAGTATGTAATTGTAGATACATGTGAGGGAAAATAACTATTTAAAATGATACTAACATTCATATGGCATTTTTCCAAAGGATACAAAACATTCAGAGAACAGCCAAAAAGACCTTCACCAAAATCAAGGAATTATACAGTGAAAGGGAAACAATGGAAATGGAAATGGAATGGAAATGGAACTCATTTCAGTTGCAGTTTGTATGAGGAACTTATTATAACAATATTTTATGATAGCCAGTGATATTTCAGGTGAAATCAATAAAATAATTGTCTTGAAATATTTTACTTGTTATTATAGTGTGGATGCAACATATTCAAATTGCATTGGAAGAATGGTCAATGATGCAGTTGCCCCAAAGCCAATTGCAAAATGGTGGTTGTTAACGATGGAAAAGATCCACATCTTTGCTTATTTGCAAAACAAGAAATTGAAGTCTGGGAAGAGCTTCGGTTTGATTACGGTGTACCCAACTTGCCATGGAGAAAGGTATTTTAAAGTATTATTTTGGTTTGTTTTATAAATATTGTTTTTAAACCTACATTTAAAGAAAATGGAGAATAACTTGCTGAAGACCTGTTATGAAGGGCCACAAGCAGGACAAATTATAACCCCACTGTGTGCTGTGTATGGATGTTTCAAATGTAACATGGAAATGAATTAAGACCCTGGTCTTGTCTGGTTACTTTTTTCCATCTGGGTACTTTTTCCATTCACTTAATACTCACTTTTTCTGTATAAACTTGTATTAATATTTTCTAAAGAAAATGGTCACTGGTTCCACTGCTGGTTGAGTGCCCTTTCAGCTAAAAATATATCATGTAAAAAGTTTATTACCAGAAAATGGTTGGAGATATCAATATAAATTTTTGTGTATTGTGTTATAATTCTCTAAGTGGGTGTATACATTTGCAGCACTGATAAAGAATGGTGTGAAGTGCCATTACTGGAACAATAGTCACTTTAACCCTAACTCCCTAGACAACAAAAGCCAGTTGGAGGATTTTGACAGATTTTTATTGTTTTAATACAATGCCTAGGAGTTAGGGTTAATTTGAAAATACTTATTATGCTCTTTTACACTCCATTTGTCATAATAAGCAGATGAGGAATTCTGTGTCAAGGAAATGCAAAGAGGCCCTTGAAAAGCATACAAGACGTATACGTCATAATCACGTTCAATCTTTTCGTCATTTTATTTATAATAGTTTTTTTTAATACTTTTGTGAAGAGGATATTGGGATACAGATTTCTGCCAAGTTTAAATAATAATAAAACAAGTTTATTACTGTGTTTTTTATTATTATTATTATTTAGATGGGGCAGAAGCAAGAAAAGCATCAGCCAGACTACCTTGACAGTCTTACTTTCTGTGGATTGAAAAAGGTACATCATGTTTTCCATTTAGTGAACAAGCAAAGGTTTCTTGAAATAAAACAGTCAAGATTTCACAACATGATTATGTTATGTCCCATTAGTGCAATCATGTGCTTTCAATATTTGTATTACCTCTATGTCTATAATTATTGGCATTGTTAATTAATATCTTTTAATTCCCTTTTCCTCAAGATCCTCCTTAGTTCCAATGTTTTAACAAACACACATTTTCAAAAGTATTCACTTCAATATTTCTGCAGAATTTTTACACTTAAGATTTAAGCAGTGGTTGAATAATGATCCTGAGTCAAAGATCATTGCTTACAACAATATCATGATATTTATTTTTTTAATTGTGAGTGATGCACTGGTGGATTTTATAGTTTGTTTTCCTGTACAAAAATGTATCTAAAGGTGCTCATAAATTATTTGATGCTTTCACCGTGATTTTAATAAGGAAAATCAAGAAATATATTGTATGTATAAAGATCATTTACCTATTTATTAAAAACCATTCTTACTAAAACTTAATTTTCCTTGTCCTTTTGTGTAAGCTCCCTTTATGCATGGCGAATGTTAATCTTAAGACATAGACGATCACTGTAAACTAGATGATTGTTATGCTCATGTTATTTTACAGCACAATACTGCAGCTGATGATGTGAACAATTCACCTGAAGATGAATTTCATACCAGAGATGATAATGACATCACTTCTGAAACTCCTGATGGGGAAGGAGTTCGCACCGAACAACCCATGAAATATCAAGGTACATATCTTACATGCTTGAACAACCTTTTTCTTTTTCACTTTACAAATGCTTTGGCTTTCAAACTGTGTTCAGTTCTGAGATGTTATTACCCCTTACATATTGTCAATATTTATTTTCATTCATTGTAGCTGTGGTGATAATTGCACAATTTCTACAGGTATTGGAATATTACTTCAGAACACGAGGTTAAAAGAAAATGTTATGATGATATACCCAAGCCCACTTGAATTCACTGTCATCAGCTGGCAAGACATGACTCACACAGTAAATTACAGTTGTCACATTCCCTGCTTAACTATTGCTGTGCAATAAACCAGTGGAAACTTAAACGTTGCCCTGTCCCCAAGCTTCCTCTTCTCCTGGTAAGGCAGGACTCATACTGTTAATCCTAAACAAATTATCCCACATAAAAGCAAGGTTTGTTTTATTATTGGTGTGATAAAAACCATCAGAAACGACCAAGGGGCAGTGTGTTATTTATGTTGTCTTTTCACAACTGTACTGTAGCCCTGGTAGGACGTCAGTCAGCACTGCCACTGATGTCCTGGGTATAAAGGGGTCGCTACATAGCAACAAATTTTATAACAAAAATCTTTCAATGTGTTTTACCTGATTGAATTAGCCGAAACTTTGTTCATATGTTCCTTGGCGTCCCATATTTGCACACTGGTGGTTCAAATTCTTGAAACACACACATTATTTACTAAAAATAAACTGAAAATCGGGCGTTTTCAGAAATCTTCTGAAAACATTAGTTAATTCCGTGTGAAAGAAATATGCATAAGCAACATGGGCGGATCCCATTTTTTGGGGAGGCTGAGAATCAAAAACAATTATTTTTCAGTACTACAAAGGGTGCCGCCACTTCCTAAGGCGCAACGGTTAGTACAGTACTAAGTAGGTAGGGAATGGGATGCGTTCTCCCTCCCCTCCCCTCTCTCTCTCTTTTTCTCTTTAAAAACAATTTTTTAACGATTTTGGGGGCTACAGCCCCTGGCCCCCTGGATCATAATGAGCAACATGAAAAAAGGGCACGCAGGATCTATTTGAGCGTTATTGTGCATGTGTTTTATAATGCAAATAACTTTATGCATGTGGCTGAAACCTCTTTTCCATGGGCATGTGAACTGATCGTCAAGGCGCAATATGCCGTTGCACCATGTCACAGTAATGAGGGGGCGACACAGCGAGAAAGATGTTAAAGTGGCTGAAACCCCATTGCTCTACTAATTTTGCTCATGCGTTGCAGCAGTAACCATCTCAAGAGTACATGATGTCCGAAACTTAATGTGCGAGTTTATGCTTAATGAATAAATTTCACCAAAGCGACATCAGATAGTTCAAAGTAACTCAAAGAATAGTTAAAACCACCGGAATATGTGAAAGGACTCTCAGCTTCCAACATCAGGTAAAATTAAGGAAAACAACTCGTAATTTTGTTTGCATGGTAGAAAAGCTTTATACCCAGGATCTGACGTCAGTGGCATAGCAACGGAGACTTACGATCCCTACCAGGGCTAAACTGTACTGTAATGTTTTTATGATTTTATTGTGTGCATGGTATGTCTACAAATTGTTTAAGTTTAAAGTTGAATATTTCCCCTTCAAACTTTTAGTAAACTTGTAGATTATTTTGTATACACTGCAGGTGCAACAATTACACCAGTGCAACCATTACACCATTGCAACAATTACACCAGTGCAACAACATGGAAAGGTAGGTAAAACCATTTCAAAGTATTAACACGATTGTGTTGATCTGAAACCTTTGTAATTAACTTTTTGGGTATCATCTTTAAGGTTGCAATTTATTGTATTTCCTTCATCTTTGGTACTTGTATGAAAAAAGTAATTAAATAATTGAAACTGTTTATTTAATTTCTATGTAAAACAAGCGGAACAGTGAAGTTCTTGTATCAAAAGATTGAGTAATACATTTTGCCCTTTCCTGTTTGAGTGTCTATGAGCTCATGCTGTTGTCTCAGTTATTTCCCAGACATCTATGACAAGAATATATAAACCTTTGCAAGCTAACGGATTTATCATGTATGCAACTTGAGCTCGTGCTGGCTGCCTATGATACAATATAAGCTTGCCAATTCCTATCTTCATGTTAATGATAATAATTGTGATGGTGTTTATTTGTGTTACTTTATAGAATTCTGCAGCTGATGATGTGAACAAGTGTTCACAAAAACACAACTCACAAGCTGATGACTCTGATACTACACTTGATGACAGCGATGATGATGATTACATTCCCGATAGTGAAAATGAAGAAATAGAAAGTGTCTCCAGCGACCAACTTTGTGGATTAAGAGGTATATATTTTACATGTCTGAACAAACAAACTTGATGACACAATAACTATGTAATGTACTTCATCTGTAATTTTTTTTTTCAGTTTCTGACTGTTGGTTGCATTGTAACTTTATGGAACAGCCAATAATTCACTTGTTTTTAATTTACATCAATCAAGACTCAAAATATGTGTGGCACTTTCTTATCTCGAAAAATCAAGGTTTAAAAATGACTAATGAAATATTCAAAATTCTGGGTAAAAATGTCAAAAGAAGATGACTATATACTACCAAGAACAACTTTATATCTGGGATTAATTAAAGACGTGTTGCTACAGTGTCTGATTAAATATCTATAAAATGATACTTGATGTAAATAGATATTTCCACAAACATCCATGCTTCAGGATTATCTTAACAATTACAACAAATCTTCCTTCTGAATCCATATTAAAATTAATCCAGACAGTGTATTCGATAGTAATCAACACATAAACATGTTTTAGAAAACATGACAATGAAATAAAAAATCAGAATAAATTTTATGAACTATCTATAACAGAACAGTAACGTTGAATCTTCGCCTTTGATGGCATGACATAAGAGTGCCATGAATATGCAAATACTAAAGTGACAACAACTGCCTTTAACTTTCAAAAACATCCCGAGATTTGCAGTGAAAATGTTGTACACTGCAATAATGTAAAAAAAAAAGTTGGTTTCATAAGCTGTTTAGATTTGAATATACAAAACGTATTATGTCTGACCAATAATACAGAAGATAAGGTATGGGTGATACACCAATTTTGTCACAATAATCACCCCTGTCCTCAATCAAACAATTTTAAACTCTTTACCATGGCGCTATTTTTGTGACTAATTCCTTTTTTGATCCACAGATGCAGCAAAACAATCTGTTTCAAACTAATGAGGTAGGTATAAATGCTTGAAAGTGTTAAATGTAATGCATGATTATGGTGAGATGAGAAAAGTAAAATAGTAAAAAACTGTATTTCTCCACAAAAGACAACACATATTTTCAACAGTATTCAGTTCAGCAGATTCTTAAACTTAAAGTAATATAAGCAATTTTGTTTGACTATCACTGAATTAAAAGGTCCTGATGTACACCATCCATATTTATTCAATTTTTATTTTAGCATTTTAAAAATGTCCTTTAATGATGACAATGTTTCCAAACATCAAGAGAAGTTACATTGTCTTAATGTACTTGATTTTAACGGGAAACTAATTTGTGGTTTTATTACTTTTATCAGGAGAGTTCCATTTAAATAGACATTCTTTTTCTTGAAAATGGTAGTGTGATTTCTGCTGAATTTTTTCAAAAGTTGTTTTTTGTACAGAAATTTATGGATGATCTCATGTACAGATGCTTTTACAGATCAAAAGTCATAATTACTTGCAAGTTTAAATTAGTTTGTTTAGTTTTGTGTAAGTACTTATTGCATTATGAATGTTTGTTTGTTGGGGTGTTTGTTTGTTGTTTTTTGACAAAAACCTTTGTATCAAGCAAACTAAAAGGTGATATTTCAACCCAAAACCATCAAGGCTAAATAAAACATGTACTAAGAATTTAAGCTAACTACTAAAGTAATCAATTCTAAACTAGATGATTGTTATGATCATGTTATTTTACAGCACAATACTACAGCTGATGATGTGAACAATTCACCTGAAGATGAATTTCATACCAGAGATGATAATGACATCACTTCTGAAACTCCTGATGGGGAAGGAGTTCGCACCGAACAACCCATGAAATATCAAGGTACATATCTTACATGCTTGAACAACCTTTTTTCTTTTTCACTTTACAAATGCTTTGGCTTTCAAACTGTGTTCAGTTCTGAGATGTTATTACCCCTTACATGTTGTCAATATTTATCTTCATTCATTGTAACTGTGGTGATAATTGCACAATTTCTACAAATATTGTGAGATTGGAATATTACTTCAGAACACAAGTTTATAAGAGAATGTTATGATGATATACCCAAGCCCACTTCCCTGTCATCAGCTGGCAAGGCAGGACTCACACAGTGTGTGATGTGTTGACAATGCGCAATATCCAAACAGTTTGGATATTGCGCATTGTCATACTGTGGGGTAGTCCATTTGTGGATCTTTAACCAACTCGGAATCCTTCCACGTGATAGTAATGCGGGAGATTTGGGCAAAGGGCGACATAGCAAATATGTTTGGTAATTTGGCGCTAAACAAATCCAGATATTATTATTAAATGTCTACATTTTAGCTTGGAAAAAAGTCCTTAAGACACCTTTTTGGTGGTTGGAAAAATGGCATTAAGATGATTTTGGTCTTTGTTAGCTAGTATATATTTCAGAAAGTATCAAAGATTTTACCCAAAATTGCCTACAGGAATTTTTTTCAAATATAATACCACAATAAGACCACAATATAATTTTACACCAGGATATTAAATCACATCAAAAGCTCTTTCATGGTGTGGTCGTAAAAGTAATGAATGTATTGATATTTTTGTGGCAATTTCACTTTAATAATTTCAGAATTGTTGGTTCGTTGCAAGTCAAAAGAATTGTACAGTCGGTAGCAGTTACAGTGATGTAGATGTATTGACTGGCATCTACCCAAAACTACATTATTTGCTTGAACTTGTTGAATCTATAATTCATCATCATTGACCCCCCAAAAAACCTTGCGTGTTATTTATTATACCAACAGTTGCTTTTAATTTAACAGTAAATTTGTCTTTTTTATTTTGTATGCGTCCTGCAGCCTGCAAGAAAAAACCTCGCAGACCTTGCCCTTACTGTGGAATAATGCAAGCCCGGCTGAACAGACACATGCAAAGTAAACACAAAAAGGAGGAGGCAATAAAACATGTCCAAAAGTTGCCACAAAGGGAGCGAGAAAGAGTTTTCAGGAGGTTACGTCTACAGGGGATATATAACTATAACAAAGAACTCATCAAGAATGGAGATTCAAGTAGATTGTTGACACAAAGGTCACAGAAACCTGATACCAAATTGGTCATTTGCAGCAGTTGTAATGGGTTCTATAATAGGCACTTTTTCTGGAGTCACAAGCAAAATTGTAACAGAGATTCTGTGCAGTCTGCAACCCCGTTACCAACACCACTTCTAAAACCATATCCTAGGTTTGTAACCAGCGAATTCAAGGAAAATATTCTAAGTGTAGTTTCCAGGAAGATGATATTGGCAACCTGTGTAGAGATGATCATAATATCTGCATGTTTGGGGCAAGAATTTTTGACAAAATGAAGCGCAAGCAAGATAAAAAGTTTGAAGTGCGGAAGTCAGTGATGACTGACATGAGGCGGATGGCAACATTGTATCATGAATTCAAATTGCTCAACCCCAATCATAATTCCGAGTCATCAGCCGAGATGTTCGATAGAAAGAATTTTGACATATTGCACAATGCAATAAACCAGGTGACACAAAAACACCCAAGTTCAGAACCTGGCAACCACTCAAGTCTCAAGGCTGGTTTGAAAATCTGTATTTTCTATCTGCTCAAAAAAATGGCAAAGGTGTTGAAAGGATCATATCTGGTCAGTTGCAATGACCAAAAAGCCCAAGACATTGACAAATTCATAGACATCCTTACACTGAATAAGGACTTCATCTTTGGCGATGCAGTTTACATTCTACAAAGAAACAGGCATATTAACCTAAGAAAGCCGGAAAGACTACCCCTGGAAGATGATGTCAAAATAATCAGAGACTACACAGTGATAGAGATAGGCAACATGCTGAAGGACAACTTCTTGTTCTGGTCATCACAAGAATTTGTTAAGCTGCGTGATTTAACAGCATCACGAATAACATTATTCAATGCAAGGAGGGGCGGAGAGCCAGCCAGACTAACCATAAGCGAGTGGGAAGAAGCCGCCAACGACTCTTGGCTGAACACTGACTACATGAAGCACATCGATGAAAAAGAGAAGGTCATATTTAAGCAAATGAAAGTAACATTCCAGACAGGAAAAGGGAATAACCATCTGGTGCCAGTACTGATACCCACCGACTCTACAGAGGCAATGGCAAAACTTGCTAACCCCGAAATAAGAAAAGTTGCAAATGTCCATCCATTAAATTCGTACATATTCCCATGTATTCAAGGTAGCCTCAATCACATGAGTGGTTGGCATAGTGTGCAGCATGTTTGTGTTAAAGCCAAAGTCCATGAGCCAGCTAAAATGACAGCTACTGCATTCCGTCATCGAGCAAGTACCCTCTACGCAGGAATGGATGTCCCAGAACATGAAAGGCAGCTTTTCTACAAGCACATGGGACATTCAGCCCTGGTAAATGCAAACGTCTACCAAGCTCCTTTGGCCATCCAAGAAGTGCAAATAGTTGGAAAACGGCTGCAACAAATGGATATAGGAATGTGTACGTATATCAGTGTCATATTTGGCGGGGAAGTGAGGATGAAGTGACAGATGTTTTGCCTAAGCACTTTCTTTTTTATTGATGAACCGGGTGCTATTTGCAGTTGCAAAATTTGTCAGTTCTATGCTGTTGAGATTAATTTTTATTTGATGGCCGATACCTCAAAATGGTTGTGTAAATTTGTAATTCAGTTGATGTGATGAGCAGTGAAGATCTCTCGCTCAACATGTTACACAAAATACTGCACCTCTTGTATTTGGAAGCACTCGTATGCATGTACATGATTTAAAACTCCACAATTTGAAGGGTCACACAAGTTGTCCATTTTCCAATCCAGCCACTTGCTTACACTTTGACATCTACAACTGCATGACTACAACAGTAAGGACAGGGTAAAATAAGGAAATTCCATGAGACTGACCAAGTAATGGTTAGTGTCCCTTAATTGTTGAAAAAATTTAACAATTTATGTTTTGAAATATGGTTTTAACAATTTATATGCAGTTCAACTACCAGAGGAAACAGTGAACCACACTACGACAATACAAGTAAATACATCATGTAGTACAAGTACAACAACCAAGAACACAACTTCAGGTGCGTTGATTTTTCAAAAGGTGCACTGGGAGGTAAAAAACAAATTTCACAGCCCTTTCTTCTTCACTAGTTTTCTGAAAATGTGTTTTAAGTTTCAAAATTGCAATTGATTAACTTGCAGTTTTCCGTTGGTGAAGCTTTGGGCTATATCTTTTGAAAGCTAACAATTTTTGCAAACATGCAAAAGTTTCCATTTATGTCAATTAAATTAGTTTATTTTGTGAAAACTAAACAAATGTAGTGTGTTTTACCAATTTATGCAGCTATAAGTATACCAACAGAGGACTCTGACAGAGCAACTGAAAACCATCAACATCAGAGGACTACAACAGCTAAAAAGGACACAGGTATGTAGGATTTGAAACTTTGCATGGTGGAGATACAATCTAGCAAAGTTTCAAGTAACACTTTAATACATGAAAATAATCTCTATGAATTGTGGTGGTTCTTTTAACAACCACCATAACTCCTAGAGAGATTTCACATACGAGGTGTTACTGCAAAACTTACTAGCACAAACAACTGCATGGTACTGTTCGTATTCAACTTTCCATAAGGAAAAAAGTCTGAAGATTTTGGTACATTGGAACTCATGCAGTTTTTTTTTTTTTAAGTGGGCTCTAAGGTGCTCTGAAGTATTGAGTTGTCATATTTTTCCAATTGATGGAGTCCATAGGAAATTGAAACAGGGTAAAAATGATTTTTCTCCGAAACACTCTCAGCGAAAATCAGGAAAACGCGAGGGCAATCAAACCAAGTGACAGTGACAGGTGGCTAGTTAATTTGGACTTGTCTATGTACTCATACAGAGGTTACCCAAATACACCCTTGAACTTCATGATTTCGAATCAAACCGGCGGTGAATGTGACTCTTTAAATGACGATGCAACATGCACATACATGTAATAAACAAGGCGATTTCCAACGGATTTGGGATTTGGGGATTTTACTTTCTTTTCAGGCAAAGTGATTACACGGCTTGGTTCGGTTCAGTCAGTGTACATCACACTTCGTATACATTGTACACGACAACACATCCTAACCACACAACCGTAGACAACAACTTGAAGGCTGGTTACAAACCATTATACACTGATACTACACAATAAAAAACACGAGAGATTTGACTGACGTTCTGTCACAGCTCAAAACTGGCTTTATTGAACCAACTCGGGCATGCTTTTGCCCATATCAGTTAATTAGCCAAAAACGTGTAATTTGCCCAAACCAAGCTAAATACAAGAAAGCTGGGCAATGTTTGCCCATATAGTCATTGATAAGTAAACAAACAAGGGCAGGCTTGCCCATCACAAAGACAGACAGCTGGCTCAAAACCATGGGCAGATTGCACAATACATCACAAAAACACAGGCAACGAGCGGCCCACATAAAATCACAGGCAACGAGCGGCCCACAAAATCACGGGCAACAGGCGGCCCACATTAAATCACGGGCAATGAGCGGCCCGATTTCAGCGGCTTAGACCTACTTGTTGGCCGTGTGTGTAGACGTGCAGACGGTCAAATGTTCACGTAAAAAGAGTCGGCCAAAGACGGTGGCATAACCAACAAAAATTGTGTCCTTACGTTAAATTTAAAACTCCAAAAATCTAATGAAGCGAAAATATTCACCTCAGAAAGAAACCATACAATCTCAGTACAATGTGAAATCTGTGGTAAAAATAAGCTCCAACCAAAAATAATTGTGTTAATTCCAGCAAATAATAAGGGAGAAGTATTGAATGATCTGGTTCAAAGCAGGGATGCCAGTTTTCCGGCTATTGCCGGAATTCCGGCTTTTTCAAATTTTCCCCAAATTTTTCCGGCGCTCCGTGTTTCATCAGGCCGGATTTTTTATTTTTTATTTTTTTTGAAAAAAAATTCCGGCGCTCCGTGTTTCATCTGGCCGGAAAAAAATATATTTTTTGAAAAAAGATTTCCGGCGCTCCGTATTTCATCTGGCCGGAAAAAAATATATTTTATTGAAAACAGATTTCCGGCGCTCCGTATTTCATCTGGCCGGAGAAAATATATTTTATTGAAAACAGATTTCCGGCGCTCGTTTGGAGCGACTCGTGTTTAACCCTTTCAATACCAACAGATATTTGTCACTAATGCATTGGTTACCACACTGTTGTCAGTGAAATGACTCTCTTGTTTACCAGAGGTATTTTTACTAAGTTTGTGTGTTTAGCGCCCTCGCATGACAATGGATTGAAAGGCAGTTATTAGTCTTTCAGGTGATATGAAATACTGTATGGGCAGGGTCACAGAAGAGTACTTTTACAAGCAACTTAGAGGCAACTAATGGTACTGCAGGCTAACAAAATGCTCGGGATGCACATTTTCTGACAGTGTAAAAACATTACAATGAAAAGAAGCGAATATATAAATGTTAGTATTTTATTGTCTTGCAGATTGCCTGGAACTGATTGCCTGTGCATTGACTCATGTGACACTGCCTCTTTCAATGTCCATTAAAAAAGAGTGTACAATAACAGATAAATAGTACAATTATCATGGCCAATATATGAAATCAGTAATTAATATGTGCACATATAAGAGCTGTCAAATCACTTCAAGTTGGATGGAGTTACAAGTGCAATGCAACTCCCCTCCCCCTCCCCTCTTCAATGTTGAGTTGGGTTGGCGGTCGTCCAACATTGAAGAGGGGAGAAAGACTGCAAGGGAATGAACTTGAATCATTGGCTGTGAAATTTCTCGAAGCATATGGCACTACACATTGGCTTATTACAATGTTTACATATCATACGAGATTTGTCTTCTCAAACTTTGTACAGCTGTGCTTCTCCGACGTTTCTCGTAAAGGTCTGGCCGATAAAGTTGTTACTGCGTTTGAAACATGTGGCATCGCGGGGTACATGTACTTCAATGGGCGTGTTCTCAAGAATTTCACACCGATTAGCGGCTGCATCATCACATGTCGTTGAAACTTGACAGAACTCAGCGGTGGTTAAAGGTTCGTAATTATTTAGCTCACCACAACTATTACAGTGCATGGAAATATGTCACTAAAACTGATCAAGCGTACATACAGTCCCAGGGCCATCCAGATTTAACCACTGATCGTTTGCACCCCTCACTAATGTTGCATCTAAGGCTGTTGTCCAGGCCACTCACACATGGGTAAATTCAGGGGCTGTTAATGGAGGCGAGTTGGGTTTGCAGTGTTTACATATCATCTGAGTGCGTCCAACATTGAAGAGGGGTGGAGAGGGCGGGCAGAGATTGCAAGGGGAATGAACTTGAATCATTGGCTGTGAAATTTCTCGAAACATGGCACTACACACATTGGCTTATGACAATGTTTACATATCATCTGAGTTTGTCTTCTCTTAAACTTTGTACTGCATACAACACAGTTCCGTTTCTTGCGACTGCGTCCAGGAAAGTGTGGATGTTGACTTGAAGGCCTGGAACTCGCGAGTTGATTTGCATGCTGTGCTGGGTTATACTTCCAGGTGGAAAGGAGACCCTCTATCACCTTCACCGAATTCCAAACCTGACAAGCGACTGTTTGTAGGGATGCTATTGTGAGCGATAGTAGCATTCAATAAACAAATGTCTAGCATGGTGACGAATAATCTTTTCCACCATTTTAGTGTTCGGTGATTGTGCGTATACTATTTGCATAATTGGCCTGCTAGATCACACCCTCCCATGTATTTATTATAATCATTGACTATGGATGGTTTTTTTTTGCTCACGATATCCAGTCGAACTCTTCCTGCTGCGAATCTGTTTTGTGGTGACACTGCAATCACCATAGTTTGTCAGGAGAGTGACACGCCAGATCCTGCCATCTGACGCATAGTTGGCCTGCTTTTGATAAAACTGGGGATCAGCATCTCTTGTCATGTGGTGTTTTTGGGGTTTGCAAAATCTGGAATGCCTCGTGTGGTGTATCGCACAGTTCCTAGCTCAAATCCTAGCTGTGACAACTTGGATACCAGAGCCGGACTATTGAACCAATTATCCATATAGATGCAATGTCCCTTATGTTCTAGTCCTTTCAGTAGATTCAAGACTATTTTGCCTTGTGCGGAAGATTGGGTGGATGGTGCGTTGCAGCATAATCAATGGTGTTTTTACTTTGTGGCGAAATGGGTTGAGACCCGTGAACAAGCTCCATGCACAAGTGTACCCGGTTTCCGACTGCTCAAAGAAAGTATTTCAATCCCCATTTGGCAGCCTTTCGTGGCATGTACTTTTTGAAGACGATTAGTCCATTGAATTTTACCATAGTATCGTAAGGTGAGAGTTTTCTTCCAGGCTTATAGATCCGAAGAAAGGATGGCAGTACAATGTCCATTAGAGGGCGAACTTGAAAAGTTTGTCAGGGGGATTTGTCTTCAGCTTGGTTGTTGGCGAGGTGCAAAATCGAAGGATTGCCGTGAATCTATTACGAGCCATGGTCGACGAATACAGGGGACTTCGCGGGACTTGGACGTGGACCAATGCATGCTGTATCGGGGTCTTTGTTGATGCCCATGGATAGAAATGTCTGACGAAAGCCATCATTTCGGGAACATTTGTCGGAGTCCAAGCACTAGGCGGATTGGCTGTGTCTGCAGACAAAGTTTGGGCTGCATAACGATTGGTCTCTTCTACCATCAATTCCCATACTGCTTGACAAATGTACAGTTGCAAGATTTGGAGGGTGAGAACTTACTGTAATCTTGAGTACAACCGTGTGTTCTGTAAATTGCAGGCGGTCGCTTACGCTTATAGTCCGGGGCACTTGCTGCACGCCATCCAGACCCGGAAATTCTGCTTTTCCGATGAAGATGATGAGGTTGGGATATGCTCTCATCACTGTCTTCCGACATAGGTGGGAAAGATTAGGTCTGAGGACATGTCAGACCCGCTATCAGCAAAGATTTCTTCCAAAATATGTTCTCTCATCGCCGTCCATGTCTGATCGTGAAGGGACGCGTTGTGGTAACTATTTAAAAACCCGCGCGTGCCTTTTGTAACCGCACTGCCAAAAGAGGGCGCTGTTGACATAGTGATTACCACCAAGATGGCCATAGTGCCATTTGGCACTGCGGGGACCAAGGGACCTGCACTTTTGTGTGCCAAAAATACTCCATGGTATCCAACTGGAATGTAACTTTGAGCCAATTTGGCACAATGGGATTGAAAGGGTTATTGATAATATGTTTTGAAAGCGCCCTCAAGCGTTCGTACATGTATTGTAAATGCCGGAAGTATTGAGCGAAGACTAGACTTTTCTGTCGAATGTGTGCGTGGTGCCGTATGTATCGATGTATTTTGTGTGTACATCCATACACGATCTTTGGACCGTACATGAAATCGCTCTGAGAATTTTGTTTCGCGGACGATTGGCGTTACCATTGAGACATACCGACTGAGTTTTTGGCGTTACCATTGAGTCATTATGGATGTTGAAAGAGAAGCTAATTTGAAACAAATTGATCGAGGGGTAAAGAATAGGTTTAATTGGCGGTGGCTGGAGTCGAAAGACAGTGGGGGTTATTTTTTATCAGACTACATGAGGAAGATCGACATCGCGGGTAAAGCCCGCTGCATCGTTTGTAACCAAATTGTGTCCTACGGCAGCAGTGGGATGAAGGCCCTCGTGAAACACGGAAACTGCGAAGTGCGATGCCCACAAAAATATGATCTTCTGGCAACAAATGAAACATCTCTTCAGAGATATCACAGGGAGAACAGGCTGACATCTCCAGTTGATGAGTCAGTTGCTTATCATGTGAGGTCTGCATATACAGAAGAGAAAACGATCTGCAGCTGCAATTCCTTGTTCAAGTACAAAGACACCATCTTCATGTACCTTGAGCACTACCACTGACAAGCATCCACAAACCAAGAAGAGAAGAGTTGTAGATAGAAGCAGGCCAAAGTCAACAGTCCATACTGTTGCACAGAAAATAAAATCCAAAATAAATGAACAGCATCATTTGGTACACAGAGCTGCTGCAAGTCACAAGAGGACAAGGAAAATTTAGATGATTATTTAGAGAATTACTGATCAAGCCTAAACACCTGCCTATACAGTGTGCTTTAAAATGGTATGTAAATGTCAAGTTATAAGACTGTTTTTTCTTTTTCTTTTAACCATTATGAGATAAACCATGAAATCAGTGTGTACATACACATTCGACAGGGCGGATCCAGACATTTTTGCAGGGGGGGGGGGGGGCAGAATTTTCTTTTTCTTTATGTTTTATAAAAAAAATCGCTGTTATGTTTTTTATTGTTTTTTGGTCTGAGCGGGGGGGGGCGGTGACCCCCTTTCCTTCGCAGCGAATTTTTTTCAGGCTCTGAAGGAAAGAGTCACTGGCATCCCTGTTCAAAGAAAAGCTGTAACAAAAGTGAGTCAAATTTAACTAAAGCACCCGCTCCCAAAGTTCCCATTGGCATGAGCAGTCCTGATTGGTCCAAACCGGCAGCCCCTGAAAACATACAAAAAATTGCTGCCCCCCCAATGAAAGCGAGAAACTACTGCAAAGTGAAGTACCTGGGGAAAACGCCCCTGGGTAAACCAAGTTCGCAGCAAACGACCCCAATGTAAATGAGACGGTGCCATCCAGGATGTGTATTGCAGTGTATAAAGCATTTTATCACGGAGATGATAAAATGGAAAATGATTATTGCCAAGTCAGTCTAGTGATGGATATTGGGAAGATAATAGCATTATTTCTAAGGAAAATTTTAATTGACCCTTCTGGACCATCAAGCGACTTACAGGAAAATGGGGGTGGGGGTGAAGAACATAACAATTGTGTCACAAACTTGAAGTGCCCCGAGGTGTGGTTGGTCCAGCGATGGTTGTTCGTGGTGCTGAACCGTACCGCTTTGAGCCGATTGCCCCGGCTGATGGAAATGTATATTGCGATTTTTCAGGAAATTCCTCGAAAATCCTCCAATAGCATGCACACCATGCGGGCATATTGGTAGTCTAGCTTTGTTTTTATCATGTGAACTCGTAGCTGTATCTGAACTTTTCCACAAAAAGAGTGTCAAACCACTTTGCAGGTTTCAATGCAACCATGCAAGATGATTAAATGTCGCATGTGTTATTACTTGTAATGTGTGTCAATGTTTGTGAATGGTCGCCCGTACTAGCCACCAGTGACGTCAAAGGGTCATATGCATATCATTATCATACATAAGCAATGTTTTACTTTGGGCTGAAAAAGCCGCTCGAAGACGTGCATTTTTGACTTGAATTCTCTATTACTAAAGTGTAAAATAGTTCATAACTGGTATCTACGATCTCGGCCATAAAAAGGTAATCACTAAGTAAGAATGCCTTAGACCCCCACTTTATTATTAATTTGTTAGTTTGCTTTTCATTGTTTGATCCTCACAAGCGATGTGAGTTTAACCAGGGTTTAACATCATGTATCAATGACAGCAGTTTGTACATTTTTACATACATGTGTTATCCATATAAAAAGTGCTTCTATTTGGATTGTGTATGCTTTCAAGCTTGTGAGCGTATTGTGAGCATATATTCACAAAATTAAATTTAGAAGAATTTTATAAGCCCACTTCCAACTTAAGTGGAGCACTCAACACCTTAGCCATTTTTTTAATTTAAGTCACAAAAATAAGCAGGTTAATTAGCATACTGTTAAGCCAAGACATTTGAAGCACCAAAAATTTGATGCTTGGTGTGAATTCTATTTACATTTGTAAAATTTACAACAGGTCAAAGAAATTACACAAAGTGGTCCGTGCTGGCAAGTAATGCAGTTGTTGAACACTTCAAAGCATTTGTGGATGGAACAAGTCTCCCACGTGAGTTATATAGCAGAAATGTCTTTCTCAAATGTAACCATGACTGAGAACATTTTCTAATTTTCTTTATTTTCTTAGATGTTTTAAAGCCTATTCTATTCAGCAATTGAATATAGGCCTTTTGGGTTTATGGCAAGAGGCAGCTATTTTTGTATATGAAAAAAATACCAGGACATAACCCTTGCTTTGTTTTGTGCTTTACACGCAGCTACATGTGTAAAGTGAATGCTAGTGATATCTGAGAGCTGACTGTTAGATATTCCAGGATATACATTAACATTCATGTTCTATGCAAATGTATGGTTGACTGTGGATTTCATTGTTTATAGGCTTCATTGGTCATCACATATTATTTAGGAAAGCATATAACAGTGTTTAAAATCTTCTTTGCAGGAAAAGCAGATATTCTATCGTTCCTGCTGGATAACTCCTTCATAACTTGTTCATGGCAGACAGTACGAACAAAGGTTCTGAATGAACAAAAAGCAAGGGCCACCAGACTCAAGAAGAAAATGAGTGTACTCATCAGTGAATAAACTCTACAAAATCTCACCATGAATGACATTTCAAATGTTCTATCGTTACTTTATAGACAAATCCACTATCCAATTATTTTTAACGTGTCCTGTACCATTACTGGGACAAATAGTTATTCTCAAACACATAGCATTCAGGCTTTAGTGAGCATCACACTGATATTGTATTTGTCTATATTTTCATTTCAATTAAAGACACACCCAAAAACCCTTTGGAAAGCACTTTTATATATAGATACACTAAAATAAAAAATAAAAAATTGCCTTCATAAACGTATGATACATGAAAGATTTTTGAAAAAAAAGAAAAAAAGATTATATCCGCAATTTTGTCAAACACATTAACTAAAAATTTTAGATTTATGCTTTATTGGGGTTTTTGTGCATTCTCTTAATATCCTTTTTTATTTGGCTTTAAATCGAAATAAGAAACTGACAATTTTCTCCCTTTTCATGGTATTTCAGATAGAAATTTTGTTTAGGACAATTGGAACTGGTTACAGAAATACGCTTTGAGATCAATAGTCATTTAAAAGTTCTTTTTATCATTCCATTTAGGCAAGCATTGTGGTTTGAAAGAGTGTTTATTGAGGTGTATAATAGGATGCAGGGAGAGGAATTGCACGAATTACAAAATTTGGGACCAACAGATGAACCAATTAAGGCAGTCAATTTTGTGTGCAAATTTTGTTAATATGTACACAACCTTTAAAACAAATCAAATTTGTTGTTCGCCCTAGGCCTTCATACATGTTTACAAATGATTTATGGAAATATGACACATAGTGACATTACAGAACAACATTTTTGGACTTGGCACTTACATGATGGTTTACACAAATTTATTGCAAGTGAAAAGAAAATAAACAATCAAAATTAATTGCCGTGGGTTATAAGTTCCAGAAATTTACGTGATTTCTCATGAACTGCATCCATGCTTAATTCAATAAAAACACTTCGATACTGTAATGCTTAAAAACCACAACAAATCTTCAACTTAATTTGTTTTATTTCTGCATTAAAAAGCAAACAAATCATGGATTTTTCATGTACTCTGGGACAGGCTTTTCCAACTGATGACGTGTATTTTAAGAATGACATCTTGTATGGACTTGCGTAACAGCTACATGTATTTACTACCATCAAAAAGACATTAACCGCGCATAGGCAGTATGACAGTAAATACCCGTTACATAATAAGATGTCATCTTTTTTTTTTTTTAAATACATGGCACAACATGTGTTTACTTGTTACAATTTACGTTATACGTAGCAGGGATAGAAAACAAATTATTATAAGATGTCCTACATTTTACTTGGTATATCTCCTGTTATTTCCAACTGAATATAATAAACCAACGGTTTCCAGGTTCAGTGATGTTTAAAGGAAGCACAATGCTCAAATAAAACTTTAAAACATACTTTTTCATCACATATGAATATTATTAGGGCTGAATATTTAAAAAAAAAGTACCCTCAAAGGAATCAAACAGGGGTTTTCAAGTGTGAATATATTTAAATAATGTAATAGACATTAACAATGTAAATGTCATTTATGGTGAGATGGGTGAGAGCAGGTGGATGTGCCATCATTGTACCAAATTTGTACCTTTTTATATTTCACGCTTTGGAAATTGGTTTAGGTGTCACACCTACTTTAAGTAACTCATGAAAAAAGTTAGATTTTTGATCTAAATTGTGTTTGTATGAGGTTGAAGAATAAATTTATGTTTTAAAATGCTTTCAACAAAATTTGATAGGGTCACCTTAGGGTCCACAGTTTAGTTGACACTGATGACCCTATTCTTCTATGAGAAGAATTATATAATTAATATAATTTGAATTATAAATTTGCCATTTGAAGGACTAAAACGTAAAAACAAAAGGGGTTAATAACACTGCTGTTGAAAAACAAATTTACTCCGTCAAATTGCCATCTGGTCTCTGCTATAGGATAGACATCTTGTAGTCTCTTGTAATGACTGCTCTTGAGAATTTTAGACTGCATGTTATCAGTTGGATCATCATTTGCAATGCAAGTAAATACAACTTACAATTGCTAATTATAGGACTCTATGAAAGGGGATTAGTGTTATTTAAAATGAATTTTATTCCATCAAATTGCCATCTGGTCTCTGCTTACAGGATAGACATGTTGAAGTTTCATGTAACGATTGCCAAGATCTTGATAATTTTAGACTGCATGTTTATATGATCAGTTGGATCAAATTTTGTATTACAAGTAAATTCATGAATAAATGTATGAAAGAGTTGTACACTGTTTAACTGAATGCTTTGATCAGTTGTTAGTGGATCATAATTTGCATTGCATTGTGTTTGAGTCTTGTGTCTGAGTTGCTTCTAATTATAATTTTGTTTTACTTTTTTAAGAGTTCATGGTTGATCTTTGGTCTGCTCAGTAAAAAAATCAACATTAGTGAGTACTTCCAAGAGTTTACAATAATTATTTCCTGTCAATCTTTTGTTGCTTAATTGTCCTCATGTCTTAAATAGACCGCACTGATTTCTTCTGTACCACGACCAGTGAACTTTTGTCTTTTCTCCTGTTTTCTTCACAGCCCTCATTCACCAGGTATTACTCTCACCCAATAGTTAATAAACCAATAGAAAAAAAATGTCACAGTAGTCTATGTAGTGTGGGCAAGTTTTCACATTTAACTAATGTTGAAACATTGAACAACCGCCAAAATATATTTAAAAGTCAAAGGATTTTCATACAAATAAAATATAATGGAAAAGAGTAAGCAAAAACTTTGTGATAAAATAAAATGTAAAAGTGTTGGTGCAATAGGTTTCATTAGGGTAATATACTGGGATTGTCGCCCTAATGGGGGTTTTAAAAGTTGTTACAATGACTGCCACAATAAGGCGACACAAAACATGGTCGCCCTAATGTTGACTTTGGAGTAAAAAAAACAAAAGGGCGACACCAAAAAAGTTATGTTTAAATAAAAGAACAAATACAACTATTTAAGGGTAAAACTGAGAAATTAATGAGAAAAAGACTATTTATTTGTAAAAACAAACCCAAAAAACCCTATAATTTTCAAGATTTGGCACTGTCGCCCCAATGATGTTATTTACCACCTGTCACCATAGTGTGGCAAAAAGTGTTGTTGTTGTTGTTGTTGTTGAACGTAAAGCCAATAACAATTATTTTGTATTATATAATTGTGAGTGTTTGGGTGTCTGTTCATGATAAATTCACAACCTATATTTTGACCATATAATGCCGGTCACTAGTTTGATCCCCTCAAAAGTTTCAATTAACTCCTCCCTAAAGATGATGGTAATAGATCAATAATAAAAAAATCTCCTGTTTTTCACAGCAGTTGGCTCTTCATTGTTACTCAATTCTTCTCTTGTCTTTTGTTCGAAGTTGTGTACCTTAATAGCACCCCATTGAAGTGTCCTATGGTACCCGGATATTGACAGCGTACGTGGAACCATAACGACAATGACGTTACCTATGACCCCCTAAGCTATTAGGAATAGTTAATTGATTTATTGGTGTACAAAGTTGTGCAAGTTTTCACGCAGGACGTTCTTTCACGGGAAACTTTACTCAAAAACATGGACATTTTACACAGAAATGAAGTCAACATGAACTGAATATACCTGGATATATAATTGTGTCGTTGAGAGGTTATAAATCATCTAAATCTAGTTTCTGGACTAGTCAAAAATGAAGACTTCAAATTACATTAGGTCTGGTGGTGCCAATGGTCGGTCACGGCCTGCATATAACACCACACAGACTCAGACAAATTCGCACAGAAAACGCAAACTTTGCTCGCTGCAAATGAACCATTCTTGGAAGATATTTGTTGTTTTATTGGTGTATGGGGCTATTGCTACCAGTGGAGTCAATGGTGAGTTATTAACATTATAGATGGGAACATGTTTTGTGTAAATATTTGAAAGAATAACATGAATATGACTTCATGTTACTTCTGTACATTTACGTATAACCACGTTGAAGACACCATGCCAATACTCAATAGTGAGTGGTTCCTTGTACTGACAGGTTGTTGCGGTTTTGCCATGGAGGTTAATTAGCGCTCGCGGGGGGGGGGGGGGGGGATGGAGGGTGGAGGGTGGAATGTCGTATCCAACCGCCACTTTTTCTCGTTCATCATAACTAATAATGTAATTTTACCTACCCAGTAGGGTTGAGATGATGATGGACATATACTTCAAGTTATTTCAGGATATTTATTTTGATTATTTCATGAAAAATCAGGCATTTTTGGTATACTAATACAATGACTTCCTCAGTCATGTCAGTCTGATCATCAACTCCCCCTTAGTGGCCAACAAGATCATACATTGTACATACACAGTGGCAACTACATGTATATTTACAGTATAATAGGATTCTTCTATTTTCTGAGGGGGGAGACTTTTTTGAAAGGGAACTAAAGTCCAAAAACCATCATAAAAGTGGATTTTAAAGATAGTTTTCACTTTCTGTACCACCAATATCAATTTTACTTTTTAGTGGTTGCAAAAAAAACCTTAAAAAGTGGCGGTTGGAAACGACCTGCAGCCCCCCGGATATTTACATGCGATTGTGCCATGGAGGTTAATTAGCACTCGGGGGGGGGGAGGATGCTTGGATTTTGGAAGTGGGCACTTTGGCGTCCACGTACATGTAGCCCTATTCTAAGGCCAATACACTGGACTCCTTCCGTATCCTTGTCCCTAAGTCCTAACCCCACATGTACAAAATGGGTGATTTTGTCGAATGTCGTATCTTACCGCCACTTTTTCTCATTCAATATAACCAATAATATAATCTTACCTACCCAGTAAGGTGGAGAACATATGGATGATGATGGACATATACTTCAAATTATTCAAGGATATTTATTTCATGATATTTATTTCATGAAAAATCGGGCATTTTTGGTATACAATGACTTCCTCAGTCATGTCAGTCTGATCTTGTCAACTCCCCCGTTAGTGACCAACAACACGGTCATTGTACATGCGCAGTGGCAACTATAATAGGATCCTTCTATTTTCTGAAGGGGAGGATTTTTTTAGAAGGGAAATAAAGTCTGAAAACCATCATAAAAGTGGATTTTAAAGAAAATGTTTGCTTTCTGTAACCCCAAAAATCGATAGAATCATTTTTTAACTGGTTATTGGTTGCAACAAAATCCAAAAAACCCTTTAAAATGTGGCGGTTACATTAGATACAACATTCTTTCCACAAACTTAAATTAAATTGTGATTAGGTAAGCTTGCCCAAGCAGACACTTTTGGCATAAAGTTCACTATTGTGACATGGGTGTTTTTGGTGACATTTTTTATTTATTATTATTTTTTTTTTAATTTCAAAAATGTCTTGAAAATGTTATAAATGTGAGCGATAACGAAAAATTTACTTTATGCCAAAAGTGTCTGCTTGGGCAGTCACAAAGTTTTAGGTTGTAATAAATAGCACATCAGAAGTTGAGAAATGAAAAAAATTGCCCTTTTTTTTTGTACATGTGGGGTTAGGACACTGAGAGAGTCCAGTGTATTGGACCGTTTCTGCCTACACTAATGCACACATCACTACGGAATCTGTTACCATTAAAAATATTGCCTCATTAAAATACTGCATTGACTTTCCAATGTGTATAAGAGAGTGCCTACAATTCAAAATTTCTGGGGCCCTTAAGTGGGCCTTGAACCACCTGCATGCCGTGAATGGCTTCGTGCTATCTGCTCGCAAGTGTGACCTACACCAACATTTGGCCACATTAAACCCCTGTGTGGGTATCTTGCTATAGATGGTAGAATGGAACCAGTGGTGGTGCCAGTGGAGGGGTGGTGGGTGGGGGGTGGGTGAGGGCGGGAGAGGGCAGGAGAGGCTGAAAGGCAGTCAAAGCTTGAATGATCAATTTTTCTTAATAAATCTTACTATACATGTATGTGTAGTTGATGATGGTATCAAACATCTCTTTAAATCTTTGTCTGAGGTGCCCTCATTTTTTAGAATTTAGTTAACAAGATTGTTTGAAATCACTCGATTTTTATATCACAATTTAAATCACGAGATAAAATTAATTTATAATCACCTTTTTAAAGCACTTTTAGATTTTTTTGTAAAAGCAAAAAAAATTTCATCAAAATTTATGTCTTTGCTTTTAAAATAGTCAAAACTATTTCATTTGGTGGTGGGGGATGCCTTCCCTTGGTTTTGTTGTTGATAAAAAGAAAAAAGAAGAAAAATAACCCCACAGTAAAATATTTGGTGCATTTTTAGGAGGGTAGTTGTTCTGTGACCTCAATCAACTGCAAAAACATGGGGAACACACATGGTATTTCACCTAACTCCCCATTAGATAATAATTTGGGTTTACTATTTGGGATAAAAAAAGCTTCTGGGGCCCTTGGCTGGGCCCTTGGCTTTGCGCTGCATGCTCGTCAGATTTCACCCCCCAATGTTCACAATGGATTTTGGTTCCCTTCAAGAAATTTAGTATTTTATTCTTAAGGCCAAAAAAAAAATTCTTCGGTTTCTGGTCATCAGTTGGCTTCAAAATCGGTGCGTCAACTCGTGTCGTTTTTTTTGCCAGCAGGGAAATGCATGACACATTGTATACGCGGGGACCAAAGTATGGTGGCTAAGAGAGGCCTCACAAATCGGGCAAACATTCATACCCCTCTGTGAAAAAGTCGTTTAAAGCACAGCATGGCAGAATTCCAATCGCCCCAGCAATTTTGGCTGCAATTGGACATCGTTTCATAACAAAAATAATGAAAATTAACCCTCCTACTGATAGACCATTTGAAACCATTCAAAATTTCCACTTACCAAAATGCCCATTGGTTTTGTACACATGGTGATACCATTTGAACAGTGTTGGTAGCAAGCTTTACTACCATTCAAATCCATTCAAATGCATAGAGGGTCCAGTGATTCACCACTTAGAAGTATCCAAACATGGTTTTGTATTAGCTGTACTACCATTTGGAAATATCCAAACAAGGTTTTGTATTAGCTGACCTACCATTCAAAACCATTTGGGGAATCAATACTGTACACAGTTATTTCACCATTCAAAACCACAAAGCGAATGGTTTCAAATGGTGCATCAACTTGTATGAAAAAGGTACCAAAAGTAGGAGGGTTAAATAAGATTTTCTTTAAGAGAACAAACTTTCAAATGTTTCAAGAACTGTTGTCTTGCATAGGTTCTTACAGCTACAACAGGCTCAACAGCTGCACCGCTGTGCCAACAACCAGATCAGCAACGACCTCCACACGGCTCAAGCACCCTTGTCCTGCAGGGAAGAAGTGTAGCGATCCGACGTTATCACCGATTGATTGTGCTGCTGGAGAGTATGCTTTGGAGGGGGATGGTGTCTGTCAGTCGTGCCCGGCCGGGAGGCGCTGTCCTACAAAATCACAGGTTGAATACTGCCCTGTAGGTAAATGGGAATACTTTGAAAACTAAGAAATGCTGTGGTTCAACTTCTGATAGTGTTGTACAGTTATATATTTTCAATTTGTTTTGTGAAAACTTGACTTTGTGTGTGATTCAAACCTATGACCTCTGGATAACTGTACCAGTACCAGTATCATTTGAACTATCCAACCTTATAGTTGGCGGTCTCGCAAAAAGTTTGTCAATATCTTTGTTTCAGGGGGAAAATCTCTAACTGAATATGATTTAAATTTAAAAAAAAAAATCAATGAAATTGATTGAAACTATACTTCAAAAGTCAATGCTTGTTTTCGCTAAAAGCAATTAATTTGTGTCATTGACATAAATCCAAGGAAAAAATGAGGAAAATGCATGAATTAAGGCTCGTAAATTGTTTACATTCAATAAATGATAAAGATAAATGGGCTGTGTTTTTGGCTATTTTACAAGTTATTTCTGGAAAAGAAAATACTCTTTATAAAGGACATATGTTTCCAATTTTTTCCTTCAGAAACATGGTCTTACAGTAAATACATGTCTAAAAATGATTTAATGGTGATTGATATTTGGGCACTTACATGTTGTTACTGTTAAACTAAGTCTTTGACAGCATCTCGGCAAATTACATGTATTGCTAGGGAAGATTAATACCATCATCAGCTTTACACTGAGTAAGTGTTACATAACAATTTTGTTTATTTTTGAATTATAAATTTCATAATTTACTTCTATGTTTTAATATCAATTGTAAATATTGATTGTCTCATCAGATACGTATTCCCTTGGGGGCGCCACATCATGTACCACATGTTCTGCTGGTTACAGCTGTACAAACACGTCAACATCAGCGTGTCCCGGAGGCTGGTATAGCCCTGCAGGAAGTAAGTGGTAGTATGGGTGTGGTCATAGTTGAGTTCAGGGAAGGGGTGGGGACACACCCAGTATAGGGGAAAATCAAGTGGGGGGAATACTCAGTATAGGGGAACACACCCAGTATAGGGGGAACACACCCAGTATAGGGGGAACACACCCAGTATAGGGGAACACACCCAGTATAGGGGGAACACACCCAGTATATGGGGGAACACGCCCAGTATATGGGGGAACACGCCCAGTATAGGGAGGACACACCTAGTATAGGGGGAACACACCCAGTATAGACTGTGTAAGTCTCGCAATGAAAAGGTCACCATTGACTTCCGGGCACCTCTGAGCCATCAGCTATGGGAGGTTAACGCGTGTATAATTTTGTATGATTGTTATTTTTGTCACATCACCTTTTTTCCACCCCAAAAACATATTGATGGAATGATTACATTTAAAACTTACAATGTAATAAATAAAATATTAAAAAAGCTTGGAAACTTTCGAGAAAATGAAGAAATAATGCTTGACCTATAACGTCCAGTATGGAGAGTCAAATTGCGAATTTAGGCCGACTGTGTTACGCACACCGTGTTCGAATGCACTGACAAACCGAAGTTAGGTAATATTTTAAATTGGGATAAGTGATTCGTTACGTAGCGTGAAAACAGACCCTGTATCGCATGGATTTTGCGTGACGTTGCATCCTTTGCAAGTACTTGATTGATCTTACTACCACTACCGGCAGCATCGGAAGGGGAGAACCCTGCAACAATTAACTGCGTTTTCACTTTTTCTTGCCAGTTTCGATCCGTCCTTTACATAATTTAACCAATATTGCAATGAAAGGGCCATGGTGACAACACTCGCTCACGGACAATAACAACAGAACGAAACTTTATACACACGACCTACGGTTTTCGCGAGGTTTGGGTACCGTACTACAACTAAATCTAGCAGCTTGCTCGAGTATGCATGCGTGTATGTCAAGGATCACGACGATCGCCTTTTGTTGCATGGGCTTTAAGGTTTCAAACGTGAAAGCAGAAATCAAGGTCGGTTTAAAAAAAAATTATTTGACCAAGATTTGCGAAATTGTTTACAATTTACAAAATATAAACCAAGCTTTTATTAAGTCAAACCATATTCAATGGATGAAATTTATTAAAACAGCACAATAAAGTTCTTTTCATAAAACATTTGCACACAATACACGTTGTAAATGCTATGCGAGGTGCCAGGAAGTCAAGATTCTCACGAAAACTCGTACGTTCTCGAGGTCAACTTACACAGTCTATTGGGGGAACACACCCAGTATAGGGGGAACACACCCAGTATAGGGGGACACACCCAGTATAGGGGGAACACACCCAGTATAGGGGAAAACACACCCAGTATAGGGGGACACACCCAGTATAGGGGGAACACACCCAGGATAGGGGAAATAGAGAGCTTGCATTCGCTATGGTCGAGGTCAAACAATGAGCCAATGAGATACCTTCTTTTGACTTAATATAAGTGGCATATTATGGTTGTACACACATTAAAACAAAAGGAACTCACTTATGTATGTGTTTGCCTGGTGTCATAGTATTAGCCAGAGGGGCATCTGGGTGTCTTTTGGACACCCTGTTTCAATTTTGGACACCCTATTTCATCTGTCATTTACATGCGTATAAAGTGAACAGTTTGGACACCCTATTTCATCTGTCATTTACATGTATGCGTATAAAGTGAACAGTTTGGACACCCTATTTCATCTGTCATTTACATGTATGCGTATAAAGTGAACAGTTTGGACACCCTATTTCATCTGTCATTTACATGTATGCGTATAAAGTGAACAGTTTGGACACCCTATTTCATCTGTCATTTACATGTATGCGTATAAAGTGAACAGTTTGGACACCCTATTTCATCTGTCATTTACATGTATGCGTATAAAGTGAACAGTTTGGACACCCTATTTCATCTGTCATTTACATGTATGCGTATAAAGTGAACAGTTTGGACACCCTATTTCATCTGTCATTTACATGTATGCGTATAAAGTGAACAGTTTGGACACCCTATTTCATCTGTCATTTACATGTATGCGTATAAAGTCAACAGTTTGGACACCCTATTTCATCTGTCATTTACATGTATGCGTATAAAGTGAACAGTTTGGACACCCTATTTCATCTGTCATTTACATGTATGCGTATAAAGTGAACAGTTTGGACACCCTATTTCATCTGTCATTTACATGTATGCGTATAAAGTCAACAGTTTGGACACCCTATTTCATCTGTCATTTACATGTATGCGTATAAAGTGAACAGTTTGGACACCCTATTTCATCTGTCATTTACATGTATGCGTATAAAGTCAACAGTTTGGACACCCTATTTCATCTGTCATTTACATGTATGCGTATAAAGTGAACAGTTTGGACACCCTATTTCATCTGTCATTTACATGTATGCGTATAAAGTCAACAGTTTGGACACCCTGTTTCATCTGTCATTTACATGTATGCGTATAAAGTCAACAGTTTGGACACCCTGTTTCATCTGTCATTTACATGTATGCGTATAAAGTCAACAGTTTGGACACCCTGTTTCATCTGTCATTGCGTATAAAGTGAACAGTTTGGACACCTTATTTCATCTGTCATGTACATGTATGCGTATAAAGTCAACAGTTTGGACACCCTATTTCATCTGTCATTTACATGTATGCGTATAAAGTGAACAGTTTGGACACCCTATTTCATCTGTCATTTACATGTATGCGTATAAAGTGAACAGTTTGGACACCCTATTTCATCTGTCATTTACATGTATGCGTATAAAGTGAACAGTTTGGACACCCTATTTCATCTGTCATTTACATGTATGCGTACAAAGTGAACAGTTTGGACACCCTATTTCATCTGTCATTTACATGTATGCGTACAAAGTCAACAGTTTGGACACCCTATTTCATCTGTCATTTACATGTATGCGTATAAAGTGACACCCTATTTTGTAATTCCCAGCAAATTTGGACACCCTATTTCTAAATCCTGACTAACGCTCTGACTGGTGTGTATACTTGAGCCAATGTGGGACTTTTTGTTTGATTGGGATTATGGTTGTACACACATTAAAACAATAGGAACTCACTTTATGTGTTCGCCTGGTGCATGTACATGAGGCAATGATGGACATTTCTTGTGACCTCAGCGAGGGCGCCCTTTGATCCTGTTACATCGTAATGCAACCTCAAGTGGGACTATGGGTTTACACAACGTTTCATTCAGAAGGGTTGGGGAGACACACGGCACAGGAAAAATATAAGAGGGGGGTTGGGGAAGGGAGAGGGAGACCCAAAATAGGGGAAATATATGTGGGATTATGGTTGTAGTTGATTTCTGGGGGGGTGGTGGGACACACCCACCGTAGAAGGAAACAAGCCCCCCTTGGTATTTATGCACCATTGATTTCTCTTTGGAGAGTACACAGCCCTGAGCAACCATAGTGCTTCAGAAGCATTTTCAAAAACAATACAACCTCTACCTTTAGGTAATTCTCAAGACCTCCGGTGCTTCAGAGGGATTATCAAATAAGCTTGGGCGATAACACGATAATATTGAATATCGCGATGCCTTTTTTATTCGATTATGATATCGAGAACCTTTCTATATTATCGAGATATCGGTAAATCGCAATTAAAAATATATATCGCGATTTAAAAAAATTGCCATTGTAAGTCAAGTCAGAAATTCCATGGAAACAAATTATTAGAACAGTCTTTTCAGCTTTTGGAAGTGAGAAACAAAAGTGAACTACTTCAGAAGTACATACATGCAAATGAATTTACGATTTGTTGTGACGCTTGTAGAGGGGTACATACTTGTGGTTATCAGCGCTAATGCATCATGCATGAATGAAAATATAATCGTGATTATATCGAAAATTGCGATATTTGTTTGTCGATATATCGTGGATGAAAACAATTGATATCGCCCAAGCTTCTTATCAAAACAATCTGCTATCTCTACCTTATCATAGATTTCGTCTGCTACGAATGTGGAGCAGGGTTCTACTGCCCTCTAGGTTCAGCCGAAGCCTTTGCCTGCGAAGATGGATACTACAGTGCCTCACCGGCTCAACAGAATTGTCTTGAATGCCCGGCCGGCTCAATGTGCCCCACAAAGTCTGCCGTAGAGAGCTGCAGCGCTGGGTACTACTCACTGGCGAGGTCAACAACCTGTACACCATGCCCTGCAGGTAAATAACCTTTGAACTTTGAACTTGCTAAGTCTACTTGCTCTAAACATTAGCTGGACCTGTACATTTTTCATTGGACTAAAAGTGTTTTAAAAATAAAGCTATATATCGTCACCGTTTTCACGAAGTGACGAAACAGCCCACACAGCTGCAAATCCATGTATTGAGATAATCGCACATGAAGTTGAACTGTTTTTGAAATCGCAATTTCAAAGACTTTTCAGCATTAATTATTTTAGATTTTGCTTCCTACTTAAAGCTAATAACTTTAATTACAAAGAAATGTCGGTATCTTTATCAAAGAGATTGTAATTAATGGGGAATTACTTTCCAAACATATTTGTCACTTCGTGAAAACGCAAAAACAAGACCGCGCGTGCAGAGCGCTGTATATTAAACAACGTATTGAGCGATTTGTCACTTCGTGAAAACGCTAAACGTAAGTAGGTCACACGATTCGTCACTTCGTGAAAACGCAAAACCAACAATACCCGCTGGCATTTTGCCAATCGCTATGTATTTCAATGTATAAACGCGAATGGCGATTCGTCACTGTGAAACCGGAAAAACAGCTTAGCTGAGTGATTCACCGGGTATATTAATAGCGTAATTACGAAACTATGACGTTTCAACACTTGAAACTTAGCAGAAATGTTGGCAACAATGAATACATCTCAAATATCTACAAAACTGAATTTGACAAAAAAAGAGATTTTTTACGGATTTGTCACTTCGTGAAAACGGTGACGATATATATAAATGGTAGCACTTTTAAGACTAACTAAACTTAAAAATAGGCATAAGCTTTCGTAGCTACAGCTACTTCATCAGATGCAATAAAGCTGTCTGTCTTAAAGGTAAGGAATTTCTTCAAAATGACAGCACCTCAAACATCCTGTTTCTAAGAAAGATTAATACCATAAGCAGCTTGACACTAAGTCAATTTTACATTAAAATTTGACCATTTTGTTATTTCTGAAAAACCAATCCTATATCTTACCTTATCTTAGCGTAAATATCACATTTAAACCATTTAGTATTCTCTCAATGAAGGAACAATTTAGCAATTGATTTGAATGTTTTCCCTTAACCGACATATAATAATAATAATTATATTAAGTCATACATGTAATTATATACACAGCGAATTACACCTCTATGATAATGTCTTAATATGCTTTACATTATTTTCCCCTGGTCACTGAGTCAATATCATTCCTGTAATCTTTCTCAGCTCCCTGGGGGAGTATACAGCCCATTATGTGCAACCTATTTGGTGCTACAGGGCTAATCAAACACAATAACCATCTCTACCCTCACAGGTGCCCATTCATACTCCTGGGTGAAGAGAAGCAATAAATATCTCTACCCTCACAGGTACCCATTTATACTCATGGGTGAAGAGAAGCAATAATTATCTCTACCCTCACAGGTACCCATGTATACTCCTGGGTGAAGAGAAGCAATAAATATCTCTACCCTCACAGGTACCCATTTATACTCATGGGTGAAGAGAAGCAATAATTATCTCTACCCTCACAGGTACCCATTTATACTCATGGGTGAAGAGAAGCAATAATTATCTCTACCCTCACATGTACACATTTATACTCCTGGGTGAAGAGAAGCAATAATTATCTCTACCCTCACAGGTACCCATTTACACTCCTGGGTGAAGAAGCAATGATGTATGAAGCACTCTATACTCAGTGCTTTCTGGGTGTCTGTGGAAAAAAACGTGACTTTTATTTATTTACCTTGTATTTATATTTATTTATTGTGAAAGGGGCAATATTGTCACGATCAACAGGACATGGAATCGGAGTGCTTGTCTTAAATTAACTCAGTGACTGAAAATAATTTCCCACATGATGAGGTCATATATCCATTGCTGCTGCATAAATAAGCCAGTATTTGCAGTCACTGTGTTCATTTTAAACTAAGACATTGATTCCATGCCCTGTTGAAAGTCTACTCTGATCGTGATGATATTGTCCCTTTAATAATTTATCATTAACTCTGTGTAGGGCACACCTGTGTTGTACAAAACGTGGAACCTGTGCCTTGTAACGTTGGCTGGTATAATGATGAACCATCGACTGAGGTATGCCGGCAATGCCCAAAGGGCAAGTACTGCACAGATCCAACCCAAGGACCTGTTGATTGCGATGATGGTAGGTACAACTAAGCGAGATCCATGACGTTATTACTTTGGAAATGTTTAATATTTTTTATCAAATTCTAATTTTCTAAGTTTCAGTTATTTTTATATGCATAAATGTAATATATATTTCAGAAATCTTAGGCAGTTTCAAGACTTCTAGACCATTGTCATCGATAGCCAGACTAATCCCTAAAGGATATTTTAACCATCCTACTGATAGACCATTTGAAACTATTCAAAATTTCCACTTTCAAAAATGCCCATTGGTTTTGTACACACATGGTGATACCATTTGAACAGTGTTGGTAGCAAGCTTTACTACCATACAAATCCATTCAAATGCTTAGAGGGTCCATTGATTCACCACTTAGAAGTATCCAAACAAGGTTTTGTATTAGCTGACCTACCATTCAAAACCATTTTGGGAAATCAATACTGTACACAGTTATTTCACCATTCAAAACCACAAAAGCGAATGGTTTCAAATGGTGCATCAACTTTGTATGAAAAATGTACCAAAAGTAGGAGGGTTAAATCAGATTTTTTTTAAGAGAACAAACTTTCAAATGTTTCAAGAACTGTTGTCTTTCATAGGCTCTTACAGCTACGCAGGCTCAACTGCTTGCATTGACTGCCCACCAGGCTATGCCTGTACAAATCATACCTACGAAGGGCGAGTTGCATGTACAGCTGGAACGTATGCTACTGGCAAGGCTACCGTCTGTATTGAATGTACTGCAGGCTACTTCTGTCAAAGCACTGTGTAAGTATAAAACCAATGAGATTTAAAGATGTGTCATCATTGCTTTGCCAGTTTTATCAGAAATTTTTATTTTATCTAAACATTGTTAATTTCCTTTGAAAAAGGAAAGCAAATACTTTGAAAATAGATACTTCAGAGAAGTATCGTCAAAAGCTTTGTTTTGTAGTGATTAATGGGACAGTATTGTCACAATCAACACGGCATGGAATCAGAGTGCTAATTCTAGATTAACTCATTGACTTAAAATAATCCTGTATAAATGAGCCAGTAATTTTCAGTCACTGTGTTCATCTTAAACCGATTCCATGCCCAGTTGAAAGTTTGCTCTGATCGTTACGATGCTGTCTCGTTAGGTTCTCAAATTAATTTATGAAGGGACTAACCACACAACCATACTTTTGAAAAATATTTTGAAAATATGAATGCTCCAATAGAGAAAGTTAGCAAAATTGCCTGTAAAATACAGTAGTACAAAACACAATTGATACATCTTGAAAGTTGTAAACCAATCTTTGTTAATAGTTTATTGTATTGAAACTTGTAAATTGTTGATTTAATTTTGCCTGACAACGACGGGTGTATAGCACTGTATACTCAGTGCTTTCTGAGTGTCTGTGAAAAAAAACCCACACAGACGACTCGGGCAGGATTCGAACCCACGACCTCCTGCTTACTAGTGAAGAAGTCTTAATCTCTCGACCACCGTGCTTGTCCGATGATAATTGGCTGGCTAGAATCCTATATAGCAGCGGGTTCCACGATATTTATAGGTTGATGAAATTCTTGCGTCGGGTGATAAACAATTGATTTAATTTCGCCTTACACCGACGTGTGTATAGCACTGTATACTCAGTGTAAATTGTTAATTAAGGGAAAGAGTACTCTTGCTCAATTTCCAAAAACTGAATGCATTTTCACTATTTAATCTTGATTAACGACAAAAAGGTAATAAGCTAAAACTTTCACAGGTTGGTAGTTTAACCCTAACTCCTTAATGGTTTTGGCTTAGAACATTACCGAATCCACCAAAATCCAACACCATGCAGTAACACTACCACCCAACTGTTGGACTTAGCTGGAATTGGGACACCCGGCCCCATGTAAAGTATCCCTGTCTGGGCTATACAGTACTGAGTCTATCAAAATACAACACCATGCAGTAACACTACCACCCAACTGTTGGACTTAGCTGGAGTTGGGACACCCGGCACCATGTAAAGTATCCCTGTCTGGGCTATACAGTACCGAATCCACCAAAATCCAACACCATGCAGTAACACTACCACCCAACTGTTGGACTTAGCTGGAATTGGGACACCCGGCCCCATGTAAAGTATCCCTGTCTGGGCTATACAGTACTGAGTCCATCAAAATACAACACCATGCAGTAACACTACCACCCAACTGTTGGACTTAGCTGGAATTGGGACACCCGGCCCCATGTAAAGTATCCCTGTCTGGGCTATACAGTACTGAGTCCATCAAAATACAACACCATGCAGTAACACTACCACCCAACTGTTGGACTTAGCTGGAATTGGGACACCCGGCCCCATGTAAAGTATCCCTGTCTGGGCTATACAGTACTGAGTCCATCAAAATCCAATACCATGCAGTAACACTACCACCCAACTGTTGGACTTAGCTGGAATTGGGACACCCGGCCCCATGTAAAATATCACTGTCTGGGCTATACAGTACCGAGTCCATCAAAATCCAATACCATGCAGTAACACTACCACCCAACTGTTGGACTTAGCTGGAATTGGGACACCCGGCACCATGTAAAGTATCCCTGTCTGGGCTATACAGTACCGAGTCCATCAAAATACAATACCATGCAGTAACACTACCACCCAACTGTTGGACTTAGCTGGAATTGGGACACCTGGCCCCATGTAAAGTATCCCTGTCTGGGCTATACAGTACCGAGTTCATCAAAATCCAACACCATGCAGTAACACTACCACCCAACTGTTGGACTTAGCTGGAATTGGGACACCCGGCCCCATGGAAAGTATCCCTGTCTGGGCTATACAGTACTGAGTCCATCAAAATCCAACACCATGCAGTAACACTACCACCCAACTGTTGGACTTAGCTGGAATTGGGACACCCGGCCCCATGTAAAGTATCCCTGTCTGGGCTATACAGTACTGAGTCCATCAAAATCCAACAAAAACAGCCGTTGGAGTTTGATGGGTTTGGGGTTGTTAAGGTTAATGTATTGATTCAAAGAGAGTTAGCATACTCGTAATAGCAATTTTTGCCGATATTACTATTGTTGCACCTTCCTAAGCAAAAATCATATGTGCGAGTCTGACGCTCATCCCTCCAGTGTACACTTTGTACACTTACCTAAGATTATTAAACAAATTATCACCGGATAGTTCTTTCCCAACATTCAAACGCTGATTTTTACTATTGACAGACCTGTGATTTCTCAGGATTTTTCCTGATTTCAGGATTTTTTACAATTCTCTCTTTGCCTCAAAATTTTCTTGAAATAGGAGAAATATCCACCAAGGAAAGAAAGAAGTAGCCTGTTTTGTGTCCAAATATCTAGTTTCTTGTTTGTGAGGATGTGGAGAGTCTGTAAATCCTCAAAAATTAAACATCCAGGAGGTTCATCAGGCGGCTTTGTCCTCTAGACCAAAGGGAGAACCAGGCCCACTGCCCATTTTCAGGATTTTTTACTTTTGTCAAATCACACCCCTGTGTTGATTATATTCCTTGCAGTGTTGCCAACGAGATAGAGTGTGCCCCTGGAACCTATTCCTCCAGCGGAGCAACCTCTTGTCAAATCTGCCTAGCCGGTCAAGAATGTTCGAGAACAGACGGCCTAGACATCCGTAACTGCAGCTTGGGCGAGTACAGTACGACACAGAGTACAAGCTGCTTACCATGTCCGGTTGGGTATGCATGTCCACAGACTGACAGCGATTATAAACTACTCTGCAGAAGTGGCTTCTACTCAACGGGAATGCAGAGTGAATGTACCGGGTGCTCAGCTGGATTGTAAGAACTTTTTCTATTAGGCATATTAAAACGCTTTCAAAACTTTATTGTCAGCTTTTTTTTTAGCAGACTCATTTGCTAACTCAGTTTCAGACTCGGTTTCCATCTTACTTGTCGAATCATGCTTTGACTCAGTCACTTACTCAATTGTAGACTCAGTCACATCAGTCACAGACCAAGTTGATGACTCAGTTTCAAACGTAATAACTGATTAGTATCAGACTCATTCAATGACTCTGCTACTGACTCAGTTCAGAGTCAGTCACTGCAGCTCAGATTCAGCTACAGACTCAGTTTAGAGTCAGTCACTGACTCAGTTCAGAGTCAGTCTCACTGACTTAATTCAGACTCAGCCACTGACTCAGTTCAAACTCATCCACTGACTCGGTTCAGACTCATCCACTGACTCAGTTGATGCTTTTTGGTTGCAAATGCTGATTAATCTAGTTTGTGTGGCCACTGGGTGCCAACTTTTGGTTAACCATAAACCGTGAAAGTTTTAATTCAACGGTTAGTGAACTAATCACTAAAAATATTAATACTGATGTATTCTGCAATCGCCAGGAATGTAATTTCATCTACATTTTTTAATGGCATGACAAATCTTCCCTAATTTGCCATAGTGACCAATCCCGAATTAAGTTGGCATAGTGACCAATGCGGTATTGGTCACTTTGCCAAATTACAAAAATAGCCAGTTAGAGCATTCGTCATTTGAATGCATGCTCTATCTCCAAAACTATAAGGAATACATGCATGTGGATTAGATACAATGGTAGGTCTCTTCCTGAATGTACTAATGGGCGGGAAAACTTAAAATTGAAAAAAAGTCAGATTGGTCACTATGGCAAATTAGGGACGAAATAAAATATTTTAAATATTGAATTATATGCTATTAAAGAAATTGTTTTCAGCAGTTTTTCTATTTTTGTTTTGTTTTACAGCTTCTGTCCTAATCCGTTCACTGACCAGATGTTGGAATGTCCAACTGGTTACTACTCTCTGGGTAATGCATCTATCTGTACACAATGCCCTGCTGGTTACTATACTGCACTGACAAAATGACTGCACCAAGGTAAAGAGAATCTGTAGCAAGACATTCGTGTATTTCTGCTTCTCTCAACCCAGGAGTATAAAATGGAAATATGGCAATGGCTTGGGAAGTAACCTGATAGACTTAGGATAATGGTCCTTATAGAGCCCATTGAGCAGTCATTAACCCTAACTCCCTAGGCCCATTTGCTTACAACATAACCTGAATCCTTCCTAACTCCCTAGGCCCACTTGCTTTAACCTGAATCCTTCCTAACTCCCTAGGCCCACTTGCTTACAACATAACCTGAATCCTTCCTAATTCCCTAGGCCCATTTGCTTACACATAACCTGAATCCTTCCTAACTCCCTAGGCCCATTTGCTTACACATAACCTGATTCCTCCAAAATCCTTCAGTAGTAAAGCAAGCACATGACATGTATGCACACATGTGTTTCTAATCTGTAATACATGTACATGGCCAGGGACCCTCCCTGCATGCATGGAGCAATAAACAGTGTCCACTGACCCAAGCGCTGACCTTGCAATCACTACAACAAACATGGATGTACCATGGAAAGGCAAGTATGCCTAATAACCTCAATCCACCAATATCCTTCACTTTAGCAAAGAGCATACGGCATGTAACCTCAATACTTCAAAATCCTTCACTTTGGCAAAGAGGATTTTGGAGGATTTGGGAAGGTGAGGGTTAAACTATTGAAAGAAGATTCAACGGTCGATTGATTGAGCTAATAGTTTCTTCAATGCTTTGAACGCACCCAGCCAAACTGGCCCTCCTGGGTCAGACAAAATGGCTATTAAGGGATTGCAGCCTATTGTGTAGGGAGGATTACTGCCTATTGTGTAGGGAGGATTAGTGAAGGATAAGCAGTGGCAGTGCCATTGATGTTCCAGACTACAGTAACTAGTTGCTTTGTAGGTATTAGGACTGTCAATTATCACTTTTTTTGTCAGCTTCCAGAAGCTGTTCCACGCAGTCACTTTCAAATCTGGTAAACGAAAGAAGCAAGATTAATCCCAAACCCCTAGATAATCTGGCTAGGAACCTTCCTGAATCCTCCGAAATCCATCAGTGCACTTTTGGAAACATGCCCTTATATATTCAAAATGCACCATGCATTTTTGTTGATCTTTCATATTCAGCACTTATGGCCTGTACTACTTGCCAGACTTGAAGAGGTGAAAGTACCAGAAGTTTTCCTAAAAAGTGCCCCTTGGAGGATTTTTGCCAATAATTTAACGATTGTTCAGTAGGCTCTATAAGGACCGTAGGCCTTACATTCCATCCAGGGGGACAGGAATATTCTCAGTCGTTTCATGCCAACGAAAGCAGAGATAAACACCGACCTGATGAGCCAACTTGGCTTGGGGAAAAACTTTACTGTATTCTCCAAAGGGTCAACACTGTAGCGCCCTCGTCTGGTTAAACATAGGCTATTGTTTCATCTTATGATACCAACAAATCTGTGAAATAAATCAAAATTTATTTCATTTTTCTTCTTTATAGCGATATATGCGAGCCTGGTACTTACTCTCAAGGTGCACAGATATCCTGCACAAACTGTAACCCTGGTTACTTTTGTCCATCAATCTACTCGGGGCCAATCAAATGCTACAAAGGATACTACAGTACTCTGAATGCAGTCAACTGTACCATATGTGAGGCTGGGTACCAGTGCTCTGTCAGACAGGTGAGTGTATGGACAATAGCTGGTAGCCATGAAGATGATGTCATAGTTTGCCAACTACATACCTGTTACAATAAATATCATTGGGGGTACACAAACGGCTTTACTGTAGTGGGGTGTCATGGCCGAGCGGTCCAGCACATCAGACTTGATATGATGGCTGAGAATGTGGGTTTTCGAATCCTGGCCACGACCATGGTACTTGTGTCCTTGAGCAAGACACTTCACTGTACAGTGCTCCTCTTCACCCAGGAGTATAAATGGGTACCTGTGAGGGTAGAGGTTGATCTTGTGATTGAACAAAGCTTCTGATGCGCTACGGTAGCTCAGGGCTGTATACTCCCCAGGGAGCTGAGAAAGTTTAAGGATTAATATTGGCCAAATGACCAGGGATAATAATGTAAAAGAGCTTTGTATCCCTTGGCAATTTAGCACTCTATAAATCCAGTTATTATTATTATTATTATATTATGGTTATACATACACGTAGCTATGCTAATAAAATGGGAATGATCAATATAACCAAATGAATTCGTCAATAAGGGATTTTGATTTCAGGCGTGAAGGTAGAAATTTGTCATTTGGGGGAGGTGAATTGTTTTGGAAAAATTAATAGGCTCCCCCCAAAAAACAAATCCCTCCAGGAAAATGTTTGTAGGGGAATTGTTTTGTTTCAAATAATGTTTTCATTATAAATAATAAATGGGGTGGGAGAATACTGCCTCCTGCGCCACCCCCCTCCCGGGCTATATGCCTTTATGATTGACAGCTATCGCTTTGTCATTTGAATCCCTGTGGATTCAGAGTCAGAACACAGAGTTGGATCGTAGTCCAGATTCAGGTACATAATCTTTCTTAAATCTACTCTGTCACAGTTCCCGAAGTTTGCCCACCTGGCACCTGGTCGGAAGCCGGCTGGGTTGGCTGCGAAGCCTGCGAGGCCGGCTACGCCTGTGATGAGGGTTCCACTGTTCCCAACCCCCCGGCTGATATCTGTGAGCCCGGTGGATGGTGTGATGGGAAGACACGGTATGAATGCCCGCCGGGAACCTATAACCCAAATAATGGATCAACGACACAGAAGACAGCGTGTATACCATGCCCTGCAGGTCAGTATGATAATTTTGTTTTTTAAATTGACCATTTTTTACCAAATGTACCGTGCGTTGGATGCACTCACTAATAGAACTTTCTGTTTGGTCATTCATAATAAGTGCTAAAGTCAAAGTGAGATTTGCGGTGGCACCATGTATTGAAATACTCTGTTTTGAGTAGTGAGTAGTGAAAGTTATTCTCATAACCCTCATTACTCAAAATAGATTATTTCACTTCATGGTATCCCTGCAAATCTCATACCTCACCAAGGGAGGAGGGCCAAAGTCCTGGTACAGCCAAGCCTTTGAGAAGCCCTAATCATGTAACAATACAGTACCTGCCAATCAACATAACCTGGGCTTCTGGAGGGCCTAGTGCAGGCAAGTAGAGCTCATTATAATGGCTGCAGTTGTGAACAAAAGACAGCTGAGGTGTCAGTCAAGTCTATGTTAACTGTGAGAGCTATTTGAGATCTATTCATTAGTAAAAGGTCCCTTGTGCTCAGCTAGGGGATTATATAGGCCTCTGTGCCTGGGCAAAGCTTGGGTCTGGCCGGGCAAAGCCTGTACCAAGACTTTAGCCCTCCTCCCACAATGTTTGGGTTCTATGAATGACATTTCTACTCCCTTCCTTTCTTAGGTTACTACTGTCCTGGACCAGGCGATGCTGACAACATCACAAACACCTGTCCAACGGGTCACTACTGCCCAGTCGGCACAACATATGAGACTGCATTCCCGTGCCCAGGTGAGAAGTTTGCAAGGAATCAATACGTGTGTGTACGTTGTCAATATACGTTTGCGTATAATGCATCTTCCTTTTACAAAGAGGATTATAAGTAAAGACTGTTTGCGGTGACACCATGGGAAATTCTCAAGTTGAGTAGTAATTAGTTCTAAAAAGAACTAGTGGTTAAAACCCGACGTTTCGATCAGCATGCTCTGGTCATCTTCAGGAGAATGCCAGACTCTGGGAGATGCTACTGGATGATCCGCACGAAGACTAGATGCTGGAGGATCAGTGTGGTGTAGTGTGCAGGCGGGAAACGGCGGAACTGGGATCCTTGGAGTGGGGGGGGGGGGGGGAGAGGATGATTATGCTCATTCTCATTTATATAGAAGACACCTTAACCCTCCTACACATGGAGGCCACTCCCAACCACAAAATTCTGTTCTTTAGCAACCTTCAGTACATACATGTACAAGCCTGCTGTCCAAGTAATCTTACAAAATCAACTGTGTGCCACCCAAGGCCACTGTAAATGTTTGAACATATTAGTATGGCCTACAATGTATCAATGGGAGACCACCTTACCCTGCAATCTCATTGGTGTGACAGTGCACAGAAGGGTAACCATAGGAGGCCACTGGCAACAGCTAATGGCTTGTAGTGGCCTGAATGGGTTGTTTCAAAAATTGCACTGATTGTAGGAGGGTTAATACCCAAAATACATATAGAACCATCAGTAGCTGCAGTTGTGCACATCACATTAAAATAAGTTTGGGGCACCTTCTTATAATTATATTTAATTGTAGATACTCATGTACAAGCTGTTGGGACACCAAGAAGAGAAGTGACCACCCTATATCCCCCCTACTCCTTTCGTAGAGCTAAGCAGCTCTTTGAAAATGTCCCAGTCAAGAGAATTTTGCTCAGCAAACAACAGACTACCAGCAAAAATCCATACATTAGTACGAAAGTTTGGCTGCTAATCAAAGAAATCTACTTAGTGAATTTTATAGGTTGGTTAATTCTTGCGTTGGGTGATAAACAATTGATTTAATTTTGCCCTACACCGACGTGTGTATAGCACTGTATACTCGGTGCTTTCCGAGTGTGTGTGTGAAGAAAAGCTTCACAGGTGACTCGGGCAGGATTACTAGTGCTTACTAGTGCAGACATCTTAACCTCTCGACCACTGAGCTTGCCTGATGACGATTGGCTGGCTAGAATCCTATATAGCAGCAGGTTCCACGATATATAGGTTGGTTAATTCTTGCGTCGGGTGAATTTTTCTGTTAAGCTAAGCAGCTGTACGGTATTGGCCCCAGATGCGATGGTTTCAAGCGATGCTTACAGATCATTGGCTGAATATACCCTTTGACCTTTGACCCATTACAGGTGGTACTTACAATGACCTGACCAATCAGACGTTGGAAGCCCTTGCGTGTAAGCAATGCCCGGCCGGCTACTACTGTCCACAGGGGAGTTCTAACTACGATGAGTTGTGTCCTCGTGGATTCTATTGTTTGGAAGGACAAGCCTCTGGATTTGACAATGCCTGTCCGCTTGGATATTATGGGTAAGTACAATGAGCTTTTTCTATGTAATAGGCCGTGTCCGAATTTGGCTATTGGCTGCAGTGGCAATACTGATGTATAGGAAGAAACAGTGATATCTTCTCATAGCCGTAGCCGTAGCATATTCGGCTACAGCTATGGCTATTGGCTGCAGTGGCAATACTAAAATATAGGAAGAAACAGTGATATCTAGTCATAGCCGTAGCCGTAGCATATTTGGCTACGGCTGTGGCTATTGGCTGCAGTGGCAGTGCTGATGTATAGGAAGAAACAGTGATATCTAGTCATAGCTGTAGCCGTAGCATATTTGGCTATGGCTGTGGCTATTGGCTGCAGTGGCAATGCTGATGTATAGGAAGAAACAGTGATATCTAGTCATAGCCGTAGCCGTAGCATATTTGGCTACGGCTGTGGCTATTGGCTGCAGTGGCAATGCTGATGTATAGGAAGAAACAGTGATATCTAGTCATAGCTGTAGCCGTAGCATATTTGGCTATGGCTGTGGCTATTGGCTGCAGTGGCAATGCTGATGTATAGGAAGAAACAGTGACTTAGCCATTAAGCTTGGGCGATAACTCGATTACAATATTGAGAACCTTTTTAAGTTATTGAGATATCGGAAAATAAAGTCACAAATTCCATGGAAACAAAATTTGAACAGTCTTTTCAGCTTTTGGAAGTGAAAAACAAAAGCGAACTACTTCAGAAGTACATAAACACTACACAAATGAATTTGCGATTTATTGTGACGCTTATAGAGGGGTACATACCTGTGGTTATCGGCTTTAAAACAATCATGAATGAATGAAAAAATAATCGCGATACTATCGAAAATCACGATATATATTTGCTGAGATACTGTGGATGAAAAAAAAATCGATATCGCCCAAGCTTATTAGCCATAGCCGGATACAGCCTTAGCCTTTGATCACACTATGGCCATCTTTGTCCGATTACCTGTATACTCCATGCAGATTAGTGTCAAATCTGATTACATAATTAGGGACCAGACTATTTTCCCTTCCAGCCTAGGTTTGGTAACGTGGACTTGTATTGAAGACAAACAAGATGACTACGCCGTGATAAGGTCTATAGGACATATTCTTGGTGTCTAAATTTAAGATCTAAATTTGTTCAGATTCCATAGGAAAATCAAAACACGCTGATTTTCGCTTGACACATGTTTTATCATGTGAGTTTAAAAGCAAATGAACATCTCAGAGGTAAAGTTTTGTCTTGAGATCCACCGTATGTCTGTGTGATGAATGGGGGTGATTATTGTGGAATTTTTTGAGTTTCTTGTAAATTATCAATCTTAAACGTTATGAATCATAACGTTTAACATCTTGTGAAAGTTTTTAAAAAAACAGGGTTGTGATTTGTCTGGATTTGTTTGGATTTTCAGATTTTACAAATCACAATGTTGTGACCATCTGGATTTTAAAGATTTAAGCAATAAACGAAAGCAAATCAAATGCTCAGAACTATAGATTTCACCCCAGCGCTGTTCACAACAGCGGCATCAATAATAACCCTAGCAAAATTTACGTGGATTTGTCAAACCCCTGATAAAAGTATGTTTTTACAGATGTAGTAAGTCATGTCAATAACCAACTTAGTTGTGATATCTTGCCTATAATGTGTCTGATTTCGGTGGAACACATAACTTGCTTCAGCAGCCCTTCAGTGGTGTAACGGGGTCGGGGGGATGGGGGGTGTAACAAGGTATATAATGTTCAGTGGGTTTCTTGTGGTAGGAATAAGGATGGCCTTGTAGACTCGGTGCTGGTCACCTGTTCTATCTTACCACTCACTGGCTTTGTTTAACATGAATTTTTTTGGATTTTGCGTTTTTTAGGGTTTGGTTTTATATTTAATTGATGTAATCTGATTGCCAGTGTAAAATGTAATAAAATAAATAAAATAAAAAAATAAAATATCTGCTTTATACACATTGTACATGTATTTATCTAGCACGGAAAATACATTAAGGCTTCAAGTACAAATGGACATGTATGCAGTGATATCACTACAGTTAAGTCTCTGGATTGTAACGGTTCTATATGCAAAATTATGTATGGTTTTGTAGACAAATTTACAGTGGAAATTGCTCCCGTGGTAACTGTTAAAACCTGAATGTAAATGAAACCAGTAGTATATAAAAGATAGTTCTAGTGAAAAAGATCACTGCTTGTTTAAACACCGCCCTCATTAGACCATACGACCCAGCCAAAATGTGGTCAGGCCAAGCCTTTGAGAAGCCCTGATCATGTAACAATGCAGTACCTGCCAATCTACATAACCTGGGCTTCTGGAGGGCCTATCCCAGCCAAGTAGAGCTCATTATAATGGCTGCAGTTGTGAACAAAAGACAGCTGAGGTGTCAGTCAAGTCTGGGTTAATAATAAGAGCTATTTGAGATCTATTTATTAGTAAAGGGTCTTTTGTGCTCAGCTCGGGGATTATGTAGGCCCGTAGGCCTGGGCAAAGCCTGGGCCTGGCTAGGCTTCTCAGGGGCTTGCCTGTACCAGGACTTTGGCCCTCCTCTCTTAGGTCTTTGAATAGACTCAGTCACAACTCACAATTTTGTAGGCCGAGGACCTCCCATTGTTCTCTATGTTCTGACAACCGTGGATCTATTGGTCTCCATTGTGATAGCAGCCAAGAACCTATTGTTCCTTTGTTATAAGTCCTGGGTTTAAATGCGTATGTACATGCACAATTTTGTATATGGTGTAAGCCGAGGACCTATTGTTCTCATCTATTGTTCTGACAACCGAGGACCTATACTCCATTTTGTTATAAGTCCTTGGTTTGAATGTACACATGTATATGTACACACACAATTTTGTGTACGGTGTAAGCCAAGGACCTCCTATTGTTTTCCTCTATTGTTCTGACAACCGAGGACCTATTCTCCCTTTTGTTATAAGTCCTTGTCATGGCCGAGCGGTCTAGCTTACCGGACTCAAGTTCTGGTGTTAGCAGCAGAATGTGGGTTCGAATCCCGGCCGTGACACTTGTGTCCTTGAGCAAGACACTTAACCATAATTGCTTCTCTCCACCCAGGGGTTAAATGGGTACCTGTGAGGGCAGAGTTGGTTGATTAGCCCTATATGCGCTGTAATGGCAGCAATTGAGCTGTATACTCCCCAGGGAGCTGAGATGTTTCAGGAATGATTTATGAGCCTTATGAGCAGGGGTAATGATATAATGCACCTTGAGCACCACTTAGTTGGTGGATACGTGCGCTATATAAGTCCACACATTATTATTATTATTATTGGTTTGAATGTATATGTACACACATAATTTTGTGTACGGTGTAAGCCAAGGACCTATTGTTTTCCTCTATTGTTCTGACAACCGAGGACCTGTTGTCCCTTTTGTTATAAGTCCTTGGTTTGAATGTATATGTTCACACACAATTTGTGTACGGTGTAATCCAAGGACCTCCTATTGTTCTCATCTATTGTTCTGACAACCGAGGACCTATTGTCCCTTTGTTATAAGTCCTGGGTTTCAATGCGTATGTACACGCACAATTTTGTGTACGGTGTAAGCCAAGGATCTCCTATTGTTTTCCTCTATTGTTCTGACAACCGAGGACCTATTGTCCCTTTGTTATAAGTCCTGGGTTTCAATGCGTATGTACACGCACAATTTTGTATATGATGTAAGCCAAGGACCTATTGTTTCCCTCTTATGTAATGAAAGTGAATTTCAGTTTTTATTGACAAAAACCATCATAGCTTTGTGTGTAATAAAGTCTAGCCAGTTCATGTTAAGTTTTCATATGAATGCCAAATACTGACTAGTCTAGCCACGGACTCTCTGGTCGGTCTTAAAGACAATGTGTAGAGTTGATCGAATGGATGTTAAGGTGTTATTTTAATATTTCAGGGGGAGGAAGGGGGGAGGAGTTTAATATTTAAATGTTTTAGTCATTCAACATATTCTTCATTTCATGACAATATTTTGAGGATTACCTACAAGTAAAGTCAGGAAACTGTTACTAAAATATGGCTTCAAAATGGAAACTAAAATGATGGTACAAAGAACACAACATATTTTTTTTATTATTGGCCAGAGCTAGTCCTTTTTACCTTACCTATAAACAGATTATAGAAGAATTTTTTTTTTAAATAATAAAGTTTGGATCCCAACATTTGGTAGGGATTTCTATATGGCTTTATGTGTGCAACTACATGTATCAGATATCAAATGAGAAAAAAAGGACAAACAACTAGGAAAAAGATTATGTTACATGTATTTCAGCTTGAAAGATCAAATTAAACATTTGATTAGAATTTCAATTCTAGGTTTTGTATAATGCTTATTCATATAAGGCTGATCTAATACTAACAATATACAGTGTACCAACAGGTCGGCATTGTGCACTAGTAAATGTCTTTGGACATTATGTAACATGCATTTAAGAAGTGTTTGACAAACACAGAATATTAATTGTTATTAAGGCGAAATATGAATATTCATCAATGTAATGTATTATTAATTACACTAAGATCTATTGACTCATACATATTCATTAGTCCTTGAATGGACTCGGTCCCTTAAGTCACAGTTTGAAATTATGAATTTGTGGTCAACTCGCCATTTGACAGACTAACTTTGGACTAAAAAGGAATAATTTTCACAATTATTCATCAGTTTAAACAAGAATGACAAGAAATGATTTTACTATGAGCATAATATATAATACAAAGCAATTGAAATTTGAGTAATATTTATACAATTTTGCATGAGCAAAGTCAATATACAACAATGGTAGTTACAGGTCAAAGGTTATTGACCCTATATCTAGCAGGGTGGTTCTTAAAGGTCACTAACAACCATTATTACATTGATTCTACAGGTTACTGTAGTAGGTGAGCAGTTTGAAACAGCAATTCTTTTATTTATTACTGTAGTGAAATCATATGCCTCGACAGCCTAATCGTGGAGGTACAGTCCTCAAGTTAATGTGGACGAACGCCTTACAAATACTTGAGAAGACAATCAACTTGTAGATTAAGTTCTGCTCAATTTAGTGATCCAAAAATGAAGAATCACAATGCTCCGTATGATTGAAGAAACACCCTCGGATATAACAAAAAACCAAACCAAACCAAACCAAACCAAACCCCCATTGCCTGGAATGAAACACAGAATATACACAATAATGATCCGTAACACATGGCTAAACATATATACACATGTATCTCATAGCACACAACACGATAAAACTCACGAGTAGCAACTTTCAAACTAAACAGAAAACCCACAATTTCTCTAACAAAGAGTACACACAAAATACAGATATACTCACTGGGGGTTTCCACGAGAATAAATTACTAGATGGCGATATTAACCCATCATTGCAATGCCAGACTCACGACAAAAATGAGAAATAATGCCGAGTAAAGTACTCGATGTGCCTCTCATCAAACCATAACAGCAAGAGATCGAACGACCTTTTCGTATCACCAAAGTTGTCTGCCTGCATATTCTCGCACAAATGAAACTCAATCAAACTTATCATCCAGACAATATTAGATCTATCTGTAAATTGAAAAGTTACTTAAATTACTTTACATCAATTGATCATTGTAACTTTCTCAACAAAAGCAAAGAACTGTTTTTAATCAAGGGTATGAGATATCAAACGCAAACCGTTCCTCACAGGGGTCAGGTCAACTTCTGCCCAGACATTACAAAATTTGGGAAATTAAGGGAAAAAATATGATTGGTAAACTACCATTCTGCTGTGTCATACTTCATGTCAATTTAGATATACATTAACTTTCGATCGGGACAGTTAACCGGTTTACTGACCGATCTGCACTAACCATTTAGAAATTTGCTTACTGGCTATAAACCAAAACCAATATGTAAAAAAAACAATTTTGGAAGAATTTGCCACACATTTTGTTGTACTAGACATTACGATTTGCCACATTGGTTATTAAACTGCATTTAGCTCTAAGTTTGACTTTTAATTTTTTTTAAATTTTTTATATTTAAAAAAAAAAAAAATTAAAAAACCCTGAAAACGAGTATTTAAAAAAGTACATTTTAATGCTAACAAGAAAATTCTTTCAAACCTTTCAATCGGTGAACACAACGTTCATTGTAATGTAAAATACAGCAAAATACAGACATGTATAATTGGGGAATAACATTTGACATTTCTTTGAAAGGATATCACCTCAGACAGAAATATTTCAAGGTATGTTTGATACCATCATTAACTTTACACCAAGTAAGTTTTATGTAAATCTGTGAACATTTATGTTTATTGAGATTATGACAAAGGTATACACTGCATTTAGCTGAAGAAAAAAACCCTGTTTATTTAAAGTATACATACATGTATTATTCATTAAAAGTGTAACATGTAGACCTATGAACATTGTTCATTTACAACGCATGTTTTACACTCCCAAACATGACCCTCAATTAGAGCATGAAGTGAATGTCCGGATTATGATTTAAAAGTTATTCTGACTTACCAGCCAATGCTATAAAAAGTGCTTTTCCTTCCTAGCCAACTACCCTTGTATCATTAGGCAAACGCCACTCAAACGGGTGGAATGTAAAAATAATCTTCCCGCTGTCCACAAAAATGGCTACTTGTGGACAGCGAGTCGAACAAGCAAAAAAACACAGGTCAGCAACCTTTCTCATCCTCCCTGACCTTTTCTGTCACAGTCCTTGTACGTAACCTTCCGCACCAACCAAGAACTACTTAACAGTTTAAACGTTTAACTTACAATACATCAGAATTAAACAAATTGTTTACCCATAACATTTTGTAAGAGTAAAATTAACATTTTGTTGTCTTATAAAACTAACAAACTTTAAATGATCCGAGTAATATTGTGACCCCATGCTATTTTGTACATCGTACTCCAATATAGGTACGCCGACAATAAAATAAACAAGGATATGAAACCGACTGCTAAGGAGCAATAGCGCCCCCTGTTGACATTGATAATTACTATTATTGTTTCATCATAAAATTCCATATCACTACATTTGTTTGATACCATCATCAACTTTACACCAACTTAAGTAAGTTTTATGTAAATCTGAATATTTATGTTTATTAGGAATGACAAAGGTATACACTGCATTTAGCTGAAGAAAGCTGAAACAATGACTGTTTCGGGCTGTCAATTGTTTTAATATTAAAAAAATACAAAAAGAAATAAAATCAAATTACTGCCTTGAGCGCCCAGCAGGGTGGATATGTGCGCGCTACAAATCTTTATTATTATTATTAACTCACTGACTTGCCAAATTTAAACCCCAAATACAAGTTTCTAAAGAAGGTGAGGTGTAATTTAGTTGGCTTCATGCCTTATAGAAAGTTTGTTACAACATTGAGAAATGAAATATGAACTACATGTATGTAAATTGTACCATGTGACCAGCAAGATAGATTGCCATTCAACATCATCCAAGTTGGATGATATTATACAATGTGATATATCTTGACTGAGTAGAAGTCAGCTACAGCTAACTGTTTCCCATCTGATGTGAATGTGATTCCATGTGGTGCAAGCAGACCCTTAGCAATGCAGCTGATAAATCTCCCATTGGGATCATAGTGGTGAATATGACCAGTGTCAGGATCATTGTCAGAATCATTGTCAGAATCATTGTCAGAATCATTGTCAGAAACATTCAACATTGCAATGTATAAACCTGATGTGTCACAGCATACACCTGTGCAGTATATGACTTGCTCACCATCAATGGTTGGTGTTATGGTGAATAATGTAGAACCATTGTCATCAATGACAGCCACGTGTTGGTAACCACTGACCACCACTCTGCCACTGTTGTCTACAGCCAAGAAGATGGGATCTGTAGTGACCGGCATGGTGCTTATTAGTCCACCATCAGTGGACCTGTGCACAGTCACTACCATTCTCTTTACATCGCCTACAAGAATGTTACCATCCTTCTTGGCTGTAACACATTCGATGTCCACATCAGTCTTACCGACCTCATTCAGTGGCAGGGTGGTGAATTGAAATAACAGTGTATCATCCTCCTTATACATCTTGACTTGGTGGGTGTCATCTGTTACTACTAAGTGATTATGGACACTTGCAATGTCAAGTGGACCTGTATTAGAAAAAACAAATAAGAACACAATTTAGCATCACTTTTAATTATGTTCAATATTTTGTTGTACACCTTTTGTACTGAATGCCTGCAGTTGTCAAAACCACATTGTGTATGTATAGTAGTGTGTGACACACTTACATGCTTCCATGTCAATGGTTCTATGGTGTTGGCCTGTACTGCTGTAGATTACTACTCGTCTGTTGCCAGTGTCTATCACAGCAAGCTGATCATGTTGATGAGCAGCAATGCCAGTAACCCCATTTAATTCTCCACATTCACTTCCCTCCCTGCCAAACTCATGACTTAGCTCCCACTTGCTGTCTTCCAGCTCCAGCTTACCCAGACTGATATCACCAACCCTCTTACTCTGATTGATCCGCAGATATGAAAGTCTGCAATCAATCAGAGGAGGGCGGTGACTGGTCAGTGATCTCAAGTCATTACTGATGATGGGATACAGTGACAGGAAGTCGCTGTCTATTGCTGTATTTGTAACATCATTGGCCGTGTCCAGAGAATGTTGTTTCCTTTGTAGCATCATACCCACTGCTTTCTCATGCTCATCAAATGCTGCCATACGATCCTGTTCAAGGGTCTTGATGGCATCAATCATCTTATTCTCCTCAGCTGTAACCTTTGCTCTGATCTGATCTGCTGTCTCCGTTACCTTTTTCATGGTTGTTATGACTTTGTCACTGAATTCTTGCTTAGCTTGAGATGAAGCAGCCAAAGATTCTTCCAGTTTCTTTATTTCTGTGAGACAAACTGGCAAGATATCTTTCATAGTCTTCTTGTATTTCAGAGAAGCTTCTGCAATGTCAATGTACTGATGCTCAGGGTGACGATGGTACACAAAGGTACAGTCTCGACAGATTAAGACTTGACATGTCTCACAGTAGAATCGATTGATCTCTCCCTTGTGTTTGTGACATGTAGAAGCCTCTTCTGGTCTTTTCACTGTTGCCAGTGTAGCTACATTGTGATTGGATGTTGCATTGCTTCGCAGATGTGTCTTTTTGCAGTTAGAGCAGATATTTTGGGCACAGTCAAGACATCGATGAAGAACCTCATTGCCTCCATCACATAACTCACAGAGTGGCTTGGAGTTACCTGAACAGGCAACCTTCTCTTGTAGTGATACCTCATCTACGATGGCAATCAAGTGAAAATTGGTTTTGAGTCCCTGAATGCCTGTCAATGGAATGAGAATCTCCTGACGACAAACAGGACAAGGAATGTTTGGAGTGCGTCTGCAGGTTGTGTCCCAGTATTCATATAAACAGGTCTCACAGAAACTATGAGAGCAATCCAGTATTTTGGCTTGCTTGTATCGTTCTTGGCATATGCCACACTCGAGATGATACCGGCTTATCTTCTGCAATGCTCCTAATTCTCCAGTACTGGTAGCCATTTTGTTCTGTGAACAAATGAAAGAGAATTCAAAAAGACTGGGTTAATGGTCACTGATGATGAAGTCATTTATGATCAATAGTTTATCTGAAAACTTAAACAAAACAAAATAATACACAAGGGACAAGTTTTACCCAAAAAAATTGTCAATAAAAATAAATTGACTACAGTAGGATCAAAACATCCGCTTTCCAGGATAACCATATTGGCACTCAACAGTGAACTAAAATGTGTGTGTATATATATATATATATATATATATATATATATATATATATATATATATATATATATATATATATATATATATATATATATATATATATAAATCTACTTTGTGTACAACCACATAAAAGGCATGTGTCCTGTTAATTGTGTGATCCCCGCTACTGCCGTTACCCGGGTTGTTTGCATCTGACCGGGGCTTGATCCCTGGCTACTCAGCAGATATGGTTTGGCCTCTGACCTGGCCCCATAGAGCAATAGATAATTGGCATAAGTGGACCTCCCACCAACATAGGGACTGGTTAGCTCAGTTGGTAGAGCGCTCATACGGTAATCGAGGGGTAGCGGGTTCGAGTCCGGCATCAGCCAATTCTTCTTTGCTCGCTACCCGCATCTACCATACAGCTAGTCCTATTGTGTGATTCACTAATTCCTCCTTTGTTTACTTCCCACACTCCTATTGGCTTTGCCAGATTGGCAACTATTTTCCCGCTTTTTTTAGATTCCTCCCATGATCCTTTTCTTTCTCTTTTCCCTATAAATGGATATGTATTTTTGTTTGTACCTTGTCTATGCCTCTGATGAATGTCCGGTTTGGATCGAAAGCTAAGGCCACCCTCCAGATTTAATTTATATGTAAATATACAGGTGTGGTGTGTGGGGGGGGGGGGGGGGTTTGCACTGCAAACCGTACGAGGACATATAAGAAAGGGAGTAATAGATTCTCGGACGGCGATTCTTTGTTCTTCGTTGTCCTCGGAAGACGTCGTGTACAAAACCAATATAGATTAGAGTTAGAGTCCAGACTATAGAGGAACAACAGGTCCTCAGACATATTGAAATGCACGACTGGGTGTGTACATTTTAATTGCTATCCCCAGAAGTAGAAAAGTTTGAGATTTTTCTGTCCAAAGTGTTCAATTATAAATGCTGTCTGGTGGTTTATAAACACTTACCATACAAGATGCAGTAGACCTCTCAGAAAATGAAGTGAAATTAAACAGAATTTAGCTTAATTAAAATTGGCAAAATCTTCAACACATCAGTAGTGGCACAGGGCGTTGGCTGAAATGGTGAAAAAGTGACGCAAACACAAAGTTTCCTTGTCAAACTTTAGATCATGCGACTTGGAGAGTGCATTGGTATCCAACAGCTGTACCATCTAGCTGTATATAAGGCACACGTGATGAGTCGTGTGCAAGGTACCAGGAAACAATGCAGTTACCAAAACATGATAGGAATTTTAGAGAAGTCATAGGTGCAGACTTGACGTGTTAATGATTAACCAGATAATATACATACAATTGCACATTAGTGGTTCAAGTCTAGGCCAAGCTTAATAGTTCCAAGGTTCGTATGTACTCAGGAGTTGCCTTCAAAATCTACATTACTGTAATACAAGTAATTATAAACTTCATGTACTATGTACATGCTCATATGTACAGTTGTATGTGTAGCACAGAATCCCTAATAGATATTTTTTTTTAAAAACTTAAAAACTCATCTTATGTCTATTGCCTCTAAGGACTACTAACATTCATTTATGCATTTTTTTAATCTTTTGTTTAGTATTATATTGCATTTGCTATTGTATTGTTATGCTATTGTATTTCTTGTTTACTGTAAAGAGCCTTGAGCACTTCTTGGTGGATATGTGTGCATTATAAATCTTCTGTATTATTATTAATATTATTATTATTATTATTATTATTATTTTTGTTACTTTAATGAATGCTATGTTAGGGTGACAGTTTTTGGTGACTTTTTTTCTATTAGGCGACTCACCTCATTAGGGCGACAAATTAGTGTCGCCCTGTTGTTTTTACTACCTTTTAATGAAGGAATTAACTCTTTTTTTTGACAGAAATCGCTTCCTTGGGCTGAAACAACCAAGGTGTGAAAATTTGGGTTGGAGGAGGATATTATTAAGAGGGAAAAGGGAGGGGGAAATTTTGTGCACAAGTCTATGGGAAAGTCGCCCTATTATAGCATTTTTGGAATGTATTATTATTATTATTATTATTATAATCAATATATATAAAGTACATACATGTACATATTCTGTATAGATTGATGTAATTGTTGTGTCAGAAGCACTGTATACACATATAGTGCTTTCCGAGTGTCTGTGAAAAGTAAAACATAAAAAGTATGTTGGTTTATTAACCCTAATTACCCCTCAAGGCCGGATTAAGCATTTGGTGGGGCTAAACTTTGATAAGGGGCCTATGAGCTGTGTGAGAACGACTTTTGAACTTACGATTAAATTGCAACTTTCCTTGTTTTGGTGTGTCAATTTTTTCAAGAATTTTGTTTTCGATACAAAGGACGGATAAGGCATTTAATCGGCGTTGATTCATGGTTCCCCGAAGGTGATTCTTAACTCTTTTTAGTGTAGAGAAGGAGCGTTCGCCAGAGCAATTCGATATCATGAGGCACAAGTACATTCGTAATGCAACAGATACATGTACATTAGGAAATGAAGAGGTCAACACATTTTCAGCTATCAGTCTGAACATTTGAACTTCTTTGCTGCAGTGACCACTGAAGTTGTTGATGTTCAGTTTCAAAAAGGCACAGAAATGCAGCAACTCTTCTGGCAAGGAGTTCTCCAGGTCATCTAGATAGCAATCTATCAATCGTCTTGCGCTTTCTTGGATATCAGCAGCACTCATCATGTCCAGTTTTGGAAGGAAAGAAAAACGATGTTGAACACGTTTGTAGGCAGCAATCTGAGTTTTCAAGGACGTATGCAGTTGGTCAATGATTGGCAGATATGTTTCGACCTTGAACTTGTTTGGCGGTTCAAGAGTTGTCCCTTCAGCCCCACCTTGATCATCAAATCGAACATTTCGTTTCCTCTTCCTTGTGGTGTTCTCAGTGTAAGAATTACACCCACTTAGTGTTTCACCCTTTTGTTCAAACTCATGAAATTGAGGTCTTAGCATCAGAACAAATCGATCTAGAGCCTCTAGCATGTTGGTTGCTGTATTCAAATCCATAGTGGTGTCCTGTAAGACTTTGCTTGTTTTCTGGAACCGTTCGAGTATGCAGGACCACACTTCAACAAGGATTCCAGTCTCCAGTTTCTCCATTGATGCAATGAGACCTCGTGCTGTTACCCTGGTCTCCGATTTCTCATCATTGTCTCCGCTCATTTCTTTCAAGACATGAAGAATTTCATGGTACTGTAGCGTGGACTGGGTCACAGCGAGACTAAAAGGAATAAATCACTGAACACGAGCTGGAATTAGATGGGCTTACAAATACTTAATTTATTTGGCCCTGCTACAACTTTACATCTACGAATTACTAAGTTGGACCAATCTCTATTCCTACTCTACGGTTACATGTATTCTAGAAAAATTTTAGGGCAGCTTAAGGCTACAATAATACAAGTTTTTAAAGGATTTAGGCCGCAAATAACAACTGTAAATAAGACAAAGAAAGTGGGGCTCGGCGATGATCAAGAGGTATGAAATAGATTATGATGAAACTGCCATAAGTCTATTTCATACACAGGGGGGCTTTTTTATAAAGTAAATTGTCAAAGCTTGCAACTTAATTGGTCATGTGGGGCTCTCTCTCCGGCCACGCCTAGGCAAAAACCTACACAGCCCTCCACCAAATTTACTAGTACATCTTTACTCAAGCACAGCACCCAGCAGACTGGCTGCACATGGTTTTTTGAATAGCCCTCCACACCAAGTGAACAAAAGAAATGAACAATACCTGGGCTGGACTGATACACACCCTGCCAAGGTGTGTGATGTATATGGAGGGCAGGCTGAACCAAAAATATTGGAGGGGTATAAAGAAGGCTGAGGGGCAAAATTTACTACAGTACCCTGTCTTCAATGCATATGTTGCATCGTGACGCTCCGACCAACGCGTGTCACACAGAGCCTTCACGGTTGGAAAGTTACGTTTTTTCAGTGCGTCATTGAGACGGTTCCACCTGTGTGTGGAGGCAGAAAAGAAAACATAGATGTTCTGTAAGAACATGAAAAACCTTGAAGCAGATGGACAACACTCCGCAGTACATTTTCCAACAAGATTAAGAGAGTGTGCACAACATGGAATGTACTCGGCCAATGGGTTGTGTTCCCGTATGATGGATTGCATACCGATGTACTTTCCGCTCATATTGGAAGTGTTATCGCACTGACCTCTGCAGTCTTTGATGTTGATCCCTTCTTTTTCATGAAATCCAGAAGAGCTTCGGCCAACTTCACTCCAGTGTAGCTATGAATTGGTAGGAATTTGACAAACCGCTCCACGGGACCATCTGGGAGCACATAGCGAAATATGACTGCCAATTGGTCTGCATGTGTGATATCTGATGTCGAGTCCACGGACACTGAATAATACTTCGCATTCTTTATTTCAGAGATAATCGCATCTAGAACCTCCCTCCCAAGTAGCTCAATGAAATCCTGGCATACAGCTGAAGACAAATATGAAACATGTCCTCTACCTTTATTCGCTCTCTTCTGGATATGTTCGGCAAGGAAAGTGTCATATTCTGCCAACAACTCTATAATTCCAAGAAAGTTACCATTCCGTGAAGATCAACTCATCATTTCCACGGAAGGCCAAGCCTCTTGAAGCCAGAAATTTGATCACGCTCGAAACTCGAACCAGCACTTGACACCAGTATTTTCTTTCAGAATCTTCCTGCTCTTCAAGAGCCCTGTAAATACTCGCCTTCGCTGTCTTGCGAGAGATAAATTTCGTTAAACACCCTTGGTGCATTTGACTAGTTTCATGTCTCGCGAAGTCTCGAGCTGAATGCTTCCAGTCAACATATCCTGATGTTGCAAGCAAGGATGTTTCTTGTTTGGATGCAAAAAGCTTACACATAAAACAATAGACTCTCCCTGTTGATGGCGAATAGCACAACCAATCACGCCTAACTTTTGAGTTGTTTGACCATTTGAAACCATTCAAAATTTCCACTTACCAAAATGGCCATTGGTTTTGTACACATGGTGATACCATTTGAAAAGTGTTGGTAGCAAGCTTTACTACCATTCAAATGGTTTTTGAATGGTGGATAAACTACACCTTGGTGTGTTTCCATAGCCGAATGGTTTCAAATTGTGAATGTACTACACAGTGGCTTATAAATCATTCAAATGGTTTTGAATGGTGGATACACTACACTTCGGTGTGTTTCACAGAACGAATGGTTTCAAATGGTGCATCAACTTGTTTGAAAAAAGGCACCAGAACTAGAGGGTTAATCAACTGATCAGTTTATATTTGTTTTACTTTTGAATTAATGAATGTTTCCTGAAATGTTGTCCACAGGTGTGTGTGACTGTAACAGTGTGGATTGCACAGCAGGATGTGCTGCAGGGTCTTATTGGGACGGCAATGCTACTGCCTGCATAGAATGTCCAGCGGATACTAGTAAGTCAAATCCTGAGATTCTCTTCTTGACCTCCTACAATCAGTGCAATTTTACTGACTACCCATTAACCCTCCTACTGTTTGACCATTTGAAACCATTCAAAATTTCCACTTACCAAAATGCCCATTGGTTTTGTACACACATGGTGATACCATTTGAACAGTGTTGGTAGCAAGCTTTACTACCGTTCAAATCCATTCAAATGCATAGAGGGTCCATTGATTCACCACTTAGAAGTATCCAAACAAGGTTTCGTATTAGCTGTACTACCATTTGGAAAGATCCAAACAAGGTTTTGTATTAGCTGACCTACCATTCAAAACCATTTGGGGGAATCAATTCTGTACACAGTTATTTCACCATTCAAAACCACAAAAGCGAATGGTTTCAAATGGTGGATCAACTTGTATGAAAAAGGTACCAGAAGTAGCAGTTTAATTAACTTGTGGCTTTCTAAACACTTTGGAAATGTCTCCAATGTACGTGTACAACAGTGCGACACTGACGCAGGTTCCTTATCTGGGCCAAACCCAATGTCTGACTGTTACTAGGCAACCGACTAAACCAAAGTTGTGTTCAAACAGTCTCCATGGTAACTAATCAACATGCAATTGAGAGACATCGGACCATGATAGTCATGTGTGTGTGTTGTTCCTTTGTAATAATCCATGGACTGCTTTTATAGGGAAATGGAATACCTTAATCTCACGTAGCCGCTGTTTGAATGATGAACAAGCTATTGAATAGCATGTAAAGCGAAGTAGTTACACCTCAATGAGTTCAAAGACTAGTGTGTAATTAAAGTTCAATTCATTACCGTATTTATGTGTGAAGTGATGCGGTTCAAGGTACAATATCATCATGATCAACAGGGCATGGAATCGGAGTGCTAGTTTTAGATCAACTCAATGACTGAAAATAATACCCCACATGATAAGGTGGGGTAAAATGAGCCAGTAATTGTCAGTCACCGTGTTCATCTTAAACTAGGACACCGATTCCATACCCTGTTGAAAGTCTTCTCTGATCGTGACGATATTGGTAAACCAGATTATCGTGTTTCAGAACAATTTCTTGGTGTAAACCTAACTTGGGGCAAAGTTGATATCAATCACCTTGAGAAATGATTTCGTGTGGAGTGCTTTCATCTGATAGACAACAAGAGTTGTTATGAAGACGTTACAAAAAATGCTGTCCAGCAACTTTGTTTAAAACATCAAAACATTGAAAAAACATATATAGTTTTTTCACAGACACTCAGAAAGCACTGAATATGCAGTGCTATACACACGTTGGTGTAGGGCAAATTAAATCAGTTCTTTATCACCCAATGCAATATATACATGTATCTGTGAGGGCAGAGATAGTATACTAATTGTTTGATTAAGCTCTTTGCGCTGCACATTTGGCAGCATGGGCTACATACTCCCCAAGGAGTTGAGAATGATAGGACTGATATACATGTAACTGGCCCGATGACAGGGGTAATGTTCATGTGCCATGAGCGTCAAACTTGGCGGATACCGGGGCAATATAAGTGTCTAATAGTATTATTATGCATGTTTTTTTTTTAAATTTAATTTTTTTTTTCTTCCAAAAACATGAAAACCTATTTTAATGAAATTTTTCTGAATATTAGTGGTTTGAAATTAATGTACATTAATTAACCCTCCTACAATCAGTGCAATTTTTGAAACAACCCATTCAGGCCACTCCAAGCCATTACCTGTTGCCAGTGGCCTCCTATGGTTACCCTTCTGTGCACTGTCACACCACTGAGATTGCAGGGTAAAGTGGTCTCCCATCAATACATTGTAGGCCATACTAATATGTTCAAACATTTACAGTGGCCTTGGGTGGCACACAGTTGATTTTGTAAGATTACTTGGAAAGGACAGCAGGCTTGTACATGTACATGTATGTACTGAAGGTTGCTTAAGAACAGAATTGTGTGGATCAGAGTGGCCTCCATGTGTATGACGGTTTTAAGTTAACAAATACCAATGTTATACATTCCCAAATTTTAGGTTCTTTTCAGAGATTGCCTCATAGAGGTGACATGTACATTTACTCGTATATGTATACAAACTAACCAACCCATGAAATACGGTCTCTATGAAATCCTGTCCCTTTTCAGTGTTCAAATTGGGAATTTCGTAGACGACAATGTTCTCCAAATTGAGCAATGCTCATCCACTGGAAAGGGTCCAGAATTCGGAGACCGTATTTCATGTGACACTGGGAGACATTTACTGCGTGACTAAGCTGCTTCTTTAGTGCAAAAGTTCATTGCTGTGTCAGTTGCTATGCTTACAAAATAACATGTTTTTTTTATATTGTGAATAGTAGTATTAGTACAGCTTACAAAACCACTAAGCTTGTCACAACATTGAATTATTTGCAGTATTTACAGGAATCCTTTGTGAGTCAAACCCACTAAACACAATCTTTTGCCACCTGGAACAAAAGCCATAGAAAGCAAACTGTGATGTCACGTTTCCATGGTATCATGGCTGCTGGTGCTACACAATCTTTGTGTCACATTTGTTCTAGTTGTAACTAACTGGTTCTTGTCGGAACTATTTACTTCTCAAAATAGAATTTCTACATGGTGTCACCGCAAACAGTCTTTACTTGTAAAATAGTTTGGTGATTTTCTTAGCATGACGAACTGCTCTTTAAAAAAAAAATGTTTGGTCACTTCGGTCGTCATACATTTAATAGTTGGCCAGTTCTGGACTTTATGACATTTGAGATCATCTGGCAATTGTGGGCACTTGGTACCGGTTTCTTGGGTCGCCTGTACAATGTCAAACCTGCCCATCATAGTCTGTTTATTGTGACCACATTGTACTGGTTCCTTGGTTTATGACTTCAAATCAGAAAATTTTGGCCACCTGTTTTCTGCCCTTGTCCATTGTGGCTACTTTCCATTGGCCCTTTGTCATTTTACAATTTTTTTTTATAAAGACCTGTCCATAGTGGCCGCCTGTTCAGTCATTGTGGCCATGCGTTCAGTGTGGCCACCTGTTCAGTGTGGCCACCTGTCCATTGCGGCCACGTGTCCATTGTGGCCACCTGTCCATTGTGGCCACCTGTCCATTGTGGCCACGTGTCCATTGTAGCCATTGTGGCCACCTGTCCATTGGTACCTGTCCATTGTGGACACCTGTCCATTAGGACACCTGTCCATTGTGGCCACCTGTCCATTGTGGCGTATTGTCCATGTGGCCAGTCCAGTGTGGCCACCTGTCCATTGTGGCCACGTGTCCAGTGTGGCCACCTGTCCATTGTGCCACCTGTCCATTGTGGCCACCTGTCCATTGTGGACACCTGTCCATTGTGGCCACCTGTCCATTGTAGGCCACGTGTCCAGTGTGGCCACCTGTCCATTGGCCACGTGTCCAGTGTGGCCACCTGTCCATTGTGGCTACTCTGTCCAGTGTGGCCACCTGTCTGGTGTGGCCACCTGTCCAGTGTGGTGACCTTGTGGCAACCTGCTCATTCTTCTCACCATGGCTATTTTGCATCAGTTCCTTGGGTTGCCATGTTATGTTACAAAATAGAAATTCTGTTTAACTAGTACATGTACATTGTGTACATTGTACAACTCGGCATTGTAGTAGAGGGGGAATCTAAGAATTTTACATTTTATAGAATTATATTTTTTTAAAGATTGCTTTGTACATGTTTTTTAAAACAAATTATTGGTATGGCTAACTGGTACAATTTGTGCACAATGTAAGTTGATGCAATGCCACTCAAAAAATTTTTTTTTTTTAAATCCACAGATTTTGAACAAGTGATTTGGTTTTTAATAGCGAACATGACCAGCTTGGGCTCCCATTTTATGTAATCAGCATGCATGAATCATTTTAACCCTAACCACCCCACATCCTGCAAAATCCTCCAAGGGACTCTCTTTGGGAAAAATTCAGCACTGTTGGAAACTGGTATTTTCACCTCTTCAAATGGAGCAAAATTACCACCTGGCAAGAAGTACAGGCCATAAGTGCTGAAAAGATGTATGAAAGATCAGTGAAAATGCATGGTGCATTTTGAAGATAACCTTTGGGCATGTTTCCAAAAGTGCCCTGATGGATTTTGGAGGATTCAGGAATGTTCCTAGTCAGAATACCTAGGGTTAGGGTTCAGGAAGGTTCCTAGCCAGAATACCTATAGGGGGTTAGGGTTCAGGAAGGTTCCTAGCCAGAATACCTACAGGGGGTTAGGGTTCAGGAAGGTTCCTAGCCAAAATACCTACAGGGGGTTAGGGTTAACAAACTACTGCAGGGCAGGTTTTAAAAGTGGTCACCTTAGGGGTAAAAAATTAAAAATCCCTAAAAAATAATGAGATGTATTAGATTTTCAAAGCATGCCCAAAATTAACATGAAAAATCATTGTTACTCTTGTTAATGTGTTACCTTTAACTTTTTCACTGCTTTAAGTGTTGATCAAATTAAAATTTATTCGTCAGGTTCATGGAAAAAGTAATTTCTATCGATTCTGTCCGACATGCTGACATTTTCAGCAATAAAACAAACTAAAATAAAACAGAGTGAATAAATAATGTTCTGTGCCATTACTGATTGATAGTCTGTGCTGTACACTGAATAAACAAAATTATAACATTTAATCCTCAGTTAAAAATTACAGCACACTTTTCAGTCAAATTCTGTCCGAAGTGATTTTTAACACTTTTGAAACAAGCCCTGCACTTGTAGTGAACATTCAGTGTGGACCTCTGTGATGTTTATTAGAGTAGTGGTGTTCCACTGTATAACCATAGAGAAATGACACATTCTCTGTGATATACATTGTAACCATGGTATAATCACCATCTATGTACGTATTCATTGTCAGA